>OX438748.1:1798002-2998002 GCA_949316235.1 Oegoconia quadripuncta
GAGAAGTCAAATAATTTGTTGAGAGTCAAGCAAATGTGCTATCGGGAAAGAGCCTCGCGCATGTACCGGGCATACCGCTCAACAATTCGGCCCATATCACCAAGATGGTTAATGGGGCCATGAGAAGGTGGTGGGTTTGCCCAAGGAAGGAGAGTAACGTTTTTCGTGTGTATGTATGTCCGTTTGTTTGGCGCATCCTGTAGCCTAAATGACTTGACCGATTTCAAAGTGCATGGTGTCTTTGGATTCGTCTTGGTACCGGGAGTGTCATAGCATATATATTTTATGGTAAAAATTTAACATGGCGTTCGCTAAACACAAAATATGCTGTCGGGTTTTTGTTTTTTATAAATAGTTATGTAATATGTATGTGAACCCATATTTCAGTCAATTGTTAACCGATTTAGATGATAATTTTTGCTTGATAGGCCTGATCGCGGTGTGAGGCACGACAGCGCCCCCTATGGACGGTGCGCTAGACGCCCTCCGGGAATGGACCTCCACTTGTGAGGGGGGGGCGGGGCGGTGGGGGGCCTGGAGCCGCTTATGCATTCCCTACTGCCGAAGAAGGTCGCCGCGGGGTTTTAGTGGGTATCCCTCCCGACAGGGAGAGGAGTCCCACATAGCCGTCTCACCGTCCCCCAGGCGAGCGGTACGCGTAATGCGTTTCCCCGCGTCAAAAAAAAAAGGGTTTATCACCAAGGAGGTCCGATAACAATTTGGTTATGCACTGTCTGTCGGTCTGATGATGCACTCCGGAGATAGACAGTGGAAACTTACTGAAGTCGATTATTGTGCCAATTATGGGCGGTTCAATTATCCAAATGACTTACGGAACCCTGAAAATTTTTTTTTTTTCTAATTTAATTTAGGGACTTTTATACAAAGGGTATAACGCCAGTCCCATCGTACCTCTTACTGACTTAATCTATTTAAATCTAATTCTAGCGAGACACCGATGACTTCACAAAGGCAAATAGATTCCGGGCAGCATTAAATTTTGGCTGAGCTAGGATCATTAGAATTTTAATCCACGGAATAACCAATTAATTTCATCGGGTGATCAGATGTTTAACAATCTCAGCTGAGAGTTCGAGCATAACATGCCTACAGCGGTCGCGCCTCGGTGCGCCACGCTCAATATGCGAGTGCACGATTGCCGCGTTCCTTGGTTAATTTACATGTTGAGATCTACGCCGGTATGCGTCGGAATGAGGAAATTGTCATAGTGACGTTTAAACCTTTCTTCAAACTAGAAAATCTAACTAACTAGTAACTAATACCTTTTAATACTACTAATACGTACTTTTATACACTCGTACTTGTAGGGGTTGTAACTGAAACCTGGTTCGGTGCTGGTTCGCTCTTTGAGTGATGTGCCGCACTGAGTTATAACCCATTTGTGCTACTGCGGCACACACTCGCTCTTTGTATTTTATATTCTTTACGTTTATTTGTATGTATATTTCTTTGTAATTTAAAAGTTGTGTAGTTGTGTGAACGCAGTGGCGTAAATAAATGCTTTATCTATCTATCTATCTATCTTAATATTATAAATGCGAAAGTTTACTGACTGATGATGACGATCTAATTGAAATAAAATGCTTGAAGTTTGAAGTTCAAAGTGATATAGTAAGTACGTTGTTTATTCAAACAATTGTATAACATTCTGTATAAACCTCTTCGTGCCCAATTATTAGTTAGGATATTTAATTATTTGTTCTAAGCATTTCCTCGTCGTGATAAGTATGTTTGATTAAATACCATACAGCGCCACTCAAGGGATTGAGTGCCTGAAATTTCCTCGTGCTAGATGATTTGGTTTATAGGTAGAGGGCCGAGCGGGTGTCATCCGCCTCCACCCTCCTCCCACTGCAACTCCTGTAAGCCAGGATCAACAGTGGTACTCTGCACGGCGCCTACTGAAGGTAGACGGTGCCCCTACGTATCTCTATTGCTGCCTTGGACCCCAGAATAATTAAAGAAGAGTTAAAGGTGTGAAGTAGGAAAGAAGTTTCCCGCCCCCCCCCCCTCGGCAAATGGGAGTGTAGCTAAATGAATTCAAAATCAGCACTAAGGCTTAACCTATGGGGAAGGGGATCAAGTTATGCTTGACACCCTGTTTTGATACATCACGAACAGCGCTACAACGCAGTGAGTGTTAATGTTTAGGAAGCAAAAGGCTACCGCGAAAAACTGTCTTGGGTAGTAGTTCACCAAACCCCAGGCTAAGTAAGATCAAAATCAAAATTAAAAAATGATTTATTTTGTAGGTACACAGGGCACACTTAAAATAGTCAGATTTTACATTTTTAAAGCTACTGCTTGTTCAAAAGGCAATTTTCCCCTGAGAAGAACAAGCAAGAAACTCGAGAGGTCGCTCTTTTAAAAAAAGGTTTTATAATATTACAAAATTATTATTTTATATTATAATATTTCATTATTAATTGTGAAATAGCCTGGTTATGCGAACGGGCTGGTTATGTCCATGATTGTTTATCATCTAAATAATCTGATATTTTATAATATGCTTTCTCAATAAGTTTCTACTTTATAGTATCTTTTATTAAATACATGCAGTGATCAAACGGATGTGCAATTTGATTCCATTGCTAAGTTCTACAGAGCAGCTTTGTATTCTCTAACACATTAAAATCTTAGATTAATTAGGGAACTTCTGAAGTGTTCAATTAATTATTAATTAGTTGTTATAAATATATATTGTTAGTGCATGTGGTGTTTACCTGTAAGTGATTGTTACACTTAACTGTATCAGTTTACTTAATGTGTATTTACATGTATTGGTGTAAACAATTGTTGGTAAACCTTGAAAATAAAAATAATAATGCCAATAGTAATCGTGGCAAACTTTCCTAAAGGCTTGTTAGAGCCGAGCGGGTATGCAAGCAATTGTTAATACCAAAACACAAATTAATTGTATTACAACCCGTTATGCATAAAAAAAAAAAATAGACTGGACACTTCAACCGTCTCCGTTTAAACCGTGACTCATTGTAAACAACATATGGTTTACGAATCAGAGGTCGCGGGATTGATCCCCAGCGGGGTGCATATTTAGTACTCGGTTTGGTTGGTCGTAGGGCAAATGAAATGTCCGCCTGGCTAGCTACCACCATCTTTTCTAAGTCTGCCGCCAAAACAGCAATGTTTGGCATTGTTGTCTTCCGGTTGTCAAAGATAAGATAGCCAGTCACCCAAATAAGACGAGTTTTCCGGATCAGTACGTTTCCACCTTCGGCCTCATCTTCACTTAACATCAGTTGCATAAAAAACTGTGAACTGGTGGAAACCTTTTTCGAAGTCTATTAAAAATGTAACTCAACTTAAATCAAATTAACATCCGCCTATAACTTGGACAGCCAACGCCTCTCTTAGTAAATCCGCAAAGGAAAACGTTGCCACACGAGGGTTACGGCCTTCATTATGATTTAGAGCGTACAGTTTTATGCGCCTTAATAAGATGGTTTTTGCAGCGGCTGAATTAGCTGTAACGTGAGATTTCAGAACGAAATTTGAAAGAGATTTAGATGAACCGAAAAGTCGTGATACGTAGCAATTTGTATTGAATACATTCAGTATGGGAATAGGTCAAACAGACAGACATACTTTATTTTAGACGACCGATTGTTGTAGTGGATAGTGACCCTGTCAGCGAAACCAATGGTAAATGTTTGTATGATGAATACGAACATTTATTCCCGAGTCATGGATGTTTATATAAATATTTATGTATGTTTATCCGTTATCTAGTATCCTTAGTACAAGCTTTACTTAGTTTGGGACCAGACGAGTGGTGTAAGTGCCCCAAATATAATATATAAAAAATATTTACACCCAATATTAGTGGTGCTGGAGGAGAAAGGAACATATCAGCTGGACAGAGAAGAAAACGAACGAAGAGGTTTTAAATATAGTAAACGAAAAAAGGGAAAATGCTGGGACACCTTATACGACATGATGATTTCATCAAAACCATAATAGAAGGAAGAATAGAGGAGAAAAGGAAAAGAGGAAGACCGAGAATAAGCTACATGCAGCAGAAGCCACAAGCAGAAAGAGAAGTTGAACGTCGTGTCGTATCAAGAGGTCAAGAGGAAGGCGAAGAGCAGAGATATGGAAATCTCCACCGACAAGAGCATGGCTCTTAAATAAGAATAAAACAACACCATACCAAAACCAGAAACCTGCTGTAAAACCAACTTACCTGTGATAGTTTTCCTTTTAATTAATATTTAATTTAATACAATTGACGACCTGTTTGGTGTAGTGGTTTGCAACTTTGACCACTATACATAAAGGTGGCGGGTTGGAATCCCGCTAGGGGCATATGTTTGTATGATGAATACGGACATGTGTACCCGAGTTATGGATGTTTTCATTTATAATAAGTAGTCATTTACAACAAAAAAAAATGTCTACATAAATACAATTTTTTTTTTGTAAATAAATATCTACTTATTATAAATGAAAACATCCATAACTCGGGTACACAATGTCCGTATTCATCACACAAAGATATCCCTAGCGGGATTCAACCATCTGGTATACACTATAGTTGCTTACTGTGGAACTAGATGGCGCTGTGTGTATGTCTAAGGATATCTATTTATTGTTATTTATTTATTATATTACTGCCTTGAATTTTTCCACGTATCCAAAACCAACGGTTTACCTTTTAGGGGGACTCTCGACTCAAAAAAGATTAGCATTTTAAAACATAATATTTCTTAAACGATCCCTAAATCAAAAAACTGTGCAGGATAATTATAGAAATATCAACATGTTACGTTTTAACCTTCCGGTATTTAGGATTGTTTGTCGAACGGTTGTCATGGTTGCGTTTTTTACTGGATTGCCAAAAATCCTCAATTGCTGGCCATGGACATGGACAATTTAATTTCTAACGAACAAACACGATACTCAACAATAACCCCTAATATTTTAGAACGATCTATCGAATGTCCCTCACGATGGGGTATACATTAATAAAAGAAAATTCATCATCACTTTGAGTGTAAAAAACCTTAGAAAAAATATTTGACAAAATTTTATTTTACCCCTTTAACGGCGTGATTAATACCCCCTGCCAAATTGCAACATACGGACGGACGGACATAGCGTTGACTACGGAATCCTGAAAATGAGGCATAACAACAAGTCCGCCTTTTCAAGAACTCTTCATTTCGACTGTACCTTACATTTTGGTTATGTATGATACGTAAATAGATCGTCACCATAATTGGTTAAATTATAATCCGTCCGATTTGCAGAGTGTTGTGGCGAGTGCGTGCGAGCGGCCGCGGCGGCTCTATCGATCGCAGGCGCATTGCGACGGCACGCGATCTTATAACAGCTGACTTCTTAGGGGTGTCAACACGGATATCAAATAAGACACGGACACAGGTGGAATAGAAACACAAGTGGTTATGAGTACAAATTGTATGTCCCAGTACAAAAACTTCAAGTTTTTAGTAAAAGCGTGTACTGTATGGCAGTTAGAATTTATAATCATTTACCTAATGAATTCAAAAATAAAATTAGTAAAACATTTAAAAAGCAGGTGTTTGCATATTTTCTAGAGAAGGGTTATTATTCAGTATTGGAATTTCTGAGCGACAAGTAATTTATTTTTCTTTTTATTGCATATTTTCTGACATTGTAATTAATTAATTTATCGTTAATAATTAATACCAATTTGACTTGATTAATAATTAAGACAATGATATTTGCACGCCATAAATGGCAGAATATGCGAACGCGCTGTATTATATTTAAAGATCAATTGTTGGACCATATTCTAGTGAATAAATATTTCATTTCATTTCATTTCATTTCATTTCATAATTAAGTGCTACTAAGAATAAGAATAAGAAAACTTTATTCGATCCATTTAGCGACATACATTTAATTGTTACCTATTCTATTATTCTATTCTTATATTTGCCATGGGGTTGGACATACGCCCAAAGGCACCTCGACCCAATCGGGATCTTTTGTGCACTTCCCCTGCTTTCGCTCTCTCCTACTGCCAATTTATTGACTTCATGAGCCTTATAACACAGGCTAGTGGGAAGAGCATGTAGTCGCCGGGTTCGGGATACGCCTTACCCAAGTGGCGCATACGCCTTGCGGCCACGGAATCGCAGTCACACAGAAGGTGCTTCATTGATTCCCTTTCTTTGTTGCATGCCCTGCAGGTTGAACTTTCAGCTATTATAACACAATTGTTACCTATACTATTATAACACAATTTAAAAATGTGGAACTTAATATAAGTAGGTATGCATTGACTAGTTTTCGGTGTCGCAAAATGGCATCATATCAGGTCCCCAACTCAGCATTTGTTGTAGTCAAGAAAGAAGAACGACTACAACGCTGGTTTTCAGTGGAGCCTATGGTGAGATCACGGACGCTCATGGGACACACACAATGAGTACCTAAGTACCTGCATATTTCATACACATAAGTGTTCTGATGCATCTGGTGTTGTCAAACTAGTGTTCTGATGCATCTGGACCTGGTGCCTCAGCCGTTTCTCCCATCGCATATATATCTACGTGATACTTTCTTGTTTTTTGTAATAGATTGTACACTTAGTTTGTAGGATTCTGCATGTTTTTTCTTTGTTATTTTAGAATTGTTTGCAAACTAAATAAATTAATAAAAATACAGATACACAATGTCAAGAGTAATGCAAACAATTACATGTCGTGTTAATACATGCTTGGGTATTACCATTTAGTGGACTCACACCAGCGATTTATAACGGATGAGTTTTTTTCCATAAGAAAATTAGATAAGTGAAATAGAGGAACCATTATCGACGCACGCGCCGGCCGAAGCTTGATATGATTCTTAGGGTTCCTATCATGCAAAATTTATTTGTATGTTTCATATTTTCTCCGTGGAATAGGCTAAAACTTTATTCGACGATGGTTTTGAAAAAGAAATTGAACTACCTAAGCCAATATCTTCTATTTCATTTACCTAATATGCCCTATTTATTTACTTACGGTAAAAACTCATCTGGTATACATTCCTACTTATTTATCAAGCACTACGTCCTGCAAGCAATAATTTGGATGTATTGAACTGTTATATCAGAAGCAGAAGAAACATCTCCACAATCATCATTTTCCTGCCCTTATCCCACTCTAGGTGGGGTCGGCACAACATGTCATCCTCTTCCACTCTCCTCTATCAGCCGTCATCTCCGTACTCACCCCTTTCACACACATATCATTCCTCACGCAGTCTACCCACACCTTCTTTCCTCCACATTCATACTTAACACTCGTCATAAGAACATAACAACATAAGAAACGCCTCCAGAATATGCATAAGAAAATAATTTAAAATATCCGAAAACGTTTCGGACACTGAAAGTCTTTAATCGCGTTAGTCCGTAAAATAGACCCCTTACCCTATACCTAGACATACTAATTTTCGAAAATCTTTTTGATATACCTTAGTTCCTTGACTTACTATAATTTAGTAACTTACTTACCTTACTTCAAAGAGAAAATCCGATCAGCTTTCAAGAGGGCTTCAACTTTACATTTTATCCTCCAAATTACATATAAATGGCAACCCTAACTTGGGTCGGCTCTGTGTTTATTTCCGGCTTCGGTTTGGTAATCATAAGTAGTGGGTTCGCTGTGGGTCGGTGCCAGAAACATTATGGGCAGTTTTTGGGCTAAAGCGGTCAAAATATGCAGTCCGTCGTCTGCACTGCCTCTTTTCAGAAAGACGTGTAAATAAGTTCGTTGTTTTTGAAGAACTATTTATAAGATTTGTATATATTCTGGTGGCACTATTTATGCACAGTTTTTTGGGATATACGTTATAATCATAAGTAAAGCAGACTATGAGCATGAGGATTCGAGCAACACGTAACGCCGGAATGCTCAATTTTTTTTTTTTTTTTTTTTTTTTTTTATGTTATTAGGTACACCAACAGTATAACATATCACACTCTTATGAAAGCTTATACAGTAGTTTTGTTCTGATACGAATACCTATTACAGGCGTACACAACATTGATAACATAGCTACACTAGTTACATAAGTAGTACCTACAATCTATTATTTTAAAGTACTTAATTATTTAATTATAAATAAGGTACCTATTATTGTAATAATATTGTTGTCAGAATTACAATAAAATAAATATTAAAGATTTTGAAAATTATGGATTAGAAAGAGCTGCTAAAATTCAAGATTGGATCATGGAAGATATCAATATCCGTTGCTTCGCATACCGAATTGTAAGAACTACATATTCTTGTAAGAGGTGAAGAACGGCCGAGATTCGTTTTACTAAAAATAAATATTTAAATATTGAATAACTTTTAAACTACAGTGGCATTATTGCAAATAAATGTATTCTATTCTATTCTATTCTATGATTTTTTTTCCTTTGGGCACTATTTCAGCATGGTTATTTCTTTTCTGTTGTGCAATAAAGTGTATTTGTATTGTATTGCATTGCATTGTATTATTATATTGCATATTATTATTTTTTTATATTATTGTACTGCATTGCATTGCATTGTATTGTTTTTTGATATTGTCAAAACAGCTGAATTCTACTTCGTGTATTCTGGCATCAACACGTAAATAAATTGGGAGTTTCAGTGAACCTCATCTCAAGGGGAACTCTAGAGAAGGTGAAGGCCTTGGGCCTCATCTTCACTTAACATGTGGGCATAAAAACATTGTTTATTACAATGTGAAATATCCTTCAAATTTACCAGAAAACGGGCCTAATAGTGCGGACACATCTCATTCCATTAACTCCAGGCCTCCTCTCTGGGAGGACTATAAATCCACCGGAATTGATTCTCCAGTGCCATCCCTCATCTTTAACGTTTATACTGTACGATGAAAACGGGCCAAATGTGTTTGGGAATATATTCCGGTATGGCATCACTGTGTTCTTTTCACTCGAAAGCACGCAAAACTAGTTTACTTTTAGTTGTGCTGACGGCTCCTAGATGGCGCTGATGGATTTTAGGACGCGATATTGAAATTGATACATACATACATAATGTCACGCCTGTTTCCCGTAGGGGTAGGCAGAGACCACAGACTTCCACTTGCTACGATCCTGACACACCTCTTCTGCTTCCTTCACTCTCATAAGGTTGTTCATACATGCTCGTTGGTTTAGGGTACTCTTGACTTGGCCTTTCTTTATGACGTCGCCGATTTGATCATGGTACGTTCGCCGTGGTCTGCCCCTACCAACACTACCATCCACATTCGCTTTGTATATCTCTTTCGTAAGTCTTCTTTCATTCTTCTTCTCCACATGTCCAAACCATCTCAGCATACCTTTTTCAAACTTTGTCACTACGTCTTCCTAAATTGATAGTAAATCAATAAATCGATTGTACTACATGGAAGTTTTTGTTTGTAAGTAAATGTACATTTGTGGTCTTTCGAGCCGGATTTACTAACAATGACAACAATAAATGTCCCTCATTGAAGAGAGAGATAAACATATGAAATATACGCCAAATATATTCTAATGTCAAACGATACTTCAAACTAATATAATCTGTTAAATGTCATTTTAAATTTATTGGAAATAAAAATAGGGTTTAAGCATGTCAGTCAGTCCAAGCTATTACCGCTTAAATCATTGTGGGAAAAGAAGCGGCGGAAGAACTCTACAGGTTATTGTTCTTTTCTTTTTTTTTATAAAAGTAAACAAGTAATACAATTTTATAATTTTTGGGAGCTCGGCGAAGTATAGGTGCGTTTTTGTCATTCACGTAGTCACAAATTTTATCTCAAGATCGTAAGAGATAAGAGGCTCTTTTTTCATATTTTCACATAGCTTTGTGCATAGGGATAGCATAGGGATGGTGGGAGACAGATTTGACTCTCTTCTGGTCGGCAGGTTCGTCGTACTTCATGTTCTGAGGTCTCGATGAGCTTGCGGGCAGAAGATGAGTCAAGTCCTCAGATAATTTATTGTAAATTAATTAATTTTCTAAAACTAGATATAATATTAACATTGTACTAACACCTATGGACTGTCATTTGTCTGATAATAGGTCTTTACCTATGAAATTGCCGTTTTGTATGAAAAAATTTAAACGAATTTTTTTCATGTATTTTTTATTTGTATTAATCGAAGTAATCACCCATGCAATCAATGCATCTTTGCCAACGCAGTGGCAGTACGGGAGGCAACAAATTCTTCAAAGGCATTTTGTACTGCCTCTCGGGTATTGAATTTTTTTCCTGCCAAGAAGTTATCCAAATTCTGGAAAAAGTAGTAGTCTGTAGGCGCAAGGTCTGGTGAGTAGGGTGGATGACGGAGAGCTTCCAACCCCAGTTCTTGCAACTTGGAGACCGTCTGCTGTGCAGTATGAGGTCGCGCGTTGTCGTGCACGAGCAGCGGAGAGGAGCGATTGACCAATGCTGGTTGGAGATGTGCCATATATTTTTTTTTTGTATAAAAGACAGGGACAAGTATAAAATATATATTGTCTGCGTCGTATGTGATGCGCTTTATGCTGAGCGCCGTCCGAAGACACCATGCAGAGGAGCGGTTCGCGCACCGCTGCGGCATGCGGCACCGCGCACAGCTTCGTATGTAAGCGTTCTAAGCAAAGTCAGACATACCTACACTAATTTATATACATGAAGGAAGCTGGCTGCGGCGTGTCAAAAGAAACAAATAGCCCGCCTCCTTCTATTAATGTCAAGGTCGACGTCGTGCAATTCTTTTTTCATGAAACAAAAAAAAGTAAGTAGGTATTAAAGTAAAGTGATTTCCGGCAAGCGAAAAGCTCCAAGAAAACTGTCTCTATTCTATATCGAAAATCGAGATTGTGTCGATATATTCAAATTGAAACGTTTAAATTGTTTAGGGCGGACAGTGAATACTATCGAAAAACTTGACGATGTCAAGTTTGGCATGTTCAATATTAGGTCCTTATCTATGAAATTGGCGTTTTGTATGAAGAATTTCATTAAGACTGTTTTCTCCGTACAAACATTTTAGATTTTTTTTTGGGAACGGCAAATCTAAATTTAGCTAAACTTTGTGTGTATTATCGGATAACATTAAGTTAAGTATAGGCAGCGTTAATTTTTAAAAGTAACCACTTTATAAAAGTTTTAACGAATCTAAGAAATGATTATGGGAAGCACATGAAAGGAGCTCTGTTCAAATTCATGTGAAACCTTGAAATAATATTCCATTTTCCAAATAAAAAACAAATTTGGATATAGCTTCGAAAATCGCACGAATTGGTACATATGATTAACGTAGAAAAAAAACTCCAATTTCATAGGTATACCCAATATTTAAGAAGGAGCATCGAGTTCCGTGGCGCCCTCAGTAAATAAAGATTTCTTTAGAAATACGACGTAACAAAAACATGCTCACAGGATATACTGGAAAAGCCTTAAAGCTTAATAAATTATACTCAAATGGCTTTGATATTCCATATTAGATAATTTTAAAAAACGATTAACAAAAAGACATTTAGGTATTATTTTTAATTAGATTTTAAAAGAATTTCTACAGGATGTAGTTTAATTCGTATAACTCCTGTATGCTGGTGACTCCTCTCCTGAATATGAACAACTTACCACTACGAACCAAAGCCGAATTCGATCAAAAAATTCGACAAGTGCAACATTGAATAACATTAAATAAAAACATTAATTATATAAGTAAGTATACATATCTATTGTAGTATAGTAGGTATATAATATGTAGATTCATAGTTTTAATGAAAATGAGCTTTTTGTACGCCCAGTCAATGTGTTCTTTTATATTTACCCAGGTTGACTGGAAGAGATCCCTTTATTGGATAAGTCCGCCTTTGTACTTAATTTTAAGTTACATTTAATTTATCGATGTTTATTTATTCATATGAAGTACAATAAGGCGTTTACGAACAAACAAAAACATTAATCAAAATAACTAACATAGCTGGATTAACGTAGATAATAATAGATAAACAATTTTTTTGTATATGTGAAAAAATTACGTCAAATATAAATTATGAAATTTAACAAATCCAAACAAAAAGGTTACGTAAATTGTAACAAATAACATCTGAAAACGTCATAACAAACAATTAGCATTCATTCACAAAGCAGACTCCCCAAAGAAAAAAGGAAATAATAGACTGAATATCACCGACCGGTTTATTGAATTTTGGAAATTGTGACAATCTATCAGTACAATAATATATACCTACATGATATAAATGACCATTTACGAACGTTGAAAAGAAAGAACGTATTGGCGAGTTTCCATGAGAAATCATTAAGTGTTGTTGTAATATTCTTTTGTGTTCTTTATTTTGGGATATGCTTCATTCGTTTTAGCACAGAATACTTAGGTATTAAAGTTGAAAAAAAGCAGATTACGAATTTCGCAATTCGTGATAGTTTTAACTTTGCCCGTATTTATTAGAGCCGTCACAAGTGCAATATATTTGTATAAAATCCTCTTCGTTACTCGGTAACAATGCGTATTGCTGTAGAGGCTATGGGCCAGTGGTCATCGGACAAGCAGAAGTTCGTCCACGATCTCACAACCAGATTGGTTTTGGTCTTGTGTCTTGTTCGGGCTGGCGCGTAGCTCGCTCAAAGTTTTTAGCTGTTCAGCGAGACAATGCGGTCAGTGTGTTAGGCTCTATGACACAATTTGAAAACAATTAAACTCACTCGCACAATCACACATAAGTATTGAAAATTTACCAAATACCTACCTATATGATACCTTCTCGTGTCTAGCTTTTTATGGTTTATCACTTGCAATTGTTTTTGAGTTGATTTAGATATAGTTTTTTTCTTTTTGTTTACTTTTAGTTAATGTTTAAATTTATTTATTTATATGAGAGGGCGGCAAACGAGCATGCGGGTCACCTGATGGAAAGCAATCACCGCCGCCCATGGACACCCGCAACACCAAAAGGGTCACAGATGCGTTGCCGGCCTTTGAGGAAGGTGTAGGCTCGTTTCTTGAAGGTTCCAATGTCGTACTCGTTCGGGAATACCGCTGCAGGAAGTCCGTTCCACAGGGTGGTCGTACGTGGTAGGAAGTTTCTTGAGAAACGTACAGTGGTAGACTTCCACTCATCCAGGTGATGTGGATGGAATTTTAATTTTCGGCGAGAAGTGTAATGGTTAAATTGAGCAGCGGGTATTAGCTCGAACTTATTCATAGATTAATAATAATTAATTCCTTGGTGGCAGCAACTATTCTACTTGGGGGGGACTGAAAATCAGCAAATCTGCTGAGTCCCTACCTTTTCACCACAGTTTGACTTAATTTATTATCAATTAATTACTTGTTAAATTAACTTTGTAGTGAATAAATACATTTTATTTATTTATTTATTTACAAACGGGTGGTCTGGATGACGTTTTCGTTCGTTAGTTTAGCTTTTATTACTTTAAATCACTTTCTGCTTTGCATGTACAATAGTCTACTATTAACCAAAGAGAATATCATCACTATGATATTAACTACTATTATTCTTTAGCAGAATTAAGAGGGTTCTGTCCAGTCAATACGTTTGCCTTCTCATTTAGAGAAGGATGAACAACTTAACCCACAGTTTATTCCGGTATATCACGCATAACATTGTCGGTTTTGTTAAGTGGTGCTAAGGTATCCAGTAACACACCTCCAGAGAGACCTGAATCCAGTAGTACAACTATCAACAAATAAATAAGGTTAGTTCAGAGGGTTACGGGATACACATTAACTAAGTACTCAAACACACTTACACACTCCATCACTCACATCATTTCATTATCCTCTCCACTGGTTTTTTGTTTCTTCCTGCTCGTATATTTTTATAACTGACTGGATGCGGCTTTAAGCCTGATGGAAAGTGGTTCATGATAAAGCACGCGATCTCTGTAGATGCCATTCATTTCGCTCTTGAAGATCCCAAGATTGTACAATTCGGGGAAGACTGAAGCCGGAAGAGAGTTCCATGCCTTGGTTGATCCCATTATGGGGAGTCGAATGCTTAGTTCGAATGTTCGGTATGTTAACTACACTAATTAATACATTTGTAAAGTCTGATCGTCAAGGATCGGAGTTAGGGCGCTGATCCTATCAATCAATCAATCAATCTTGTGATTAATACGCTATACCGTTTTTTGTAAAACTTTTATTTATAAATAAACAAAATTTGAGCTGCATAACTTCGAGTTGTTTTCGATGCATTGCTTAAAATATGATGTTAAGTGAAGTTGGGGCCGAATTTGGAAGCCCAAAATTGCTAAAGGGACACGCTATTACAAAAACCATACACGCTATTAACATTTATAGCTTAATAAGATGGTGCTTAAACGACCACACAGTTCATAAACTGCTTATACATATATCCTCTCTAACAGGCGAGAAACATCTTTAAATCCATAAGGATAATCTAACAGACTCCTCAATATCTTCGAATCATTTATTGGCTAGCTGCCAGATTAACACTCTAATTAGCTCTGTGAAGGATACGTTAATAACAACCCTGGACGGACTAATAGGAATGCGGTACCTCGCCTCCCTTTCCCGCCTATACATCGTATAGTACATCAAATAATAAGTGTCAATATGATTGATGTGTAGCTAACCAGAGGGACATTTAAAAATAGTCTACCACTCACCAGTAAGAAGAAGAATGAAAACGTTTCTTGTACTTTTGTTTTTAAACGACTTGTATTTATATATGTGTGTGTGTGTGTCCATTCTTTGTCCAGACGTATCATTGTAATGCGTGGTCCAATTTAAATGCCCCGTTTTTTTTTATTAAAGACTTAACGAACAGGTTCTACATTTGATGAAAATCGGTTAAGCCTTTTCGAAAAGATAATTGGCTTTTAACACAGTTTCTTGGTGTCTTTCGACAGTTTTCTGTCATTGATATTATTTGGTATATTTGGACCTTTGCTTTCTCAGGGTTTTCTTTAGGTTTCAATAGTCATTTTATGTGTGTTCACTCACATTTTCGGCAATTGTCAATCGATTTCGGTGATTAAACCGCCTCCGTGGGTCAACGTAAACAACATTGGCTTTACGTTTCGTAGGTCGCGGGTTCGATCCCCAGCGGGGTACATATTTAGTACTCGGTTTGGTTGGTGGTAGGGCATATTAAATGTCCGCCTGGCTAGTTACCAGCATCTTATCTAAATCTGCCGCCAAACAGCAATTTTAATAGCATTGTTGTGTCAGAGATAAGATAGTCAGTCCCCCAAATAAGATGATGTTTCCAGGTCAGTACGCTACCATCTTCGGCCTCATCTTCACTTAACATCAGCTGTGATTGAGGTCAAATGCTAACCCGTTGTGAATAAAAAAAAAAGAAAGATTACTTTTCACCGGATAGGGTTCCAACGCCAGAGTGGTCTCATATTGGTTAAGATTGATGATGCACTCCGGTGATATAGAGGGGAACCTTACTAAAGTCGATTGTCTTTTTTGACGTTTCAAATTATTATCTTTCCTAAACAAAAGCACGAAAAGGATTTGTGTGAAGTTGCATTACCTTTTGTAACGAAGACTGTGCCAAGAGGTTCGTGAGAACATCTTCACCTGGTTATACTATGCCTAAATAGATCATGTTTCGTTCGATAAACACTCTTACGTAAATAAATCTATACCTTTCTAATACTTAGGCTTTATTTTTTTTTAATTTTTTTTTATGCACGACGGGTTCGTACTTGACCTCAATCACACCTGATGTTAAGTGAAGATGAGGTCGAAGGTGGAAGCGTACTGAACCGGAAACCCCAATACATTTGGGGGACTGGCTATCTTATCTCTGACAACCGGAACACAACAATGTCATTAACATTGCTGCTTGGCGGCAGATTTAGATAAGATGGTGGTAGCTAGCCAGGCGGACATTTAAAATGCCCTACCACCAACCAAACCGAGTACTTAAACATGTACCCCGCTGGGGATCGAACCCGCGACCTCCGAATCGTAAACCCAATGTTGTTTGCATTGAGCCACGGAGGCGGTCAAAAATTTAGGTTGCGTAAACGACGTCCGAAGCTAAGGCCCTGTCGCTGAAAGGTAACAGACAAATAATTTTATATACCTAGGACCTACGAATCAGTAGCCTTATGTACTTACTATTAGGGTACAGCCTCCCATCAGTAGAACCCTAGATACGGGCCATAATACGCCAAGTGGGCGCTGTGAGGATTGGTAATAACTATATCAGCCTAATGGCCATTTGACAGTTAGTGACTTCAAGATGACTAGTAGTCCACCAATTTGTATTTGTATTGACTTATTTAAAAAGAGCAACCCCCGAGCTTCTTGCTCGTTCTTCTCTGGGGAGACTGCCTAGTGAATGAGCGATAACTGTATGTCATGACGATTTCAAATGTTATTCTTATAACTTACGAAATAAAACAGTTTTGACTTTGATTTTTGATTTTGATATCCGTTATGTAGTATCCATAGTACAAGCTTTGCTTTGTTTGGGACTAGATGATATAATAAGTGTCCGAAATATTTATTTATTATCTATTTATCCAAATGTTAAGATAAATAGTATGTCCTCTGAAAGCTTCCTCGTAGCCTATAACCCTGTTAGTGCTTCAACTGGACCTCATAATGTATTCAAGTCGGGTACTCGCTTATTTGGACGACGACCTTGCCTGGAAGGTGCTCTTTCTGTTACATGCATTCCTTCGTATTTGCTATATCTATGTATTGAAACGGGCTATCATTTAGTAATGAAATTGAATAAAAGATTCCAATATTTGCTAACGTTTTGCCTATAGATAAATAAATAAAATAATAAATATCTTTGCACATACACACAGCGCCATCTAGTTCCACACTAAGCAACTAGGTTTGTATTATGGATACCAGATGGTTGATAAACTACACAAAACATATTTTTTTTGGAAATAAATACATAAATAAATAAAATACATCCATAACTCGGGAACACATGTCTGTATTCATCATACAAACTTATGCCCCTGGCGGGATTCGAACCCGCGACCTTCTGGTATAACAGTCAGAATTTTTAACCACTACACCAAACAGGTCGTCAATAGATGGACAGGCATATACGGATGAGTTTTTTTACTGTAATGAAAAAATTAGGGCATATCTAGTTTATTTATTTTTTCAAAACGTTCATAGGATAAAGCGTTAATTGTGTCAATTGACGGTCACGTTTGTAGCCTATTCTACATCATTACATCATTAAATTAAATAAATAAAGAAAACTTGGGGAAAATCAAGGCCGGCAACGCATCTGTGACCCTTTTGGTGTTGCGGGTGTCCATGGGCGGCGGTGATTGCTTTCCATCAGGTGACCCTCATGCTCGTTTGCCGCCCTCTCATATGAAAAATAAATAAATATGATTTCCAAATATATTGGGTCTATACCTATGAAATTGGAGTTTTTTTTCTTCGTTAAGCATATGTACCAATTTCTGCGATTTTCAAAGCTATATCCAAATTTGTTTTTCATTTGGAAAATGGAATATTATTTCAAGGTTTCACACGAAATATTTCTTAATTTCTGGGCTAAATCACATAATAAAAAAAAAATGAATAGAGCTCTTTTCACGTGCTTCCCATAATCATTTCTTAGATTCGCTGAAACTTTTATAAAGCGGTTACTTTTAAAAATTAACGCTGCCTATACTTACCTTAATGTTATCCGATAATACACACAAAGTTTAGCTAAATTTGGATTTGCCGTTCCCAAAAAAAAATCAAAAATGTTTGTATGGAGGAAAACAGTCTTAATGAAATTCTTCATACAAAACGCCAATTTCATAGGTAAGGTTCTAATATTATTGTATTCTGTCTGATTATGGAAAGATCAATAGTTGTTAAAAATCGTCTGTTTTTTATTGTATGCTATAAATTCATCATCAACAGCCTTACACTTCCCATTTTGGGGTACAGCCTTCTCTCACTGTGAGAGGTTATGGGTCAAAATCCACTAACCAGTGCGGATTGATTTTTTTTTTTCGTTTTTTTCTCTCCTCTCAGAGAAGGCAAAGGGATCTAAGCCATGTCTTATTTCTTGCCTGCTCGATTCAAATCCCGCGAGGGGTAAATGTTTGTGTGATGAATACGAACATTTATTCCCAAATATTTATGTTATCTAGTATCCATAGCACAAGCTTTGCTTAGTTTGGGACTAGATGAATGGTGTAAGTGCCCGAAATATTTATTTATTTATTATTATTATTTAATGCTTCGGACAAATGGCGTGTCGCACAGTCGTAGATCACCTAATCGTACTTCGCACGAACAATACTTCGGCCACTCGTAGTCGCACTTCAGTAATAAACCCAATATGTAACGTGCTCTCCGAAGTACGCAAATGCTCGTTTTTTTTTATGAACGACGGTTTAGTACTTGCCCTCAATCACACCTGATGAAGATGAGGCCGAAGTTGGAAGCGTACTGACCCGGAAACCCCAACACGTTTGGGGGACTGGCTATCTTATCTCTGACAACCGGAACACAACAATCATATTAACATTGCTGATTTAGATAAGATGGTGGTAGCTAGCCAGGCGGACATTTAAAATGCCCTACCACCAACCAAACCGGGTACTTCAACATGTACCCCGCTGGGGATCGAACCCACGACCTCCGAATCCTGTTCGCACTTCAGTAAATCAGTGCTCTTGGAAATACGCAAATGCTCGTACTCGTTACCAATCCAAGTACTAATGGCATCAGGCGTTGCTTAACTTCGCTAATCGAAAATGAATAGCGAATGGGACTGCGCCACGAGTGCTTCATAGTTCTACATTATATAAATTAAAAAATTTCCAGACAGCCAAAGGACTGGAAAAGTAGATCCGCATAACCTCTGCAGTCGCGACGACGCCTCGTCTAGGGTTTCCAGATTCAAAAATCAGTTTTCTTAGAAATATCTTAGATTTTTCAACTTTTCTTATTATAGACGGGAAGACAGTGAGATTCTATTACAAAAACATTGTTTGTAAACGCTTTATTGTACAAAAAACACACATAATACATCAAATCAAAATAGTATACAAAGGCCGACTTATACCCTTGAGGGATCTCCTTCAGTAGACCCAAATTTGCAATAAACAGTATTGATTGTTCGTACAAAAGAATACCCTCAAACATTTACTCTTATTTGTTTAAACATTATCTTACTTAACTTAATTCCGCCCGGTTTCCTCACGGAAGGTCAAAATTCCGGATAAACTCAAATTTCGCACGGTATTCTCACATAAGGCTAAAGTCCGTAAATTTTTTTGATCGAAAAAAAAATCCGACAAAACTCAAAATCAGGCCGGTTTCCTGACGGAATTTCTATGCTCTGGATGTACATAAATTGTGTCTTGTTTCCTGACAGGAGTTCGTAAGTCCAGACAAATTCCGCCCGGTATGTTGACCGCCGAAATACCTAGTCTAAAATAGATGACAACCACAAACTCACAAAAAGTGATAATTTTTTTTTTTTTTTTTTATATGAGAGAGCGGCAAACGAGCATGCGGGTCACCTGATGGAAAGTAATCACCGCCGCCCATGGACACCCGCAACACCAAAAGTGTCACAGATGCGTTGCCGGCCTTTGAAGGAAGGTGTAGGCTCGTTTCTTGAAGGTTCCAATGTCGTACTCGTTCGGGAACACCGCTGCCGGAAGTCCGTTCCACAGGGTGGTCGTACGTGGTAAGAAGTTTCTTGAGAAACATACAGTGGTAGACTTCCACTCATCCAGGTGATGTGGATGGAAATTTAATTTTCTCCGAGAAGTGTATCGGTTAAATTGAGCAGCGGGTATTAGCTCGAACAGTTCTTCAGAACACTCCCCATGAAATATGCGATAGAGAATGCAGAGGGACGCGACGTCTCTTCGCAACGCCAGGGGATCCAGTCGGTCGGTGAGACTCTTTTTTATTCTATTTCGGACATAACAAGAAAATTTCTGTCATATAGCAACCCCAGCCTCGACCAGACTTGACGGCGAGGCGTCGAGCCAACTGCCTCACGCCCCGGGCTCTTTATATGTAAAGGACAGACTGTGAGTTTTGCAGTATTGTCGGCTCATAAATGTTCGAATTTCGAATATTATATAAACATAAACATAGATAGATACATAGCGATGCAGTACATTCTTATCTTTCGTGCGCGAACTACACTGACAGTGGTGCCACTACCTGGCAATACCCTACCTACGCCTGCTAAGATACTAAACTTTCCATTGTAGTGCTACGCGTAACTTTTCGTAGCGCTACGCTTCTTCTACTCGCGTATCTATCCTTTAGATAGAGTTTATGATCCTATACGGATTTTTTGCTAGGAAAATGAGGTTGCTGTTTTTTTTTATATTCTCTCCAGTATAAAGAAAAACTCAGCAGTATAATATATATAGTAGGAAATCTTTGGTTTGTGACGAACAATAGAGTACCCATCAGTAATAGAATAAAAATGTTTACTAACCATTCTGTAGCTTACTTTAGTTATAGTAATAATAATAATAATGTTTATTCAGAAAATGTTACATAGTTGAAACTAAATATGTTAGGCTATACTTAGTACCACTAATACAAAAGCCATAGCTGCCGAACTAGGTTTATGCAACCTGTATTTCAGCATACAATGCCCTTCCCCTGGAGATTAAACAGGATTAGCCTAGCGCACATAAAAATCGTTAACAAATCAAATTTTGTTGACAAATGTATTCCGTATTTGTTTACTTGTAATAAAGTTTGCTTAAATTGATTGAAATCAAGTGCTACTGATCTGTGTATGGGTGAATTTTAATCTAATATATATGTGTGCATGTGTGTGTGTGTGTGTGTGTGTGTGTGTATGTGTGTGCGTGTGCGTGTGCGTGTGCGTGTGCGTGTGCGTGTGCGTGTGTGTGTGTGTGTGTGGTGTGTGTGGGGAAGGGGGTGCATGTGTGCGTGCGTGCTTTTTGACCTCTATTTTACTATGGTAAGTAGTTTTTCAGTGTCATCATAACTGAGAGTTTTTAGCCAAGAACCTATACTATACCTACTTTAATTTAATTTAATTTAATTTAATTTAATTTAATTTAATTTAATTTAATTTAATATAATTTAAAGTGGTAACTTTAAATTAAAGTTACCACTGTGAACTCCATTGCGTTGTAGAAAATGCTAAGATCTCCTAAAACAATTTTCTAACGAATTAATCAATGGCTCCTTTTTTATGGTTAATTGGATACGCATTTGACCACAATCTCACCTGATTCACCCTGCTCTTGAAGATCCCAAGGTTGTAGGATTCAGGAAAGACTGACGCCGGAAGGGAGTTCCATGCCTTGGCTGTTCGCATTATGAATGAAAAATCGAACCGCTTAGTGCGAATGTTCGGTATGTTAACTACATACGGATGGAATCCCTCCCCGCGTCTTGTAGTCCGAAGATGGAATGGCGATGGTAGAATAAGATTGTGTAATTCCAACGCACACTCACCGAAGTGCATCCTGTAAAAGACTGAGAGACAGGCGACTTTGCGACGGTGTTCGAGGCTCTGCAATTTATCAGTGATCGAATGGTCACCAATGAGTCTTTTGGCACGTCGTTCCACAGAATGGCTACTTTATATTTTCTAACAATATTTTATTGAGTCGTGACATTTGCCCTCGGTGAAATTGTTATAAATATAAAGAAGTTATTGATCCATTTTTTTGAAAACGTATTCTTTTGACGCAATGAAATTCACAGTAGTAATTTTAATCTATTAGTCTATGTATTATTACTAAATACCTATACCTAAACCAACCTAAGCTACCGATTTCTTATAAAACATTTTTATTCTGTCACTGACAGGTATATCCATGTGCAAAAAATCACGGCCATCAGGCCAATCATATAAGAAGTTAAAAGTGTATCCTTACTTGACTAACAGTACAGTTGTTTGTTATGTCCCATGTTATATATGGGATGTGACGTCTTTTGACGTGTTGCAGTAATTATCTTATCTCAAACAGCTAAAATACTGGTGGTCGCAAACTAAGCGGACATTTAAATCTTTCATTGCAACCCAATTCATTCTCTTTATATCCGGAGTTCATCATGAAGTCTGCACCAAATTAATGAATTATTGGATTCCGGTCAGTAAATATCCAACAATTGTCATACACACAGCGCCATCTGGTTCTACACTAAGCAACTACGCTTACATCCACCAGGTGTTTAAGAGGGTTTATTCCGTCCAGTGGCGCACTCATTGAATAAATTAAAATAAAGTGCTAAATAAAATTAATAGCCTAAAGCTACTTATGAATAATACATAAATGTCACTAAAGCGCAAACTCATTGACATGTGCATTCTCCCGATCCTCACCTATGGAACTCAGACTTGGTCTTGGACAGAAGCCCAAAGGTACAACCTGAAGGTTTGCCAACGAGTCATGGAGCGCAGTACAAGTATACCAGAATGTAAAACTGACCGACCGCGTTCGAAACACTACACTACGCTGTAAGACCCCAGTTCCACGAAGCCACAACGGCCGCCAAGCTGAAGTGGGACTGGGCGGAATATGTTTGTCGCATACCAGATGACTCGTGGGCCAAAATCACCACCACCTGGAGCCCTAGACAGAAAAGGAGATGGCGTGACAAGCTGGATAAGTTCCTCAACAACTGGTCAGAGGAAGCCCGCGATAAAGAGGCGTGGAGAGAGAGG
Source organism: Oegoconia quadripuncta (assembly GCA_949316235.1). Lineage (NCBI taxonomy): Eukaryota > Metazoa > Arthropoda > Insecta > Lepidoptera > Autostichidae > Oegoconia > Oegoconia quadripuncta. The sequence goes on from OX438748.1 coordinate 1,820,697, forward strand.
AGGGAGGCCTTTTCCCAGCCGTGGGACAGTGAGGGCTCCTAAAAAATTTTTAATTACGGTTATTTTCGAAAATTGCAAATTATTGGAAAAAGAAAACATTTCTTTTATAACCGTGAATTCTGGAAATTAACCCCCATCAAAGCTATTTAGGTATTATTTATAATTAGCTTTTAGGCTTTCCGAGTGTTGGATTTAAATCTATATTTAAAAAGAAATCTTAAGTTTTAGCCGTTTTAAAATTATTTTATCGAAAACCTGGCAACACTGTTGCGAAACAGTTCGGTTTAAATTCGTGAGTAAAACCAATACCTAACCATAGGTACATTATAACGAAACCCCGTTGCAGGGAGTGGTAGAATTTATAGCTGCCAGCGAGCTTGTTAATTGTTTCGGTGAGAGGAAACTAATACCGCGTCTTATACCTGCAGCAGAAACTTGAAACAGGATCAAGATAGTAAAGTATGTACGGGTATATGGCGTGTTGTATCCTTCGTCATAATTTTATAAATTATCTGTATAAAAATTCAGTATATATATTAAATAATGTTTAATTTTATCTATATGCAATTGTTATATTTAGTTATATGGATGGATTTGCACAACTAGTACAACTTTCCGCATCGCATCGGAGCCTCTTGATGTTGGGCTCCTCTGAAAACCAGCGCTGTAACAATTGCTACAGCATACGATGAGATGGAGTCCATTTTTAACATCACACTGCACTCACCGTATTTCAAAATCTGTTTCTGTATATTGTGATAATTTTCTTGTTTTTAAATATTGTTGTTGCTATAGTGTGGTGTCATATAAATATATGTCTATGTCTATGTCTAGGCTTTTTGGCGGGATCTCGGCGAGTGAAGTTGCATTTTCTGTGGTGTACAAGTGAAGGGAAGTGTAAATTAAAGTGCGTAACGGAGCTTTCGGGTTCCCACAAAAAGCCGCCAAAATCTTTTGTAAAGCATTCTGCCACTTTACTGAAGAATGACTTGACCGTGACTAGACTCATTATACGCCAAGTATACGACGAATTACTTGTTTTGACTGAGACTGACTTTTAACTGAAGAAATAAGAGAAATAAGACATGGCTGTATGGGCTTAGATCCCTTTGCCTTCTCCGAGAGGAGAGAATTAAACGAAAAAAAAAAATGTCTATGTTATGTTGGAGTTTCAGTACTTAGAGATGTTGGAGGATCACCTGGAGGTAGAATCTATAAATTCGAAGTTTAAACTCAAATACCGCATCGTTGATCGTTCACGATTCACTTCAAGTGATAATTACAAGCGAATCAATCATATATTCAAGGCTATAAAAGTTTGATAAGAAATAAAAGACTAAGCAAATAGATTATACTAAAGAAGGCTAGGCTGTATTGGGTTGGACCCTTTTGCCTTTCAACATTGTTTTTTTTTATAAAGCTTTGGCTACTAGGCCATCAGCTTATAACTGCAACTAAAATATACAATTTAACTGAAAATAAAACTAAAAACATCACTATACAAACTAAACTTACAAAATTAAAAATAAACGTAAATTAAAAGAAACAAAACTTTTAAACAATGTACAGAAAATCAAGTTACTATAAAATTTAGTTTACAATGGGCCGTATATACCTTTATACAATTTTATTTGTACAACTTTACTATAGAAGATATTTAACCTCGTTTACGACCAAATCGGATTGGACTTACGACTACTGGACTAGACTTACTAATGGATTAGACATAAATTATTGGATTGGACTTATATTACTGGATTGACTTAAGAATAAGACTTGAATCAAGATTAGATTAGTAAAAATAAGTAAAAGAACTCATCCGGTATAAATCTATGTTTTAAATATTTTATAATACGAGTAACAGATTATCATAATTTGGTTACATTAAGGCACGTAACGAGACGAGTGCTAAATATGAATGTGGAGGGATACAGAGGTAGAGGAAGACCGAAGAAGGTGTGAGTAGACTGCGTGAGCAATGATATGAGTGTGAAAGGGGTGAGTACGGAGATGACGGCTGATAGAGGAGAGTGGAAGAGGATGACATGTTGTGCAGACCCCACCTAGAGTGGGATAAGAGCAGGAAAATGATGGTGAGTATAGATACATTAATACAATACAATACAAGTACTCTTTATTGCGGCTGTAGCACACACATACTCTAGTGTATCCTGATGTTACCTTTATGAATTGTTATAAAATATGTTTATCCAATTGCTTTGGAACTTATGGTATGTGTGTGACTGGAGATACAAATAAACGATCTATCTATCAATAATTTTTGATGTTAATAATAGAACACAATTAGGCGGTCTTATCACTAAAAGCGATCTCTTCCAGACAACCCACAGCCATGGGGCATTTGTAGGTAGAAAAACAGGTAGGGTGCACGATACTACCAACTAAAGAAATAATTATATATAAGTATGCATAAATATAATAATAATATCATATTAATGCCTCTTCCAGTCATATTATCTCTCTTTCGTAGGTCTGCTGGAAGAAATTTCATTGTAGAAATAAGCAGAACCTGTTGTGTAGTCTCTATTATGTTGTATCTGTATGTTTTTTTCTTGTGTGCAATAAATGATAAATAAATAAATAAATAAAAAATTAATGGACTTACTTAATAATATAATATAAATATATATAGCAAAAAACACAATCGCTAGAAGCACGTATAGATAGTCAACTAATGTTCACGAGGCGAAACGAAAAGAAAAAAAGTCAGAGACCTAAGTAGTGGTTTTTGACTTGAAATTTAAAAATATTTAAAGATTGATTGAAGACGACCGATTGGTGTAGTGGATTGTGACCCTATCAGCGAAACCAAAGGTTGCGGGTTCGAATCCCGGGAGGGGTAAATGTTTGTGTGATGAATACGAACATTTATTCCCGAGTCATGGATGTTTATATAAATATTTATGTATGTTTATCCGTTATCTAGTATCCATAGCACAAGCTTTGCTTAGTTTGGGACTAGATGATTGGTGTAAGTGTACGAAATATTTATTATTATTTATTATTATTATTGAGCTTTCCTAATAGATTCCTAAAAATAATAAACAAACAAGATGGCATTTCATGTTACACTAGGATCGATTTGCCATATTTGCGACATTCATGTGTGTATGTTATCCATCGAAGGCTTGTTTACTTTCCATTAAGATGCCGGGGGTGAATTGCCGCGGGGAAGCTGACAGGCTGAACGTGACTGGCCGTCTGTCGGACGCCTAAAGGTCTTAGCCTACGTGACGTGTTTATTCTCGTGCCGGACGGAACGGGACGATTTTTTGACATCGTTGCATTTAAAAACATAGCAATAAAATACACGTGGCGAGAAACACGGGCGGAACGGGACGGTAATAGAAAAAACATCGTTATGGCATCTTCTTCATCTAATGCTGCGGCAACCATTGCTAGTTCTTCAAAAGTAAAATCGAACATTTTGTGCTGAAATATGGTTGCAGCACTAGCACGACTATCGTTGAACACCGTCCTGTACGTATGTTTTAAAACCACTTTCACGTTAGGAACTATACCTGTCCCGTCTCCGTTCCGTCCGAGAAATTACCCGTCACGTATGCTAAGACCTTTAGTTGTAGCAAATAGGTATCTATATACCTATGTATAATTAAACTGGGATAATCAATGAACATGATAGATTACATAGCTGTGGTTTCGGCACTCAAATAAAATATTTTTTTTTTTATTTTTTTTTTATTTATTATTATTACGATACATTATCATTACAGTCGAAACCAATGCAATAATGTACGAACCAGCTAAATAGTATAATAGTTAATATATAAAACAATAAAATTGTAATTTAGGCATACTAATCATTAGCTTCTTATATAGCATACAACATATAGCGCGACTTTTGTGAATTCACTCAGAGGACATGAGAACAAGTCTATTCTCTCCGCTATCTCGTTTAAAATTAGAATCGCTCGCGTCAAGGGAGCCTTCCTCAACAAGTTGGTGCGCCCGCTCGGCACTGCCAGCAGTCGCGGCCGCCGCCGTCGCGTGACGTACTCATCAGGTACACACAGTTTTATAGTTTCCAGGATACCTGGATTGCAATCTACTCCCCTAATTAATTTAAGTATTATTAATACCAATTGGAAGTCTCTTCGTGTCTCCAGTTTGTTGTAACCAACCATACCCAGCACGAATAGGGTTGGATACATCAATGGGTAAAATGGGTAAACGCCGTATAATTTTAAATATAATATATATATATATATATATATATATATATATATATATATATATAGAACCAACCCGTCTCTTCCCGTGGGTGTTTAAAAGGTAACTAAGGGACTTTTCACCAAAAAATATCTATATGTCGCAGATAGCGATAAATTAGCGATAGAATTCATTATTCAAACGGTCAACTATCATAATACGCGGTTAATGGGAAGTGGTGGCGCTGGTATCGCCGGAAACGGTGCGGTGACGACGTTGACAGTAATATAAGGTCTGCACATCGAAAATGAGGGGGACTTTGCTACCAGCCTTCAAATGAGTCGGAGCTCAACTGAACACATCAACGACAGTGAATGATTCTGATTGCCTACTATCACCGACGCGTGGAAGAATCCGGTGAGTCGTTAGTTAATAAGAAGTTGATCATGGGATTTGAGCAAGGAGGAATTGAAGGACCGGTACCCATGGGTATGCAGATGACACCACAACGTCAGAGAGATACATGTCCAGTGCACAATCTAGTGGAGCTGAGATTCGTTCTAACAGGGAGTCAATGGTGGAGGGTACGAATTCGACATTAAAGGCAGTGTCCGACTGGGGCGACGCCAATCTTGTCGAGTTCAATTCTTCTAAAACACAGGCGTGTCTATTCACTAGCAAACGGAGTCCTTTCCACCTCACTCCGACTTTCCGGAATGTATCCATTCCAATCTCTGACCATCTCAACCTCTTGGGTTTGGAGTTAACCTCGAGTCTGAATTTTGGGCGCTCCATCGAATCGAAAGCGAAACTAGCAGCCAAGAAGCTTGGAATTCTCTCTAAGGTCAGGCGGTATTTCACACCAAAGCAGCTGCTGGAGCTTTACCAAGCTCAGATCCGCTCGTGCATGGAATACTGCTGTCACCTCTGGGACGGATCAGCCAAGTACCAACTGGCTGCACTCGATTCTGTGGAACGACGCGCCATAAGACTCATAGGCGATGACTCAACGGTCACCGGCAAATTGCAAAGCCTTGAACACCGCCGTAGGGTCGCTTGCCTTTCAGTGTTTTACAGGATACATTTCGGGGAGTGTGCGATGGAATTGCATGATCTTATTCCACCGTCCCCTTTCCATCTTCGGACAACCAGGCGCGGGGGGGGTTTCCATCCATATGTTGTCAACATACCGAACATCCGCACTAAGCTCTTTGCTTCGTCATTTATAATGCGGACTGCTAAGGTATGGAACTCACTGCCCGCGTCGGTTTTTCCCGACACTTACAACCTTGGGATCTTCAAGTCTAGAGTGAATAGGCATTTACTGGGTGCGCGTGATACATCTTCGGCTACATCGTCACTTTCCATCAGGTGAGATTGTGGCCAAACGCGAATCCAGTTTTTAATAAAAAAAAAAAAAAAAAAAGACCAGGTGCGGTTGAATTCCATAGACTATACGCGGGGGCCAAGTTGGATGGCATGAGGGGCGTGCAAGTGTTTACTATTCACCAGTAAGCATCTCAGGTTCCATGATCATGATTGAATGTGAATACATTGACTATTCGCCTATAGTAGTTTGCAATAATATCGTCTTTGTCCGAGCCACCCTTTACCACGCGACTGGCACCGTCACGGTCGCTAGAAACGCCCACCCTCACCCATCTACGACGCGATGGGCTCACCGCTTGTCATGTGCGCATTTCTGTATATTTTATGAGGTAAACCGTGGATGTTGCTTCAATCATTAAACTTTGAATGCTTGGAACACTTAAACACTATTGTTTGGGATATTTCAGACCACCCCATCCCAACTAATAATATTATAAGTGTGTGTATGTCTGTATGTAAATGTATGTTTGTTACCTCTTCACGCCTATACGGCTGGACGGATTTGGATGAAATTTGGTGGGTAGACAGATTAGGACCTGGATTAACATATAGGATTTTTTTTTGCTGAACCGATTTTGATAAAATCTTCCACGCAGACGAAATCGCGGGCGGAAAGCTAGTTCAGGATAAAGGTCGTAACCATGTAAGATAGATAAGTATTGTCAAATGTGTGTACTCTAACGTTAGTAGTACGTATTCGAGAGTTCTGGACCAGCCCCGGGCCCTCCCCCTAAAAAAAGGTCACCACGGTGTGTTCCCCCTTTCACGGTCTCATTGGCGGCTTTAATTGGGTCGTTATTGACGGATTTGCCAGTTAACTTTGTTTGCTAATTATAATGGCTAGTAAAAAATTGTCCTTATCTAACCTAATAATAGGTTCACACATAAATCAAGTGGACGATAACTCCTCGGCTTTTGGCGCTTTTGTGTACCTACAACTGATACAAGTCTGAACTTGTTCATGGTAAGCATAGCGATTACAGCAGGTGTATGTTTTTAATATGGAAAAAAATTAAATTTATTGTCAGCAATGAAACTGCCTTTCCATTATTCTTTTATTTAGTTTTCTAATTTATGATCAATTTATATTTATGGCAGTAGTCGACAAAAAACATGCACCTTTTACGGTGAATAGAAACTTCGTAATTTAAGTTATTTCATTATAGTATACCATTTTTTCCTAGTAAGATTTGGAAACAGGTGAGACTTTTTTGCTCGTCACGTTGGAATGTGTACGCCTTTAGATGAAATGATAACGATCACCCACTGTCAAATTTATTTATGTTAGTTATTCTTTAGATCGCCATCTGCGGCATACGCAGTATTTTTTCTTAATTTTTTAATTCGATTCAATAATAAATATGTAGGGTTAATTCTTAATAGCTACTACGTATGTGGTATCACCACTCTACCTGGATAGGGTATTTAAAGCGAGACGGCTTGTACAGCACCACAGTCCAAATTCGATCGCCCGCCTCGCCTCGAGACACAGTCGTACATTTCATAGTGAAAAGTGTTAAACTACGCTTTCTGTCATGTCGGTAAGTTTTTGTCTGTAACTACATTGTTTATGTGTTGTCTACTTTACCTGGACGATCTGTTTCGATGCAATTGCTTGACCTAACCTTCGTTTTCTGCTCGTTTCAGACGTCGATTCCTGACAGTGATTACACCTTTAAGAACTATTACTTTCCTACTGCCGATCTAAGCGACGATGATGAAACTCAAGATCCTCCTGCCTTGAAGGTCAAGCAAAACATTGCTAAGAGAAACATTGATTGTTTCTTTGAGAAGCCCAAGAAAAAGAGGGTCCGACTACAGTCTTCCAATATTGCCCAAGCTAACGGAGAAGGAACTTCATACATTTCATCGAATAATGATGACGGATCCTCAGCGAGTCATCTCATTAAAATAGAAGTGTATGAGATGAAAAAGTTGAAAGATGTTCAACCAATTGATTACTGGAAATATGCAGATGTTCGTGTTAAATATTACGCCTCAGAAGACGACAAGCATTACCGAAATGTAAGAGATTTAATTTACAATATAACAAAACAGGTGGCAACGAAGACCGACTGCACAAAGTACTACATAACAGCGGATAAGAAATAATTCCTGGAATAGCCCGTTTCTTGCGACTCCCAATAGAGCAACGTTATAATTTATGGGTTTCTTCTTAGCACATTAACTGTCGCGACGCAGACTCTACTGAAAAACAGCAATAAATTTTTCGTTCCCCACCGTTTTATACCTGTCTATAAGATACACCTCATATAAGCCACATGCCACCGAGAGATACATTTGTCTAACGCAGGCAGAAGGATGGCACACTTCGAAACTCAATACGATGACCAACTGGTACGACTGTGTCTCGAAGCCGAACAAGACGAAATCGACCGACAACTCTATGAACTCTACGATGATGTCGCAAACCAAGGACCAACAAAATCGTAAGTTTTTTTTTCCCTTGTTTTTATTGTTATGATTCTATACCCGAACGAGTAACTTGTATGAACATGTACCAAACTAATGTAGAGGGGGCGAGTATGGGTCGGTATATAAACGAGTTGTTCTGTGGTATTGGTATCACTAACAATTAATTCGTAGTTTTGAATTTAGAACAATGTTGTCTTTGTCGACTGATGAAATACTATCATTAAATAAATTACTTATAATAAGTAAATTTCATCGTTGTATTAGAATGTGGTATATTAGTCACAAACTGCCTAATGCCATGTTGGAGGACTTAGAGATTATGCCCTATTATACACCTTGTCGTGGTCATTCAAAAAAAAATTATGTGACTACTGGAGAGACCGATGAAATTGATGGTGTTATGCTAATGCAAGCATATTGCAAGCTGTGCAATGTGAGTATTATAATCGAGTTCTCGATTGTAATATTAATTTTGAATGTTTACTTTAACCTATACTTATTAACCTATGCACCTCTTTACAGATCGAGTTCTCAAGTTGGCGGGAAAAGAAAATCGGAATCATGTGAAGGAACTGCTTCGAAGACTCGTCGAACACTAGAATGTCAAGATTATCAAGAACCATCAACATCAAGAATAGTGCCCCCAACTGTGAGTTACTTAGATAAACTAATAGTAGAATGTACCATATGTAAAGTGTCAGTCAGCAAGCGATATTTTTCTAGCCATTTAAAGAGTAATTTACATAAAAATAATTTAATTACTGTTCACGATAACTTAGCAAATGTTCAGGTTATTGAGAGTGCATTTGGACAAAGGGTAAAAACTTACCGAATAACTTCAGACTCCAATATATTACATTTAGAAGTCGAAACGCCTGAATCATTTCTATTAGGAATAAAATCCACTTTATTACAACTGATGAGCAAATGCATTAGTGATTTAACCCTCATCAAGGTAAATTTTATTTTACATGCCGATTTTGTGCAACAAACAAAAGATTTACACAATTCTTTTGACTTTCAAACTTTTAATTATAGCTATTGCGTGGGGGATGATCCTGATAGCATAATTTCATTAATTTTTAAAGAAATTTCTGAAAAAGTTAGTAATTTTGAAAAGAAAGACAGCGGTTGGAGTTTGGAGAAAATCATATATCTTGATATGAATGTTAATAAATTTAACCCTTTACGCGGTTCCTCCTATATAGACTTGCCTCTTGATATAAAACACAAAAAAGCCATCGTAAATGTTAAAAATAATGACCAACAATGTTTTCAATGGGCTGTACTTTCCGCACTATATCCAGCTGCTCAACATTCTGACAGAGTAACGTCATATTTAAGTCATAAAAACAAATTAAATTTCACAAACATTCCTTTCCCGATGAAACTTAAAGATATTCATAAATTTGAACAGCTAAATAATATCAGCTTAAACGTTTTCGGTTTAGAATATGTTGCTAAAGAGAAAAAAAACCAAATCATTGGGCCTTTATACTTCACGAAACATCGAAAAGAAACTCACATTAATTTATTATATTTGAAAAATGGTGCTAGTAACTGTGGCCATTACTGCTACATAAAGAATTTATCTAGATTAGTTAGTAATCAAATCACTGCGAGACACGGCGCTGTTTATATCTGTGACGGCTGTTTGCTGTATTTTCCAACACAGGAACAGTTAAACAATCACTATCAGTTCGATTGTAATCATATAAAAACTGATTTACCAAATGACAAGCCGAGGAAAACCATATGGTGTGGAGAACCGCTACCTAATAACAGATTAGCCTTCAACAATTATGAGAAAAAATTAAAAATTCCGTTTGTAGTGTACGCAGATTTCGAATCATTTTTAAAGCCCATACAAACATGTAAAAACGACCCATCTAAATCCTTCACAGCCAATATACAAAAACACGAAGTGTATAGTTTCGGCTATTATATTAAATGTTCATACAATGATCAACTTTCTGTTTATAGAAAGTATACGGGTGAAGATTGTGCCCAGGTTTTTATGAAATTTCTTAAAAATGATTTAATTAACATCTGTCGAAAAAACTCCTTTCAGATATGTCCAGTGCCATTGACCACCGAAAATAATCGGGATGTGTTACAAAGTAGGGTATGTTTTATTTGTGAAAGTGAATTGAAAAATGATTCCACGGTATATTGTGATTGGTATACTGGCTTGTACAAAGGAGTTGCTCACTCGATGTGTGCTTCTAATTATAGAGCTCCCCGGTTTGTTCCTGTCTTTTTGCACAACTTAAATAATTATGATGCACATTTCATTGTTCACGCGCTGAATTTTGATGAGGGAGATATTGAAATAATTCCCCAAAACAAGGAAAAGTATATATCATTTTCAAAAAAAATTAATGTTTTAAATAATACTATGACCTTGAGATTTTTAGATTCTTTTAAATTCATGTCGTGTAGTTTGGAAAAGTTAGCACAAAATCTTAAAACCGACAAATTTCATGAACTCCATAAAAATTTTCCGGATCAAGAAGATTTTAAGCGTTTGACTAGGAAAGGCATTTTCCCTTATGAATATATGACTTCATTTAATATATTAAAACAAGATTATCTTCCAGCCCAAGATAAATTTTATAACTCGCTGGTAAATGAGCATGTTTCACTGGAAAGTTATAAACACGCAGAAGACGTATGGAATCATTTTAATTGTAAAAATATGTCTGATTACTCAGATTTATATTTAAAAACCGACGTCTTATTACTAACTGACATATTTGAGAATTTCAGAAGTTTATGTTTATCTACTTATGATTTAGACCCTGCTCATTATTTTACTGCGCCCGGTCTGAGTTGGGATGCCATGTTGAAGTATACAAAAGTAAACCTAGAACTTCTGACCGATTTTGCCAAAATTGCGTTCATAAAAAAAGGTATTAGAGGCGGTATTTCTCAATGTAGCAATAGACACGCGAAAGCTAATAATATGTTCATGGAAGACTACAATAATGAATTACCTTCATCCTATTTGATCTACCTAGATGCAAATAACCTGTACGGTTGGGCTATGTCACAATATCTCCCCATCGGTGAGTTTGAATGGGTTGATGTAAATACTAATTTCAACGTTTCAGATGATTCAGAATATGGATTCGTGTTAGAAGTTGATTTACAATATCCTGATAATTTACACGATTCTCATTCCGATCTACCTTTCTGTCCGGATAATTTATGCTCTGAAAATAGCAAAGAAAAAAAATTAATACTAAATTTAAACAATAAAACTAAATACATCATCCATTATAGGAATCTAAAACAATGTTTAAAATATGGTTTACAATTAACGAAAGTACACCGAGTACTTAAATTTAAACAAAGTATATGGCTGAAAAAATACATCGATTTAAACACAAATATGCGTACTTTAGCGGTCTCAGACTTTGAAAAGGATTTTTATAAACTAATGAATAACTCTGTCTTTGGAAAAACTATGGAAAATATCGAAAAACGGGTTAATGTAAAACTACTCACACATTGGGAGAATCGAGGTAAAGTTGAAGGTGCTCAATCATTAATATCGAGGCCTGAATTTCACAGTCTTTCAATTTTCTCAGAATCGTTGGTAGCTATACAATTAAGAAAAACTAAATTGCTGTATAACAAGCCTATATATTTAGGTTTTTGCATATTAGATATTTCGAAAACATTAATGTATGACTTTCACTATGACTATATGAAAATTAAATTTCAAAAGAATTTAAAACTACTTTATACTGATACCGATAGTCTTATCTATCAGATATATAGTAAAAATATATATTATGACATAAAGCCCGATTTATTGACTTACTTTGATACATCTGATTATCCCATGGATAATAAGTATGGGTTACCGCTAGTTAATAGGAAGAAACTAGGTCTCTTTAAAGATGAAAATAATGGAAAAATATTTAGAGAGTTTGTTGGATTGAGATCAAAAATGTATGCGATTGATGTAGACCACAAATTTACAGCAAAAGCAAAAGGTGTCAATAAAAATGTGACAAAGAATTTTAATATGGAGCAATATAAAAGTTGCTTATTCCAAAAAAAGATTCACATTTCTGAGATGTTGCGATTCAAATCTATTAAACATGTAATTTATACCCAAAAAATTAATAAGATTTCTTTATCGCATAATGACACCAAAAGGCATTTACTGGAAAATTGTACTGATACTCTAGCTTGGGGACACTATAAATTAAGAAAAAGTGAACACTTTTAAGTTATTTTTTACGTCAGGAACATTTTTTAGTTTTATATAAAAAAGTTATTATTCACACGTCGTAGCCTTATATAATTAATTAACCTATTGTGTCAAATTTTTATTACATGCGTATGTAGCGTGTAGCACTATTTTTGCAATTTGTTTCGCTTCATTGTATGAAAATAGTTTTGTAGTCGTAGTATAACGTATATAGTATTTTGTGGGGGTCCTAGAACTCAGGTTGTTGAGCAACTAATGTGTATAGAAAATCTAAAAATGTATAAGTAAATTAAACATAGTTAATTATTATTTTTGTAATTTTAAAATGAAAGATAATACTAATTGAGATGTTAAATTGATTTTATTGTTTTTTTTTTTTTTACTTTGATAATATGCTGATATATGAGGGAGAGGAGGCCTTTGTCCAGCAGTGGGACATTGGGAGCTTATAATAATAATATATGCTGATAAAATCAAAGTAAAAATTAAATGAAATTTCTGTGTATATGTGGGAAGTATATGAATATATTTATCGACACTCATATAATAATAATACTGTATGATGACTAATTTTAAAAGATGTGTTGTTGTGGAGTTTCTTAGGTCGCTTCTTCTCCATAGCCATAACACCTTTTTGAAGCGATATAGTAAAAAATTTAAAGTTTATAATAAGTGTTTTATTGTTTTTATTCCATTCCCCCATTCTACAGCCTGCAAGTAACACGCTCAATAATGAAAAATGATTCATTTCATACACCCCTTCACAGCTATAGTAGCAGGTCCTAGTGGGTGTGGTAAATCAAACTTTGTCACTAATTTTCTTAAATTTATGAAAGAAATATGTAACACTAATTTTTCACGAGTAGTATGGTGTTACGATGAAATGCAACCTTTATATAATTTGAACAACGTCGACTACAGTCAAGGTATACCGGATTTAAACATGTTTGATGGGAAGCAACCACAATTACTTATAATAGATGATCTTATGAGAGAATCCGATGGTCGTATAGTGGACATTTTTACTAAAGGTAGTCATCATAGAAACCTTAGCGTGTTTTATATAACACAAAATTTATTTCATCAAGGCAGAGGACAACGTGACATTTCTTTAAATTCAAGTTACATAGTATATTTTAAAAATCCCCGGGATAGAACACAAATACGCCATTTAGCGCGCCAAGTGTTCCCAGATAACTCTAAGTTCGTAGAAGAAGCTTATAAAGATGCTACGTCAGAAGCACATGGCTATCTAATGATTGATTTAAAGCAAAATACAGACGATATGTGTCGTTTTAAGACTAAGATATTTCCCCTCAATAGCAATTGTGTAGTTTATGTATCGAAAAAGGGTTATAAATATAATACGTATCGTGATAAAATTACAGTTAACAGTAGATAATGTCTGAAGAAGCAGTGACACGAGATCGAGAGTTAGTTTTACAAGTACTAACACCTAAATATCGCAAAGCTCTATTAAAAGAATGTACTGATGACAAAATAAATCGTATCTGTGAAAGTATTTTAGATACTTTGGATGAAATCCCCATAAAGGAAGTCCGGGAATCAAAATTTAGCTTCTTAAATCTACATTGTTTCTTTTCAACAAACATTGCTTAGTATTTGCTTCTAATATTAACAACATTGTAAAAATATTATCAGTCGTTTACAATGGTTGGTAGAGTGACGACGCATCTAGACTTATTAAAAGCATTACATACACTCAAACCTAAGTATTGTACAGCTTTATTGAAGGTTTGTAAGGATGAAGAAATAAATTGTTTATGTGAATGCATTTATAATATTTTAAATGGTAAAATTCCTCTGAAGAATCAAGATAAATCCAAGTTGAATAAATACAAAACTATATTGAGAAAATTGGTGTCTAAAGGTAAAAGTAACTCTCGAAAACGAATTATTATACAGAAAGGTGGAGCATTCCTACCCATTATTTTAGGTTCCGTTCTCAGTGGATTACTAAGTTCGTTTCTAAATAAGTAAAAATTACAATGGAACATACAAAGAAAATGATACTTGTGGAACCCCACATCCTAGAAAGGATTAGGGACAGTAACCATGTTCATGAAAAGCCCTTATCCCGTCTTGATGAGGAAATGAGTAAAATCTTACACAGTAAAATTGATGATCGTGAGAAGTGGACACAGTACTCGCAAATTTTACAAAGATATTTACATTTTGCTAATAAAGAACGTCATCCCATTAAATTACCAATAGTTACAGATGACTCTATGTATGATGTTTTTAAGACTATTAAAAAGGAAGAAAGTGATGTTAAAACAATAGTTCCAGAATTGCCAAGAATAGAGGAAGACGTAGCAGCGGAAAAACATATCTCATCACGTTACACTCCAAATTATTTATTTAAGTATATACCAAAAACATATAAAAAGAAGGGCGAGTTGTTATTGGAAGGTATATTGGATCATGAAAATATTATTAAATGGGATACCAATGGTCATGTTGTAATCAATGACGAAGTTATTGATAACAGTAATATTGTGGATTTAGTGAACGATGCCCTAAGACCATTACGACGCCCAAAACCATTAGGCTGGGAGAAGTTTGCTTCAGCTTTAAGGGATATAAAAATACCGTTATCTTGTATAGGTAACCCAGAAACGCTTGAATATATTAATAATATTCATTCATCTGATTTAGAGAAAGACGATCCAGCTCAAATTAAAACGCCAAAGCAAAAACCTGGTGGCTTGTTTCACAAAAGAAAACTTGACTGGGAGAAATGGACTCCCATATAGATAATATAAATAAAATTTATTATGATGTCTCTCATCCAGCTGGATACAGTAGCATTGAAAAATTGACGAAAGCTATGCAAGGGAAAATGAATGAAAAGGATGTAAAGAAGTGGTTACAATCCCAAGAAACTTATACTTTACATAAACCTGTCAATAGGCGATTTCCTAGAAATAAATATATTTTATCTAATTTTAATGAACTCTGGCAAGCAGATTTAAGTGACATGCGAACATACAATCAATATAATGATGGATTTAATTATATTCTCTGTGTTATTGATGTGTTTAGTAAGTATGCATTTGCGAGACCTATGAAAAAGAAAAATTCTAAAACTGTAAAGATATGTTTTGAAAGCATATTTATTGAAGCGAAAGCTACTCCTAGACATATACAATCTGATAAAGGTACAGAATTTGTTTCAAGAGATGTAAACCAGTACTTCAAAAAGAAAAATATTAATTACTATACAACTAACAATCCGGACATAAAGGCCAGTATTGTGGAAAGATTTCAAAGAACCCTAAAAATGAAAATGTGGCGATATTTCACACATAATAATACGTATAGGTATGTTGATATTTTACAAGATTTATTATATTCTTATAATCACAGTGTCCATTCAAGTATAAAAATGTGTCCAAGTGATGTGAATTCCAGTAATATAATGACAGTATGGTCTAATTTATATGATAGGTACAACTTAAACACTTCAGACCGATTACCATTTAAAGTAGGTGATTATGTTAGAATAACGAAATATAAACACATTTTCCAGAAAGGTTATGAAACAAATTGGTCCGATGAAATATTTGTAATAGAATCCATTGTAAAAAGACTTCCTTGGTTGGTTTACAAATTAAAAGATCTACAAAATGAATCAATAATTGGTACATTTTATGGAAGGGAATTACAAAAAGTAATCTATGACCCCACTATTACCTACAAAATAGATAAAATAATACGCACTCGCTATTCTGGCAACAGAAAGGAAGTGCTAGTCAAATGGAAAGGATATCCTAATAAATTTAATAGTTGGATATCCGCATTAAACTTAGAAACAATATGACGGAAGATAGTTTTTATCTTACTTTGCCAAGCAATAGTTCAACTGCATATTTCCCCCAAAATACAACCGCCAACTTTGTAACAAAGTTACCTAAAACTGTTCAATTGGAAGGAGAATGGGTTGTAGGATTAGCTGAATTTCATTATCCCTGTGCTATATTTAACGTCCAAGAAAATGAGAATATTCTTTTCGTCAAGAAGAAAGTAATAGTCGAAGGAGATGACGAATCATTAATATCAGTGGAATATAAATCCCAAATTCCTTCATTTCCTTATGATAACATCAACAATTTTCTAAAAGTATTTAATGAAAATAGCCTCCTACAAAATCAAGTGGCATTCCAAATTGATAACGACTCGAAACTTATCACTGTTACGAACTTAACTCGCAGTGTATCATCGTTGATTTTGTCACCTACATTAAATCTTCAACTCGGTTTCGAGCCATATACAAATTTAATTGCGGATCCATACGCTAAATACCCAGCGAACTTACAATTAGGATTACCATCACAGCTATTTATTTACTCTGATATTATTCATCCTCAAATAGTTGGAGATGTAATGACCTCATTATTTAGAATCATACCGCTAGATCCATCAAAATACAACTATGGTGCTTATAAAATGCACGTATTATCTCCAATTCATTATCTTCCAGTAATGCGCAGAGAATTTGACATAATCGAAATAGATATAAGAACAAGCATTGGTAATAGAGTTCCATTCCAGTTTGGAACTGCATGTGTTAAACTACATTTTAAACGAATAAAATGAATTATAAGCGTGATAATATCGTTTGTCCTTATCATCATTATTATTCTAATCAAGCTGGATCAGGTGTAGGTATCATATACAGAGGTGTACCGCATCAACGTGGTCACGGCATTGGAAGTTTTTTGGGCGGACTATTTAGATCTGTATTTCCACTCATAGCAAGTGGTGCCAAGACAGTCGGGAAAGAGGCATTAAGCGCAGGAGTAGGTTTATTATCAGATATGGTCAGGGCACAACCAATGGGGGAATCAATTAAGTCTCGACTCAAAGAAGCAAGTGCTAATTTAAAACGAAAAGCGGATAACAAAATTGATTCGCTTATGTCTGGCTCAGGGTATAAAATCAAGAGACTTCGAAAGAAACCTACCATTTCATTGAAACCATCTAAGCGAAGAGGAGTTGACAGGAAGAAAAAAAGTAATATAAAAGATATATTTTCAAATTAACTATGTCGTTTCTTCATAATAATTCTTGTGAGTGTGTTAAATCAGAGTTAGATCTTTTTGCTATACCATCAACACAGACAAGTATTGAGAGTGGGCAATGGATTCATTGTACACCGATATCATCGCTAAGTGATGAAGGACCAATTGAATTTGTTATGCCAGGAAGTGGAGATGACTACATTGATTTGTCACACACCCTCCTTCATGTTAAAGCTAAAATTATAAACCTAGATTCTACCACTCCTCCCCCTGATGAGAAGACAGCACCTGTTAATAATTGGTTGCATTCACTTTTCAACCAATTAGATGTTTATCTAAATCAAAAACTTGTATCACCTCCTAATAACACATATGCTTATCGGGCTTATATTGAGACTCTACTTAATTATGGACCAGCGGCAAAACAATCACACTTGACTTGTGGTATGTGGTACGAAGATACAGCTTCAAAGATGGATTCATGTGATGACAACAACAAGGGCTTTCACAAAAGACATCAACGGGTAAAAGACGGCAAATCAGTTGAAATGATTGGACATTTGCACGGTGATCTATTTAATCAAGAAAAGTTCTTAATAAATGGGGTAGAAATACGTGTTAAATTAGTACGTAACAAAGACACTTTTAATTTAATGTCATCATCAGTGAATTCAAAATATAAAGTTCAAATTGATAGCGCTACTCTTATATTGCGAAAGGCAAGAATAAATCCATCCGTTTTACTCGCTCATCAAAAAGTTTTAACCACTACAACTGCAAAATATCCAATTACTCGCGCTGAAGTTAAAGTTTTAACTATTCCATCAGGAGTCCGTGGAAAAACAATTGACAATGTATTTCTTGGTCAGGTGCCGAAAAGATGTATTATCGGATTTGTTGATAATGTTGCTTTTAATGGTACTTTCAATACCAATCCATTTAACTTCGATAATCATGATATAAATGTATTTAGCTTGTATGTAGATGGGCAACAAATTCCTTCTAAAACCCTAATGCCATCATACCGTAGCGGTGTGTTTACGAGTAGTTACCATACGTTATATACTGGAACAGGTATTCACTTTTTGAATGAAGGCAATTCCATATCGATTGAGGACTATGCAAATGGATACTGCTTAATGGCATTTGATTTAACTCCTGATCTATCTGCTAACTCAAGTTCCCACTGGAATTTGATAAAACATGGGTGTGTTAGAATAGAAGTCCAATTTGAATCAGCTCTTGCAAAAACTCTTAACTGCATTGTGTACGCAGAGTTTGACAATGTTATAGAAATTAATAAAAATAGAGATGTGAGTGTAGATTATAATAGTTAAGTATTCAGCATTTTTGTATCTATTATAGTATATAAGATTTCCATATAATATTTTTCATCATTATCCGTTAAA
The DNA here is from genome assembly GCA_949316235.1 of Oegoconia quadripuncta. Lineage (NCBI taxonomy): Eukaryota > Metazoa > Arthropoda > Insecta > Lepidoptera > Autostichidae > Oegoconia > Oegoconia quadripuncta. The sequence continues at coordinate 1,839,392 of OX438748.1, forward strand.
CTACCTTAATGTATGTATTTAAGAAAGTATTTCAATAATGGATACACACGAAATTAGACTATTTATGAAAAAGATAAATCACAGTCTAGAATTTAACGTGTTCCCTGCTAACAGAATACCAATGTACATAGAAGCACCCACTTACTTTATTTCTAACTTGGATCCTGATACAAAATCGGGATCACATTGGGTAGCCATTCATATCAATGCTAATGGTATCGGTGAATATTTTGATTCATATGGTAGAAAGCCTACCGGCCACCATAAATCGTTTTTGAAAAGAAATACTCGGAAATGGTTTTACAATAATAAAATTCTTCAAAGTCACTTAACTTCTGTTTGTGGTGAATACTGTTTAGTGTATCTGTACTTTAAGTTTATGAATATGAGCATGTCAGAGTTTTTAAGAGATTTTTGCGATATTCCTTTGTATAACGATATATTCATAAATAAAATATTTAAAACCATTTTTTGAAATAAATTTATTTTACCAATTATCTGTTTTTTATTTACATTATCCTATTTTGATATAGAAGAGTGAAGATAATGAAACATCAGAATTACAGTTTTACTTTATTTATTTTCTAATTAAACATTATAATACAATATTGTAGCTAACTAATCTATCTGCGGGGTTGGACTATAGACACCCGGTGATAATGAAAACAATTTTTCAGACGCCCACGACGTTTCATAAACTTCTTCTTCCTGTTCCAATGACATGAGTGGGTTCGCTGGCCGCTGCAGAAATGTTAGTATAGGGGGAGGTGAGGGTCTTGAATACCCACCATAATCGTAATTGGCCCACTGGCGGAGATTATTTAGGTTTTCTTCATGGAATTCATAGAGTTGTCGGTCGATTTCGTCTTGTTCGGCTTCGAGACACAGTCGTACCAGTTGGTCATCGTATTGAGTTTCGAAGTGTGCCATCCTTCTGCCTGCGTTAGACAAATGTATCTCTCGGTGGCATGTGGCTTATATGAGGTGTATCTTATAGACAGGTATAAAACGGTGGGGAACGAAAAATTTATTGCTGTTTTTCAGTAGAGTCTGCGTCGCGACAGTTAATGTGCTAAGAAGAAACCCATAAATTATAACGTTGCTCTATTGGGAGTCGCAAGAAACGGGCTATTCCAGGAATTATTTCTTATCCGCTGTTATGTAGTACTTTGTGCAGTCGGTCTTCGTTGCCACCTGTTTTGTTATATTGTAAATTAAATCTCTTACATTTCGGTAATGCTTGTCGTCTTCTGAGGCGTAATATTTAACACGAACATCTGCATATTTCCAGTAATCAATTGGTTGAACATCTTTCAACTTTTTCATCTCATACACTTCTATTTTAATGAGATGACTCGCTGAGGATCCGTCATCATTATTCGATGAAATGTATGAAGTTCCTTCTCCGTTAGCTTGGGCAATATTGGAAGACTGTAGTCGGACCCTCTTTTTCTTGGGCTTCTCAAAGAAACAATCAATGTTTCTCTTAGCAATGTTTTGCTTGACCTTCAAGGCAGGAGGATCTTGAGTTTCATCATCGTCGCTTAGATCGGCAGTAGGAAAGTAATAGTTCTTAAAGGTGTAATCACTGTCAGGAATCGACGTCTGAAACGAGCAGAAAACGAAGGTTAGGTCAAGCAATTGCATCGAAACAGATCGTCCAGGTAAAGTAGACAACACATAAACAATGTAGTTACAGACAAAAACTTACCGACATGACAGAAAGCGTAGTTTAACACTTTTCACTATGAAATGTACGACTGTGTCTCGAGGCGAGGCGGGCGATCGAATTTGGACTGTGGTGCTGTACAAGCCGTCTCGCTTTAAATACCCTATCCAGGTAGAGTGGTGATACCACATACGTAGTAGCTATTAAGAATTAACCCTACATATTTATTATTGAATCGAATTAAAAAATTAAGAAAAAATACTGCGTATGCCGCAGATGGCGATCTAAAGAATAACTAACATAAATAAATTTGACAGTGGGTGATCGTTATCATTTCATCTAAAGGCGTACACATTCCAACGTGACGAGCAAAAAAGTCTCACCTGTTTCCAAATCTTACTAGGAAAAAATGGTATACTATAATGAAATAACTTAAATTACGAAGTTTCTATTCACCGTAAAAGGTGCATGTTTTTTGTCGACTACTGCCATAAATATAAATTGATCATAAATTAGAAAACTAAATAAAAGAATAATGGAAAGGCAGTTTCATTGCTGACAATAAATTTAATTTTTTTCCATATTAAAAACATACACCTGCTGTAATCGCTATGCTTACCATGAACAAGTTCAGACTTGTATCAGTTGTAGGTACACAAAAGCGCCAAAAGCCGAGGAGTTATCGTCCACTTGATTTATGTGTGAACCTATTATTAGGTTAGATAAGGACAATTTTTTACTAGCCATTATAATTAGCAAACAAAGTTAACTGGCAAATCCGTCAATAACGACCCAATTAAAGCCGCCAATGAGACCGTGAAAGGGGGAACACACCGTGGTGACCTTTTTTTAGGGGGAGGGCCCGGGGCTGGTCCAGAACTCTCGAATACGTACTACTAACGTTTCACCAATCGTATTAGGCCGCAGCTTTCTTCACTACATAGAAATAAGCGGATATCCTTGTACCTAATTACTTTATTTCATATACATATATTTTTGCTGAGAACGAGAACAGCGAGGTCGCCGGACCTAAATCCATTGGATTTCTTTTATTGGGGCTGCCTTAAGGTCAAAGACTACTCCAGACCGAACACACCAATTTCGTCATTGGAAAAATTGAGAAGGCGCATTAACCAGGCCGCACAAGAAATCTCTTCAATGAGTTTGCGACGCCTTAAGCCAAATTTTTTAAGAAGATGCAGATTGTGCATACGCACGGGAGGACGTCCGTATAGGACATTAATCAAGCTACCTCCCATAGCAGTTTGATTCACTATTTCTGGGACACCCTGTATAATTAAAGCATATTTCTCCTTCCAAATTCTTCTCACCATAACCACGACTTGAAAACAAACTACTGTGTCTCGTCACATATTTTCATTGTCAATCGCCTAATGCTATGAAACTTCAACAAGATCCAACTAGAAATATACACCTTTACAGTATACCTACTTGCAAAGGTAAGGTTTGGTGTAACGATAATACTAATAGGCAAAGATATCTGTCAACATGTAACCCTAATTTCACACACAATAAAGTTTTCGTTACATTTACATTATAAATTATAAATAAATAATCCCGGCTCGACGGGAAAAGACCTGATGGAGCCACCTTGATACCCTGGCGCTTGGGGCGTACCTTGGTATGGGACGCAACTTGTGCGGATACTTTAGCTTGTACATATTATACAAGGAACTGCGCAAAGAGCTGGAACCGCGGCTGAACAAGCTCAAAGTAACAAGCGCCGTAAATATGCGTCAATCTCTATAAACCACGAGTTTGCGGCGCTTGCAGTGGAGACATTGGGCCCGTGGTCTTCTGACACGAAACAATTTGTAAGGATTTATCCGTTAGACTGGTCCACGCCTCTGGAGATGTGAGAGCCGGTGCCTACTTTGCTCAGCAGCTGAGCTTATGCATTCAGCGGGGCAATAGCGCTAGCGTATATACTAGGTACTATGCCTCACGGAAGCTAGTTGGACGGTGTATTTTTTCTATAAGATATAGGTATTTTTAGTTGTGTTTTATAAGTTTGTTGTTTGATGTACATACTTAATTAAATAATACCAAAACTCGTCGAAATAAATAATTATAAATAAATATTTCGGACACTTACACCAATCATCTAGTCACCAAACTAAGCAAAGCTTATGCTATGGAAACTAGATAACGGATAAACATACATAAATATTTATATAAATATCCATGACTAGGGAATAAATGTTTGTATTCATCACACAAACATTTACCCCTAGCGGGATTCGAACCCGCAACCGTTGGTTTCGCTGACAGGGTCACTATCCACTACACCAATAGTCGTCGAAAATTAACAAAAAATTATTGACCTTATTGGATGACGGTAAATTAAAAGTCATTCATCTATGTATCTCGTATTTAATAAATAATAATAAACAACTAATATAATAAATAAACTTGAAAACATATTACAAATTGTCAAACTATTTGGATGGTATCATCCTTGGCGGTCGTTCGAATACCAGGCTATTTCACAATCTAATAATGAAATCACCTTTTAAAAGAGCAACACTTGGAATTTCTTGCGTGTTTCCTTTTGCCTTTCGAATAAGCAGTAGCTTAAAAAATTTCAGACCATTTTAATTATACGTATCGCACGAACACTGGTGTTTCCATCCATTGCATCCCTGGTCCCCACCTTGCATCATATTCCCATCACCAACTAATAAATAAAGCCTGTATTACAAGTTTAGTAAGTAACTCACAAAAGTTACTCACAACATACAAATAGTACAAATAACATAAAAAGGATCAAAGGAGTGACCTTTTCCTACTATCTTTTCAGTTGAACACTATTTAGGGTGTTGTATTTACATTGCGATCCAGAATGGGTTCATATCGTAGTCATAGTATATTAGGCTATCAGTAAGTCAACCAACGTTTGTCGTGTTTGCTAACAAATAAAAATATTAGGTCCTTACCTATGGAATTAGACTGTTTTCTCCATATAAACATTTTTGTTTTTTTTTTTGGGAACGGCTAATCCAAATTTAGCTACACTTTGTGTGTATAATCGGATAATATTAAATTAAGTATAGGCAGCGTTAATTTTTAAAAGTAACCGATTTATAAAAGTTTCAGCGAATCTAAGAAATGATTATGGGAAGCACATGAAAAGAGCTCTGTTAAAATTTTTTTTATTATGTGATTTAGTCCTGAAATTAAAAAATAATTCATGTGAAACCTTGAAGCAATATCCCATTTTCCAAATAAAAACACATTTGGATTTAGCTTTGACAATCGCAGGAATTGGTACATACGATTCACGAAGAAAAAAAACTGCAATTTCATAGGTAAAGACCCAATACTAGTCTGACAAATATAAATTAATTATTCAGAAAACCCTTCGAAGCTATCAAGTCATTTAAGTAAAGAAATCAATGGTGTTAAATGCTAAATAATATCTAGTTTTCAAGGTATACAATATGGCCAAAACCATCTCGCAAATGTAAGCTTTTGAAATCGATGTATTCAAATCGATTCAACCATTTGTGGCGGTAATACACAACAGACAAACAAAGATTTTCTAACGTAAACCCATCCTTTTTTTCGTCGCGTTTTAAAAATGAATCTGTCTTCACTTTTCGAATACAGTCAGAATAAGTACAGTCGACACGATAAATGAATAATTATACAGGTGTACCTATCTAAGTCTCAATATCACTTACGCCAAAAACCAAATCTAAGGTTAACCATATTAGTTTTTGGGTTGACAAATTTAAATAGTTTGTGACTTCGTATGAAATTTAGAATAACTAGTGAGAAAAGAAATATCCAAGCCAAGTTGCATTACTGGTTGGTTGTATATACAAGGTATATACTGTGGTGTGGTCCCGCATACCCTAGGGATTAGTTTCCGTGTCTCATCTCATCCGTTACCTAAGTGTTAGTCGTTGAATTTTCTAAATGTTTATGATACTTTGTAGCTTATCGTACAGCTATGTAGAGCTGTTTTACATTTAAAATACATTAGTGGCTGATAGGTGATATTTAGATCGTGTATTTTTTTTATTATTTTTTTTGTATTGGTGGTGATAACGCCAGCGAGCTAAACGGCAAATTATTAGTGAATGAACTCAAACATTTTTACGTACATACGTACGACGACAGCTGCTACTGACAGTAAGGAAAAGAAGATTTTTTTCTATTGAAAAATATTTTACCCCTGGAAACGTCTACAATTCCTTATACGTAATAATCCCCTTTCACCTTAGTACCCCCTTTAGTAATAATACAATTTGGGGTTATATTTTTTCCTTAATTATTTATCTAATTAGGGAATGATAAAGAAATAAGAGCGTCGGTGGCTGAGCGGTTAAGACACGGCCTCCCAATTTGGGGGGTTTGGGTTCGATTCCCATGCAGGCCAATGTACCAATGAGTTTATAAATTTAATTTAATTACTTATATGTATTTATCCGACTGCTCCCAAACGGTGAAGTAAAACATCGTGAGGAAACCTGCATGCCTGAGAAATAAAAATTCAAAGGCATGTCAAGTCCCCAATCAGCATCGGGCCAGCGTGGTGGACTATGGCCCATGCTGCCTCATATTATTATGCGAGGGAAGGGCTATATCCCTGCAGTGGAATGTTTACGGGCTGATGATGAATACGGCATTACAGTTGTAATACCCGAGGACGCTGCTGATAGTTATCAGCAGCGTCCTCGGGTATTGATTCAATATTAGTAACTGACGTACACACTAGCAAATGGAACTTAAATAAAAAATTGAGGCATTTTAGCGCGATCTCGGCGAGTGAAGTTGCAATTTTTTTTTATAATCCTTATAATTTGTGCATTCTGACTTTTGAAGCTTAATAATGGCAGGATATTGTACAGCAAAAGTTAGTGATGGTGTACAAGTGAAGGGAAGTGTAAATTAAAGTGCGTAACGGAGCTTTCGGGTTCCCGCAAGAAGCCGCCAAAATCGTTTGTAAAGCATTCTGCCAATTTACTGAAGAATAGAATAATAACTGACTAGACTCTGTATATGCCAAGTATACGACGAATTACTTATTTTGACTGAGACTAACTTATAAACTGAAGAAATGAGAGAAATAAGACATGGCTGTTATGGGCTTAGATCCCTTTGCCTTCTCCTAAAGGAGAGAATAAAACGAAAAAAAAAATGAAAAATTAGGCAACCCCTTGAAAAACTATGATATCATCCTAATACACCACACAACTATGTTAAAATCTTGAACGGTTTAACTGATTTTAATCAAAAACGATTAATAATCTCTTCTTCTTCTTCTTATTTTTGAGGATGGCAACCAGTCAACCATTAGGTACTGCCAGTTTCGAGTGAAATAATTCTCTTATTTCTTCAGTTTATAAGTTGGTCTCAGTCAAAACAAATAATTCGTCGTATACTTGGCGTATACAGAGTCTAGTCCCGGCACGTAATCTGTGAGTCACGGTCAAGTCATTTTTCAGTAAAGTGGCAGAATGCTTTACAAAAGATTTTGGCGGCTTCTTGTGGGAACCCGAAAGCTGCGTTACGCACTTTAATTTACACTTCCCTTCACTTATACACCATCACTAACGTTTGCTGCACAATATTCTGCCATTATTAAGCTTCAAAAGTTAGAATGCATAAATTATAAGAATTATAAAGAAAAATGCAACTTCACTCGCCGAGATCCCGCCAAAAAGCCAACATCTCTTGTCTACTGCCCTCGTTTAGTCTTTAAATTAATCTATAAAAAAACTTCACTCAACTCTGACAACGCATTACTGAGATATATTTGGATAAAGATTGGACACACGCATTGACAAGTCAAACCCATAACACTCGTCATTTTCGTGGATTAATAAAGAATGTCGCACAAAGCCGTAGGCAGAGCCTAGTGTTGATCTCCTAAATATCTCTTAGCCCCCAATCCAAGGCCTGGCGTAAATTGTTTATAGCCCTGGGCCGAGACATAATGTGCCATCCGCATACGAAATTCAAGGACACCACTTTGTTTAAGGGCTGAATTTGAAGGCTTATGAGATTTGGATGTGAACTTGGTACAGTAAATAAGTTTTAGGATCAATTATTTAGTATTCCAGTGGGGTAGACGGTATCGTCTTAATAAAACCTATTGATTAAAACGACCCAACATTGCAGAGTTGTTGATTAAAAATGACTATAATGTTAAATTAAATAGAGCTTCATTTCTCTATGTGTCCACCCAACCTAACCAACAGATGTCGGGGTGCCCCGAACTGCCGTGCTCGCTACGCTCGCACCCTACTACTACTACCTACTACGCGGGTGCGAGCGTAGCGAGCACGGCAGTTCGGGGCACCCCGACATCTGTTGGTTAGGTTGGGTGGACACATAGAGAAATGAGGCTCTATTTAATTTAACATTTGGTAAACAATAAATAACTTAAGGAATATTACACAAACTAAAACATTATGAAAAGCAGACCATACACACAGTTGGTAACTATGAGGTTGTGCAATAAAATAAAATTATATGATATGTTGGCAAATGATTATTCGGCGAAATAAAATTCTGCGAAACGTTAGTTGGCAAGTGAAAATCTGGCAAACAATTTTCGGCGAGAGGGCAGAGAACCACTTATTACATGAAAACATCCTTAACTCGGGTACATGTGTCCGAGGAGCCCTCCTCGACGGTTAATAGCACGAATACGAAAATAATATGTGATGATCATGACTCAGTATTAAAATCTTGTTTTTAAAAGTATTTCTAATGTAGAACTTACCTATAATGTTCGACGCCTACGTCTGTCAGTGGACTCAGTAGCATTGTAGTGCCAAAACGTTCTCAAAAAGCGGAAATGTCTGCCATATACACCGTGTAACGGTTAAGTGTAGTCATATTTTAAGGGCTTGTTCTACCCATCAATACGAACAACTTTTACTATGGGGGCAACTTCGAAATCGCGAAAAAAAAATGAGCTGTTCCATAGAAAATTTCAATAACCTCCCGATGCAATGTATGAAACAGCTGATTTTTTTTTCGCGATTTCGAAGTTGCCCCCATAGTAAAAGTTGTTCGTATTGATGGGTAGAACAAGCCCTTAAAATATGACTACACTTAACCGTTACACCCTGTATATAACGATCCACTTAGACATTCATTTAAATGCCTTATTTAACCACCAGCCTGTGACATACGAAGGAAGTTTCTAAGCACTGCCAACTATTTGCCTAATAGCAATAGTTCTGCATCGAGAGTTGGCTCCGGTATCTCTGGATGCCCGCTAAATTAACTAAGAGATGCCTTATTAGAAGGTTCATGTCACAATTCTTCACTCTTATGTTGTCTGTGGTATTATTAAAGCGCCGAAATATCTGAACCGATTTGGAAATAGGTTTTAGTTTTCGGAAGGTGGTGTTTTTGGTATTTAAAAAAAAAGGAGAACAATGATCCTGTGGGTTTCTTGCGCCGCTTCTTTTCCCACAGATGATTTCCCTTTCCGAAGCGGTAAACTACTACCGCTTTGGAAAGGGAAGTCATTTGTGGGGAAAGAAGCGGAGCAAGAAAGGGGTTGCGCTGAAAACCAGCGCTGTCAATTGCCATACGACATATTGGCAGCAAATACTGACGCCCATCCCTTTGCCACAAATACATTTAATTATGCAAAATGTTATACCTACGAAATGTTCTGTATTTGTTGGCAATAAATATAAAGGATATATAAATATAAATATTTCGGACACTTACACCAATCATCTAGTCCCAAACTAAGCAAAGCTTGTGCTATGGATACTAGATAACGGATAAACATACATAAATATTTATAAACATCCAAGACTCAGGAATAAATGTTCGTATTCATCACACAAACATTTACCCCTCGCGGGATTCGAACCCGCAACCGTTGGTTTCGCTGATAGGGTCACTAACCACTACACCAATCGGTCGTCTAACTTTTTTAAAATACTTTTCTTTCTTTCTTTCGTTCTTTCTTGTATACTTATTTAAAAAAAAAGGGCAACAATGATCCCGTGATTCTTTTCCCACAGATGATTTCCCTTTCCGAAGCGGTAGTAGCTTGGACATACCGACGGACAGGAAAATGCAATAAACCGTTTTTATTTCCAGTAGATTTAAATTGACATTCAACAAATGATATCATGTATCTTACGTTGAAATAAATGCTTGAAGTTTGAAGTTTGATAGCTCTAATTGAATGATGACGATGAAATGACATATTGTTAGCAATTAATAAAATGTCAAGTTACTAATTTAAATACTTTATGTATATTCGCAGAAATTACAAAATTGAATAAGACATTTTTCAACGGTCGCAGCCCTTATATACCGTTGACTCGAGTATCATCGTCGTTTTCCGTAGAGTCGATTCTTTGCATTCGTTGATCTACTTACCGAACGATATCGTGTAACAGAGAGTGACGATGGTGCTGCCAACAATATAAATAATGAACAATACATACATACATATCCCAAACAGTAGTGTTTTGGTGTTCCAAACAAAAAGTTTAAATGATTGTAACAACATCCACAGTTCACCTTATGAAATATACAGAAATGCACACGTGATAGGTGATGAGCCCGTCGCCGTTGAAACGTGCAAAACTATTGATGTTATTTGGCGGTAAGTCCCTTCTACGACTCACATGGGAAGAGATTGGGTTGGTTCTATTATATTTGACTGCCGAAACCACACAGCACTAAATGAATAAAGATTACATGTAAAAAAATTTGCGTCCCTCTCCCTATGTTCTTAGAATGACTACAAGCGTATGCAAATTCCTAAATATTGAGCGAAAATCCTGTAATCCCTTGGGCATACTACCTAAAGCAGTAACGCTCCCCTCGTTAGTTTACGTGACCCGCGTTAAAGGGGTACGGCCAAGGGTACTCGGGTATAAATAAATAAATAAATAAATAAATATCCTTAGACATACACACAGCGCCATCTAGTTCCACAGTAAGCAACTATATGCTTGTGTTGTGGATACTAGATGGTTGATATAATACATAAATACATTTTTTTTTTGTAAATAAATACTTATTATAAATGAAAACATCCATAACTCGGGTATACACATGTCCGTATTCATCACACAAACATATGCCCCTAGCGGGATTCGAACCCGCAACCTTTTGGTATAGTGGTCAGAGTTGCTAACCATTACACCAAACATGTATGGTTCCTCGGTTACCGTTCGCTCGCTGCGTGCTCGTATGATTTACGCAAACACGAACGTAAACGTACAGACAGCGAGTGAGCACTTTGAAGGATAAAGAAAGATTGTTATACAATCTTCAATTTTTATCTACACATAATGATATCATAGTATTATTTTAGAAAGGCATCCTAATACCCGATTGTCCCAAGATTGCGTCATATTATCGCCTTAGTAGGGCCAGAAGGGCAGAGTTCACGGCGAAACACCTACGGATTTTGGCCCATTTCGCGGATGAAAAGTCACTTTGTGGCCATGAAACTGTCGAGGGAAACTTGTAAACATAAAGGCGAAACAGAAGGCAGCGAATGGAACGGGCAACCGCACCACTCTCTTTGGCGAAGGCAAGTATTGTAAGTACTTATTGGATGTCCATAAATACCTGACCTTTCTCTCAAATGGGGTGGTCAAAGATAGACTAATGGAATAATTTTTGGAAAAAAGAACATTTTCAACTTCCCCATATAAAATTGACTGATTAGCTGTAGTCACAGTAGAAATAAGTTATATCAGCTACAAGCCTCCCCCATAGATTACTAATTGATTTTTTTAATAAAATCATTTGAATATCAGTTTTTAAACTTACATTTTTTTAAACATTTTACTACACAAGATTTCGAATCGCGGCGGTGGATTTAGTGGCCCCACCGGGATATTTGATTTGATATACTGGCTCAACACGCGAGCGCCACATAAAACAGCCGAGTACGCCCGGGAGCGAACGATTTGGGTTATTAGGTGGTCACACCTCTGTGTGCTTTGTCTGTCGCAAATATTTGGGGTTATTGACATGATGACACTTGTTGTCCAGGTCTGATATTTCATGATCTCTAAGGTTCCGGTAGACATTCAAAACAGAAATTACGTAGAATAGGCGAAATGCTAACAATTTAGATGATAAGTACGAATGTGTATAGTGCAACGTGGTGTCACGTCATGGGCGTCATAAGAAAGGGTACGGTCACGCAACGAGCTATAAAAAAGGTAATATTCGGCGTTATGACGTGATCGAATCAGGAATAAAGAAATCCGTTGTTGAATTGGCAGTGCGCAGGGCACATAGCTCGAAGAACTGATGGCCGTTGGAGCATTGTATTTCTAGAGTAGAGAACACGCATCGGCAAGCACGGCATAGGACGTCCACTCACAAGGTGGATGAAATCTACGGGGGAGATATTTTGTGGACGTTGGTGGACACAACAACCACAGAACATACACATCCATACAGTCAAGATTAGGTGTACTTGCTTGTCAGCGTTCACTCTTGCGAGGTTTTGTATACCTGTTCGGATAGGTTATAACATTGCAATGTACATAAGTTTTGTCTATAAAATGTGAACCCTATTTTTGTAGTAACAATTATTTTCTTCATCTTCAATTTAAGAGCTATGCTCTTGTCGGTGGAGTAATGACCACGTCTCTCTACTTTCCGCCCTCGTTTTAACCTCTTGGTACGACACGACATTCACCGTTTCTTTCACTTGGTCAAAGTAATCACGCCTAGGTCTTCCCCTTCCTCTCTTTCCTTCAAACTTTCCCTCAATTATGTTCTTCAAAAAAATATCGTGTCGTATCAAGTGACCTATCATCTTTCCTCTTCGGTTCTCAACTATGGCTAACAGGCATCTCTTCTCCTTTACCATCATTAACACCTCTTCATTTTCTCTTCTCGGTCCAGCTTATTCCCTCCATTCGTCTCCAGCACCACATCTCGAATGCCTCTAACGTATCCCTATCCCTTTGTGTTAATGTCCATGTAAACAATTATTTTACCTTAGTATAATTTGTTAACTGCTGTAAATTCCGTGAAATAAATAACCACAGACATATATATATGTCTGTGTAAATAACATACATAATGTCACGCCTGTTTCCCGTAGGGGTAAGCAGAGACCACAGACTTCCACTTGCTACGATCCTGACATACCTCTTCTGATTCCTTCACTCTCATAAGGTTGTTCATACATGCTCGTCGGTTTAGGGTACTCTTGACTTGGCCTTTCTTTAAGACGTCCCCGATTTGATCATGGTACCTTCGTAGTGGTTTTCCCTACCAACACTACCATCCACATTCGCTTCGTATGTCTCTTTCGTAAGTCTTCTTTCATTCATCCTCTCCACATGTCCAAACCATCTCAGCAAACATTTTTCAATCTTTGTCACTACATCTTCATTCACACTGCTTAACTCCCTAATTACACTATTCCTGATTCTATCTTTCAAAGTCACCCCATAAATAAATAAAGTAAAACATATGTTTTACTTTTATCCCAAGTGGAATATTCCACTGTCGGTGTTCCCGCCTAAATAACTATCATTCCTCATTGGGTAACGGCTTTTAATAGGTTATTATTTTTGCCTGCTGTTTACCAAAGGCACTGTAATAGGCTACTAAATTACATTTCGGTCCATTACTGACCCTGAAGAGTGCCATTACGGTTCCCTACATCAACAGGGAAATTTTAATGCGCCTCTTAAATAATTGATTTGCTTCGGAATAATAATTTTTCATAAGTTATTTGTTACCTACTTTAATTTTGCTATTTAATAAATAAATAATAATAAAAAGAAATGTTTATTTCGTTCCTCACAAGGTTTTTTGGCGGGATCCCGGCGAGTGATTACTAACTGTGTGACGAGTGAAAACTACGATTCAGGCTTCCAACAAAAACTGATATAATTAGTCCCGCATGATTAGGGCCAGTCGACATAGATAGCAACCGATTTCGGTCGTTAACTCCTAACGATTTTGTTCTAAATGTTCATAATAATATCGGTTTTTGTTGGACGCCTGAATCGTAGTTTCAATGGAAACCGATATTTTGATACTAAAGACTCTAATTCTCCAATTAAAATAACATTGTTAGGACTTAGCGACCGAATTCGATAACATAACGATCGCTATCTATGTCGAGACTGCAGGCCCAGGGGTCTACTCTCTTAACGAAAATAGCTTCGGACGGCCGTAACTTCGGACTTTTTCTTTTGCTAATAATCCTTTATTTGCATAACTTCAGATGTTCCCTGCGTCCCGCACTAACTTATGATGTCCAACTATACATATACAACAAAAGTAAAATAATGACGATTGGTTTATAATTAACACAACAAACTGCAGAAGAAAAAGTCCGAAGTTACGGCGGTCCGAAGCTATTTTCGTTAGAGAGTATACCCCTTGATGTTAAGGGCTGAGGTGGAAACGTATTGACCCGAAAACTACCTCTTATTTGGAGGACTGGCTAACTGATCTCTGACAACCGGAACACAACAATGCTATTAATGATGGTGGTTAGCCAGACGGACATTTAAAATGCCCTACCACCAACCAAACCGAGTACTTAAAACATGAACCCGCGATTTCCCCCTATTTCAATTTGTTGTTGTTATTTACATACTTATGTTGTAAGAGGTACCTATAAAGTATAAGAGGAAAGGAAGTCATTATAAGAAGAAAGAAATAATAGATTCACTTCAAATGCGGTTTCTAGGTGTAGGGACATACCTGGGGAGGGTACTGCGCCGACACTTCGGCGACTGAATTATCGGTCGTAGTATTCGGTTGGCATGACACACTAAACGCACCGAACGCGTAATTACGCGGCACGCGGCGTCTAGTTCAGCGCGTTACGCGACGGACAATACGTGGCGTTTTCGTCTTCGGTATAGTACTATATTAATTATGTGGTGTCGGTGTGGGCAATACGAGAAACAAAAGACACTTGTACTGAAAGAGGACGTTGCCGCTCTTCGCTTTGAAAGCGCGCGCTGAACGTTCAACTACGCTGGCCGAACATGCGGTCGCGTAACGCGTCGCGTGATGTGTCGCTCGCTATGCAAAATATATTGAAGACGTTTTCGCGGAAACGGTCGCTAGACGAAAGGTTCGACGCTACGTTGAACGCAGCGTAATTTCGGCTGATGTGTCATAGGTTACTTGCGAAACACTGCAAGCCTATTCAATCGAACTCTCGCCGCCGTACCGTCCGCAGGTGTGTCGCTACACTAAAAAAAACTGGTAAATAAGAAAATTAAAAAGTATTGTAACGGAAATTATAAAAAATCGTTCAAAATTTATAATGTTTTACCGGCTAGTTTAAAATGTAAATATCTTATTGCTCTGTCAAAGCACATTTATTGTGAATCACAGGTAGCATTTAGTCTTACAAAATCTTTAGAGCGCTATGTTCCGCCATAAAGGCATACAATATGACAACATTTTAGCAATTACAATTTACAAAAATTAACTTAATTTACTAATACAATTCTTTATGTCAAATAAAATACATTGCATATATGATTAATAGGTACGTTACAATTGGTTACAAAACAATTATATGCACCTGTCATCTAAGAATTCGTGTAAGCTGTAATAACATTTTTGGACCAACAGATCATGAAGTTTCCTCTTAGATACCGGTAAATCAGGCGCTTCCCTAATCAATTTTCGAATCTTATTATAAATGTGGGGAATTCTTCAGAATACGCTTTTCGAGTATAAACTAGTTTTACAAGGGAGTAACATCATTTGATCACTAATTTTCTCACGGCTATGAAATTTGAATTTATCTAAATTTACTTTGGCTAAAGTAGCACATTCGTAAGTATACAAGCAAGGAAGTGGCTGTATATAAAGTTTCTTAAAATATGGCCTACGAGAATCAGTTTGCTTCAAATTACACATTGTTCTGATGCAACGTTTTTGTGCCTTAAATACAGAAGTCCAGTCGGTAGAATTACCCCAGAATATTAGGCCATACTTTAGAATGGACTCGACATATCCATGGTATGCAGTTAAAACCTTAATCCACGGCAATTGAGAGCACAAAGCACTAAAACTTCATAATCAAGGAACGAGGATGGTATCTGCTGACAAATTTATGTACTAACTAGTGTAGCAACTATTTCGGTGACAGATTTACAGCAGACTACGGTTTGGCAGCAGAAATCAGAAACGAGAAAAGAAAGGGCAGGTTTGCTAAGTTATGTAAAAATCATTTTTTATTCAATTACCCCGCTCAGTGAACCAAAGACTACAATGTATGCAGTGAACGTTGTTCTATCAATATGCCTGCTGCCTATTAAGGTGTACCACGTATTGTTTTAACTACAAATCAAATCAAAATATTTTATTTAATAGGATAAAATCATCACTTGAAAACCGTCACTATTAATATTACATTTTTTACGGCTCATTCACAACGTTGACTCCCCAGAGAAGAAGCAAGAAACTCTAGAGTTGCTCTTTTAAACAGATTATAAGGTTACAATTTGTGATTTCGTAATTATATGAATTAGTATAAGATCCGGCAATAGAAATATATACCCTCATCTGTTTTTTCTCGCCGAAACAACAACTTCAAAAAACATTTCTTAAAGGATTCGTTATCAAAATCAATAACAGAGCCCTTCAAACCACAAACAAAACACTTTTTCATTTTTAATTATGTAATTTTTTGTTAAAAAGATTAATATTTTTACTAACGAAGTATACAAGAGCACGTTTGTTTACACCGGAGAATAAAATATGATCTAGTTATCTTTGTCTAACACACAGAGAAAGGAACATGTCTCTCTCTCTCGTTAACTCAGCAGCTGCCTGGCGCATGCCTTACCGGCATCACTGCGTCTCTGTCTGTCGCATGGAGAAGTGCGTGCAACGCTCTCTGTCACTCTCCGCGCTTGCGCTCAAAACTTCACATCTAAAATCACAGCAACCGTGCATGTGACAAACTTTTACTGAGGCAACCTTATACTGTTAGAAAGAGAATAAAATAACGTTTAATAAAAAAAAAAACAATTAAATAACTGATGAGGGTATATTAATAACGCTTGCTCGCATGTTTATACATGACAACTCCATAGTTATGCTGAATGGAAAGTAGGCAACCTATATTTTTCCAGTTCCTTATGTTATGTTCTTTCAGATAATGGTCGATTTTTATAAATCGAGGGTATTCTGTGAGAACCATATAAGTGCATGTTTGTTGCTTTTGAGAAAATGCAAATTGAAATTTTGGGAACTTACAACTTTGCAAATAAGAAGCATAATCACAAAGTACAAATTTTATTAGTAAGATATTATACCATCCTGTGCTTTACACACCAAATTGTAGTTATATCGTAGACATATATTTTTAAAAATAAAAAATACTTAGCGAAGGTAGTGCAGTTATTTGTTTTTGCCAGAAATTGGAATTTTAGCCATATTACTTAAACTAAATTACTAAATGTAAATTGTGTACTATAATAGCAATCGTGACCTCAAATTTAAGCTGTATGTTTATCAAAAAAATATGTAATTGATCTAAACAATCCAAAAACTTAAATTCGAATTGAGTTATTAGTTTTTACTTGTACTTTTTTTGGATTTGTTTTAATATAAAAATAATAAAAGCATGAATATTATTAATGAGCTGTTTTTCGTATACATAACTAAAAGTAATAATCATCTTAACTAAAATAATAACTTCTAATTTAAAGGGACGGCTTGTCCAACCAATCAATCTGACATTTCCTCATCTTCGAAATTCTCAGTTTCTTTATCATTATCAGTTTCCAGGATTTCATACCATGGCTTTAATTCATCCGGGATTACACCTTTTTTTATCAAATTAAGTAGATCTTTCTTTTTAGCTTCCGATATAGGTAACGGTCGTTGGTAGAGTTGCTTTAACTTCTTTGAAAAATCAAAAATTTCACATGGCTGTTTTTTTTTCTTCAACTTGTGGATCGAGTAGAAATTTCTGTGGAGAACACGTCTATGAAATTTAAGTTTTCACTCATGTCATAATTAAAGTAAATTCTCTTTTCACCTTTCACAAATTTCAATCTTTTAATTTTTAGCCACTGCACTCGCTCATTTTTATTGTCTTTGTCTCTATTCTGTATTATACCGTTAGCTAAATCTTTCAAGTCATAAAATTATTGATACTTAAATTCTTTGGTCTTATAATATGGCTCCTTCACTATCTTCTTATTGTTAATGATATGCACTTTTCTACGCCTTGCACGTTGACAAATTTAAATCCAGTCCTGCAACGAATACACCCAAGTATTTTTTTTTCTGAGACTATAGCACTGTGCATAGAATCGGCCTCCATATAGGTATGTCCAGATTCTAAAAATTCATTCATTTTGTCTAACGTAACTGTCGAGCCGCCAAAAAGAGTCATGGCTATCAGAAAGAAATACTCCCAAAGATCGTATACAAAGAAGTGTTATTTCACAATCAATGATAAAAAAGTACAAGTATGCCAGAATTTTTTTACACAAACACTTGATATTGCGCCATCAGTAGTTATTGACGCCATTAAAAAGCGCAATCCTACTGGTGGATTTGGTAGCTCTGATCATAGAGGCAACCATGAGCCTGCTAATAAAACTAAATTTGATGTTTTGAGTGGAATCCGTCGGCACATAGAGTCTTTTTCATGTATAGACACTCGCTATACTAGAAAAGATACAAAAAGACAGTTTTTAGGAGCAGATCTTAATATTAGAAAAATGTACATATTGTACAAAGAAGAATGTCAAGAAAAACAGCAAGAAATAGCAACAGAGATAACCTATAGGCGACTCTTTTCGAAAGAATATAATCTTAGTTTTTTTATACTTAAAAAAGATCAATGTGCATTGTGCAATAATTATAAAAACACGGAACCTGATAAAAAGATAACGTTAGAAAAAGATTATAGCGAACACATTGAGAGAAAAGACAAATGTAATAAAGAGAAAGAAAACGATAAGCAAAGAGCTAACAAGGATCCTAATTTTTATTCGGTTACATTCGATTTGCAAGCAGTACTACACATACAGATACCCCACTCCAAAGTAAGCCTTTTATATTATTCTAGAAAACTTAATGTTTATAACCTAACTGTTTATGAAGCAGGTTTACCTAATAATGCTTATTGTTTTCTGTGGTCTGAAATTCATGGTAAGAAAGGAAGTTGCGAAATAGGATCTATTTTATTATACTATTTGTCTAAATGTGTACCTTGTAAAATAACAGAAGTTAGCCTA
This sequence comes from Oegoconia quadripuncta, assembly GCA_949316235.1. Taxonomy (NCBI): domain Eukaryota; kingdom Metazoa; phylum Arthropoda; class Insecta; order Lepidoptera; family Autostichidae; genus Oegoconia; species Oegoconia quadripuncta. The sequence continues at coordinate 1,858,295 of OX438748.1, forward strand.
TTCTCAGATACATGTTCAGGACAAAATAGGAATCAGTATGTTGCTGCATTGCTTCTATGGGCCGTTCATAATATAGAAAACATCAAAATCATTGAACAAAAGTTTTTAGAATCTGGACATACCTATATGGAGGCCGATTCTATGCACAGTGCTATAGAGTCTCAGAAAAAGAATACTTCGGTGTATTCGATGCAGGACTGGATTTAAATTTGTCAACGTGCAAGGCGTAGAAAAGTGCATATCATTAACAATAAGAAGATAGTGAAGGAGCCATATAAGACCAAAGAATTTAAGTATCAAGAATTTTATGACTTGAAAGATTTAGCTAACGGTATAATATAGAATAGAGACAAAGACAATAAAAATGAGCGAGTGCAGTGGCTAAAAATTAAAAGATTGAAATTTGTGAAAGGTGAAAAGAGAATTTACTTTAATTATGACATGAGTGAAAACTTCAATTACATAGACGTGTTCTCCACAGAAACTTCTACTCGATCCACAAGGTTGAAGAAAAAAAACAGCCATGTGAAATTTTTGATTTTTCGAAGAAGTTAAAGCAACTCTACCAACGACCGTTACCTATATCGGAAGCTAAAAAGAAAGATCTACTTAATTGATAAAAAAAGGTGTAATCCAGGATGAATTAAGCCATGGTATGAAAGCCTCGAAACTGATAATGATAAAGAAACTGAGAATTTCGAAGATGAGGAAATGTGAGTGTGAGGCATTATATGTTTTAGCCTGTAGAGTTTGGCATAACATCTCATTATTTGATACTGACAAAACGTGATTAGTTCCTATAAGCGGTTCTCACTGTAAACATGAGCACATATACCATGAAGCAAGGGAACAGCGAAAATCAAATAAATTACTTTGTATTTAATTGCATGTAATATTATACGGATGTGGCTTAAGAAGAAAAGAAATAAACTCCTTTGTATGTCTGTCACTGAGTATATTTTCAAGTGGCAACTAAATACCTTTTAATAAGTGAATATAATTGATTCTGTTCGTAAATTTTATCCAGATTATGGAAGTTGTGTGTTTATTCAATACTGTAATTCCTTTGTGATTGGTTGTTCGGTTATCTGGTTTTGCCAGTCGAAAAAGCGAAAAAAAATAGACCGCATATGTTGATTAACTCAATTTTAGAAATTTTGTTACTTATATGGTTCTCACAGAATACCCTCGAAATAACAAATCGGGGAAGTTAATTGAAAAACAATTAATTTGGATTTACATTAATTAACCGTTTGGCCCGCGATTTAGCTAGGCAACCCATTTTCAATGTATTAATATATTCATTAACTAACATATTAATTTTGTTATCGTCGAATAACAGATGAGGGTATATATTTCTATTGCCGGATCTTATACTAATAATAAGACAGCTATGTCCACGCTTGCTTATCCTTCAAATAGTCAGTAATTTTATAATAGCCTTTTGCTAATAATTTCTGTTTTATGATTGCTATGCGATACAGGCGATATACTCCCACAGACAAACCGATGTATTTGGTTACCCTATAACTACTTATTTGTATCTGTGGTGTAAAGATAAATTTAAAAAAATATCTTGTATTTAAAATAATAGTAGGCATATTTATTTTTAGACTACCAACGCAAATAGGGTCGGCTTCGAAAGAAAATTCTATTTATTGTCTATTAAATTACATTACCATAAACACCCACTCTTTCCTCGTTTTCTAGCCTTTTATTGCTTCCCCCCGCCCCGTGCCCTTCGACCTACATCGAGGACCGTTGACCTCGCAAGGTCAGACCATCGATCGGGCTTCCCGGAGGGCTCTGAAGGGCCCTTTGTCAGTAGGTCAATTGTTCGGCGATGGAATCCTCCCTTTGTTTGGGCTTTACTGAAATTGTTAGGGGAAATAGAATAGAAAGCATTTATTAATATTCAAAGCACTACATAATTTAAGAACTAGTTTATGCTCGTGACTTCGTCTGCGTAGATCTCGAAATAAAAACTAATTTTATCACGGAATGACAAAGGAAAGGAATCTATTTTAGAGTTCCATTCACAAAAAGGAAAACCGATGTCTTATAGGATCTTTATGTTGTCCGTCTGCCTCAAGACGATAAACGATGTTATATGTCTGTCGGCGTTATGTGTGTATGTATGTCCAGTCTATGTTCAGAAGCATCTCAGCAATAAACTTTTTAGAAACCTCATTGACTATCCCCAGCTGCTAGCACAGTTCAGATTTCGTGCGCCAAACAGAATGCCTCGCAACCCAATCACGCCTCTTTATCCACCAACGCGCAGAACAGTTCTCGGTGCTGGCTCTCCAGTCCCAGGGCTGTGTAGAATTTTGAATGCCAACAGTGACCTTATCGACATTCACTGCGACACTATGTCTAGGTTTTACAAAACCATTAATAGTAGCCTCAATACTTAGTTAACATACCATTGTTTAAACGCTGAACATTCCCTCAACAACATACATAATATGTTACTCTCTAGTTATTATTTTCACTGCCTTATCACCGCAACTTGGCACGAAACTGCTCAACCAATCAAAGCGAAGTAAAGGTAAATTTGGGTTAAATAAGTTTTTGTTTTACTGTTATTTTATTTTTAAAGTTTTTTGCATGATGTGTTCATCTATAAAGGGTTGTACATTTAAATTTAATACCAGCTACCTTAATTGTTAGATGGACTATGTACTGATGTAGCAGTTGTTGGTGATCCTAAATATTTTTTTATTTTTTTTTATAATTCGGACACTTACACAAATCATACACCGGGTCAGTACGCTTCCACCTTCGGCCTCCTCTTCACTCAGGTGTGATTGAGGTCAAGTGCTAACCCGTTGAGAATAAAAAAAAAAATCATCTAGTCCCAAACTAAGCAAAGCTTGTGCTATGAATACTCGATAACGAATAAACATACATAAATATGTTCGTATTCATCACACAAACATTTACCCCTCGCGGGATTCGAACCCGCACCCGTTGGTTTCGCTGACAGGATCACTATATCCACTACACCAGCCGGTCGTCAAATAAATAAATAAGCGGTCCAGTTGGAGTGCTGTTTTTACAAGCTTTTATTTAGTTTACAGTATTTTTAGTGCAATGTTCGTATGTAAATAGATAATAGTCGTCCGTTACAAAATTTGCAAATCATTTTTCAACCACTTGCTAATAGGTATCTAATTGAGCTGAAATTTGGTATATTTGTGTAAATTCGGTGACAATGCAATATTATGGTACCATCGGGATGATCTGATGATGGAGCCGGGATGTGCGGACTGGAACTCCCTGATGGTAAATAGCAAGATAGTCGAATTTGGGCAAATTGTTTGCTGCCATGACAATTTTACATTAAACATGATGACGTCTACTGGAGATGGAGTATATTTTCTTGTCATATAATAGATCTAACAAAGATGTAAAAGAATAGAAGAAAAGTGTGGGTTCGGTTTCCTCGCGCCCGCGCCACAACGTGGTTAGAAGCGTCAATATTGCAGTATTTTGATAGGTGTCGCTGTAAATAGCATAATATTGTAGAGGGTGTGGGGGAAGGCGAGGAATAGAAAAGCTCAAGTTCGTTCCCTGGGTGATACGCCTTAATAGTTAAATTTAACTTTTTACCTTAATATTCAATAGGAATATCAGCCCGAATCGTACCCGTATCAGGTATCGTACCCGAAGGCCAAACGGAGCCCTATTGCTGTCGCTCATGTGTCTGTCCGTGTGTCTGTCTGTCACGAAGCTTCAGCAGCTTAACCGTTGAAGCTATAGTCAGGGGAGCCAGGTAAAGTATAATTTTTTTACTTGCCATTGACTAATGAACAAGAAATTTGGTGACAATGTTTATTATTACATATATTTAACCAACAAATACATTTATAAATCTCAATTTTTCTTTTAAATTGACACATTTTTCTATTGCAAACCAATTTAATTTTGCGGTCAAATGCCCCCGTAGCATGACAGGCACGAGATAAGTTTATATCGCGCGAGATAATATTTGTCCTGCTCATTCGCTTGCACGAAATATACAACTATCCCACTCTCACTCCTAAGTCGCGCGTGACAACGATGTCATGCTACGCAGGCAGAGCTACGTGACGCTACTGGCAATATAACACAGCGAGCCTTGCTTCCACTCAATGTCAAAAGAAAGAAAAAACAAACGCCATTGAAAACCTCTTGTTTTTGAACGCGGTTAAAAATGCTTTATTTTGTAGATACACAGGGTACACTTAAGCCCGTATTAATAAACCATTCGCAAGATTGAGAACAGTCTTGTGACCGGTCTCAAGTAAACGTGTTGATTAATAACCGAACTTGAGACGTGAAAAGCACGTGCTTACTGAAGCAGTACTCACTTGAGAGTTTCACGTATTAATAAACGGAACTCAAGACTATCATTCATTCGCCGCTGAGGCGAATATTTGAGAAGTGATCTCAGCTGAGTAGACCTCAAGATTGGTTTGTAAATTAGCACGGTGCTTGAGATAGCGTCAACTTCCTAAGACGCATCTCGGGTGATACAGCCTCAAGACTTGTATAGATATTGGTTTATTAATACGGACCGTAAAATAGTCAGATTTATAAGGTACTGCTTGTTCAAAAGGCCCCATGTTCAAACATCATGTGTGATTAGGTCAACTGCTGCCGTTGTGTATAAAAAAAAAGTAATTTTCACCTGAGAAGAACAAGCAAGAAACTCGTGGGGATGTTCTTTTTAAAAACAGTTTTTTTATATAATATATTACAACAAGGCACAATAATATTTCATTATTAATTTTGAAATAGCCTGCTAAATAGTCTGATATTTTATAATTATGCTGTTTTAATAAGTGTCTGTTTTATAATCGTGTCGATTCGGATGTACACCAACTAAACTAAACTAAACCCAGTTGTGGAGTGGTGCCGTCGCATCGTACTGTTCCAGGGAGAAAGTGACAGTACTACTATAAAACTGGTTTTAGTTTAGTTTAGTTGGTGTACATCCGAATCGACACCTTATCTTTAAATCATTGAGAGGAAAATTTTGTATATCAACCTTATTGAATTTGAAAAAGTGTATATATTACAACTCTTTGAATAAATTACTGACTTTGCGGAGGCGACTTATGTGACCTGCAATCTTTATTTCTTGCATAGACATCATGTTTATCAAATTTTGTTAGACCTTATATATTAAATTTTCAAGAAAGTACTGTGAAGAGAATACTTCTGAGTGTATGTATTATATACTCTTTATACTTATCTCTAAATGACACTGCCGGTCTGAATTGGTAAATCTGGAAAGGTTGTCATGCGGACGCGTGTACCAGGTACATACACAGGCTGACCCTAAACCTTAATGTACGCGCCATAAAATTTTATACACTCCAGGAACCCTGAGTAAATTTCCGTGTAGAACAATCTAATCGGGCCAGGAACCGTTATTACCGCACTCGGGTGGAATATAAACTTGTTACAGGCTGACTTACGGTTGCTGAAAACCATATGGTTATTACTATATTAGAGGGTTGTTCTTTATTTATTATTGAAAACAGATCTAATGCCCTTCGATCATTATTCAATGATTATTGACGACGGATTGGTGTAGTGGATAGTGACCCTGTCAGCGAAACCAACGGTTGCGGGTTCTAATCTCGCGACGGGTAAATGTTTGTGTGATGAATATGAACATTTATTCCTGAGTCATGGATGTTTATATAAATAATTATGTATGTTTATCCGTTATCTGGTATCCATAGCACAAGCTTTGCTTAGTTTGGGACTAGATGATTGGTGTAAGTGTCCGAAATATTTATTATTATTAAAATTATTTATTATTATTATTGACTTAATGCATTACGTCTTGGGACGGAGCGGCTAAAACAATATTATTAACCCTAGAGAGAGCGCAAAGAGCGATTCTAAAGGTCTCTACTTTTCGTTCATTTCTGTACCCCACTGATCTTCTTTATAAATCAATCAATCAATCAATCAAATACGCTTTATTGTTTAAATAAGGAAGGTACATTTGAATTTCTTATAGAAACTACAAATTAGGCGGCCATTCCAGGCAAACCTATCATCACGGAATTCAATACGAGAAATTAAGTGGGTTAGCACAAATAATTTCCTAATTGTTAAGTAAGTACATCTGAAAGTTCTGCATATTGAAATCAAAAAGTGTTATCATATAGTTATGCAAAATATTAATAAGTACTATATGTATAAATCTTGTAAAGTATTAACAATCCGACAATTATTTATAATAAATATCGTACTTAAAAAGCACAAAAGTCTTTCATTTACTAACAAAAGACGAAACGATATAGTTTGCCCTAACAACGCAGGAACAAAACATGCATTTTCATCTAGATTTTACGCGTTCCTAGGACCACTTCTTTATAATAGATTAGCGTTCTCATACCATTCACTAGTTCCAAACTGGTCCCAACAGTATACCAGCGCTCCATCCGTCCGCGGGCGGAGCGCCATGCTGAGTTGGAACCATTTTGTCTCTACAGCACATAATAAGTGACATTTTAGAATTTTTATTCCTGTAATATTACTATACTTGTACAATACTTGAATGTCCGCCTCTTATCTTTTCAGGCCATTATCCGTAAGAGAGTCGCATCCCTGTTGCACAGAGTTCGTGGTAGCGCCAACAGTCTTCTGTCCGTCATAGCGAGCAGAATGGACAGCCCTATCCTTAGGCACTGGAACTCGTTACATGCTAGTGTGGCGGTTCTAGTGTGTAAGTGATTATCTAATATTTAATGATTAATTTTATATAATTTTGGATGTATGTGTTACTAACCCTAGCTTGTAAGATTATAATTGTTTACTAACACTATGGACACAGTCCGAAATAAATTATTATTATTATTATTATTATTATTATTATTATTATTATTATTATTATTATTATTATTATTATTATTATTATTATTATTATTATTCTTATCTTATCTAAACCATCTTATCTAAATCTGCCGCCAAACAGCAATGTTAATAGCATTGTTGTGTTCCGGTTGTTAGAGATAAGTTAGCCAGTCCCCCAAATAAGATGGGGTTTCCGGGTCAGTACGCTACCACCTTCAGCCTCATCTTCACTTAACATCAGGTGTGATTGAGGTCAAGTGCTAACCCGTTGTGGATAAAAAAAAAATACTATTCTGTTCTGTATTACTAATTGTTATCATTGTGCAATGTGCTTAGAGGCAAATAAACAAATTATATATCTATCTATAAGTGAGAGGAGGCTGTGGCCTAACAATGGGGACGTAAGGTTGTTGTAAAACTGTTGAACATGGCCTTGCCCCATAGAATTACAGAGTGACCGATTGGAAGCAGCATCCAGCGACTTCCAGCTACTTTCATTAATATCAATATAATAATTCATTTCAATAGATCCATAGTGCAGCTCGACCTAATAAAAGCGTATTACTTGTTGTTCACTTTGTCCCATTCCTCTCTGGCCACAGGAAAATTTAAACTATTTGTACTTTATTATGCTAATAATATTAAATTTTTTCTCAAAATTTTCATGTACATGCCCATTGTAAGCTGAATAAATGTTTTCTTTCTTAATTTTTTTGGTTCTAGTGGGCGATTTTCTGATCGCTTAGTAAGGTAGTTCAAAGTGACTCTAAAGATGGCGCTAACAGATGGGGCCCCTTATTTCTTACATTTTAATTTAATTTCTACATTGTCCAGAGCCACGCTTAAGCTTAAAAACAAAAATATAATAAAAAAAATCTTTAGCCTTTGGAAAGTCGCCCATATTTTCTTTAGCGGCAGCAACTACTCTGCAAGGGGGGACTGAAAATCAGCAACACTGCTGAGTCCCTACCCATTCATCACAATACTGTGGTTCTCGATTCTATGTATGCTTGTGTTTTCTTTTTTGTGTGAATAAATACCTTTTATTTATTTATTTATTAAAAAATCAATATAATTGAAGTGTTACAGACGCAGTACCGCCGCATTTAAAAAATGAAATCCTGTGTGAAATATTACTGTTGTGAATGTTGGCACATTACGTGACTGGATATCCTATGGTTCTTGGAGCGCTAAGGTAATGGGATGTGTTCTACGTTAGAGCCCCCCTCCGGGAACGCCTCCGCTTGTGATGGGGGACAGGGTGGTGGGGCACCTGGATGCCGCCTATGTGTACGTATTTCAAGGAAGGTCGCTGCAGGGTTTTAGAGGGTATACCGCCCGACAGACACCGACCCCCAGGCGAGCGACATGCGTAACGCATTTCCCCGCGAAAAACAATGGTTCTCTGAATAACTACCTTTCAAAATAAAGCTAATACTCTTTTTAGGGTTCTGTACCGCAAAGAAAAAACTGGTCAAGTGCGTATAGGATACTAAAGGTGTAGGTTATTGGACTTCCATACAAATGGTGGTTTCAGAATGGTTTACTTTATAATAATAATAATAATAAAAAACCATCTTCGTACATACCTATGCAAAAAGCCGCCATTTTAAATACTTGTCGTATTGTCAGAAAATTCCTCCAAATTGATGAGAACGGGCAAACTGACATACGATTTTAAAATAAACCCTTATACCAATATACCATTTACTTGGTAAATACCCGTAAATGGTATGGTAATACCAGCTCAGGCTGAGAAAAAGAAAAAGAAAAAGAAAATAATAATAATAAATAAATATCCTTAGACATATACACAGCGCCATCTAGTTCCACAGTAAGCAACTTTGAATGAGTAATCGAAAATTTTTCGATTGATCTCGACTATGGTTCATTGGAGAAATTTATTCGTAATCAGGATTGGCGTCAACAGTTAATGGAAATTACTTACACAAATTCAAATTCACCCTGTATACAAATTTCTACGGAGACCTCCGTGCACGAGTCAGACACGCGCTACCTACTTCGTTTTTTTACGCTATGAAACCTTATTTATATTCCAAAACAACAGTAAGCATAATGCGATAGGGGTCAGGCAACCCTGCTCAGGACAGCTAATGTCCTATCTGGCTCTGGGCCAATACCGACGCCGCACTGCCCCCGATTCGGGACCACGCAGTCCTGGATAGAGCCATTATTGGTGGTGCGCTGTATAAAATATTTATTAACAATAATAGTTTACCATCCGTGGTGTTTCAAATATGGCTGTAAGAATACAAAAAGAAAATGGGAAATTATGTATTAAAATTACCGCACAACCTACCTATTTCAAAATACACACAGTACAGAGTCGAGCAAACACAAGGTTCCTTCAAAATCTGCTTAAATACCTACAGCAAATATTTCACATTCTTAAATTAAATAGGAATTGTTATAACTAGCTTTATTTATAGAATTTGTTATATCCCAAAAAAATATATAACCTTATTCGCTAAAAATAGTGATAGGCACAATGTCCATACAAGGAATAAGAACCAGTTATCTGTTTATGTTATCCGACTTCACAAAGTCAGTAAATCCTTCAAAGGGCAATCTATACGCTTTTATAATAAGGTTCCAGTAGACATTTAAAATTTGCCTTTAAATAAATATAAACAAATCATAAAACCGAAATTATTAGCAAAAGGCTATTATAAAATCACTGACTATTTGAATGATAAGCAAGCATGGACATAGCTGTCTTATTATTCATATAATTACAATTACAAATTGTAACCCATAATCTGTTTAAAAGAGCAACCCTACAGTTTCTTGCTTGTTCTTCTCTGGGGAGTCAGCTTTGTGAATGAGCAGTTTTAAATGTAATATTAATATTAATAGTGACGTTTTCAAGTGATAATTTTATCCTATGAAATAGAATATTATGATTCGATTTAATAATGAAATATTATAATATAAAATAATAATTTTGTAATATAAAAACCTTATTTTTAAAGAGCGACCTCTCGAGTTTCTTGCTTGTTCTTCTCAGGGGAAAATTGCCCTTTGAACAAGCAGCAAGTAGCTTTAAAAATGTAAAATCTGACTATTTTAAGTGTACCCTGTGTACCTATACAAAATAAAGCATTTTTTGATTTTGATTTTGATTTTGATTTTGATTTGATTTGATTTCTGTGACTTCGATCGTGGGGATCTAGAAATAAAAAGTAACTTAGTAACGATAAAACAAAATAAAAGGAAAAACAAAACAACTAAGTAAGCGCTTTCTACCATTTCTACAATACCACTAGCGCCATCTAGCATTTATTTCTATAAACAAGGCCTAGCGTGTTTTATTCTACATACCAATTTTTTTTTTACTCCTTAGTTTGACAGATAATTGAAGTTTATCCCTCTCTTCGACCCCATTTTTTACTATAATGTTTAATGTTTTTCGAGTGTACGTATGTATGTCCTTTGGCGCATGGCAGATAGGAATATTTTATCCCATGGCACCCCTCATAACACCAAGTGGGCTTGAAATTATTTTGCAATCACAATGGAATAATCATGAGGTAGATTCATAAAATAATCTCATTAAAATTTTAGTGTTTGGAACACCCAAATACTTTGGATATCTCTGACCCCATTTTAATGATGTATGTGATTTTTTTTTATATGAGAGGGCGGCAAACGAGTATGCGGGTCACCTGATGGAAAGCAATCACCGCTGCCCATGGACACCCGCAACACCAAAAGGGTCACAGATGCGTTGCCGGCCTTATATACAGGGTGTCCAGGAAATAATGGTCCAACCTATAACTATCGATAGCCCACACCATGACCTCCCTACCTACCACACACAATAGTAAAAAATTGACGAACTAGCGAAAAAGATTTATTGCAAGAAGGATAAACCCAAAAAAGGCAATGAAACTTATAAAAACCCATTTTCTACTAGTTGCGGTGTAAAAAAATTGTACCACGCTCATGGTGCCCATAATCTTAAAAAGTTGCTGAATAAATGCAGATTCTAAAATGGTATCATGAGTCTAGGTTTCCTGTTTATTTTGGATATCATAGCTACCTGAATAGAAAGTAGTCTTTGAAAGACTTTAATGAATTTGTACTTGGTCATTTGACGTCATTTGCAGGAATGGCATGAAAAAACCTATCACAGGTGGTAAAATTTCCAAAAATAAAAAAACGTAGAATATCTCGAAACCCATGATATTTTTACTAAAGCTAAAATTGGTGATTAGGGAGGTCATGGTGTGGGCTATCGATAGTTATAGGTTGAACCATTATTTCCTGGACACCGTGTATAAGATAGCCAGTCTCTCGGTAAGTTCAGTGTTTGGTTGGCGAATATTTTCACGCTCTGCTTGCCCAAGTGGCTGGCAGACAGCATTTCTTACGAGTCAGCAATAAGGGAAGGGGGTTGGCTTATCGCCAAATAAATTCGACGACGGCATACCTAGCCCATACATTAGGTAAGCTGGTTGCGAATCAAACTTAACAGACTAAACTTGGACCATCTCTGAATGCTGTTATGTATTGATTAAAAATACTTATACCTACCTACAGTCAAAGTCAAAACGTTTTATTTTGTACTGTGTACACATAAAATGTACTGCTTAGAAAAAGAATTTTGTATTTCATGCCTGACATATTGCGAAATAGCCTGGCATACAATCGAGCTGGTTATGTGCAGCGACGATTATCATCTAAATAGTCTGATATTTTATAATATGTTTTAAATATGTTTCTGTTTTATAGTATATCACCACTCAACTATGACGATCGGTTGGTGTAGTGGATAGTGACCCTGTCAGCGAAACCATCGGTTGCGGGTTCGAATCCCGCGAGGGGTGATTTGTGTGATGGATACGAACATTTATTCCCGAGTCATGGATGTTTATATAAATATTTATGTATGTTTATCCGTTATCTAGCATCCATAGCACAAGCTTTGCTTAGTTTGGGACTAGATGATTGGTGTAAGTGTCCGAAATATTTATTTATTCAATTCAATTCAATTCATTTATTCTCACAACTTACATTAACAGTACTTAACCTAACATGTAAGCCTTAGTCAATATTAAACATAGGATTATTACATACGAGTACCATGTCATTTGAAATTTAATATAAGTGGGTATAATCTACAATCAATAAATGTCTCTTAATACTAAAAATTAAACATTAAAAATAGCATGCAATACAAATTGAATTAGCCATAAAAATTATTATTATTATTTCTTAACTATGATTCGATGTTTGCGAGAATACAATGAAGAATTTTCGGATTTGAACATTTTTCATCTGAGTCGTAATCAGGTCAAATCAGCAGTGTTAAAAGCACAACCACAGATTATGTAATTGTGTACACATACACACAACTCATACACACGCATACACTCAATTTGATGTCTCGATAGATAAGGTAACAAAATAAGCTATGTATAAACTTACTGAGATCTATTTTGGCTTCTAAATGTATAACTTATATTTTAAATTTGTAATTATGGCTGTGATTTCAAATGAATAATTAATAATAAATCTATCGTTTATTTATTTATTTATTTATTTATCATTTATTGCACACAAGAAAAAGACATACAGATACAACATAATAGAGACGACACAACAGGTTCTGCTTATTTCTACAATGAAATTTCTTCCAGCAGACCTACGAAAGAGAGATATGACTGGAAGAGGCAGATAGGACGTGCACAATCGTTAAATTTATTGAAAGGAAGATTTTGTATATTAACAGGAACCTTATTGAAAAAGCTTATACTTTGAATGAATTACAGACTTTAAATCCAATCGTGGATCATATTCTGTGAAACTGAATGTGCGACTGTGTAAACAATCATGAATGACACTGTTAAGTATACCGGACACACAATAGATAGATTGGGACACATTCATCGATTGAGTTCTGAAAAGGAATCGTGAAACCTGCAGGTTGAAGATAAACAAAGAAGAATGAATCGAACGGAATAAAACGGTAACATAGTTAACTAAATAAAGAGAGATAATAAGTATAATAATAATAATAAATATCGCCACATACACAACGCCATATAGTCACACTAAGCAACTAGGCTTGTAGGTATTATGGATGCGATTGATAATGTAGTTTATCAAAAAATACTTAAAAAACTACACAAATTAGAAAATACATAATAATAATGTTTAATCCTGAGAGCCTACTTACAAGTACAGTCTGTTAAAAACAATTTACAATGTATGTAATTTAGTACTAAGACAGTAATATGAGGCAAAGAATAGGACAAGGAAGTAATTGACGCTAAATTATGGGTCTAAATCTATCTATAGCGTCAACTGTACACTAATAGCTTCTGACAACTGGGTGACACAAAGCTTTGTTATCCTTTAGTGATCATCACAATAATAAATAATTTGCAGTGAATAAAGCTATGATTTGAATGATGTATATAGGTGACCAGCCCTACGAGAAAATCTTGGGATCAGTTATCATCATGCATGATGCATGCGGCAAAACGACAGAGCAGAGCATGTATTGGCCTAAGTCTCCTCAATTTATACCTATATTTTATACTAGCGAGCGCGAACATTCAAGAAGAAATTCTCTTAATCTTAGAACAAAGAGCGACAATGTCTTATCCATTTAGAGACTAGAGATCCAATAAGTGACCAAAATAACCACGAAATAAAGAAATTGTCTATAACATTGTACATCAATACGCCTCCCTCACCCGACCTCGGTGTTACTAGGGAGTCAGGACAGCGGAATAGAAAAAACTAAGTTATTGAATGTCCCAACTGCGCAGGTCGCTACGCCCGCTCTTGACTTTCGGTCGTTGTGGATTTGTCACTTGATTGATGCCTCTCTAATAGATAGGACTTGATATAAACACCTACTTCTTACTTTTTGTTACGAGGAATTTCTTTAGAACCACAATCTTTTTTATTAAGAAATTAATGTAGCGATAAGCAAAAATATATCGTCTGATAATCTGATCTAGTTCTAGTATTTAAAGATACTACGAGTATAAAACAGAAACTTATTAAGAAAGCATATTATAAAATATCAGATTATTTAGATGATAAATATTCATGGACATAACCAGGCTATTTCACAATTAATAATGAAATATTATAATATAAAATAATAATAAATAAATATCCTTGACATACACACAGCGCCATCTAGTTCCACTTTAAGCAACTATAGGCTTGTGTTGTGGATACCAGATGGTTGATGTACTACATAAATACCTACATATTTTTTTTGTAAATAAATACTTATTATAAATGAAAACATCCATAACTTGGGTACACATGTCCGTATTCATCACACAAACATATGCCCCTAGCGGGATTCGAACCCGCGACCTGTTGGTATAGTGGTCAGAGTTCCTAACCACTACACCAAACAGGTCGTAATAATGAAATAAATAAATAAATAAATATTTCGGACACTTACACCAATCATCTAGTCCCAAACTAAGCAAAGTTTGTGCTATGGATACTAGATAACGGATAAACATACATAAATATTTATAAAATCCACCAATCGGTCGTCGGAATAATATAAAATAATAATTAATAATTTTGTAATATAAAAACCTTTTTTTTTTTCGAGTTTCTTGCGTGTTCTTCTCAGGGGAAAATTACCTTTTGAACAAGCAGTAGCTTTAAAAATATAAAATCTGACTATTTTAAGTGTACCCTGTGTACCTACAAAATAAGCATTTTTGATTTGATTCGAGTACCAATTTGTCAAGAAAGATGATTTCATCACCTGATAATTATCTTTTCATCATCAAACAGAATACCTACATACTAAATCCTTTCTAAATGAATAAGTTGCCACGCTGAACTTTGAGGCATTCATTTTATTCATCAAAACTTACAGCTAGTAAACGTACATTAGTGAAATTAATTTCAGAGCCATTGGTGTCGATTCGGCTGTACGCAAACTAAACTAAAATCAGATTTCGACTGGTCTGTCCTGCTCAGCCAAAACACTGTAAATTAAGATACAGTATTATGTCGTTATAGGCTTCCATTCGTTTTTTTGAAGCCAATAATATAATATTACTTCATCAGAATTTTAAAAAAAGCATATTTGATTGAAATTAGACATTACAAAATTGCACTGTATCTCTATACGCACAATACTCGAAATGGCAAAATACCTCAATTTTAAGTTGCAGTCTTTTGCCTCCATCACAATACTGAGATACAGTGTCTTACCAAAACTATTCTTAGCGCTGCGCGAAAAGGATGGGGCATGCGGTGTTAAGAGTGTGAGAGTTCAATATATCTTCCCGCTTCTTTTACGTAATGCAACTATCGACATGTCAAGAATGAGTTTCCGTAATAGTTTATTAATAAAATAATGTTTTGGTTATATGAAACAAAGTTTAGACAAAAAAGCTACCGTTATCAAAATACTGAGAGACAAAGTGCAAATATTTCGTACATAAACAAAATAGAAGATCGCGACATATACAATATAAGGCCCGCTAGTCCGTTGCATTTTAGTGATTAAATTTTTCATGAATACTTTTCCGATGAACTAGGAAAGAAAATTTATGAAGAATTATTATTTGCTGCAGCTACTGTCATGAGTACAGGACAAAGTGATCCTCAGCCGAGGCTTCCTTCAGCCGCTATTCAAGAATCATCCCACGCTCATAATACTGACGAACAAATTCGAAAAATACGAGTGATCAGCCGCAGGATTTTACTCTGGTGAACTCAACTTACCTTGGATATATTGACCCCTTATTGCCAGGTAACCAACCAGGACCAACATCAGATTATCCCTCCAGGTTGCATTCGACACTCATCTCACTTTGGGGATGTAAATGGTGACTTATTAGCTGACAAGAGTGCGACTGACCAGCATCAGGACCTTCACCATAACAGGATCCTAGACAATCTTAGTGGTAATTTTATACCAGTTGAGAAAACTGTAATTGTTCCGGAACTGTCTCCAGCCTGTGCTGTGCACGGAGAAAATGAAGATAATACAAGAAAAAGGACAACCGAAGGCAGCGAAACAGAAATAGTACCAAAAAAGAAAAGAGCAAGAGAACCTACTTCTTCTTTCCATGTCGAGGCAAGTTTCAAATTTATTGACTTATAGCTACTCCAACAGCACTGTCTGTGGTGTTAAGGAGGTCGTCGAAGGTGCAGCTGTCAGAACACGCGGGGCAAGACAATACGCGATCCATTGTCTGTGGGGAGACTCCGCACTTGCATCGATCACTCCCGCCATCGGAGAAGCCCCACCTGCACAGATTATCTTTGCTGCGGCCAACCTGAGTTCGAAGCCGATTTAAGGATTTCCATGTTGGCTATGGCAAATCGTGTCCAGGAGGAAGAGACTCCTTGAGAGAACCTACTGAAGTGAGAGAAAACCAAAAAATTAAACATCCTTTGCTTGCGTCTTGTAATTGCAAAAAGAAGAGTGTGGAAAAGATACCCGAAAACTATTTGGAATCAGTTTTAGAGTTTAGATAGACAGAGACGGCGAGATTTTATATCAAGACACGTTGAAAAGTTTAAAACTACTTTCAAAACTACTCAAGGCCCATTTCATCGCCTTAATACGTTAAAATGGAAAATGGACGATCACGACATAGGCAAACAATTTTTTTGCATACACTGGGTTACTAATGACGAAATGGTTGTATCGGTCTTGAAAGGGAATTTTATTGCTAATATTATTCATCCATCAATAAATGCTGCACCTGATCGACGAGGACACCACAAATCTTCAAATGCTTACACTGATGCATATAACCATAAAACGAAAGATTACATAATGAGCTGCAACCCTATACAATTACTTTAGAAAGTACTGCAGAGACTTAAAATGTGTAAACTTTTTTCTAAATAACTGTAATGCACAAAATAAAAACAACCTGCTTTAGTAAGAGCGATAAATGATATACTTTTATGACTGCTGATGCTGTCCATGCTGCTATCACCAAAAAGCTTAAGTCTTCAGGAGACCTCTATGACCTCGATGACTTTGCAGACAAAAAATCGCGTAATAATATCAAAGTCGACATTATAAAACACTCTGATATGATTTTGATTAATAATGACTCGAATGTAGCATATCCACGAGAGTGGAATATTCAAAACTTAAAAGTCATAGAGTTTCGCAGAAAAAAATTAACAATGTTTGCAAAGAATGATTCTCGTGGAGAATTTAAAGAAATCCATTTTTTTAAAAAAAGGATAAAGTTGAATTGCAGAAAAATATTAATAATGGTCACAATGATCTTTTCGATGGTATGTCTCGAGAAAGTGATCCACGAGGCATCAGTGCACAGTGCACAGTTTAAGTCAACGTTCCTAGTAGAAATAATAAAGAAATAATAATAATAATAATAACAATAAAGCGTATTTGATTTGATTTGATTTGAAATAATATTCATTCTTTTAATTTGAATAAACTGCTTTTAAAAATATTGAAGTCTTTTGTTTGTTGTTACGACAATACACTGTAATCTATAATTGCAGTGTTTTGTCATTGCAAATCATAGTATATTTTTATAAGAAAGCTCCGCCATAACAAGTTTTAGCGAATAATTTCTAAGGTTTTTATATTTATGATATAAAAGCTACATGGATAGATTGTGATATCCTTAGATAATTAAAATGAATATTTTTCTCCCGGTTTTTATGGAATCACATCAAGTACGGGTCATATTTGGCTAGAAACCTATAGCCACTCATTACCAAAAAGTCGTTTTACAAATATACAGTATTTTGGTTCTGCACGTCAGTGGTGCTGTCACGTTATATTGTTCCAGAGAGAAAAAGACAGACCTACTTTAAAATTGGTTTTAGTTTAGTTTGCGTACAACCGAATCGACACCATTAACAAGTTTTCACGATATAACACTATACATATACTAAAGAATACAAATGATGTTTCAAAACCACAGATTACAAGTAGAAATCGACGACCGGTTGGTGTAGTGACTAGTGACCCTGTCAGCGAAACCAACGGTTGCGGGTTCGAATCCCGCGAGGGGTAAATGTTTGTGTGATGAATACGAACATTTATTCCCGAGTCATGGATGTTTATTCTTCTTCTTATTTTTGAGGATGACAACCTGTCAACCTCACTGTCGAGGGACATTACTGCCAGTTTCGAGTGAAAAATTTCATTTATCTTATTTCTTCAGTTTATATGTGGTATGTTTCGTTATACATAGTTCTATTATACACATATTTGGATATTTGGATACATAAGTTTAGTTATGTATTGTCTTTCAATAGTTCACTGACCTAATTTCGTAATTTGTGCTTAATTGTAATCCGTGGATAACTGTAATTGGCTTTCTAGTTTGTAATACCTTGTTTGAAATATCATCTATGTTGTAAGCTGTTGTTATCCCTAAGAAAAAAAAAAAAAAAAAAAAAAATAGGCACAATAGGTAATATGGAAAAATTTCCCAACATAGCATTGTTAACAAAAACAAGTACACCAAGTCATCTACGTAATTTGGCATACCTACCACCATATCAACTACCTAAATTTAATAATGTAAGTATATGGCATGAGAATATGGGATTATATTTTACCAGATATTTTAAATAGAATTCCTGATAAACTATATTCACATAACATAAAACAATGTAAAAATGCATTGAAGAAGTACTTTATAGATGGAACTATGTAGGAAGTGACTTTCCAACAAATTTTATTTCGATAGAGAGACACGTCTACTTGCTTTCGCACATTATTTTATGTATCGAGATATTTAAGTTACGTTACATACCTTTTGTAATAATTAATAACGCGGCGTGTGTGACCTCATTCGCACTACACAAACCTTTACAGGATTGTTCAAATAATGTTCTATGGATAAATAAACCAAAAAAAAAAATCGAATTTTTTACTACCTTGAGGAAAGTTGTTCGAAATCAGAAGTGGACCAGTAAACAGGAATTACAAGAATTAAATTTCACCCTGTAGAGAAGTCTGATCATTGAATGAAATTGCTGTTTGGCAGGAGATTTTGTGGTAATTTATATGGTATACGGGACTGCAAAGCGGGGAATGATTTCTAGGTGGCCTGATTGGCACGCGTACCATGATAGAGCTTAGCAAATTCGGCGAGTCGATAAGTCCATCAGCCAAAGTCGAACGATAATACCAAAGCTAAACCATAACCAAAAGCGTTACCTTAACCACATTTCGTATCGCGCAAATCATTTGAACGGAAATTAAATTAGGCTTTTTTTAATACTCGTGGTTAGCTCTAAACATTTTGGGTGTGGTTTTTCTTTGGTAGCATCAACGATATAATCGTTCACAAAATATAGCGCGATACCATTTTTTACTTCAGCCAAACTAAAGCTAAACCAAAACCAAAAACGTTCCGTTCGAACGGTTAAACCGTTGCAAAATTGCGCGATTGGTTCCATGTGCCTGCAGTCTCGAAATCGGTAGCGATTGTTATGTTATCGAATTCGGTCGCTAAGTCCTAACAATGTTATTTTAATTGGAGAATTAGAGTCTTTAGTATCAAAATATCGGTTTCCATTGAAACTACGATTCAAGCTTCCAACAAAAACCGATATGATTATGAACACTATAACATTTAGAATAAGATCGTTAGGAGTTAACGACCGAAATCGGTTGCTATCTATGTCGAGACTGCGGGCCCTGCATTCCTACGGTCACTCAAAGATAGGAAATAATACAACAATATTTCATTTAAATTTAATATTGTTAAATGTTTGCCGCTAGAAATATATGCATGTCGTGGTTACTTTTAAATAAAGAATATAATAATATTAAATAGAGATCATGACAAGGGTATAGAGCTATAAAAGCGTTCTCGAATGCTTTCCTAAATTTCCATATGCCAAGCGAGCGCCGCCGTCGGAAACAAGCGAAGTTCGAGTAATTTCTGACAAGAACGCCGTAGTTCCAGGCCCGTAGCCAGGTATTGTATTCAGAGGGGGAAGGGGATGGAGCTTCCATCATAATTTTTTTGGAGTTGATCTACTGAAAAATTATTTATGGAATAGAATGAAAGAATGGAATGGAATCGAATGGAATCGAATGGAATCGAATGGAATCGAATGGAATCGAATGGAATCGAATGGAATCGAATGGAATCGAATGGAATCGAATGGAATCGAATGGAATCGAATGGAATCGAATGGAATCGAATGGAATCGAATGGAATCGAATGGAATCGAATGGAATCGAATGGAATCGAAGGGAATCGGGTGGAATCGAATGTAGTCGAATGGAATCGAATGGAATTGAATGGAATCGAATGGAATCGAATGGAATCGAATGGAATCGAATGGAATCGAATGGAATCGAAGGGAATCGGGTGGAATCGAATGTAGTCGAATGGAATCGAATGGAATCGAATGGAATCGAATGGAATCGAATGGAATCGAATGGAACAGAATGGAATATAATTGAATAGAATAGAATTGAATGGAATAGAATGGAAAGGAATAGAATGAAATAGAATGTAATAGTTTATTTGTATTGAAATTGAAATTGGGAAGGGGGGTATTGGACTGGACGGACAGCCACATTATGTACAGCCAGGGTCTACGCCGCTGCGTGATACGCATAGATTTATATATATTTTTGCATATATACCGGGATGACCCGGTCATAATCAAAATGACGTGGTGTCATTTTGATTGTTCGAATGATGGAATAATCAAAATGACATCACGTCATTGGTGGTAAAACGAGAGTTTGGGTACCAATGGGAATTCAGTCACACACCGACTTCGTTCGCGAACTCAAAGACTACAATGTATATACGGAGAACACTGTCGTATCAAATGCTCAGTTAAGTTGTAGAAAAATTCCCAAATAACATACGAGTATCTATGTTTTAAGTATAATAAACATAACGAAACAATATTGAAAATTTTCTTTGCACCATTACCTATGTAACCGATTTATATTTTTTTTTAGCACAGCCTAAAAAAATTTGGTTGTGCGCGGTATTGATTTCTCATTGGCCATTTCTCAGCGTCCTATTAGTTCTGGAGGATTCTAAGAGAAGGCGCTGTTTTATCTACTAAGAAAAGAGCGAAAAAGATTTCTCCTAACTATCGTCATTATTTTCGCCTAGATCTTTCATGCGCTTCATACATAGATACACCCGATAGTCTTTGGAAATAAGGAAAATAAATTAGGTACAGGTAGGTAGGCACATCAAATGTAACACCACCCTTCATTATCATCAGAAGACCTCGGTCCGATCCCTCGCTGATGCTAACGACGACGAATCTTCCTTTCAAATCAAGCACAGAGTACTTTATATAAATCAAGTATAAACCATTCATCAAATCCTACTACTCGTACCTTTCGAACAGAAAAAGATGCATTCAAATTCGTGGTACGTTGCCATAGACACACAAAGGCTCAAATACCCCTCTTTGCATTGGGGGTTAAAAGTGAATAATAACATAGGTAATTAAACTTAAAACGTAGTGATTATATTCTCTTTATATAAACGTAGTGATTATATTGCGGTAACGTGTTTTCCAAGAGAGAGACCGCTGAAGTCGGAAAATACCACGTCAGATTATGCAAATTGAATACTGCTGCATTCCTGGATAATGTACCGAGTCTTACGTTCAAGTGCGGCGGGGTAGTAGATTGCGCAGCCATGTTTAAAAACCGGCCAAGTGCGTGTATAGGTTCCAACCTTGCCCGGATGTAGAAGGGGAATTTTTGTTGTTTGATATTTTCAAAGGAAACGTATACATTTCATAAGATTTTCGACTATTAATCATTAACTTGTAAAACCTACTTAGCAATGATATTTAACTGCGCCATATACCGGATGAGTTTTTTTTGCCGTAAGGAAAAAAATAGAGCATAATAGTGTCGATTCGGTTGCACACGAACTAAACTAAAACCAAATTTAGACTGGTGCTGTCACGTTATATTGTTCCAGAGAGAAAAAGACAGACCTACTTTAAAATTGGTTTTAGTTTAGTTTACGTACAACCGAATCGATACTAATATTAGGTAAGTGAAATAGAAGTTCAATTCAATTCAATTCAAATACTCTTTATTGCACAATTAACAAAAGCTACATGAAGAATACATCGTACATCATTAATCGCACAAAAAGGCGGCCTTATCGCTAACAGCGATCTCTTCCATGCAAACCTTAGGGTAAAGATACAAGCTACCAGTAGGTATACCAAGTTATTGGCATAGGTTGATTTTTTTTTTCAAAACGCACGCTTCATCCTTAGATTGATATGCGATTGGCGGGATTCGCTGGGTTTCTATCATGCCTCAAATGAGAAAACATGAAACCCATATTTTATCCAAATTTACTTTATTTATTTAATTTAATGATGTAATTATGTGAAATAGGCTGCAAACGCGACCGTCAAATGGCACATTTAACGCTTTATTGGATTATGGTTTTGAAAAAAAAAACTACCTAATGGCAACACCTTCTGTTTAACTTACTTAATATGCCATATTTTTTTCCTTGCGGTAAAAAAACTTATGCAGTAGGTATATAAGAGCATTTAGATATTTAAGATTATTTGTGTGTGTCCTATTACGTGATCTCATCTTATGCTCCACTGAAAACCAGCGTTGTAGTCGTTTTTTCCACTAGACTACAATTTATGCTGATATGGGACCGATTTGATACCACTAGCTAGCTACTGCTTATTTTTGGATTGCAGCTTGCTGAAAATATTTTTGTTGTATTTATGTAGTGCCTTCCTATAATCTAATGAATTATTATTAATGTATGTGTGTCACTAAATTGATCAAATAAAGTTTTCTTATTCTTAATGTTAATGCTAAATTAAAAAAGGCTTGGATACGTGAAAAAATTCACGGCATTAATGTATACGACATTTTATGATACTATTGCTGTGAATTTTTTCATGTATCCAAAACCAACCGCTTAGCTGGCAAGGGAGGACACTTGAATCTAATAAAAAATTACGGAACCCTAAATCGAAGAACGTTCAAATATTGCTTAGTTTGGGACTAGATGATTGGTGTAAATGTACGAAATATTTATTTATTATTTTATTTCAAGAAATATATAGGTATACGCTGGCTTTTAAAAATCCGCCACTTAGTTATCTATATTTCAAACTATAAAGGCGGCCCGTTTTATTTCCTGGAGTAGTTAGGTGGAAACATTGCCTACAGGTTTTATTACTGCAACCGACCACGCAAGTTGAGTAGATATTTTCATGAGTTCATTGACTCCTATGCGGGCAAAGCAAATAGGTTACACCGGAAAATATTACCTATTTTCGAACCTTTTCAGACGGTTATTAAGCATCCTTTAAATAATAACCAAAAAATCGAAAACTGTCAAGCCGTTTATGCGACAGTTGCGCCAAAGGAACTGGGTAGGTATAATTTATATCTCAAAAAACTGATAGATAACTTCGTTGTTGTTGCGACATTTCCCCACAACAGGATACGACAAAATCATAATCCTATGAAAATAACTGTAGTAAACCAGTCTCGCTGTATCTACGTCGGTTTAAAACACATGTTTCGCTAACATATCGATATAATGGAACCCATTGCAGGCCTTTGCAAATTGTACTATATTCTGAGATCTATGATATATTGGTGCATATTCAAAAAAGTAATCATCACTGAGCTATTTGCTCACAAAAATCATGAAAATTCTTGTAGATCTATTTTATATTGGCAATTACAAATTGTTATAACTAAAAACATAATGTAATAGGATAAAATAACATTTATTGTAGATTGCCATGGATTTATATGCTAGCCTAAGGCCGCGCGAATTAAATCTTTTTCACGTAGATAAAACAGCGCCATCTCTTAGAATTCCCGAGAACTAATAGGCTTAATAATATTTTTTAGGCTGTACTGTTAACCTGTAAATCTGTCACAATGGTGCAAAAAAAAATTACAATTATTACAAATAAACTGACCCTGCTTTTATAAAGTCATAATACAATTTTCACACCACAAACTTTAGGCGCTTTAGGAAAGCCCTAATATTTGCAAATTAAACTAGCAATAATGGACTCTTAGTAGTCTGTGCAATAATGGCAACACTGTTGACAGTCAGCCAGCTTTCCGTCAATAGTGCATTATTTCCACTAAATTTTTAGAATTATACGTGAAATTCTGAACTAATTTAATTTTCGGTTAATCTGTTACTATTTCTGCAACATTAAAATATGCTGCAGCAGTGAAAGCTACACGTGTTAGTGAAAAAACGTGGATGCGTGGATGTTACAAGAATGAAAGATGTCTTCGCTTTGTGGGCTCTACAACAGAACAAAACGAAAGTGAACATTTGACCGTGTGTTTTTGTGATAATCTTATTTTGTATACGTGGTTTGGTTGTGACAATGGCGCAGACGGTGAGGCGTGCGATAGAGGGTCGCTATCCTTCCTGTTATATACCAAGCAGGATCAAGGAACGGAGGGCTAAGGCCAGAGCGTTGAGGTGAGGGCTTAATTATTTCGTACACGCAAAATAACCTGAAACGTCCGACTATAATATAGACGCCAGGAAACTGCCGAAATGAATTATTCATGACTCAGTAAATTTAGCAAAAGATAATGTGAGGTACAAAGTCAATCAATATGAGAGCACAAAACAGTTAATTGGAGTGATAGTCCTGGATTAGATGGTCACAAAATAGAAAAGATGAATTGGGACAAAATTATTATGCACTTTTGGGTTAAGTTGTTGGTGGTAGGGCATTTTAAATGTCCGCCTGGCTAGCTAACACCATCTTATCTAAATCTGCCCCCAAGCAGCAATGTAATGGCATTGTTGTGTTCCGGTTGTCAGAGATAAGATAGCCAGTCCCCCAAATATGTTGGGGTTCCACTTTCGACCTCATTTTCACTTAAAATAAGGTGTGATTGAGGTTAAGTACCAATCCATTCTGCATAAAAAAAAAAGTTTCTTTTACTTGGTGAGGCGACCCTAATACAAATTTGTCACTTGAGTCAATGCCCTGTATCACTCAATTTGTAATGTACTCTAGTACCCAAATCACTGGACCGTGTTTCCTATTAATGTTAATTGAAAATTAAAGTTGTAATGATACACAGTTTATCTTTATAGATATGTATGTAATGTAATGTAACGTATGGAATGTAAATAAGCATACATATTTTAACATGATTATAATAAGTTGCAAACTGAAACAAATCTCATGTTGCAGCATTAACTTGGTGAAACAACCTGGTAATTCAAGGAAACAGCAATTTTGTTATTGTTTTTTTAGAGGTTATGTTTTTACACGAGTCAGCAGGGGAAAATGACTTGAGGATAATCATTACATTTTATGTCTCTCTATCGACTGAATATTGACACATTTGTTGATGTTATGTTTGGTTATGGTAGGTGAACAGTTCATCAATAATGATAGTGATATATCCTTTTTGTATATAATTTATGTTAACATTTGGTCTGTTGATAAAATTTTGATGATGCGTTTGGTGTAGAGGTTAGAAATCCTGACGGCAATGTGGCACTATGTCTCAGATCACAGGCATCCCGACAGGGTCATATTATTTGTATGTTGAATATGGACATGTGCACCTGAAATATGCATTTTTAGACATCTTTTCGCATAGTATGGAACTAGATGGCACTATGTGTATGTCCGTACTTTTTAATCTTGTTTTTTAAGGCTATTGTACACCCTGGGTAATTATGCCAGCCTCATTGTTGCCTTCACCTTTTCAAACCTCACTCTCCTTTCGCAATGGACAACTGAATAAATTTATACAGACTAATGACACTTCTACAGAGGACATCAGTCAATACACAGCTCCATTGCCTAGGTCCGATGGTTTAATTAGAAGTCGTTCTCTATTATCTGCACTACGATCTCACTCAGACAAAAAGTGTTACATGTCATCTGGTATATCATAAACTGTACACAGTGTTGACGGTTTAATACTGTTCTATAATACAATACAACTATTTTGAAGACAGAACTCTACGTAAATGTGTTCCATACATTTGCAACGGAATCAGAAACGAGAAAAGCCGGAACAGGTTTACTAAATTATGTAATGTAAATCATCTATCGTTTAATTACCCCACTCAGTGAAAGTTTTTCTATCCATAAATGGTAATTATGTGTTTTACCTACTAGCTACTTTTAAGCTATAGGACACTATGCACACATCTGAAAAACATTACCCTTCTTTTGTAAGTATCAATTATTTCAATGGAAATGTTGACAAAACAGCTTTACATGCCAGAGTGATAGATGTTTGTTGATTATAACATTGGTGTCAAGGCCTAACGGTTCTCATGACTGAATAATTAGCATACAAAGCCAATTTTATGATTTGTTCTACTTTGTAGGTTGTTATAATTTTTAGTTATAATGTTACATATGACTGTGGACTGACCCCGAAACCAATGTTATCTATCATGACCAATACCAATGTTAACTAAACAATTAGCACTAAAATTGTTGCTATTGCGTATTACTTAATTATACATACTTCAGAAGATGTGTCCAACAAATTGTGAGTAGGACATACTAAAAAGATTCAATATTTTTGGAAAAATAAAATTATCAATTTCCCCATATAAAATTGACTGATTAGTTGATTTTTTGACTTCCGATCCGATGTTTGACGACTGATTGGTGTAGTGGATAGTGACCCTGTCAGGGACACCAACGGTTGCGGGTTCAAATCCGGCGATGGGTAAATGTTTGTATGATGAATACGAATATGTCAGGGATGTTTATATAAATATTTATGTATATTTATCCATTATCTAGTATTCATAGTACAAGCTTTGCTTAGTTTGGGGCTAGATGATTGGTGTAAGTGCCCCAATATTTAAAAAAAAAATACAAGTTGTAGTCACAGTAGAAAAATGACCTTGATTGATAACTATAATACCCCCTTTCGGTTTAAGACCCCCTTTCTGCCTAATGTTGTAAATGCAGGTATACATGTTCATCGTCATATCAGCCACAAGCCTCCCCCAAATCATTTGAATATCAGTTTTTGGATTAAAATTTTTTTATACATACATAACGTCACGACCTTTATTATCCCATAAGAGGTGGTCAGTGATATCCCAAACAATGGTGTTTGGGTGTTCCAAACATTAAGAGTTTAATGATTGAAAGAACATCCACGATTCACCTTATGGAATATACAGAAATGCACATGTGACATGGGGTGAGCCCATCGCCGTTCAACATGCAAATCTATAGATGCTTTTTAGTGGATAGTAGTGGATGTATCTGCCATACATATATTCCAGATTGGAACAGCAGCGCAAACCTGACAAGGTGGAGGACTTTGTCTGCTACTCAGATAGCGACAGCGAGGAGGAAACGCCGGCGCAGCAACACCGCATCCTAACCACATCGTACAACTTCGTTGACTATGTCCGTTCGAGGGAAATCATGGCGCCAGAGGTGAGATACAAGGACAATATTTTCTTTTTTTTTATGCACAACGGCTTGGTACTTGACCACAATCACACCTGATGTTAAGTGAAGATGAGGTCGAAGGTGGAAGCGTACTGACCCGGAAACCCCAACACATTTGGGGGACTGGCTATCTAATCTCTGACAACCGGAACACAACAATGCTATTAACATTGCTGCTTGGCGGCAGATTTAGATAAGATGGTGGTAGCCAGCCAATGATGTCGATTCGGATGTACACCAACTAAACAAAACCAGTTTTGGAGTGGTGCCGTCGCATCGTACTGTTCCAGGGAGACAGAGACAGTACTACTTTAAAACTGCTTTTAGTTTAGTTGGTGTACATCCGAATCGACACCAATATCCATTACACCAATGGTGTGCACAGCGTTTCTTCACAGTACTGTAGGCAGAATTAAAAAAATTGCTATTAAATGAGAAAAAATACAACTATAGAATAATAACTTACTCTTATAGCAATCCTTGCAACCGTTTAGAATATATCTGTTCACATCAGTATGAATCAGCTATCTTGACAAGGAAAGCTTACAATTTGCTAGGGTAGGCAGTGCCTTACTGCCTGTGTGGAGAGCGTGCCACTACATTACACCATGCACATGAGTTTTATTGAGGGAAAGGGGGAACTGCATATAAGGCTGCCTGACTACATCCGACCATCGTTGACCGATTTTAGATTGATAAAAAATTAAACATACTGATTGCAATATTGAGATGCACACGTCCTATAAAAAGTCCGTCACGAAAACGGTGAAAGTATCATATTCATTTATTTCTTTGTGATACACAGGTACAATAATGATGGTACGGATATAAAAGTAGCTGGATCACTGTGATCTACCCAATGGCATACAAAAAGAAAAATAAACAATACAAGTCACAACATACATGGATTGTTAGTTTTGATACGGAGGTATCATACAATTTACAACAATTACAATTTGCCTGGAGATGCACTACACTCAACTTTTTACCTGTGATAGATCATCAAACGAAATAAATTAATTAATAATGTTTCCTTTAATTTTACATTATTTGCAACTTGCAAATCTAAATTGAATTATCCTTATTCCACCAACACCTGCATAATTGGATGGTATGATAGTTACGGAATGTTGTTCTGGCAACATTGATTTATGTAAGCGTGCAATAACAGAAGGGACGCTTAGAGATGATATTGCGCCAGATTACTCAGAACTACTCTCAAAATATAAAAAGAAAGTGAAGTGTGCATGGAACGAATATTTTGATGAGAGGTCTAAAGATAAAGGAATCTGGTACCGATCGATTCAGAGCCAACCCCCTCGTACACCCTGGTTTGCCGATCATGATTGCATGGTGAATAGAAATTATATTGTTTTAACTCATCGGCTTAGGTCTGGACACATGCCACTAAACAAGTTTGGCTATCTCATGAAAAAGACCAGCTCTCCTAACTGTGAGGTGTGTGGTATTGTAGAGGGTGTGCACCATATATTGGTGGAATGTGTCTGGAACGAGCACCAACGAAAGACACTGATGATGGAACAGAGGCTAAATAGACTAGATGGGGGAATATTCCATGAGATCCTAGCACATCAAAATCTAATGCTGCTAAGCATCAAAAATGAGCTGAGTACTAACCCATTTGTGCACGCCGCAACACGTGACAGCATTGTCGGAATCTTCTTCATTATTGTATTTCCGTTTTAGCTATAATTTACTACTTCTTTGTTTTTGTATCGTGTTGTGGCGTTCATAATAAACTATTCTTATTCTTAATGCTGCCTGGAATCTTATTTGCCTTTGTGAAGTCATCGGTGTCTCGCTAGAATTACTTTTAAATAGATTAAGTCAGTAAGAGGTACGATGGGACTGGCGTATAGGTACCCTTTGTATAAAAGTCTCTAAATCAAAATTAGAAAAAAAAAAATAGTATGTGATAATCATGAAGTATTAAAAGCTTATCTGTAACTATAATTTATTTCAGTATTATTTAAGTACATATTTTCTTTTTTTTTTTTTGAAACCCGCCATCTCTTTAGTAGCACATATAGGTCAATGGCATTGTTTTAATACACTAATTTTTAATTGCAGCCGCGATCGGTGGAGCCATTGTACGCGACCCGCCACATGCTCACCCACGACATGTTCCGCGAGTCGCCGGTCTCGCTCGGCAACATGAACAAGGTGTTCTGCTCGCAGTGGCTCTCTGACCGGCAGGTCGTGTTTGGCACTAAGTGTAACAAAGTATGTCGGCTTATATTCAATCCCGCCTCCAACCAACATTGATATTGACGACCTGTTTGGTGTAGTGGTTAGCAACTCTGACCACTATACCAAAAGGTTGCGGGTTCGAATCCCGCTAGGGGCATATGTTTGTGTGATGAATACGGACATGTGTACCCGAGTTATGGATGTTTTCATTTCATAATAAGTATTTATTTACAAAAAAAAATGTATTTATCTAGTATATCAACCATCTGGTATTCACAACACAAGCCTATAGTTGCTTACTGTGGAACTAGATGGCGCTGTGTGTATGTCTAAGGACAGTTTCATCTACAATCAATACTTTAACTATAAGTAGATTTTTTGTAGGTCCTTCATACATTTCGAGTGCATACTCCAGCGAGGATATCTACCCATATTCAGATTACGCATTGGAGGTCCTTTAGTCCTCGGAAAAGAACCATCTACAATAAGAACTAAATCCTCGACGAAATATTCAGAGGTAGGACCGTAGTTCTCCTGGGCGAGAGACTGGGCAGGACCTCATTAGACCACCTTGCCTAGAACTGGTCGGCCAGCCTCGGTCCCTTGGTGGAAAGATGTTAGCGCCTCTTCATCTTGTTTTATTACACTTAGTGTAGGGACCCACCTGCGGAAGGTACTGCGCTGAATTATCTGTCGTAGTATTCGGTTGGCATGACACGCCAAACGCAACGAACGCGCAATTACGGCGTCTAGTTCAACGCGTTACGCGACGGACAATTCGTGGCGTCTGCTGTGTCGGTGTGGGCACTAAAGGAGACGAAAGACACTTAAATAAATATCTTTACACATAAACACAGCGCCATCTAGGTCCACAGTAAGCATCTAGGCTTGTGTTATGGATATAAACTACACAAATACATTTCTTTTTGTAAATAAATACATGTATAAATGATAAACATCCATAACTCGGGAACACATGTCTGTATTCATCATACAAACATATGCCCCTAGCGGTATTCGAACCCGCGACCTTTTGGTATAGTTGCAGAGTTTCTAACCACTACACCAAACATTAATCAAACTTGCACTGAAAGAGAGAGGTTAGTCATTGCTGAACAGGAACGCGACGTTGCCGCTCTTCGCTTTGAAAACGCGCGCTAAACGTTCAACTACACTGGCTTAACGCTCACTATGCAAAATACTTTCAAGGACGTTTTCGCGGAAACAGTCGCTAGACGAAAGGTTCAGCTCAACTCTGAACGCAGCGTAATTTCAGCTGATATGTCATAGTTTACTTGCGAAACACTGAGAACCTATTCAGCTGAATTCTCGGCGCCGTACCTTCCACAGGTGTGTCGCTACACTTATTCTTGGCGCTTTAGTTATAAATATATCCTTGGACATATACAGACAGCGCCATCTAGTGCCACACTAAGCAACTAGGCTTGTGTTGTGGATACCAGATGGTTGATACACTACACAAATACATTTTTTTTTAAAATAAATACATATATAAATGAAAAACATCCATAACTCGGGTACACATGTCCGTATTCATCATACAAACATATGCCCCTAGCGGGATTCGAACCCGCGACCTTTTGGTATAGCAGCAGAGTTTCTAACCACTACACCAAACAGGTCGTCAAATGATTTTAACATGTTCATTCACTCATAGCCATTATGTATCATTCATTACCTATAGCAATGTTTGTAGTACAATTGTATGTCGATATATGTCGAATGGAGAAGAGGCCGCTACCCGCTACCCGCTGCTCAATTTAACCGATACACTTCTCGCCGAAAATTAAATTTCCATCCACATCACCTGGATGAGTGGAAGTCTACCACTGTACGTTTCTCAAGAAACTTCTTACCACGTACGACCACCCTGTGGAACGGACTTCCGGCAGCGGTGTTCCCGAATGAGTACGACATTGGAACCTTCAAGAAACGAGCCTACACCTTCCTCAAAGGCCGGCAACGCATCTGTGACACTTTTGGTGTTGCGGGTGTCCATGGGCGGCGGTGATTACTTTCGATCAGGTGACCCGCATGCTCGTTTGCCGCTCTCTCATATCAAAAAAAAAAAAAAAAAAAAAAGGCCTATTGTTTGGTCTTGGATGTCTTCGGAGTAGTTAGGTACCTTGTTAAAGTTGAGTTAGAAGGGGTTTAGTTATAAGTTAAAGAGCAGTTGAGTTGACACCCGAATTATGAGCAAAACTTTTATTGCTTACATAAATTACAGTGTTTGTATAGCTGATTGTGACCGATCGAGACGGCGTAATTTCGTCGACTGTCCTTTTGTTAATATGCCAAAAGTAGGGCGCTAGCGCAGCACAAATAAAAGTAACTTGTAAGTAAACCGTACACGTATACCCAGCAGTGGGCGGATGTGGGCTGAGATTGATATGTCGAATAAAATCTCAATCAAAACAATAATACATTGACTCATTACTTTAAGTTGACGACCTGTTTGGTGTAGTGGTAAGCAACTCTGACCACTATACCAAAAGGTTGCGGGTTCGAATCCCGCTAGGGGCATACGTTTGTGTGATGAATACGGACATGTGTACCCGAGTTATGGATGTTTTCATTTATAATAAGTATTTATTTACAAAAAAAAATATTTATGTATTATATCAACCATCTGGTATCCACAACACAAGCATATAGTTGCTTACTGTGGAGCTAGATGGCGCTGTGTGTATGTCTAAGGATATTTATTATTATTATTATTATTATTTATTATTATAATTTCATCAATTTAAAGCGTCTTATTATTTCATACTTGTCTTATTTATTGGTCATTATACATATGATTTATAGCTAATGGTGTATGACGTCCGCACCCGGTCCCTGGACGCGATTCCTACTCTCCGGCCGCGCGCCCCGTGGGCCGGCGCCGAGCATCAAACCGGCATCCATGCGTTGCAGATCAACCCATCAAGGTACGCTATACCTTACGAATTATCATAAGAATTTTCCCCTGAGAAAAACAAGCAAGAAGCTCGAGGGGTTGCTCCTTCAAAAACAGGTTACCTTTGGTTTATGAAATATTGTTTTTTTTTTGAGAAAATACCCTTTTGCATTGCACAACGGCTTAGTACTTGACCTCGATCACACCTGATGTTGAAATGATGATGACGCATGACTTATACCAGAAATCATATGTCTCGAAAACACGATTCCTTGAAATTTTCTGTTGCTGGTTGCTGGAAAAAAATTCAGTTACATCTGAAAGTACAAATAAAGCTAATTACGGAATTATTTGAATAGTAATTAAACAAAATGCGATAACCATCAATTTTTTTTTATGCACTACGCTTTAATAATTTACCTCAATCACACCTGATGTTAGTAAAGATGAGGTCGAAGGTGGAAGCATACTCACCCGGAAACCCTATCTTATTTGGGCGACTAGGTATCTTATCTCTGACACCCGGAACAGAACAATGCTATTAACATTGCTGTTTGGCGGCAGACTTAGATAAGATGGTGGTAGCTAGCCAGGCGGACATTTAAAATGCCCTACCACCAACTAAACCGAGTGCTAAATATGTATCCAACCCGCGACCTCAGGTCTAAAACTACCATTAAACGGAAACTATGTGCAAAAGTCTATTATAAAATTTCGAATTATTTAGATGATAAACAAGCATAGACGTGAACCTCTCGGCGATATTTAGTCTAAATGTTTTTTTTTCTTTTTTTGCTGATTCACGAAATGTAAAAAATATTTATCTAAAAATAGCATTCTTCTATTCTTTCTTCTTGCTCATTCTTCTTTAGGGTGTCAGCCTTGTGAATGAGCGGTAATTATATGCTATGAGGATTTTATAAATTAATATGTCACGACCTTTATCCAAAATAGCATGGTTAGACATATCCCAAACAATAGTCTTTGCGTGTTTCAATACAACATTCATCGTTCACCTTATGAAATATACGGATGTGCACACGTGACGCGGGGTGAGCCCATCGTCGTTGAAATGTGCAAAACTGTAGATCTTTTTGGTCTAAAGTCCCTTAGTCCCTTTTACAACAGTCACGTGTCGGCGACAGGTTGATTTTATTCTATTTGAGTGGTGAAACCACACAGCACTAATTTTACTTGTGGGACAGGACGCTGTTGGCGACTGGCGCGCGCAACTCCTGCGAACTGGCCATCTACAGCCTGCCCACACTGGACCCGCTCTGTGTGGGCGAGGCGCATAAGGACTGGGTGAGTGAAGTGGAAGTACAAAATATAGTCAATACAATTACTATATTATAATTACTTTTTACGAAAAAAAATCTAGCACTCAATGTGAATTCACTCGTCGCTGTTATGTTCCCCCAAGATCCTGGACATGTGTTGGCTGGACGACGAGTTCCTGGTGACGGGATCCCGCGACAACAAGCTGGCGCTGTGGCGCGCGCCCGAGCCCGAGCCCAGCGAGCCCGAGCATCACGCGCCGCGACACGACTACGTGTCGCCGCTCTGTCTCAAGGACTGTCGCTCGGGTGAGTCACCGAGCCCGAGCCCAGCGAGCCCGAGCATCACGCGCCGCGACACGACTACGTGTCGCCGCTCTGTCTCAAGGACTGTCGCTCGGGTGAGTCACCGAGCCCGAGCCCAGCGAGCCCGAGCATCACGCGCCGCGACACGACTACGTGTCGCCGCTCTGTCTCAAGGACTGTCGCTCGGGTGAGTCACCGAGCCCGAGCCCACCGAGCCCGAGCATCACGCGCCGCGACACGACTACGTGTCGCCGCTCTGTCTCAAGGACTGTCGCTCGGGTGAGTCACCGAGCCCGAGCCCAGCGAGCCCGAGCATCACGCGCCGCGACACGACTACGTGTCGCCGCTCTGTCTCAAGGACTGTCGCTCGGGTGAGTCACCGAGCCCGAGCCCAGCGAGCCCGAGCATCACGCGCCGCGACACGACTACGTGTCGCCGCTCTGTCTCAAGGACTGTCGCTCGGGTGAGTCACCGAGCCCGAGCCCAGCGAGCCCGAGCATCACGCGCCGCGACACGACTACGTGTCGCCGCTCTGTCTCAAGGACTGTCGCTCGGGTGAGTCACCGAGCCCGAGCCCAGCGAGCCCGAGCATCACGCGCCGCGACACGACTACGTGTCGCCGCTCTGTCTCAAGGACTGTCGCTCGGGTGAGTCACCGAGCCCGAGCCCAGCGAGCCCGAGCATCACGCGCCGCGACACGACTACGTGTCGCCACTCTGTCTCAAGGACTGTCGCTCGGGTGAGTCACCGAGCCCGAGCATCACGCGCCGCGACACGACTACGTGTCGCCACTCTGTCTCAAGGACTGTCGCTCGGGTGAGTCACCGAGCCCGAGCATCACGCGCCGCGACACGACTACGTGTCGCCACTCTGTCTCAAGGACTGTCGCTCGGGTGAGTCACCGAGCCCGAGCATCACGCGCCGCGACACGACTACGTGTCGCCACTCTGTCTCAAGGACTGTCGCTCGAGTGAGTCACCAAGCCGGAGCATCACGCGCCGCGACACGACTACGTGTCGCCGCTCTGTCTCAAGGACTGTCGCTCGGTGAGTCATCGAGCCCGAGCCCAGCGAGTCGCTCTACATGTCGCCGTTCTATCTTAGAAAGTTCTAAACTTCCAAGTTCCACAAATTTTGTTGCAAGTCTCATACAATTTATTCTTTTACGTTGTGTACTGTCGACTGACTGTTAGAAAAATTTCTAAGGGGTCGCTCAAGGAAGCCTGCTTGGGCCACTTTTGTTTTTAACCTAAATTAACGAATCATGAACCTAGTTGTATTTGCCTCACTGTATCGCCCCTCTAACCGCCCTACCGCTGTAACGCCCCGCTTGTCGCAGGCCAGAAGGTGCGCGCGCTGACGTTCAACGCGCGCTGGCGTGAGATCGCGGCGCTGACCCTCAACGGCTACATCCACGTGTTCTCGGCGGAGACCTTCCGCCAGACGCTGTCGCGCAAGCTGCCCTCCTGTCAGGACCTCGTCTGTCTCGCCACGCAGGTAACACGCTCCATCGCGATAATATATTTATATCTGGCTTTCCACCGGCGGCTTCGTGCGTGGAATAACTTATCGCGGAAATTTGCTTATCCCGCGGGAACTACTCACTTTGTCGGGATAGAAAATATACTATGTCTTAATCCAGGGTATATTCTACCTGTATATCAAATTTCATCCAAATTCGTTCATTCGTTTCGCCGCGACTGAGCAACAAACAAACACCCAAACGTTCGCATTTATAATTTTAGAAGTTAGACAATGACCATCGATTCATTTTATAATGCATTCCCATGTTAGCTAGCTTTCATACAAACTATATTATGCCCCTGCCCCACACTCGACGAGTGGTATGGGAAGTAGCGAGGAAAGGAGGCAGAGACGTAGTGTGGCAACGTTACTCGTCATGCCGCACGTCATGCATGCGAGCCAAAGGACGGGCGATGCGAGCGCGAGTGGCCGGCCACATAATCGCGCCGACGCAGTCGGCATCGAGCGCTCACGCAGGAAGCACTCGTCATTTTTTAATAGAATGAATAGATGTCATCCATCATCTTCGTTGGCGAGGGCGACGACGACGATGTATATTTCTTTGAATGACATTGATATAATTAGCTATACTAAAAATGCATAGCGCGCACGCTGCCACTGTTTCAACGTCCATGGTATAGCAAAGGCAAATAACCAAGTGCGGAGCGTTGCGATTAATTGCGCGAGTAGAGCAGTGTGTGGGCATAGAGGGCAACACGAGGAGCAAAGCGATGAGCAGCGCGAGGAGCATAGTGTGGCGTAGGCGTATTAGATGATTAATATAAAAAAAATTGCAATCTTTTTTGATTTTAGTAATAAACGCCAAGGTTGGTTAGTCCACTTAATATAATCTTATATTTCGACTTTCATTTCATTCAATTTATTCATTTTGCCTGCCCAAGAAAAGAGGGTTAATGCTTTTCGAGTGCATGTATGTATTCAGGGTGAAATTGAATTCACTTAATTCCTGTTTACTGGTGACTCCTGGTTACTGGTACTGGTTTACGAACAACTTTCCACTGGAGACGATAGTGGAATTTGATCAAAAGTATATAAGTCCAATAATTTTCGATTACCCACATAAAGTAAACCATTCTGCAATCACCTTTAGTATAGAAGTCCAATAATTTTCGGATGGTGACTCCAGTCCTGATTACAAACAATTTTCACTAGGAACCGTAGCCGATTTCGGCCGAAAATTATTGGACTTCTTTACTAAAGGTGATTGCAGAATGGTTTACTTTATATGGGTAATCGAAAATTATTGGACTTCTATACTAAAGGTAATTGCAGAATGGTTTACTTTATATGTATAATCGAAAATTATTGGACTTCTATACCAAAGGTGATTGCAGAATGGTTTACTTTATGTGGGTAATCGAAAATTATTGGACTTCTATACTAAAGGTGATTGCAGAATGGTTTACTTTATATGTATAATCGAAAATTATTGGACTTCTATACCAAAGGTGATTGCAGAATGGTTTACTTTATGTGGGTAATCGAAAATTATTGGACTTCTATACCAAAGGTGATTGCAGAATGGTTTACTTTATATGGGTAATCGAAATTTTTTTGCTCGAATTCGATTATGGTTCTTTGGGCAAAGCTGGTCGCAATCAACAGTGACGTCACTAGTTAATGAGAATCACACGAATTCAAATTCACCCTGAATATGTGTTACAATTTCTCACTCAAACATTCCTTTTTGTTATTATTGTTAAGTTTCTTACTAAATTTACACTGTTTTATTTAATAAAATAATATAATATAGCAATGGAAGAGTGAGGTCTTCTGATACAGATATTGCTATACTTACAAGGAGACCCTGACAACTCATTTATTAAAACTGATATTTTACTGAAAATAAATAATTTTCTATTTGATTTTTCTCGGAAATTTTTGAATTTGAATATGTATGTATGACCGATTCTTTGGCGCATTCTGTGGCCTAAACGACTTGACAGATTTCAAAGTGCATGCTGACGTTAAATTCGTCTTTGAAACCTGGAGTGTTATATGATACATTTTATGATAAAAATCCAAAATGGCGTCCGCAAAATACAAAATATCCTGTCGGGTTTTTTGGTTGTGAAATATTAGGTCCTTACCTATGTAATTGGCGTTTTGTATGAAGAATTTCATTAAGACTGTTTTCTCCATACAAAGATTTTTGATTTTTTTTTTGGGAACGGCAAATCCAAATTTAGTTAAACTTTGTGTGTATTATCGGATAACGTTAAGTTAAGTATAGGCAGCGTTAATTTTTAAAAGTGACCGCTTTATAAAAGTTTCAGCGAATCTAAAAAATGATTATGGGAAGCACATGAAAAGAGCTCTGTTCAAATTTTTTTTTATTATGTGATTTAGCCCAGAAATTAAAAAAATATTTCACGTGAAACTTTGAAATAATATTCCATTTTCCAAATATAGCTTTGAAAATCGCAGGAATTGGTACATATGATTAACGAAGAAAAAAAAACTCCAATTTCATAGGTAAAGACTCAATACTTCATTAATACAGTACTCATTTTGTATTTTGTTGTTGTGCGGTAGGAGAGCGGCGTGTACGCGATAGGCTGCAAGTCGTACACGCTGCTGCTGGACTGCCGCACCCTGCAGTCCGTGAAGAAGATCACGTCGCGCTACAACGGCTGCGGCATCCGCTCCGCCAGCTTCCGCGGGAACATGCTCACCATCGGCACCGGCCTCGGTCAGTACACTCACCATACACTATTTACAGCCAGGAGGAGCCAAATAGAACCGGCCAAGTCCGTGTCGGGCCACGTGTAGGGTTCCGTGTTTGCCCGGCACAATATGCGGGCTCGTGATCGGGCTTTTGACTAGTTAATTTTTAACAGAAGGTACATTTTATAAGTTTTTCGACTATTCACTTTGGCATCGCAATATATTTACGAAAACTTAATGTACGTAAGAAAGAATCTGTATTTGTTTAGAAAAAATTGTGAAATACACAATGTAAATACAAGATATAAAAATAAACTTGCTGTCGCTTACACAAAGTCACTAAGTCATTCAAGGGACAATGCATACGCTTTTTTAATAAGGATCCGGTAGACATCCAAAATTTGCCTTTAAATAAATTTCAAACAACCATTAAACGGAAACTATGTGCCAAAGGCTATTAGAAAATTTCTGACTATCTGGATGATAAGAATGCGTGGACATGAACCGCTCGGCAATATCCAGTATATTTTATTCTTTCTTTGTCGAATCATAAATTTAACAATAATTTCAAATTGTATTTGTATTGACTTATTTAAAAAGAGCAACCTCCGAGTTTCTTGCTCGTTCTTCTCTGGGGAGACTGCCTAGTGAATGAGCGATAACTGTATGTCATGACGATTTCAAATGTTATTCTTATAACTTACGAAATAAAACATTTTCGATTTGATTGCTCGTTAACTCGTAAAGCCTATTTAACTGTGATAGCCGTGAATTTTTGCACGTATCAACCAACCGTTTAGCTGGCAAAATTTGACTCTTAACAAAAATTAGCACTTTAAAGCTTACTATTTCGCAAAGCGATCCCTGAATCAAAAAATTATTCAAAATTATTTTTGAACAATCCATCCAACGACATCCCAAACGATGGGGTACAAAATAAAAAATCATCCCTGCCTTACGTGTAAAATTTTTTTAAAGAATTTTTTTTCCATCTTATCGCCGTGATTTACTTCAACTTTCTAGTACTATGCGCTTCTGAGCTAAGCCGCGGATAGATGCTATATGGCAAACCTATATGGTCCCTTGTTGATTACCAAACTTTATTACTGGTCTATAAGGGCACTGAAATTTTCTCGGCGCGTTTCGTCGTATTTTTAAACCTTCATAACTTTCGGCTTTCATCTAGATCGATGTGTTTTCTTTTTGCGTATAAAATTTAACTAGAATCGGTTTGTTCATTTCGAAAAATTTGCACTTTAAAGTTTGTAGGGAATATCACGCGGCATAAACCCATAAAAAATACATTTCTTTGCACATACACACAGCGCCATCTAGTTCTACAGTAAGGCAACTAGGATTGTGTTATGGATACCAGATGGTTGATAAACTACACAAATACATTTTTTTTCCTAAATAAATACACACCAAACATCCATAACTCGGTAACACATGTCTGTATTCATCATACAAACATTATGCCCCTAGCGGGATTCGAACACGCAACCTTTGGGTATAGCAGTCAGAGTTTTTAACCACTATACCAAACGGGTCGTCAATTTAGATTGGTTTTATAACACTGGATATTATCTGTTGACAGGTTTGTTGATGTTCTACGATATACGAGCGGGTAAATACCTAGAGAGCAGTATCCACACATCGAAAACGGTTAACTTGAGGGCCTCCAGGGGCTATGTAGTAAGTATATTACTCTATCAGCTGTCATTCCAAAAATTAATTACTGTTAACTGAGACCACGGAGCAGATAAAACACAGAATTGTAAATGTGATAGATAGTCGAAGAGAAAAATTAAATAAATCAAAGTCCACGTTGTCGAAAGCATGGGTGAATAGCTGAGTTTCATATAAAATTATTGTAAAATTCTCAAATACAATTATGAGACGAACTGCAGGATCTTACCTACATCATACCGCCTTCGTGGCTCAAATTAAATAAGGGTTTCGATCCCCAGCGGGATACATGTTCAGTAGTCTGTTTGGTTGGTGGTAGGGCATTTGAAATGTCCGCCTGGTTAGCTACCACCATTTAATCTAAGTCTGCCGCCAAACAGCAATGTTAATATAGAATAGAATATCTTTATTTGCTTTAAATGTGGTACATTGCATTGGTGGTAATATTGGTAATGGTAGGCTTCTCACACTTCGTCTTTTCAGGCATGCAAATATGTCGCTGAATATAATTCAACACAAATTATAATACTTTTACAATTACTTAATGAATACTAGACCTTTCAGCAATTTATAATAGCATTGTTGTGTTCCGGTTGTCAGACATTAGATAGTCAGTTTCTCCCAAATAAGATGGGATTTCCGGGTCAGTACACTTCCACCTTTGGCCTCATCTTCACTTTTAACATCAAGTATGATTGAGGTCAAGAGTTAACCTGTTGGGCATTGAAAAAAAAGATCATTTTGCCTTAGTACAACAGGCTGGTATCAACAGTGAAATGGGTTATATTTTTTCTAATTATAATTTATAATTTTTCTTAAATCCTGTTTACCACCTTTGCTGCAAAATATAACTGTGCTACGGCTGGTGCATTCGGTACTCTTGTCACTGTCAAAACCAAACTTCTTTATCTCATATTATCATTCTATTGTTCCAGTTCCCCGATGAAGAAGCCGATGGCTTCAACCAGGTGAAGTATGTCCCAGCTATCTATACACACTGCTACGACGACAGCGGGACTCGGATCTTCACCGCGGGGGGGCCGCTGCCCGCCCCGCTCATCGGCAACTACGCCGGCCTGTGGCAGTGACGGGGTTTCTAGCCCCCCTCGTTGAGTAACTGGGGGGTCCCACGGACTTAGCGTGGATATGGGGGGGGGGGGGGGCTATAGCCCCCTATCCGGGGACGGCAGTGAGGAGTTGAAATGTCATCACGGTAGGGGGTGAGCCATCAAAATAAAAAGGCGGAAGTTTCATACGAAAGTGACAAGGTGCTGGGGTTTATACTGTTTATACTTCAACAATGTGTTATGGACTAGTACTCTCCTAGTTTGGCAGACAGACAATGGGGTGCGACTTTGGCTATGCAAAGGTATATATAGCTTGTACCAATACTGGCCACCAGGTCACTGCAGACCCCCTCGTCTTAAGCTAATCTGATATCACAGCTGTGGCGGGTTATAGCCCCCCCAGGTAAAGATCTAAGATTTGTCACAGCAAAAGCTTTGTCCCAATTTAAGATGGTAATGCCTTTTATATAATGGGTTGTAAAACTAGACGGGCCTTAATTGTACTGTCCAATACAATAGAAAGTTTTATTTATAGTTTCAAACGGCTGTCATTGACATACAGGGGGGCTTCTCCCCCCTTAGTCGACAATGTGTGCGTGATAGACGAACCCTAAAATAAGTAAATTGAAATTAGCCACTTGCTATACTTCTGTTTCTTACCAGAACGAAAAAGTATAATAATGTCAAAGTCACTTGTAAATATTTATAGTTGCTTTGTTTTTTTGTTAATAGCGCGTGGAGCCCAGTATATTTGTTTTTTTTTTTTGTCACATTACAAACACTTCATTATTTTTTTATACGTCATTCTTAGTGTTAACATTTAGTCGTTTCGAGAATTGAATTCCTACCAAATGGTAGGTTTACGACCAGACGCGGCAACATGCTCATGTTTATGCAAATATTACAAATCCTCGCATTCGTAATCGTTGTAAAAGAATATTACATCGTCGATTGTTTCGTCCGATAGCCGGAAGTGTGGTTAGATGTATTGTACAATCGGATTCGTAAGTGCATATCCAGTCCTAGCTTGAACGAAGAACTTTTTGTATAGGCTGTATCGAACCTACAGGGCAATGTGGTCATTTTTCCACCATTTTGTTCGTAAATTCTGCAGGATTATTAGAAAAAATTGCCGCGATTAACCTGTAGTTATGATAATGGTACGTCATGTTCGCGACCGTATCAAACGAATCTGATATTGTAAATGCTAAAACTTGATTTTTTTTTTTTATGAGAGAGCGGCAAACGAGCATGCGGGTCACCTGAATGTTTGTTTGTTACTCAATCACGGCAAAACGGATGAACGGATTTGAATGAAATTTGGCGTATAGGTAATATATTAGGTCCTTACCTATGAAATTGGCGTTTTGTATGGAGAATTTCATTAAGACCGTTTTCTCCAATACAAAGATTTTTGAAATTTTTTTGGGAACAGCAAATCCAAATTTAGCTAAACTTAATGTGTATTATCGGATAACATTAAGTTAAATATAGGCAGTGTTAATTTTTAACCGCTTTATAAAAGTTTCTGCGAATCTAAGAAATAATATGGGCAGCTCATGAAAAGAGCTGTGTTCAATTTTTTTTTTATTATGTGATTTAGCTCAGACATTAAAAAATATTTCATGTGAAACCTTGAAAATATATTTCTATTTTCCAAATAGAAAACATATTTGGAAATAGCTATAGAATCGTAGGAGTTGGTACATGATGATTAACGAAGAAAAAAATCTCCAATTTCATAGGTAAAGACCTAATATACTCTGGATTAAGACATAGGACACTTTTTATCCCGATAAAGTGAGTAGTTCCCGCGGGATAAACTTTCCGCGATAAAGTTCATCCACGCAGGCGAAGCCGCGGGTGAAAAGCTAGTAGCATATAAATAAATGGTTCTACTATATTCTTTTCTTTACACTATCTGTGCTATGGCTTATACAATGGCACACTTGTAATAAAAAAATAAAATATCCTTGAAATACAGACAGCGCCATCTAGTTCCACA
This sequence comes from Oegoconia quadripuncta, assembly GCA_949316235.1. NCBI lineage: Eukaryota > Metazoa > Arthropoda > Insecta > Lepidoptera > Autostichidae > Oegoconia > Oegoconia quadripuncta. The sequence goes on from OX438748.1 coordinate 1,901,302, forward strand.
CTAAGCAACTAGGCGTGTGTTGTGGATACCAGATGGTTGATACACAAAATACACAAATACCACTGCACTGCTGGAGAATCCCTCATCGCTCAGGCTGCCCTACTTATTCTGGGGTGGACACCTTCCTCAAAGGCCGGCAACGCATCTGTGACCCTCTTGGTGTTGCGGGTGTCCATGGGCGGCGGTGATTGCTTTCCATCAGGTGACCCGCATGCTCGTTTGCCGCCCTCTCATATAAAAAAAAAAAAAAACATATTTTTTTTTTATAAACGAAAAACATCCACAACTCGGGTACACATGTCCGTGTTCATCATACAAACATATGCCCCTAGCGGGATTCGAACCCGGAATCGGAATGATGATTTGTAATGGCTATCGGATATCTAGTTTAATTTAAGTCGGTCACAAGCGTGATGAAACCAATATACCTGTTAGAAACTAATATTATTAATACTTAGAAATATTAACGTGTGAATGTGTTCGTTTGTTTATATAGAGTGAAATTTAATACGTGTAATTCCCGTTTACTGGTGACTAGAAATCATAGCCACAGTAAACCATTCTGAAACAGCTTTTAGTATTCCAAATGTGTGTTTTACAAAATGGTTTACTTTGTATGGGTAATGAAAAATTATTTGATCCAATTCAGCTATGGTTCCTGTTCGATAACTCAAAGGAAAGTAGATTAGGTCGCTGTCCGTCTGTATATCCCGAATAGTTTGTCCAGGCATTAACCAAATAACCACAATTAGGCAATCACGTACCTGGAATCCTCGTGCTTCAATGGCTCTTTAGCCGGGAGATAAAATTCAGGCCCTGGGTGTCTTTTTCCTGGACAACCGCCTCTACATCCGAACGAACGGTTGCACTCCATATCCAGAACAGGTTGAGGTTAGCCACTGGCTGTTTACTGTCCGAAAATTGGTCACCAAAAAATAAATAATCCGTTCTTGAACAGCCGCAAACGCAGAATGTGGCGGCCAAGCGAAACTATCGCGCTGACGTCCTTTGGTCGAGTCGGCCGGGGCGCGCAGGCAACTAGCCCGCGAGTCCTCGATGTAGTGTCGCATTAATGCGATAGATGGCGGTGATGGCCATAGCGATCCAGGCCGTTTGATTACCAAAATTGTGGAAATGTAGAATGCCCAGACAGTCCCCGTAGCGTACCCTTCGTAGAGGCGAAAAAGCCGGGCATGCCCTAAATGAGTCCGACTTATTGTCCATATGCAAATCAAAGAGCAGAACGTATTTATTAGAACAAATGAAATTAGTACCTTTAAATTTTCACGCGTTCGATACAGTTTATTTATCGCCGAGGAAGGTCGCCGCGGGGTTTTGGTGGGTATCCCTCCCGGTAGGGAGGGGGTCTCACATAACCGTCTCGCCGTCCCCCAGGCGAGCGGTATGCACAACGCATTTCTCTGCGTAAAAAAAAAAGAAAAGATATCATGTATATTACGTTGAAATAAATGCTTGAAGTTTGAAGTGGAAACATGTTCGTAATCAGAAGTGGAGTGGGAATTACACGAATTCGAATTCACCCTGTAGATCTTCCCCACGCCTTGCTCCAAATAAAAAGAGGGATAATCGGATAGCCGTTCGTCGGTAGCCATTTGCCATGTGCCTTCTTTGAACAGTCCAAAAATTTTGTAGGTGTAAATTTGAATTTTTGTATATATGTGTGTGTGTGTGTGACCGTGTTTGATGTTTTCACCGTGTTCTCATCTATTGTAATATTATACAATGAAATATTAAATGTATGTGTATGTCTGGAGAAACAAATAAATGCTCTATCAAATTCCCAAAGAAAACGTTTTTAAAAAGTGTAAAAAAAGGGAATATACGGCTGAAATGGCATATGCGGTTTATAGGTTTTATTCCGTCCAGTGGCGCCCTCATTAGATAAGTTAAGATTTGTTTTTAAATACAGAATAAATCAAAGAACTCGCTCTGTCGAATATAAAAAATAGTGCCCGCTTTATCAATAATTTTGAATTCTCGAAAATAACCGTAATTAAAGCTATTTATGTATTATTCATAATTAGCTTTATATATTGGGTCTTTACCTATGAAATTGGAGTTTTTTTTCTTCGTTAATCATATGTACCAATTCCTGCGATTTTCAAAGCTATATCCAAATTTGTTTTTTATTCGGAAAATGGAATATTATTTCAAGGTTTCACATGAAATATTTTTTAATTTCTGGGCTAAATCACATAATAAAAAAAATTGTACAAAGCTCTTTTCATGTGCTTCCCATAATCATTTCTTAGATTCGCTGAAACTTTTATAAAGCGGTTACTTTTAAAAATTAACGCTGCCTATACTTAACTTAATGTTATCCGATAATACACACAAAGTTTAGCTAAATTTGGATTTGCCGTTCTCAAACAAAAACAAAAATGTTTATATGGAGAAAACAGTCTTAATGAAATTCTTCGTACAAAACGCCAATTTCATAGGTAAAGACGTAATATTTAAAAATAAATCTTAATTTATCCAATGAGGGCGCCACTATACGGAATAAACTCTCAATTTTCATATTATATGCGCTCAAAAGACAAGAATCCTAAGAAAACTGCGTCAACGGTTCTTGTGATATCTCTTTCCGATTGGAGCATGGCGCTAGGGACGGCCTGTGATTGGTCTGATTCACTTTGTTTAAGCCGTTATTACCTCAATGTCGACAAGTGCCTCTTAGGGCCTTAATAAAGCGATCTCACGATTAAGATCGAGTTTAAATATATATATATATATATTTTATATTTTTAAATACACAACAATATCTCAAGTATGAACTTAGTTCGTCTTAATTTTGAGATCGTTTTATTAATTCGAGCCCTAGTCCTACTTCATAGTTATGTTCATAGCTGTAGGATTAAAATCTCTTTTGAAGCTCGGTCCAAAGTATTTTAATTTGCCGCGTTTTTCGAAATTATAGACCTTTGAAGAAATTACTTCAATTTATTATTGGAATCAAACCATAATGCCGTAAAGTATTTTCCCTAGCCTAAGCACATTAAAAGAAAAAACCTGTACACAAAGGCAAAAAGTAATAAATTATGGTGCAACATGTGATGGTGTCATTTAAGCCGCCTAAGCGCCCTAAGGTTTGTTTTAAAATGCAGAATAAGTTATAAAAAGGCTTTTTGGCGGGATCTCGGCGAGTGAAGTTGCATTTTTCTTTAGAATTCTTATAATTTGTGCATTCTAACTTTTGAAGCTTAATAATGGCAGAATATTGTGCAGCAAACGTTAGTGATGGTGTACAAGTGAAGGGAGTGTAAATTAAAGTGCGTAACGAAGCTTTCGGGTTCCCACAAGAAGCCGCCAAAATCTTTTGTAAAGCATTCTGCCACTTTACTGAAGAATGACTTGACCGTGACTAGACTCTGTATACGCCAAGTATACGACGAATTATTTGTTTTGACTGAGACTGACTTATAAACTGAAGAAATAAGAGAAATAAAATGTTTCACTCGAAACTGCCAGTAATGTCCCTCGACAGTGAGGTTGACTGGTTGCCATCCTCAAAAATAAGAAGAAGAAGAAGTCATAAAAAAAAACTAATCTTAAATAATGCCTAAATAGCTTTGCAGGGGTTAATTCCATAATTCACAATTATGAATTATATAATTTGTAATTGGGAATTTTATAATTATAAAAAAGTGTCCGTTTTAATAAATAATTTGAAATTCGCTATAACAACCACAATTACTTAAAGCTATTTATGTATTATTAATAATTAGCTATTAGACTTCTCGACTGCAGGTCAGAGCGATTTTTAATTTACTCTGTATTTAAAAAGAAACTTATTTATCCAATGAGGGCGCCACTGGACGGAATAAACCCTCTTAATTGCAAATATGAGTGAAACATATTAAGTAAGGAAAAAAATGGGGCATATTAGGTAAGTAAAATAGAAGGTATTGGCTTAGGTAGGTAATTTTTTTTTTTTTTTTTTTTCAAAACCATGAACCAAAATAAATCGTGTCATTTGACGGTCGTGTCTGTAGGCTGTTCCACATAATTACATCATTAGATTAAATAAAAAAAAAAACTTGAAAATAAATGTTCCAAATAAATTTTTTAACCGCCTCCGTGGCTCAATGTAAACAACATTGGGTTTACGATTCGGAGGTCGCGGGTTCGATCCCCAGCGGGGTACATGTTTAAGTACTCGGTTTGGTTGGTGGTAGGGCATTTTAAATGTCCGCCTGGCTAGCTACCACCATCTTACCTAAATCTGCCGCCAAGCAGCAATGTTAATAGCATTGTCGTGTTCCGATTGTCAGAGATAAGATAGCCAGTCCCCCAAATGTGTTGGGGTTTCCGGGTCAGTACGCTTCCATCTTCGACCTCATCTTCACTTAACATCAGGTGTGATTGAGGTCAAGTACCAACCCGTCTCGCCAGTCGCATATCAATCTCCGGCAGGCGCCTGGTGCGTCTATGATGGTTTTGAGAAGATGAAAACTACCTTCTATTGCACTTACCTATAATATACCCTATGTTTTTCCTTACTGTAAAAAACTCATCATCATCTCAGCCCGTAAACATCCCACTGCAAGGATATAGGCCTTCCCTCGGCTCCGGTATAAATCATTCAGTCTTTTTTTTTTTTTTTTTTTTTTTGTAATAAATATTTCGGACACTTACACCAATCATCTAGTCCCAAACTAAGCAAAGCTTGTACTATGGATACTAGATAATGGATAAACATACATAAATATTTATATAAACATCCATGACTCAGGAATAAATGTTCATATTCATCACACAAACATTTACCCGTCGCGGGATTCGAACCCGCAAACCGTTGGTTTCGCTGATAGGGTCCGATGTGATTTGGGAATGTTTATACAATTGACAGCCGGCTCTGAAAAATAACTATGAAATAGGACTAAGCGGATTGAAGAGCAGTGTGCGAAGTACGAGTTTTGTCTTGTTTTTAAATTAACCATCGCGTTCACGCAAAAAATATCTATGAAAAATATCGTTTTGCAAACTATCCGCTAGAGGCGCTGCACATTTCTCCATACAAATCGGCACGTAAACGTGAACGCGGTGGTAAAGTTAAGTCGAAACACAACTCGCACTCCGCCCTCAGGTGTCTTACAACTTTACTATGACGTGTAAACAATGGATAGAGGAGATTGGAAGAAAAAGACGTACTGTGCCGACCCCAAATAAATTGGGACCCGGGTCTACTCTCTAACGAAAATAGCTTCGGACGGCCGTAACTTCGGACTTTTTCTTCTGCTGAGAATCCTTTATTTGCATAACTTCAGACGTTCCTTTCGTCCCGTACTAACTTGTGATGTCCAACTATATACAACAAAAGTAAAATAATGACGATTGGTTTATAACTGACACAGCAAACTGCAAAAGAAAAAGTCCGAAGTTAGGGCCGTCCGAAGCTATTTTCGTTAAGTGTAAACCCCCAGGGCAAGAACATGATGATATTGTATAAATATCCAAGCGAAAATATACTATTTTAGCGGGATTTACCCTGCGTCGAGTGGGCGAGTTTGTTTACGAAGCGGCCAATGTGGACCCCCTGTATTTTCCCAGAGACGCTTTATCGACAGCAATATGTAGTAGAATTAAATTAGGTGTGACGGGACGTAACTAGAAAGAAAATGCTTGCTGAATTAATCACGAACAGTGTCCATTGTCTTGTTCCTTTTTCAGTCAACGACGCGGACCATATACAAAGATAACTTGGCGCAATTCATTATTCCTATATTAATACGTGTCGCAACTGCGCGGGGTGAGAGGGGCTCTTAAGGCGGAGATAGGGGCGGGGCCTAATGCACCATCTAGCGGAGACTAGCAAAATTTGCTCCTTAATCGCTCGCATCGATTGTACTTTGTAGTTCCGCCACTGCTCGCTAGATCTGCTAATTCTAGTAGATAATGAAAATAAAATTACTTACATGTGACTTGTGTGTTACATCATTATCGGATGGATTTTGTGAATAAATTAAGAAGTATCGTTTCGATGGTAGCGTCGGTGGCTCAGCGGTTAATACGGGGTCTCCCAATTTAGGAGGTCCGGGTTCGATTACCAGGCAGGCCAATGTACCAATGAGTTTTTAAATTAAATTTAATTACTTATGTGCATTTATCCTACTGCTTTTGAACGGTGAAGGAAAACATCGTGAGGAAACCTGCATGCCTGAGAAATAAAAATCCTAAGGCATGCGAAGTCCACAACCCGCATTGTTCCAGCGTGGTGGACTATCCGACTGCTCTTAAACGGTGAAGGAAAACATTACGGGCTGATGATCGACTCGATACTATTGAGCAAAATGTGCGCGGAACAGCGTGTGACCTCTGTAAGTGACGGCAACCAAAGAGTATAGTAACTATTTACCGAGAAAGAGTGGCAACTCCGTGGTTAAATTTGCATGTATAGACAGTGCTGCTGCCAGCGATTGGTTGAGGAATTAAATCTATCTATACATACCTACGTACACTGATTATATAGGTAGAAACTGGGTTTAGATATAGGTATTGTTCTTTATGAGGAAATTTTTACTTCTCATAACTAATTTCTTTAAATTAGCTATGAAAAACAAGTACCTATAACAAAAACAAACAATAAATTAACATAAATCTGAACTTTTACAAAAACTTTCAAAAGGAAATCAACGTTGACTGAGAGCTCGACATGACATCACCCACCGGTAAGATGGCGGCTGCTGCCACAGAACACTAATAACGGTTAGTTCGTCAACCGCAGTTCAGAGGTCGCAGTCTGCTATGAATATTGATGACATTTGAAGTGTGCCCCCCCTGACGGCAACCGACTGGCAGAACACGCCACGCCCTTCGTGACGTCATTGCACAATGGAAATCACACTGCACAGCCGCTGTCGACAGGTCCCCTTTGTATATGGTCCGTGTATGGCCTAATTATTTAAGAGACATGTTATAACTAAGACGGTACACCTAATGCAACCAAACAGCTCGTTACGCCCCTCTAATTTAGTTCCACTTTTAGCAATTAATACGCGGTGTTAAAATCCTTGTGGCATTTGACTATGAACAATGAAATATCTGATGGTGAATGATCTTGCTTTTATATTTATGGTATTTGTTTTCTTTTTTGTAATTACATAAATTGTGCGAATTAGTCCAGTAAGGATACCCTTTTAACTTCGTATAAATTTTAAAGGCTGTGATTTTTTGCACATGGATGGAGTACCTGTCAGTGATAGAATTTAAAAAAAAATGTAACAAATCGGTAGCTTGTTTTAGTTATAAACCCCCTGTAGCTATTTTCAAAAGAAAATCGAGCAATAACTTCTTTACAATTATGAAAAATTTCACCGAGGGCAAATATCACGATTCAATAAACTATTTAAAAAAAATATAAAGTAGCTATTGATTATTTTTTTTAGAAAATAGTTTTAGAAGGTCTTAGCATCTTCTACAACGCAATGAAGTGCACAGTGGTAACTTTAATTTAATATTGTAGATTTTACAACTAAATACATACACTATACATAAGGCAAACTCCTGATCCGTTAGAAAATATTTTTTACAATATCACTGATAGGTACAAAGAAATCAGGCCTTTAAGATTACAGGAAGTTACACCCCTAAATATGCATATCTTGACTGGACTAAATGTCGTTACAGAGTGTCCTAAGTTTTAAGCATCTTGTAAGCCTGATGATTTGATGAATCTTAAAATCTAACCTGAAAAGCTTCGGTAGTTCGGTGGCCCTTCCGGATCGTTTAATACAGTTTACCAAAAAGCCCATGACTGTTACGACATTGTTTTTATCCGACTGCCCAAAGAGTTTGTCCTGTAGCCTAACGGCTTAACCAGTTTTGAAGTGCAAGGTGTCGTCTGTTTTATCTAGAGTGTCATAGATTACATTTTACTTGTATGTAAAAAATCATAACATTCGCAAAATATCGTGTTGGGTTATACCTAGGTACTTAAAAGTCAAAGAGTTCCTGGCAAGGTTGCTATCCAATATTTTAGTTGGTGGTTACGATCGAGGACAAAGGATTCCGTAAATAAGGCCCGTATTAATAAACCATTCTCAAGATTGAGAACAGTCTTGTGACCGGTCTCAAGTAAACGTGATGATTAATAAACCTAACTTAGCAATACTCACTTAAGAGGTGCACGTATTAATAAACGAAACTCAAGACTATCATTCACTCGCCGCTGAGGCGACTACTTGAGAAGTGATCTCAGCTGAATAGACCTCAAGATTGGTTTACAAATTAGCACGGAGCTTAAGATATTAATACGGGTATTTCGAGTACATTGTGGAGTTGGTTTTAATTAAAATTTTTAATGATGAACAAACTCCGCAATGTACTCGGAATTCGATCAACCGTTCTTCGGTCAAACGTGTTTCGGGGTAGTGTAATTCGATGTACCCTAGCAACTCCCATTGTCACCGTATGTAGCGCTGGTAAGGGACTACTCGTATAGCCCGAGTGGCCACCTACTCCACGTATTTACCTTATTAATATACAGAACAAGATAATCAGTTACAACAAATATCAGATTATTTAGATGATAAACAATCATGGACATAACCAGCCCGTTCGCATTACCAGGCTATTTCACAATTAATAATAAAATGTTTTAATATAAAATAATAATTTTGTAATATAAAAACCTTTTTTTAAAAGAACAACCTCTCGAGTTTCTTGCTTGTTCTTCTCAGGGGAAAATTGCCTTTTGAATAAATATAATAAATAAAGCATTTTTTTATTTTTATTTTTGATTTCCCTGTAATATCGAGATTATTGTTTTCTCAAGGATACTGAAACAAATCAAATCAAGAATGTTATATTTCGTAAGTTATAAGAATAACATTTGAAATCGTCATGACATACAGTTATCGCTCATTCACTAGGCAGTCTCCACAGAGAAGAACGAGCAAGAAACTCCGGGGTTGCTCTTTTTAAAGGAGTCAATACAAAATACAATTTGAAATAATTGTAAAATGTATGATTCGACAAAGAAAAATAAGAATAAAATTTACTGGATATTGCCGAGCGGTTCATGTCCACGCATTCTTATCATCCAGATAGTCAGGAAGTTTATAATAGCCTTTGGCACATAGTTTCCGTGTAAAGGTTGTTTTAAATTTATTTAAAGGCAAATTTTGAATGTCTACCGGAACCTTATTGTAAAAGCGTATACATTGTCCCTTGAATGACTGTGACTGTGACTTTGTGTAAGCGACTACTACGGACAGCAAATTTATTTTTATAGCTTGTATTAACATTGTGTATTTAACAATACAATAAATAGAAATTGGAATCCAAGATGGCGGCTTTGTCTTCTTGGCAAGTGGCAAACGATCCGAAAGGGCTCTATCTACTGTCAGGTCTTCTTATTTTATTATTGGAAAAGGGGTGCTAAGCCGAAAGGAGGTCAATGTGTCGTAAACAGAAAGCTATTCACGACGAATTTCTTTCTTTTTTTCGAAAAGATAAAATTTAACTTTTCAATACTGTTCACTATACCACAGATCGTTGACTTTAGTACTTTTTCGTCGAATTATAATATTGAACCATGGGAATGTACACTCAGTTTCAAACGTGCAGTTATAGCCCGAGTTCATGCGATAATTTTTTTTCCAAAACCGCGATATTAAGACAACTATCGAGTATCATTACTGTATAGTTACAATGTACTGCACAAGACTTTAAGATATTTTTCTTTATAAATTCAAAGGTGTTCGAAAAAATATATATTAGCGTGAACTTTGGGCTATGACTGCACTTTTGTACCTGACGATATTATAGACGACCGATTGGTGTAGTGGATAGTCACCCTATCAGCGCAACCAACGGTTGCGGGTTCGAATCCTGCGAGGGGTAAATGTTTGTATGATGAATACGAACATTTATTCCCGAGTCTTGGATGTTTATATAAATATTTATGTATGTTTATCGGTTATCTAGTATCCATAGCATAGCTTTGCTTAGTTTGGGACCAGATGATTGGTGTAAGTGTCCGAAATATTTAATTTAATATAACCATTTATTAAGAACTCTTTCGGCTTTGTACCCTTATTACATCTAACCTTATTTATTTCTTTTATACTATAATGAAATTATAGAGAATGCTTGCGAGTTTATTTGATCATTGTGATCTCAGAATAGGTTTTCATTTGCCGTTAAAATAGGCTATTTATTCTAATCTGGCAAGGATGGGATGAAATTCTGTTAAGGGTGAATTAAGATCCATGTCACACAAATAGCTCTGATTTATTAGTGTGTAAGTAACTTAAAGCAATTCATTAGGTACCTAAAATGAAATGGTGGGCGGGAGATAGGAACGCAATGCCTGCCTTAGGGTTCCCTAGGGATATCCTGAAGTAGGCAAAAAGTTAAGCAGGACCTGATTTTTTAGAGGATACCAACAGTTTTGAAGTTAAGGAAGGTCTTTTACGTGTGTAATAAATAAATCGACGCAGTATTGTTCATTATTGTTATGGCTGCCCATTAGTATGTAAAACTTTATAATTGGCTTAATAAGTATCTAATTTAATTTTAAGCGATATATAAAGATATGCTGTAAAGTATACAAAAAAAAAAATAATATGGAAGCAACTGTTAAAGTTGCGAAAAAAAAATTGCCGCCTCCATTTGAAAAGTTAAAATGCAAAGAACTATTTCCTTTTTCGCGATTTTGAGAGGTCGTATTAAAGACCCTTTTCTGGATCTCTGATAATTGTCTTCTACGTCACAAAGAAATAACAAATTTAAAAAACCCCTCGAGAGACAATGATTTAGCTAATATTCTTCGTGACTGAACCGATTTCTATCAATTATTGCTCGCTAATACTAGCCGTTTTGGCTCTACAATAACAGACGGCTTCAAAATTACAAATAGCCTTCCCTACAATTTCTGCGTTCGCGATTTAAATAGTGTCAAGTAAAAAATATCGTAAACACTTTCTCTGGATTTACCTACCTCAACAAAAATTACTATTGTTAAGCAATAGCGTTCACTGAAAAAGCGTTCCTTTTCCCGTCTGCTGTGTGTAAATTAGCGGTACATCGTCAAACGCTTAGTTTAATTCACGCATTAGGCGCTGGTGTTTTTATTACTTGTAATTTCTTACTGAATATCCAAGAAGTGGTTAAAGATGACGATTAAAAGACTTGATTATTCTAATTGAACTCTTTTATTTCTACTTCCTTTTTGACACTCAATCTCAACTAATATTGGGGTCTTTACATATGAAATTGGAGTTTTTTTTCTTCGTTAATCATATGTACCAATTCCTGCGATTTTCAAAGCTATATCCAAATTTGTTTTTTATTTGGAAAATGGAATATTATTTTCATTTTCACATGAAATATTTCTTAATTTCTGTGCTAAATTACATAATAAAAAAAATTTGAATAGAGCTCTTTTCATGTGCTACCCATAATAATTTCTTAGATTCGCTGAAACTTTTATAAAGCGGTTACTTTTAAAAATTAACGCTGCCTATACTTAACTTAATGTTATCCGATAATACACACAAAGTTTAGCTAAATTTGGATTTGCCGTTCCCAAAAAAAAAAAACAAAAATGTTTGTATGGAGAAAACAATCTTAATGAAGTTCTTCATAAAGAACGCCAATTTCATAGGTAAGGACTTAATGTTACAAATGCGATGGTTTAGTGTATGTATTGTTACCTCTTCAGGCCTAAACGGCTGGACAGACTTGATTGAAATTTGGTTAGTGACAGGTTAGGATCTGGATTAATAATAAATCTGAAATTAATTTTCCGACTAGCGTTGTATATATTATTATTCACTATACGTTCTAATGCTTCAATTTGTATATATTCTACTGACACTTACTTACATAAATATAAAAATCGGTAAGAAACTAAATGATTTGTTCGGCTGTATTTCGCGGCATGTGAACCCACTACAATCTACAATCCCGCTTCACACATAAACACACTTCGTCAGCCTACCCACACCGGCAGGCGCCCGCGCCGCTCGGTGGCAGGTTAACAAAAGTACTCAACTACCGTACATACCAAATAAACACGTACACACACACACACATATACTCACAGACACTGCAATCGAAGTCGTCAATTTGTACACATGCGACAACTTATTGTATTTCATCATTATTTTTATTAGTTAATTGTTACATAGATCTATAGTTTTGACATTTTTACTTGGCCTATATTACTTAATTCTTTTATAATTAAAACGTTACCCACTCCATTATAACGATAACCACTGTCGGTAACATAATGAGAATCACTAATTGGCATAAGTTTGGTACCTATTAGTTTACTATAATATAATTTCTGCAATAATGCTGTTGATTCTATGTAAATAAATAAATAATACCTATATATCACATTAACATTTTGATCCCGGTAAAATGACCGGTTCCTGTTAGATAGGTAACCTGTTATTAGTGGAATTGTTTTTGAGTCATAGGCCAGTATTTATAAACCAATCGCAATACTTAAACACAATAATTCCTTGCGCTTGGAACGCATTCAAAAACGCTTTTCTCTGTAGGAAGAGCTAAACAGGATAAACCTTATATATTATAATATAAAATAATAATTTTGTAATATAAAAACCTTTTTTTAAAAGAGCGACCTCTCGAATTTCTTGCTTGTTCTTCTCAGGGGAAAATTGCCTTTTGAACAAGCAGTAGCTTTAAAAATGTAAAATCTGACTATTTTAAGTGTACCCTGTGTACCTACAAAATAAAGCATTTTTTGATTTTGATTTTGATTTTTGATCTTACATGAGTAGGCTGCGACATTTCAGGATGGATTGACTGGAGATGTGTCGAAATCTTATTGATGCCATGTTTATCTTAGTAAGTTATTTCAGCACAAAATAGGTTGCTCTAGGTTACTTCAATTGTTCCGCTTTCGAATCCCCTCCCGTCTCCCGCGACATGTAGTCACTCCATTTAGTGCTCCACTTAGATCTACTGTGCTGGGTTCTAGTTCCCCAATACCAAGACTGAGCCGAATTTTGAATAGTTGCAGCGACATGGTCGACGTGCATTGCGATAATATAGGTACATTCTACAGATTAGCTTATAAGTGTTTATCAAAACCAGGTTGACTGGTGCATGCCAAAAATTAATACATACACCTATTATATTTCTTTTTTTCCCAACCGTGTAATCTGGGGGCACGGCAGTGCCCCCGCCAAGTCGAGCGCGAAGCAAACACTGCCGTACCATCCTTTACTGGAACCATTTCGCCGCATTTTCAGGCCCCTATTTTAGAACCTCTGGATAAGACTAGAACGCAGAAATTTTCGTCATCCAGTAAGCTATAATCACATACTTAAAATCCAAAATTTCAAGTCTGTAGGTCATTTAGTTCCGAAGTTAAGCGAAAGCAAAGTTTCGCATTTATGACACTCACTCACTCACTCACTCACTCATGATCATCAAAATAGAACTAGTACTTCCCATAAACTCAGCGAGCTGAAATTTGGTACAGAGTTATGGTTCAATGGCCACATAAAGGGAAAACTATAAAAACTAGGATAATCGAAGATCTGGAGTACCTGGTGACCCTGATTAGGAAACACAAGAGCCCAACCAAACTATTAGAGATCTGGCGACAGATTGGTGCAATGGTGTCATGGAGCACCTGGTTTTGTAGCCCTGTGTACTCTTCAACGGCCAAGTCACACAACATTAACTATAATAATAAAGAAATCGCAGTAAGGAACCTTACACTTGGCACGACTTTGTATAGATTTCATTACTTTTTAGAGATAATCAAGCAGCTCCATCGAGACTTGGCTAGTTTTTTACAGAATGTTTTTGGTGGGATTAATTACTTAGTGGAAGCAGTGTTTACCTGTAAGTGATTGTTACGTTTAAGTAGTGTTAAGCAATTTGTACTGAAAATGTATTAGCGTAAACAATCGTTGGTGAACCTAAATAAATAAAAAATACGAGACTTGAGGCTGTATCACCCGAGATGCGTCTTAAGCATTTGACGCTATCTCAAGCTACGTGCCAATTTATAAACCAATCTTGAGGTCTACTCAGCTGATATCACTTCTGAAGTAAACGCCTCAGCGGTGAATGAATGATAGTCTGAGTTCCGTTTATCAATACGTGAAACTCTCAAGTGAGTACTGCTTGAGTAAGCTGGCGCGTTTCAGGTCTCAAGTTAGGTTTATTAATCAACACGTTTACTAGAGACCAGTCACAATACTATTCTTAATCTGGTTTAATAATACGGACTATAGAGTGGCCTATTTGATAGAACGCTTAGAACAAATTCAACGCGGACGAACACAGTCCCTGTCTTTTATACAGAGCTGTTTGAGAGAGCCTGTGATAACATATACTCGTACTTCCGTTTCTTTACACATGTGCTCGTACGATATACTTGGCGAGTATTTCGTGTTTATTTGTCACTATGAGGAACATATTCGCTTCGCATGAGTGAGAAAGCAGTTAACATTTTAACAATGACATTATTTGTCACCAAAACATTGTGGCTATTTCGTTTTATACGTTTTGAGATTTGTACGTTTTGACACTCGTACTTTATGGCCATTAAACAATTCGTCCTCTGGACATTTTGTCACGTTGACGACTCAGTCCCGGAATTATAAAATATTATCGTATCTTCACTGTCTGTGAAGCGCTTTATAATTTGCAGTTAGGAATTATTTTTTTTATGCCCGACGGGTTCGTACTTGACCTCAATCACATCTGATGTTAAGTGAAGATGAAGTCGAAGGTGGTAGCATACTGACCCGGAAACCTCAACACATTTTGGGGGACTGGCTATCTTATTTCTGACAACCGGAACACAATGCTATTATCATTGCTGCTTGGCGGCAGATTTAGTTAAGATGGTGGTAGCTAGCCACGCGGACATTTAAAATGCCCTACCACCAACCAAACCGAGTACATAAACATGTACTCCGCTGGGGATCGAACCCGCGACCTCCGAATCATAAACCCAATATTGTTTACATTGAGCCACGGAGGTCTCTTTCGTTAGTCCTCTTTCAATCATCCTCTCCACTTTTAAAACAAATTAAAAAACACAAATACAAAATTCATTACCAATTTATTCAAAAAGCGTATTAAATGCAATATCCGTAAAGCATCGTCGTGTAATTAATTAAAATAATCGCCAAAAAGCTTCAAAGAAGAATACTGATCAGAGTATTTTGGAAATAATTCAGGTAAGGAAATTAAGGAGATAAGTGTGGAACAACCCAACCGACGGGCAGCGGGGTTCCTTCGTCGCTCAAGAACTGGTCCCATTGAGATCTGTAACAAATAATTATTTTATACAAACATACAAATTGAAAATTTTGAAATCTCTGAAGACCATCAAAATATAATTTCTGTAAACAAACATTAACGTAAACGTTCTATTTGTTCTGTATTTGAGAAAAATTCTTGATTTGTCCAATGAGCGCGCCATTGGACGGTATAAACCGTCTTAACGTTCCTGTTTTTGAGGAGGAACAGTCTTCTACAGGGTGAACAAGGGTGTTAACAATGCTGCTAGGCGGCAGATTTAGATAAGATGGTGGTAGCTAGCCAGGCGGACATTTAAAATGCCCTACCACCAACCAAACCGAGTTCTTAAACATGTACCCCGTTGGGGATTGAGCCCGCGACCTCCGAATCGTAAACCCAATGTTGTTTACATTGAGCCACGGAGGCGGTTGAAAACATTATCCAATGAAGGCGCCACTGGGCAGATTGAGTCTTAACTAATAATCTATTAATGACACTTGATAAAACTTACCTGACAGCAACAAATTTCTCCACATCGCCACCAAAATCCACCTGAGGCGTACCATCTTTACATCCAAAGAGGAACTCCCGCCAATTTGCCAAGTTTTCCAATGCCTCTACATCCCTTTCGCTCTCCAGAGCTTGCTCCTCCGTGTCTTGCGTCAGCTGGGCGCGAAGATCGCTCTCTTCTTTCTCGTAGCTAACCAACTTCGTCAACCAGAGGGATTTAAGTTTCTCTGAAAAAAAACATTCAATCAATCAATCAAGTACACTTTATTGCACGAAAATTCTACAATGCACTTAAATAAATAATGTTTCAAAAAAAAAAAACAAAATTGTACAAGCAGGCGGTCTTATCGCTATTAAGTTGCTGTTGTTGTTTAAGACATTAAGACATTGTTGCTAAAGTTAGTTGTTGAATTTTTCATGTGCTCCCTGATTTGTTTTTAAATATGTGTAGATAACTCAGCTTCCCTTTTTATTCCGAAAATAATGTTATGAATTTACAAATGTACAACACAAGCTGTCAAATTAAATATACCATTTATTCATCCAAAAGGTAAAGTAAAATCAAAAAGAATATAATCACATACAACTAAAGATCTATGGAAGTAATAACCATATAGTCAATAACTCTTTTGACCGCCTCTATGGCTCAATGTAAACAACATTGGGTTTACGAATCGGAATACGAGTCAGAGATAAGATAGCCAGGCCCCCAAATGTGTTGGGGTTTCCGGGTCAGTACGTTTCGACCTCCTCTTCAAGTTGGGGTCAAGTACCAACCCGATAAGCATAAAAAAAGAAAAAAAGCAATTACCATCTGTAACCTTTGTCAGCTTAGTGTTTTGCATAACTTACCAAGATTGCTGATGAAAGTCGCAGCATCTTTTTCGGATACACTCTCACCCCTGCCTTTAGCAGTATTCTGTCTCGCTATGCGCAGTTTCATCAGGGCTTCGATCTTGACAACACACTTCTTAGCATCGTGTTTTTTGCGTAGTACTTCTTTAAGAATTATATCTGCTTGGAGTTTGGCCTCTTCCTCCTAAAAAATAATAATGTTGTAACATTTACTTGCTGAAATTGCCGTCATTGAGAGATCGGCGTATAAGAGGTGACATGATTGAGACATACAAGGTCTTTTACAGATACAATTGCGCTAACATGCCGGACATTTGCAACCTCAGTCACATCCATCGTGCCCGACATAAATATGATAAAGAAGAAGCTAACACCAACGTCTGCAACGTCGACAAATATCAAACGTAAATACTGCTAGATTAGTATATTTTAGTTAATTCCACAGCTTGATGTCTTACGGTACCTTGCTGTGGGGAAATGCCATGGATATAAATACAACCTTTGTTTTACAAAAACGAGCCGTTTGCGCAATTTATCAATTGAGACCTGCAGTGTCACTTAGAGATAGGTTAAAGTGTATAACATTCTAACCTTTTTGTCACAGTACATTTTTGAAAATGTAATCTATGTCAAAAAATATATAGTATATTTAGGAAAAATAGTGATAAACATGATGTCAATACAAGAAATAAAGATAAACTTGCAGGTCACATAAGTCGCCTCCGCAAAGTCAGTAATTCATTCAAAGGGTTATGTAGGTATACGCTTTTTCAATAAGGTTCCAGTTGATGTACAAAATCTTATTCTCAATAAATTTAAAGATAGTATAAAACAGAAACTTGTTATTATTTAGATGATAATTCATATTCATATTCATTCTTTTTACATTACAGACTAATTTTTCTGCTGAAATGGCTACATGGTTCTGTACAGGTTTAAAAAATTACAAGTGTTCTCATGAAACCATGAAAAGAATAAGAAAGAAGAAAGAAAGAAAGAAAAGTATTTATTGCCAACAAATACAGAAAATTTCGTAAGGTTATATATTTTCCTTATTTAAATGTATGTATTTGTGGCAAAGGGATTGGGCGTCAGCATTTGCTGCCAATATGTCTTATGGCAATTGACAGCGCTGGTTTTCAGCGCAACCCCTCTCTCACTTAGGTTTTCAACATAAAACAGCAGAATACAAAATACTAAAAATACAAAATAGTCTATTTTGCACCAAGAGTCTAACAAAATTTATGTTGTGTATTTGAATGAAAGGTATCAAAAAAGAACATGATGATACTTCCAGTGTCTAAACAGGTTAATATTATTTTAGGTACTTGTATGGGTAGTTGATATCGAGAGTTCTGTTAATATTAAGTAGTACAGTGGCCTTTCGGCTCCACGGAATACCAGCGTCGTGGTTGCTCCAACCCGACACATGCTGAGTGGAGACCTTGATTTAGGTATTGTAAACTTACGTATACATTTTTTTTTTTTTTATGCATAACGGGTTGGTACTTGACCTCAATCACACCTGATGTTAAGTGAAGATGAGGTCGAAGATGGAAGCGTACTGACCCGGAAACCCCAACACATTTGGGGGACTGGCTATCTTATCTCTGACAACCGGAACACGACAATGCTATTAACATTGCTGCTTGGCGGCAGATTTAGATAAGATGGTGGTAGCTAGCCAGGCGGACATTTAAAATGCCCTACCACCAACCAAACCGAGTACTTAAACATGTACCCCACTGGGGATCGAACCCGCGACCTCCGAATCGTAAACCCAATGTTGTTTACATTGAGCCACGGAGGCGGCAACATCTTTATAACAGAAATCCAAATAAATACTTTTCTTTCTTTTTTTCTTATTTTAGACCTTAGTGTCCCCCTGCCCTACTGTTCAGAATGATCAAACAGACGAAACAAAAGATATAATAAAGCCATCCTTGCTGCATATTAAACAAACAATTTTTCAGTATAATACAGGTTGAAATTTAATTAGTGTAATTCCTGTTTACTGATGACTCCACTACTGATTATGAACAACTTTCCACAAGGAACTACATTGTCAAATAGGATCAAAAAAATTTCGATTTCCCATACAAAGCAATCCATTCTCAAACCACCTTTGAATGGAAGTCGATTTTCGGATGAATTCAGCTATGGTTCCTCATGAAAAGTTGTTCGTCATCAAGCGTGAAGTCACCAGCTGACAATGGTTGGACTGCCGTATTAAAGGTGGTATCAGAATAGAGAAAGCATCAGGACACCAAGGTCAGAAATATGAGCTGGTTACTGGGTAAGCAATCAAGGTTGTCACAGGAAAGTAAGCTTGCTATATACAAGATCATACTAATACCAGTATGGACATATGGTATTCAGCTCTGGGGTACTGCTGCCAACTCAAACATTAATGTGATAGAACATTTTCAAACAAAAATGCCGAGAATAATTTTCAAGATACCATGGTACATAAGCAATCAATGCATATACCAAGACCTGCAAATACCTACTATCCGAGAAGAAATAACTAATTATATAAAGCGATACATCAACCGGCTCTCACCCCAACATAATGGCTTTAGCTCTAGCGTCAAGTGAGGACATAAGATTTACGAGACTGAGAAGGCACAGTGTAACCAGTCTACTGACCAGATTTCAGTGACGAAGACACACATGGGTGGAGGAATGGGGTCGCTGGATCTCTCTCCATAACCGAACACATAACCAGCGCAAGCGGTCACCAGTGTTGATTATTGTAGCTATGACTACAGATGGCAACAAGCAAGACATAGGAGAAAAAAAAAAAAAAAAATGGTTTACTTTGTATTAATCGAATTTTTTATATCGAATTTTACTATGCTTTCTTGGGGAAAGTTGATCGTAATCAAGAGTGGGGGTACCAGTTAATCGAAATTACACAAATTCAAATTCGACGACCGATTGGTGAAGTGGATAGTGACGCTGTTAGCGAAACCAACGGTTGCGGATTCGAATCCCGCGAGGGGTGAATGTTTGTGTGATGAATACGAACATTCATTCCCGAGTCATGGATGTTTATATAAATATTTATGTATGTTTATCCATTATCTAGTATCCATAGTACAAGCTATGCTTAGTTTGGGACTAGATGATTGGTGTAAGTGTCCGAAATAGTTATTTATTTATTTATTATTATTACTCTGTATATAATTAGCAACTAATAGTATATTAACTACATTGCTTCGTAATCTGGTATGTGTGTCTAACCATTGAAAAGACAAAAATACAATCTATGTGCCATTACCTGTTTAGTTTTATTTATATCAAATTTGATCTGCTGTAGTTTCTCATCAATCTTCCGTGATCTCTCCTGTAACTCTCTTAATCTCTCCTCTTTTTCCACCTTCCTTTCTAACAGAAGTCTTTTCAAACGCATCCTCTTTGCAGATCTCTTAGCTAAAAGCTTCCTTAGCAAACCTAGATAGGAATCATTAATGGGAGCCATATATTCAGTGATTAGTGATCTATTCTGCTTTATCTCTTCCAATGTCGAGTTCCATTCTTCATTTGAAAGGTTACTAACATTGTCTGATAAAAACTTTTCTTTGTGTTTAACGTTGTTTAATAAAATAATTAGGTTATGTAGTTTCTCTTTCATGTCTGTGATTGATGTTAATGCAACTTCACAAGTTTTCAGTGGTGGATTCACCTTAAATCGATTGACGAATTCTTGATCAGATATATAGGGTGGTGGTGGTTGTGAGGGTATGAAAGATGCTGGCAGAGCAGGCGGTGGATGAATGTAATTTGTTTGGAATGTAAAATTATTTCCATGAAAATCTTTATAAAAATTAGGATTGTAAGACATGATTGAAATAAATATACAAAATTAATAAGAAATTGCAGTTTGGATGGATTATGAGGCTTCAATGTCGGGGAGTTGGATCTCCGCCTCCTTTAGCACTTGCTGTGCAGATACGTAGTCTTCGTGTTCTCCCAGATCCTTTTCAGTTTCTAATATAGTTTTCAGATCAGCAAATGCCTTTATTAATCTGGAATATAAATTGGGAAATTATACAGAGGCTAAGCATAGCAGGCGGCTATTTTTGTTGAGTTAGGTTTTGGTTTTGTATGAGATGTGTCACATAAAACCCCGATACAGAAAAAGCTTTTGTCAAGCACTTTAGATAAAGATAAAGATAGCCTTTATTTCTGGCAGAGTTACACATTTTTACATATTGGCATGCACAATTACTTTTGCTTATTTTTTATTATTATTATTTTCACATTAAATTATTATTATTACATATTAAATTGTTATTATTTCAAATTAAAATTTTACTTATATCAATCGAATTCATACAAATTAATTCCCACAAATTACATTTCTATAAGTACAATTACTATTATTATTAAATTGAATTGATTGAAAATCTTTAAATTTAGCAGCTCCATGTTTCTTCTCCATCAGTAACCCCAGCAGTTTGTCTTCCGACATAGGCCTCCTCTAAGACTTTAGTGATGATTATTCATTTTCATTTATTGATACAGACTCAACAACGTTAATAAACACATCACATACACAATATACACATTTTATGATTAACTAGCATTCTGCTCGCAACTTCGTCCGCGTGGAAGATTTTATCAAAATCTGTTCAGCAAAGAAATTAGCCTATATATTAATCCAAGGCGTAATCTATCGACCCACCAAATTTCATGCAAATCCGTCTAGCCGTTTAGGCATGAAGAGGTAACAAACATACATACATACAGAAATACCTACACACAATCTGATGGCAATTGTTAACAAGTTCTTTGTTTCTTTTTTTCAAGATAATTTATTTGCATGTCGAGATTGCATTCTAACTCATGTAAAGGTTTACTTTGAACAACCTAGCTACTTCAGAAAGGCTAGCATTGTTAATGGGTCAGTGTACAGTGTAGCCTTCATGTTCCATACTGCTGCTGATGCTGATACCAGCAGTGAACCTCTGCCAGTGACTCATCTATAAAAGGGAGGACTTTAGAAAAATGGGTGTACCACTTTGCAGTAGGTACCTATATAGGCAAAGAGTATTTGATTTAGGAACTAACCAACTCTGGCAATCTACCCAGGAGATCTCTTGTGTCTGTGCAAAAATAATTATTATGAAACGGATAACGGAACTAACTAAGCGTCCTTAGCAACCCATGCATAACAAGGTGTACAATTTTACAATAAATAAAATACAATAATATGCACTGTGATATATAAATAATGCTGACACATTTTGCGACAATTTAATTTTTAATTCCGTTAGGTATCTAGACAACAAAGGATATTGGAGAACAAAGAAAAAACAAAAGGAATTGATGACACATACAACAACCAAACATAACCTCAAATAACATCTGTTGCTTTCAGTCGTGTAAAACCATAGAAATACTTCAGAAAATTCTACTGAAAAGCGCTTTACGTGTTTATGGAGGGAAACTATTCACGTCACGCAACTCACCGCCGCTGGCAGTCAGGGACCATCATCAGGGACTCCTGAAGAACCTCCTCCTGTTTACGAATGTTATGTTCGTCTTGGCCCTCGTCTTTTAACTTCTGTATTCTGTTCTTTTGCTGTTCGGCCTCCTTTTCATACACCACTTTCTCTTTAGCAATGCGCTTTACAACGCCAGTCTTGATTTTTATTTGCCGAATTCTAGGATCTGCCATCATGAAAGACAACACGATATGAGTGCAGTGTGACCATCTTCAAAATTTTTTAACTACGAATCTGGCCATCCTTGCTCTAAAAAACTACTAAAAAAGCCAAAAATATTCTGCCAACTTTAAGGTCCGTATTTCAGTACGTTGCTCGAGCATAGATCTGTGCTTGAGAATAGTTAAAAAGAGATGCCGCTATACAAGTTACCTAATGCTGTCCCTTTTTAACTGGCATCATGCATAGGTCTGCGCTTGAGCATAGTTAGAAAGAGATGCCGCTATACAAGTTACATGAAGCTGTCCCTTTTTAACTGTTTTCAAGCGGAGATCTCGCATAAGTAACATTTTATAAAATGGATCTAAAACCCGTATTTCAGAATGTTGCTCAAGCGTAGATCTGCGCTTGAGCAGAGTTAGAAAGAGATGCCGCTATGCAAGTTACAAAAAGCTGTCCCTTTTTAACTGTCCGCAAGTGGAGATCTTTGCTTGAGTCAAATTCAGTAATAAACGGTCCATAACGTATGATTGTCGTCGCAGTGGTCAAAATTTGACGAGGGCGCCACTGGACCGGCTGCTTGGTTGTTATATCATACTCGACACTGGCACAAAAATATCACCCAAAATATGCTGACGATTGTTATTAGCAGGAAGAAAAAAGAACGAGTAGGTATATTATACGGTTCACTTATACCTTTCAATTTGAATTACACAATCAAATTGAATCATCTAAACATAAAAGTGAATCGTTCAATTCAATGTCAATGTTCAATGGCATTTACCTTTGACTTCTGCGCCTTTCAAACAAATTGAATCAACTTGGTTGAACCGTCCAATGGCCTTTACGTTTCAAAAGTCGCGAGAGTAGGTATTACAATTTCTATTATAGTTTTTTTTTATGCAGTAGGTATAGTCTTTTGAACAAACCGAAAGGGGGCTACATTTACGGCATAGATAGTTTTATTTCGCGAGACGTTGTTTATTGATATAAATTGGGATTTTATCTTCACGAAATCATCGTGACAGAAAATAAAGGTTCTGTTCTATACATTCATAAGATATTTGATTCGATAACGAATACATTTCCGTGTTGATTGATTCGTCATTGCGCCGAATCTAATTATTACGATTGTTTGACAGTGAATTCTTCCTATAACGTTTGAAGTGCAGTTACCATGAGTACTTTGTTTGTCTAACAGAACGACATACTCGAGAGAAGAGGCTATCTTATCTAACATATCTATCACCCAGAGCCGAGTTAGGCACAGAGTAGAGTACCTACTATGTTGCAGCGATGGTCAACATGGCGATCGTGACGAAGCAAAAATACTTTTGGGAATTGAAAAATTTTAAAAGTAAAAATCGATCCAAGTATTATGACAGATCTTTATACGATACAGCCAACTACTAAGTACTGATAAATTACACTGCTAGGTTTGGTTAGCATTTCACCTCTACCATACCTGCATGGGTCGCATGACCACACGTTTAATCACACATTTTATGTCAAAATGAGCGACATAACAGTCGTACAGCCGCATTATGACACATTCAACCCATGCAGATGGTAAGTGAAGTACCTATCTAATTTATACCGAGTAAATAGGTACCTAATATCTAGCTACGTAACCTCTCTACGAATTAAACCCGCGACCTGAGATTTTGTAAAACAGCGTTTACGTTGATCCACACCTAACCGACAAAGTAAAAGCGCCAATATCCCATTTATTATCATCATGCCTATTAGCCACTGGACAGGACGTCTTCTGGTGTATATAGGCCTCCCCATAGACCATACAAACATGAAATAAAAATGTGTCATCATGTACTCGTATGTACATTATGTACACGTGTGTCAATGACAAGGGTGTGTTGTACATATTAACTGTTTATTCTCTCTTTTAAAAAGGATAACAAAATTGGTCGATAGGAGACTGCTCGGCTTTTTGGCGGGAACTCGGCGAGTGAAGTAGCATTTTTCTTTATAAGTCTTATAATTTGTGCATTCTAACTTTTGAAGCTTAATAATGGCAGAATATTGTGCAGCAAACGTTAGTGTTGGTGTACAGGTGAAGGGAAGTGTAAATTAAAGTGCGTAACGGAGCTTTCGGGTTCCCACAAGAAGCCGCCAAAATCTTTTGTAAAGCATTCTGCCACTTTACTGAAGAATGACTTGACCGTGACTAGACTGTATACGACGAATTACTTGTTTTGATTGAGACTGACCTATAAACTGAAGAAATAAGATAAATAAAAATTTTCACTCGAAACTGGCAGTAATGTCCCTCGACAATGAGGTTGACTGGTTGCCATCCTCAAAAATAAGAAGAAGAAGAGACTGCTCAGAGCTCTCTCTCGAAATGAATTGTTATTCCTCATTTAAATCGTATTTCTTTTTTAAACAACGCGCCGTCTACCACGGCCAGCATAGCACCACACTATCCCAAGCGTTCTTCTTGGACACCTTCGTAGCCGCAGACGTATATCGATCAAAAAATAGGGCCACATTAAATAGATTTCAGCCATAAAGTTATTCTCCATTTAAGCCAATAAGTTGGCCACCCCTGCTACTTTAGTTTTATACTAAAGTAGGCTTAGATCTCAGTAAATTGAAAACCTACCTACCTAATGAAAATACAATGTGTAGGTACTCGTTTCATAGAAGTATGTTTTATTTATCTTAGATTATTAGACAAGTTTGTAATTATTGACGAAAATATTGTAAGTTGTGACTCAGACAATTAAATTAAACAACTCTACCTCAAAATACAGTAACTATTTAGATTGACTCTACAACAGTAAACTTTCCGTTTACCGTGACTCTACTGAGGGCCCAGCTGTGAAATAGCAAAAACAGCTGTTCCATTCGACGAGCATGTAAAAGAATAAAAAAGTAGAATGCGTAGGTACCTGAACGAAACGAAAAAACTTCAAAAAAAAAGCGGAAAAACCAGGGTCGTTCTACGTTCGGTCCCGGGGCAGGCAGGTATCGAAGGCAAGAAAAAGCCGACGAATAGGCGAAATTGGGAGTTAAAGGAATACAGTTTGGCCCTAAGCCTCTCTGCGTTATCTCAAACAGCCTAATTCGCGTCACTCTAAGGCTCGTATTAATAAACCGTTCTCAAGATTGACATGGCCTCAAGTTGACGCTTGAGAATCTGTTGCATATTACAACAGCATCAGAAAAAATGGTCTTGAGACTGAGACGCGATCTCCATGTCAAGAACGATTTATTAATACGGGCCTAAGTAACCGGTGCACCTAAGCATCTCTCAAACTCTGGACGAACACATTCCAAAATACTAATAAAAGCCTTCAAGAAGAAGGCTGCTGGGGACTGGCACTTAGTAGGAATAATCAACGCATTCTCGCAAGGGCACTCACGGGGCACTGTCTGGGCAAAAACACGATCAACATAAGGCTCCGGGAAACGGAGATGTGCATACTTTGCCACCTTGCAGTAATGTAGTCATGCACGTTTATATAAATAATGATGTATGTTTATCTGTTATCTAGTACTACTAGAAATATTTTATTATTTATTGTTTATAAAAAATAAAAACATTGGAAAAACGCTTCATCATCTCAGCCCGTGAACATCCCACTGCAGGGATATAGGCCATGTTTGTTGTAAACTCTTTATTGTACAAAAAGGCAATACATTATTTTCCTTCCCTCGTATATGGGCCATAGTCTACCACGCTGGCCCAAAGCGGGTTGGAGACTTCACATGCATTTGAATTTTTATTTCTCAGGCATGCAGGTTTCCTTACGATGTTTATCTTCACTGTAAGAGCAGTCGGATAAATGCACATAAGTAATTTAATTTAAAAACTCATTAGTACGTGGCTTGCCTGGGAATCGAAGCCACCGACGCCGAAAAACATACATTTACCTAAGTAAGCATCCTGTATCAATAGGTCTTAAGGATTTCTATAACGAATTTCGTATCTGACATCTTTGTATCGTAGATTTTAGCGTGCCCAAGTGCAGATAACTGTCGATAGGCAATGAGATAAATGAGTATTCTGGTAAAAGTATCACAGTACTGCTTGAGTGTTGTATCGGGATGAAGTGGTTCGTACTGTTTACAGGTAAAAAACAATTGAAAGTATTTTAATACAGTCAATTTAATGCTACCAATTTAATGCTATCAATTTAATGCTACCAATTTAATACTACCTATTTAATATTACCAATTTAATGCTATCAATTTAATGCTATCAATTTAATGCTATCAATTTAATGCTATCAATTTAATGCTATCAATTTAATACACCAACTTAATACTACCAATTTCTCAGCGCGAAATTCAAAACCCAAGAAATTAAAAACTATCGAAATTACCGAAGCGCTGTGTTGGTGGAGTGATGGAAGTAGTCTTGAACCTTCGATTCGACCAATCAACGCCAAAATTAGCAGTATTGCCTGAAAGCAATTGCTATCAGTGATAAGGCCATCTTTTTGTGCGGTTGATGATGTATGCTGATTTGCTTATGTAATTTGTATTAATTGTGCTATAAAGAGTATATAATTGATAGTCTGATTTTCAATACGAGGACATGTTTGATGTAATGGTTAGAATAGAACACTGACTGCTCTTCCAAAAGATCGTTTTTGTGTGATGAATACGTAAGTTGTATTAGTATATCTACCATCCGGTATCCATAATATAAGTCTATTGGTTACTGTGGAACTAGATGGCGCTGTGTGTAAGTTTGTTTTTATGCACAACGGGTTAGCTCTTGACTTCAATCACACCTGATGTTAAGTGAAGATGAGGCTGACCGGTGGTAGCGTATTTCGGGGACTGGTTATCTTATCTCTGACAACCGAAACGCAACAATGCTATTAACATTTCTGTTTGGCAGCAGAATTAGATAAGATGGTGGTAGCTAGCAGGCGGACATTTA
Source organism: Oegoconia quadripuncta (assembly GCA_949316235.1). Classification (NCBI taxonomy): domain Eukaryota; kingdom Metazoa; phylum Arthropoda; class Insecta; order Lepidoptera; family Autostichidae; genus Oegoconia; species Oegoconia quadripuncta. The sequence continues at coordinate 1,928,521 of OX438748.1, forward strand.
AAATGCCCTACCACCAACCAAAATGTATAATGTATGTCTCAGGATATTTTTGTTTTTTGTACCTAATTATTTAATTTCATTATATATTTACTCAGGAAGCAAAATGTAACCTTATTAATAATATTGCTGCAGAAACTGGAGAAATGTGCGTAGTACCACAGAATAATTAATAGTAGGGTAGTACTAAGTCGGGACTGTTTCTATACGTACACTCTAAAAATATTTAGGTACTCTACTTAGTTCCTGTAGCAATTCCCGTTTTGGGGCACACTTTTACAAGCACAGAGCGATTGGCTTCCACACTTATCAGAGCACGTTACAAGTTCCCCGAAGTTTTTCTCAATTTCCAGTTGGGTTCGGTTCTGGTACTTATGCTTACATAGTGTGAGATACACCAGCACTAACTTGTATGTTCCTTTTCCTTTTCTGCTTTAAGTTGAATGTTGTGAATAATATTGATATAAAAACCATGTAATGTAGGTCTGGCGGTTGCGTTGGCGGCAGTGCCATCGCCGCTGAGCCGGCAGACTCGGGACTTCTTCGTGGAAGAACGTAGCAATGGTGGACTCAATCTCATCACACTAGATGGTGAGATAATACTAACTATTCAATAACATAGCAGTCGAATAAATAAGCCCAGCCCATAGTCCAGCCCAAATAGCCCAGCGAGAGACCACGTTTCAGTGTTTTTTTTTTATGCACAACGGGTTGGTACTTGAACTCAATCACACCTGATGTTAAGTGAAGATGAGGTCGAAGGTGGAAGCGTACTGACCCGGAAATCCCAACACATATGGGGGACTGGCTATCTTATCTCTGACAACTGGAACACAACAATGCTGCTTGGTGGCAGATTTAGATAAGATGGTGGTAGCTAGCCAGCCTAAACTAAGCTAATCGTGTACTATGGATACTAGATAACGGATAAACATACATAAATATATAATACATCCATGACTCGGGAACAAATGTTCGTATTAGAATAAGAATAAGAATCGTTTATTTGACCCATTTAGCGACACACATATTATTTTTACATTCATTACTTAATATTTACCCGTTGCGAGATTCGAACCTGCAACCGTTGGTTTCGCTGACAGGGTCACTATTCACTACGCCAACGGTCGTCGAAATTGCAACAAAACATTATTGAAATTAACAGAACAGACATTGACCACGTGGTTGGTTGTCCAACCAGGTCGATGACCTATAGCTTAAAAACACTGACTGTCAGATGGCCACTAGTCTGACAGAAGGCCACCAATTCTCACTGGGACCGTGTGGTGAGGCTGAGTCCCAATAGTGGGGATGTGTAAGGCTAGGTATTGATGATTCGTCCACTTGACAACAGTGCTCGACACATTGAAACCTGACAGATGGTACGATAGCGATTAAATTTTAGATAAGGCAATCAACGTTAGCCTTCACAAATTGGGTACTACATTTATGCTTGTGTATTACTTATGTCTAAGTGTTATATTTAGTTAGTTTCTGTATGTGTATTTTCTGTTTTTACCGTTGTAGTATAGTTTGTCATCACGCGGAATTTCGAGATACAAAGTAATTACTTTGTATTACCACATTTTTTATCCAAATCCGTTGTAACATGATTTAGAAACATCCAATCCAAACTTTCGCATTTAAAACAAGTATTTAAAAAGACAGGATATTTAGCAGTTTTCGGGCGCCATGTTGGATTTCTTACCACGAAAGTATTTTATGACATTCTGGGGATCAAGGTAAATCCAACGACACCCTGCACTTCAAAATCGGTCTTGCTGTTCCTGGGGCAATCGAGAAATTATTTACAAAGTACAAATTCAATTATGGTGTCCAATTTTTTGTTTATGTGTCATGTAATAGGAAACCAATCTAGTTAATTTGTTGGAAATCTCCTGCTACACTCCGGAGATAGAGAATGAACACTGAACTTGATTGTTTCTACAATTTTTCGCCGAATTTTTCAGTTATTTTCAGAGTATTGATTCTGTAAGCTTGTTTGCGCGGCTCGCGTATAATCCGCAGTGAGACCACAAACATCTCCGAACGTTACGGTAACAGCTTAAAGTTCATGGCACCGAAATCTCGCCGCGGATTCAGTACAATTACAGTAAAGTAAATTTACAGAATTGACACTGTAGGTGTGAAAGCAATTGAGAAGGCTTTTCAAAAGCGTTTAAAACTTTTTCCCACAGAGAATGGACCCTCAGTTCTCGGCGTGATCGGTCGCCGTTGGTCACCTTTTGACAAGGAAGTCAGTTTCGGGTTGACGGTGGCGTACGACGCTCGCAGTAGTGGCTACAAGGTTACGATAGCCTGGGATGGGCCTAGCGATCGCGTCTTTGAGGACTGTCTCGATTTTGGTAAGTGTTATTGATTACCCTCATTAGTTATTTATGCACAACAGGTTAGCACTTGACCTCAATCACACCCGATGTTAAGTAAGGATAAGGTCGAAGGTGGATGCGATGCGAACCTCATCTTATTTCGGGGACTGGCAATCTTATCTCCGACAACCGGAATACAACAATGCCATCGATATTGCTGTTTGGCGGCATACTTAGATAAGATGGTGGTAGCTAGCCAGGCGGACATTTGAAATACCTTACGGCCAGCATAACCCAGTTTTAAACATCTACCCCGCTGGGGATAGAACCCGCGCCTTCCGATTCGTAAACCCTATGTTGTTTACATTGAGGCGGTCAAAGTTGATGGGATGGATGCGGATGCGGTTACGATTGGCACAGGAGGAGAAATTGGAGTAAAAGAAGAGGCCTATATACCCAGCTGTGGGTGACCGTGGACTTAGAATGAAGATGATGATGTTCCGCCTCTTGTCGGAAGCACTCGTGCGTTTTCGATTAGCGAAGATAAGCAAAGTCTGGCGCTGTGTTGGGAGAAGATAAAGGGCAGCTGCGTGGTGATCGAGGGTTTATTGTTGGAATGCTGAACCGATTGTAAGAGAGCGAAAAACTGACCGCGCGCCAGTATATATACATTTAGATTTTCGCCATCTATCGGATTATCCTGGAACCCGTGAGAAAGGTACACTTGTACCTATTGAAGTGAATGGATTTATTAGTGGTGGATTCACGGGTTCGCCGATAGATGGCGCCAGTCTCGACATAATCATACCGACAGCGTCAGGCGAAGTTCTATACTGAACACGCTGTCAGACTGTGGGTAGCTGGCCTCTAGTGTCATTTCTACCCGAGTGTTTCCGCGCTTCGGATGACACGTTAAAGAGTTTTTTTCGTAATTTGAAATCCTGACACTGCAACGAAAGAACCGCATTCTCAGTCAGCTTCTCACTTCGGAAATAAATACAATACTGTCCATAACACAAAAATCAATAGCACCAAGCACCAAATTCCGACACAATTTACAAAACGAGATAAGATCGAACGCGGCTTGTTCTGTAGCAACTGGCAAAAGTTGGGCAGCCTATGATTTTGATTACATAATTTCGATTTTTACTAACTAGGGTCGAAGCAATGGTACGGAGGTCCAGAGCAGAAGGAACAATACTGGCCGATACAGCACTCGAAATTGCAACAATACTCCATAATCTCCAAAGAGGAGGACAACTCAGCTGTTTCAGAGAGATACTGGCTTAACTCTGCTGGCGAATACATCTACGTTCATCCTGAAGCTCCACTATTTGTCGATCACCATAACATTCTTGACAACCACATTTGTTTCATAGCGAAAGTAGCAGCTCCTTACTCCACTAGACGTTCCCACAATGTTTTGAAATACGATATATGGTTCTTTGAGAACGCTAAAGTCGCTCACCAGCATGCAGTTGATACATATTTGGGTAAACCATCAGCTGTGCCAGATTATAGAATGATCCAGTACCCAGTATGGTCGACGTGGGCCAGGTATTCTAGAGAAATCGATCAGGAGAGTCTTTGGGCGTTTGCTAATGAAATTAAAGATAGTGGGTTCCCTAACGCCCAGTTCGAGATTGATGACCTCTGGGAGACATGTTACGGATCGTTGACTGTTAATGAGAGAAAGCTGCCAGAGTTCAAGCAGCTGATCCAAGATATCAAAGGTCTTGGCTTCCGAGTGAGCATTTGGGTGCATCCGTTTATTAATCAGGACTGCGATCCTTGGTACTCTGAGGCTTTAGGAAAAGGGTATGTTCATTATAATTATATTTATAGGTTTAATAAATCCATAATTTCTTAATTCTTGTCACATTGGTTCCAGTTTCCAGTAAGAGTCTCTCTGTAAGAATAAGCAAAAGAAACTCAAAAGTTGTTGTTTTAATACCAATATATTTGATTTTGATTACTACATATTTATCAAGGGTAAAATCAACTCCCCCTTCATTTCCTAGTCTACGTTCTTAAACTTGTAATCATTGTTATGCGGAGTACCATCTACTTTCATTTCTTATGTCTCCAATTTAAAAACATGACTTGGCTTGAATTGAAAAAAATGGGTATCTTTAAATTTCTAAGAGGATTTCTGGAATTGTCATTAAAAATTTGGCTACTGATCCGCCTCAATTGCCTGTCAAGACAATCATATAATTTCTAAATACAAACATGTTTTCGTAGTTACCTGGTCCTGAACGAAGAGGGCAGCCCTGACACGTCGTGGTGGAACAACAACGGCTCGATCCCAGGCTATATCGACTTCACGAACCCTGAAGCAGCTGCCTGGTACACAAATAGGATCCAAGACCTCGTAGATACCTACGATATTGATAGCTTGAAGTTTGACGCTGGAGAGTCAAGTTGGTCTCCACAGGTGAGTTTCAGGTCTTGCTCTACTTAGAATAATCCATTCCCTCCCGTAGCCTCATCAATTATCTTGGTCTTTTGGATCGAAATGTAAATGGTGTACGATGTGCATAGTACTTGTTCGGAGCTCTTTCTGTATGTATGCACACTTCTTCACTGTCTACAATTCTATATCCTTGCCTCGTGCGCAGTTCTTCTCTTTTGGAATTCAACTAAGAATAGTATAATAAATGACTAAGGCAGTTATAGAACTATATTCAAGTTATGATCTCTAATTAAAACTAATGCCTTTAAAAGAAACTTACTGTACAGTCGGCTTCATAAATAACAATAAAGGGGAATTTCGATCAGTGGTAGCGACCTGATAATTAAGCTGCACTATCCCTCAGTTCTCGAAAACGATAGTCAAGACAAAACACTAGATCACTTTAGGGAATAAGCTGGCATAGGTACCATGCTACCATTAATGATATAGGACAGTCCTGTATAAAAAACTATGACGCCATTGTACAATAAAACCGCATTATTTTCCCTTCGTGAAGAGATTCAGGAGATCTAAATCATTATTTTTCGCTTTTGGTTTAATGTTCTTCTTCTTAGCGAGTCGATGGCAAGACCATCAAATTCTTGAGGACCAGAATGCAGCCTCGCGTACGGCATCGTCTATGGCATCGTAGAGGTCCTGTAGCGTACAAGTATCAGGACACGCAGGGCAACATAGTAGATAGTAGTTTGTGGTGTGTCACCGCAGCAAGCACCGGTTTTCGTCAGTGTAGCCCCATTTGGTCAAGTTCTCTCGGCATCTACCGATCTCGGTACGCAGTCTATTAAGTAACTTCCATATGGCCCACTCCAGATCGTGACCCGATGGAAGCTTCTCTGCAGGTGTTATAAAGGTCGGTAGTGAGAGCACTTCCCACAATTGATCGCGAAATTTAGGGGCATCATCTAGTGAGGCATCACGAGCAAGGAAACAATTCCTACTTTTTAAGCGATTTCACGCCGCTTGCTCGCCGTAGGGGTGGTGTTATCGGTCTTTTTCTTGGCACAGTTTTTAAAAAGTTATCATTTGTTTCAGATCCCAGTCCAGAATGGTGATATCGACCTCCACCCCGGTAATATTGTGCAGGCCTACGTGAGGACAGTCGCCGAGTTCGGCCCAATGATCGAAATTAGATCCGGCATGAGGTATTTTAACCCCCGACGAAAAGCGTGTATGTGTGTGTGTCTATGTCCAGACTTCAAACGTCAGCTTAGCTTTTAGGGCTGAGATTAGATGCTAAAAAGTCTAGTCTAGTCTAGTCTTTGCTCTCGTCGTCATTACACTGCCGTCCTCCGTTTTCAGCTTAGTCAACTAGTTCTGCCTAATAGATGCCAACTTGATCAAATACCTTCTTCAATTTAAGAGCTATGCACTTATCGGTGGAGTAATGACCACGTCTCTCTGCTTTCCGCTCTCGATTTAACATCTTGGTACAACACGAAATTCACCTTTTCTTACACTTGGCCAAAGTAATCGCGCCTAGTAACATAATTGAGGGAAAGATTGAAGGAAAGAGAGGAAGGGGAAGACCTAGGTCAAATACCTACTTATTTAAAAAAAACCTTAGTAATCCACATTAATAATCCAAATCCATCCACAATCCACATTAATATTTATATGCGAAAGCAACTCTGCCTGCTTGGGACCTGGACAAAACATCGGTCACTTGAATTCTAAAAAAGCCCACAACAAAGTAATTCAAATACATACTTAACTCCCGTCGATTTTAGTCGTGGGTGGATCAGAAAAAAGGAAGCTATTTATTAAAAAAAAAAGATTTTAAGATACATAATTTCATTGTTATCGTCATCGGTTACGTTCTGTCTGACATGTGATTGGTTAGCTCATCGGTCGCTCGGAAATTTAACGGTTTCTCATTGGTCAACGTTATCAATACCGATGTAGTTACATAATTATTAATCTAAGGGCAAAACACGTTTTCTCCATTACTATGTTAGTATAAAATATCCTCGAGATCTGTACCGTGTGGGAGGGTGCCCAAAAACTTGGCAGGTAGCTACCAGCTCGTTGGCCACCAGAGATCTTAAACCTAAATTTTCTCAGGACTCAAGACCTCCCTGTCTTCATCCGTATGGTAGACAAAGACACTTACTGGGGCTTCAACAATGGCCTCGCAACCCTCGTGACCACGTTGCTGTCGATGAACCTGAACGGCTATACCCTCGTGCTGCCCGACATGATTGGAGGCAACGGGTACAACGCGAGGCCCAGCAAGGAGCTGTTCGTGCGGTGGCTCCAAGCGAACGTCTTCATGCCCACTCTGCAGTACTCTTTCGTGCCCTGGGATCACGACGATGAGGTGGGACAGTTCTGCAGATCAGCTCCCGTAATATGACATCATTTGTCGCGTTGTACATGTAGGTATAAATGTGAAAATGAAATTGGGATTGGAATTCCATACAAGTGAATGAGCAGGACAAATATTAGGTCCTTACCTATGAAATTGGCGTTTTGTATGAAGAATGTCATTAAGACTGTTTTCTCCATACAAACATTTTTGATTTTTTTTTTTGGGAACGGCAAATCCAAATTTATCTAAACTTTGTGTGTATTATCGGATAACATTAAGTTAAATATAGGCAGCGTTAATTTTTAAAAGTAACCGCTTTATAAAAGTTTCAGCGAATCTAAGAAATGATTATGGGAAGCACATGAAAAGAGCTCTGTTCAATTTTTTTTTATTATGTGATTTAGCCCGGAAATTAAGAAATATTTCATGTGAAACCTTGAAATAATATTCCATTTTCCAAATAAAAAACAAATTTGGATATAGCTTCGAAAATCGCAGGAATTAGTACATTATGATTAACGAAGAAAAAAAACTCCAATTTCATAGGTAAAGAACCAATATTATCTCCCGCGACATAAACGTTTATTGCGCCTATAGTGCAGGGGGGTATCTTCTATACATCGGAGTGATAAATATTGAATCAAAGACCCGTATTTCAGAACGTCGCTCAAGCGTAGATCTACGCTTGAGCATAGTTAGAAGGAGATACCGATATACACGTCACATAAAGCTGTCCCTTTTTAACTGACCTCAAGCGGAGATCTCTGTTTGAGTAACATTCTATAAAATGGGTATAAAGCCCGTATTTCAAAATGTTGCTCAAGCGTAGAGCATTGCTTCCACCACCTTCAAAATTTACAAATTACGAATCTGGCCATCCTTGTTCTGGAAAACTACTAAAAAAGCCAATAATATTCTGCCAACTTTAGAAACCGTATTTCAGTACGTTGCTCAAGCGTAGATCTGTGCTTGAGCATAGTTAGAAAGAGATGCCGCTATACAAGTTACAAAAAGCTGTCCCTTTTTAACTGTCCTCAAGCGGAGATCTTTGCTTGAGTAAAATTCAGTAATATACGGTCCTTAAAGTTTGATTGTCGTCGCAGTGGTCAAAATTTGACGAGGTAGCCACTGGACGCTCGGCTGGTTCGTTGTTATATCATACTCGTCACTGGTACAAAAATATCACCCAAAATAGGGTGACGATCTCTGCTTGAGTAACATTCTGTAGTACGGGCCTAAGTGTATGTGTGTATTTTATTTACTTTTAATTTATTAGACGATCGATTGGTGTACTGGATAGTGACTCTGTCAGCGAAACCAACGGTTGCGGGTTCAAATCCCGCGAGGGGTAAACGTTTATGTGATGATTGATGAATACAAACATGGATGTTTATCCATTATCTAGTATCCAAAGTACAAGCTTTGCTTAGTTTGGAACTAGATGATACAAAATATTTATATTTATTTATGTTTTTATATCGTGAAATGAGAGTTTTTGCCTGCAATAAAATATTTATGATTGAATGTTCCGCAGGCAGTAGAGATATGCCGCGTGTACACAGAGCTGCACGCGCAGTACGCGGGCGCCGTCCGCGGCGCCGTGGAGGCGTCCGTGCGGGGCGGCACGCCCGTCAACCCGCCCATCTGGTGGCTCGACCCTCATGATGAAGACGCTCTCGCAGTCTGGGACGGTAAGTCCGCTGAAACTGCAGTACAGCTGCAAAAAAAAGAGAGTTATTACAACGGAGCTATGTTCGTTCAGCGCTGTGTGATTTCGGCACGAAAAAAAATAAAAATATTAATTATATAATATTATCTCCTCCCGTGGGTGTCGTAAAAGGCGAATATAAGAGATCTTCCATCAAAACCGTCTTTAGATTTGTACGTTTTAACGGCGATGGGCTCACTCCCTGTCACATGTGTTGATCTGTATATTTCAAAAGGTGGTCCGTGGATGTCGCAAATACCCGAAAGGTTTTTTTTTATGCACGACGGGTTCGTATTTGACCTCAATAACACCTGATGTTAAGTTCCGCAGGGTTCAATACTGGGACCATTCCTATTTTTAGTTTATATCAACGATTTACCTCACCTCGCTAAGGAAAGACACGAGATGGTATTGTTTGCTGATGACACTTCTTTAATAGTTTGGATGGAAGAGATCTCTATTAGAGATAAGCTCACCTTTGTACAATATTTCCGACTGATTGTCAACATGTTTTTTATGTGCAATAAAGAATACAATAATATTTAAAGTTGACAGATATCAATTAGCATATGACGAGGTAAATAATGCGTATACACTTTATGTACACTTTATGTCTACCTTTTATATCAAATTTCGCTCTCACGGATTTGCTGGAAGAGATCTCTTATAGAGATAAGTTCGCCCTTTGTACATTTTTCTAAAATATTTGTTAATGACCATTTCTTTGTGTGTGTGTACAATAAAGTGTTAAAATAAAATAAATAAATAAATGCTGTCTCAAAAATAGTCGAATAGTTCACAGTCAATAACTTGCTCCTTAATGAGAACAAAACGAAATGTCTTAGATTTTCATTACCTAATGTTGAACAGGTTGCTAGCAAAATAAGAATTAAGCATGAAGAGTTGGACCTTATGGACACAACTGTATTCCTTGGTATGACTTTAGATTCAGGGTTACAGTGGGGACCCCACATTAAAAAACTAATGAAAAGACTCAGTTCTGCCGCATATGCTGTTAAGAAAATTCGAAATATCTGTGATATTGAAACAGCGCGCTTAGTCTACTTCAGCTACTTTCACAGCTTGATGTGATATGGTATCTTGCTGTGGGGAAATGCTGCTGATACAGATAGCATATTTGTCTTGCAGAAACGAGCTATTCGTGCAATTTATAAATTAAGGTCAAGAGATACATTAAGACAAATATTTAAAGAAATTAACATTTTAACATTTTCGTCACAATATACTTCTTTCTTGAATTGAATTGAATATACGTACATTAAATATAGTAATTCATGGGATTAAACGGCTTCTCTACACGATATATAAAAATTGTTGTAACCTTTCTTGATTGTAAATGATTGATTGAAAAGAGACAAACCCTCTGAGTTTCTCGCTAGCTCTTCTCAGTAGTGGTCGCGTTCCGAGCTAGTGGTAGTTTTACAAAACAAATGACGTTCATAAGTGCATATTGTATTGCCTACATGAATAAATGATTTTCATTTCATTTCAACTCACATAATTTCCATTTCTAATTTTTATTTTTTGGATAAAATCTGTTAATTAGGTATATCCTATACATACACTCTGCAACGTTTGTCGGGTTAATTCTGTTATATACACCTTATATAATTATCTATAGCGTTCTGTTACATAAAAAGTCGGAAAATGTAATGAATACACTGGGAAAATACGTGCGTGACTAACTTCATTCAATTTTGATAAATGTTTGCAGTAACCATTTACTAAGTGTGACAACTTCCGAGCATTGAAGCGCTTGTCATACTTATTACTGGCATATTTATCTCCAGTATTCTCCTACCTCATAGCCCTGTAAGGATTCACTTTTAACACGATATACAAGCTGTAAGTAAAGAAATAATTGTTTAGAGCTCTGTTGAACTTGGCAATATTTTTTCAGAGTTCCTCCTGGGCGAGCGCATCCTGGCAGCGCCTGTTCTGGTAGAAGGGGCCGTCTCCCGCGACATCTACCTCCCCCGAGGATCCTGGCGGGACGGCGTCACCGGGCAGATGATCCAGGGCCCCACCTGGCTGCTCGACTACCCCGCTCCTTTAGACACGCTTCCTTACTTCACCCTCGAAGATTGACGAGATTTCACTGTAAATAAATTAAAATAAATTATTTAAAAAAATGGTTTGTTTCATTAAATACTTACTAGATATTTGTGTTGTACACGCGGTTTTTTTATGCATAACGGGGTAGCACTAGACCTCAATCCGTGATGTTAAGTGAGATGAGGCTGGAGGTGGAAGCGTGCTGACCCGGAAACTCCATCTTATTTTGGGGACTGGATCTTATATCCGACAACCGGAACACAACAATGCAATTTATATTGCTGTTCGGCGGCAGACTTAGATAAGATGGTGGTAGCTGGCCAGGCGGACATTTAAAATGCCCTACCACCAACCAAACCGAGTGCTAAACAGTACACCACTGGGGATCGAACCCGCGACCTCCGAGTCGTAAATCCTTAGTTGTTTACATTGAGCACGTAGGCGGTTGTACGATTACCGCAACACTTCCAGTATAAAACGCCAATCGCGCTATTTTATAACGGTTGTACCGTTCGAAGAACGTTTTTGTTTTAGCGTTACGTTAGTGTTTTTCTGAACACTTAAATCGTTGACGTAGCGCTAAATTTGAACGGTATTACCAAAGCTAAACCAAACCAAAAACGTTACGTTAAGCACATTTCGTATCGCGCTAATTATTTGAACGGAAATGAACCTAGTATTAACTCTAAACATTTTGGGTTTAGTTTCACTTTGATAGCGTGAACGATATAATCGTTCATACAAAAATTTTTTCATTCGAACATTCCATTCGAACGGAAAAACCGTTGTAAAATAGCCCGAACCAAACGCTGAGCTTACCAGGAGCATTAAAAAATACTAAGCGAATTTTTATTTTTATTTTACTTTATTAGAAAACCAACCGCTTTTTTTATAAATCATTAAGAACAAAGATAGATAAGTCTAAACATCAGCCAATTACAGGTTTCCCTATACTCTTATTACATAAATTTGAGAGAGATAATAGGTATACATAGGAAAAAAGGAAAAAGAATCAATCATATGGACAAATGGGGGGGGGGGGGGGGGGTTATATGTAGTGTATGGTTATGGTGTAGTCAAACTATTTAAAAAGTAGATTTATCCCCGGGCATGACATTTGGTTTTACTTTGGCAACGGCAACGCTTTGGGAATGCAACGCAATTGCGCGATGCCTACCAATTTTGTACATCAGCTAAACCTTTACGTTTCATTCGAACGTGAAAACCGTCTTCTTGGGCAGTCGGGTAAATGGTGCGATTGGCTCCCTTGACGTCCACTTCGTGTATTCTAGCATCACGTACGTCATACATCGCATAAAGATTTAGCTGTCTGATCTTCCAGACGGTGTATGCTGCGGAACTCAATCTACTCGCTAAAGATTCTAGATGTGTTTTTTTTTCGAATTTCAAGTGGCTGAGAGCTGAAAAGGGGACGGTCCCTCGACCCGCGGGTTGACTCAAACTTGTTCGAGTTTTTTTAATGAATTTCTTCTTTTCATATAACGTGACCAATATAATTGATGGAGATGCGTCAGGATAAGTTATCATAGACAACCGACTACCGTTAAAACAAATACCAATAGATTGCCGAAACTTTGACTCACTGCTTTTTCCGACATTTTAACCAATTTTGGAGATCTATGTATCTAACAAAATCCCCACGGTAAATCTTATCGATATCACACGTTTAGGTAGATAGGCAATCGATGATAGTAACTCAAGAGCAATAGATAACTGCTTCTGCTAGCTGGATGATGTTGTTATCCACTCTGTAGATATTGCATATCTCTGTCACGGGTTCTGGCAGTCAGTGGAGAGAGTTGATAGTGATGGGTGTCCTAAGGATAGTTTTAGGTAAGTTATATTTGGAAATAATCCAGACTATCTAGTGATAAATAGAATATTAAATAAGAGTGATTCAATAACTCGATTATGTCTGTGGCATTGTAGTGGCAAAACTGCTGAACCATATACTAAACCTTTCTTAACCATATTTGATGGAAATCAGTTAAGCAATTTCAATTAAGCATTTAGCACAGTTAGATGACATCTTCGTCTCTCGAGGGTTTTCTTAATTTTCAATTTTAACCGGTGTTGTCGCATCATTTACATTTATGGGCCGTGCCCTTGACCTTTTGGAATCATACTTATGTAATTGAGTTCAAAGGGTTGATGTCAATGGTAAGAGGTCGTCATGGTCAGCAGTTTGCACAGGTGTTCCACAGGGCTCAATTCTCGGGCCATTCTTATTTCTTGTCTATATCAATGATCTACCTAATTGTACAAATGGAAACCATGAGTTAACAATATTTGCGGATGACACTTCCTTGCTCTTCAAAGTTAGCAGACGACAGAAAACTGACGATGTGAATAGTGCTATTTCTAAGGTGGTTGAATGGTTTACGTCAAATAACCTACTCCTTAATGAAAAAAAAAACCAAATGCAGAAAATTGTCATTACCTAATGTCAAACAGGTAGCTAATTGAATAAGCCAAATTAGCGATGAATTACCTCTAAATAATACATATAATCTTTGTTTCCCTAGTCACACACAAACATTCACGGGTAGAGGTACGATCATTAGCTTCTATTATAGGGAGAGTAATTTGTCTGTTTTGTACTTAGCTGTGCTAGCGCTGGGTGCGCGGGCTTACTCAGAGGGTGTATCCATGCGGGCTGATGACGTCACACTCAGCCTGGAACCACAGCTCACCGGCGGATTTGAGCTCGTATTGATCAGCGGTACTGTGAAATAATTTTCATAAATGCACTCTTTTGACGACCCATTAGTGTAGTGGGTAATCACTCTGTCTTCGAAACTAGCAGTTGCGGGTTCGAATCCGTCTAGGGGTAAATGTTTGTGTGATGAATAACAACATTTATTCCCGAGTCATATAAATATTTATGTATGTTTATTCGTAATCTAGTGTTATAGCATATTTGTTTATTTTATTTATTTAGGTATGCCTATAGTACCAACTACATCGGAATTGAAATCCGAAATCCCAAAACAACTACGAATTTTACGGTATAAATAACTGTATATGACTGAATGACAACATAATGAACAAGGTGAACTCTTCCAACACTGTGACATAGACATACCAGCAGAATAACATCGATTAGTTGGGACGATTTCCCTAATCTCGGACCATAGTCTCGGATGGTAGTAGCGTTCGGGAAAGTGCGCTAAGTCTTCTCATCCAGAATACTACGAAAGTCTTCAATCAACGTGTCTTACCAGGCTGAAATGTGGTCTCACTATGTGCCTCATAAGAAAGCTCAAGGACACCTACGAGTTATGATCAGGAATGCGGAAATCCGTAGAAGGAAGACAGTCGCCGACATAGCCAAGTTAAAGTTGAAGTAAAAAAATTGAGTTCGTTCTCGAATAATTAGCCGTTTATGTCGCTTTCGTTCAATTAGTAGGTAAGTACTTGTAGGCGTCCCAGAAGTAAGGATAAGGGGATAAGTGGTACCAAATAAAGCATTATAAGATTGCCTATTGGCGATCGAACGCAAAAATTTTTTGGCGGTTCGACGGACCCTAACGTTCTGGGGCTCTACCGCCTAACTCAAAGCTTTAGCGACAGCCATAGCAATGACTGTCTGTCTTGGCCATTGTGTTTTTTTTTATGCACGACGGTTTTGTACTTGACCTCAATCACACCTAATATTAAGTGAAGATGAAGTCGAAGGTGGATGCGTACTGACCTGGAAACCCCAACACATTTGGGGGACTGGCTATCTTATCTCTGATAACCGGAACACAACAAGCTATTAACATTGCTGCTTGGCGGCAGATTTAGATAAGATGGTGGTAGCTAGCCAGGCGGACATTTAAAATGCCCTACCACCAACCAAACCGAGTACTTAAACATGTACCCCGCTGGGGATCGAACCCGCGACCTCCGAATCGTAAATCCAATGTTGTTTACATTGAGCCACTGAGGCGGTTAGACGGTGTTACGATATGACAAGGACGAACAGTGCATTGTCGTCATAAACGATAGCAATTCCCAAAGCAATTGAGTTAGGCGGCCTGGGGGCTGGAATGGAGACCACGCACTGACAAGCGTAGCATTAGTCTACTGGTGGACGGTTGATCTAATGAATGCGATTATGGCAACGAAAGAGATATACGATGTGAAAGTGGATGTTAGTATTGGTAGGGGAAGACCACGGCTAATATACCATGATCAAATCGGGGTCTTAAATAAAGGTCAAGTCAAGAGTACCCTAAACCGATGTATGAACAACCTGAGTCACTGAATAAAGCAAGGTGTGTCAGGGTCGTAGCAAGAGGAAGTCTGTGGTCTCTGCCTACACCTACGGGAAACAGGCTTGACTTTATGCATGTATGTTCCTTGGTTGATAAACAGGAGCGGATTCACCAATTAAAAGCTTAATATGATTAGCACGCACTTCAATTACACCTGGTATATTTCTAATTTGTATTGTATGTAAGTATTTGCGAAGTGTTACAGGCAATATAATCTTAAGATGAATAATCAATCAGCGTTAACCAAGGTCAAGTTTACTTGATCAGCTACTTAGGAAGTGTAGCACACTTAAGGTTATCTGATGGCTCGATATCAGATATCGGAAAGTACTCCGAGTGAACTCGGTCCGTGTTGATAGGTTCAGGAATCGAAAGTCTAGACCACTTTGTAGGCTGCAAAAGTGGATACAATCCTGCCTAAAAGATTTTTAAGAATTGGTTTATTTTTTTTTTAATATGAGAGGGCAGCAAACGAGCCTGCGGGTCACCTGATGGAAAGCAATCACCGCCGCCCATGGACACCCGCAACACCAAAAGGGTCACAGATGCGTTGGCGGCCTTTGAGGAAGGTGTAGGCTCGTTTCTTGAAGGTTTCAATGTCGTACTAATTTCTAACGGAAATATTTTTGATTCTTGTGCAGTCAAATGTACAACACTGTGGTACAACATAAAGATTGTGTAGGTATAGGTACGGATCGTGAATTTAGGTATTAGGTCCTTACCTATGAAATTGACGTTTTGTATGAAGAATTTCATTAAGACTGTTTTCTCCATACGAACATTTTTGATTTTTTTTTGGGAACGGCAAATCGAAATTTAGCTAAACTTTGTGTGTATTATCGGATAACATTAAGTTAAGTATAGGCAGCCTTAATTTTTAAAAGTAACCGCTTTATAAAAGTTTCAGCGAATCTAAGAAATGTTTATGGGAAGCACATGACAAGAGCTCTGTTAAATTTTTTTTATTATGTGATTTAGCCCAGAAATTAAAAAATATTTCATGTGAAACCTTGAAATAATATTCTATTTTCCAAATAAAAAACAAATTCGGATATAGCTTTGAAAATAGCGAATTGGTACATGTGATTAACGAAGAAAAAGAACTCCAATTTCTAATTCGAATAGGTAATGACCCCATATTTTCAACCCTTTTTAATTGAGCAGGTACCTACTTTTTAAAACTAGAAATTATAAAGAACCAACAATGTAAAAATAAACCTATTAAGAAAAATACTTTATTTACTCGTCACGTACCTACGTTTTGCTACATAAAAAAACCTCCGAGACTTATAATTTCTGGTGTTGATGAAATGTACTCAAGTACTGCTGCTGCACTCAAATTGTAGGTGGATCGGTTTTTCTTATAATAATTATTATAAACATAATAAAATATTGTTATATGAATTCTTTGGTTTGTCTATTCGGATTTATAATTTACTAGCTTTCCTCCCGCGACTTCGTACGCGTGGAAGATTTTATCAAAACACAAACAACAAACTTTCATTCCCTATTTTATCCCCTTGGTGGTAGAATTTATCAAAATCCTTTCTTAGCGGATGCCTACGTCATAACATCTACCTGCATGCCAAATTTCAGCCCGATCCGTCCAGTGGTTTGGGCTGGGCGTTGATAGATCACTATATCAGTCACCTTTGAGTTATATATATTTAGATTCCTTGTAGTAACTATGAAGTAGGTATTCGAGAGACAAATAATAATAAATAAATAAATATTTCGGACACTTACACCAATCATCTAGTCCCAAACTAAGCAAAGCTTGTACTATGGATACTAGATAATGGATAAACATACATAAATATTTATATAAACATCCATGAGTCAAGAATAAATGTTCATATTCATCACACAAACATTTACCCGTCGCGGGATTAGAACCCGCAACCGTTGGTTTCGCTGACAGGGTCACTATCCACTACACCAATCGGTCTAATTAAACATTATTCACTGCATAGTACACACAACTAAAAATAAATATAATAATAGAAAATAATAGAAGAACAATAAACACTATGTAAACACAAAACTGAAAGCACAGATACACCATGCAAGATTTACTCATGGGCTGTACCCACTGTGCACTGAAAGGGCTCTGACTGAGCACAAAGCTGCGGGAGAGACAGAGGGCATAATTCTGTGTCCCAAATTTGATCCAAATCCTTTCTTTCGCAACATACAAACAACAAAATAAGTTGGATTGTCTAACTTTAGTTACTACGAACAATGAATCCGATCTCCTTCGCGTGGTCCGCGGTATCCACGGCATCCATCCCCGACAACTTTAATGTTACTCTTTCCATAGGTGAGGATCGAACTGTATACGCCCACATTGGTCGCACTCTGGTTTCGCCATACACGTCTGAGGAGATCGAAGGTGGATATACGATCAGGATCGCCGGTGCAACCCTCAACCTGACTACGGTGAATGACAACGCTAATGATGCACGTGGCATCAAAGTCCAGTGGAACGTTGAAGGATATACCAGACTTGAGGATTGTATTGACTTTGGTAAGATATTTAGATATTATAGGATCACTTTTTTGTCCGTCTGTCTCTATCTGTCTGTCAAGGTCCTTTTTCTCAGAAACGGCTGGAGGTGTCAAGTTATTGATATCCAATAAATAAAAGTAGTGTTTGAAGTCCCCTCGTACTACAGTACAAAAATTAGAAGGTACGGCCCTTCATAGAGCGTTTTCATACTAAAAATTCCACTGGCACATCATCTAAGCTATCTTCCGTTCTACTTCAATCTTGGAATATCAAATTTATGGGCAATCATTATTTAAAATCCCGTATAGATTTATTTTTTATTGAAGAAGTTCAATAAATCTAATCCGTATTTTGTTGTGCAATAAAGTATATTTGGTTGATTGAAAAGATCTATTGTGATGTTAGATAAGGAACCCACCGAGCACTGCGTGTATTTGCAGAATTAGTCAAGTTATGCAATCTACAATGTTAATACAGTTTTGTTCGTTAAATCAAAGTTAAACCTTAATTGCTAGGTCCAATTAATTATTAGGTTTCTTTTATAAGTTATTCGATCTAGTCATAACGATATTTATACCATTATTACCATTTAAGGTACAAATCATTGGTACGGTGGACCGATGCAGCTAAATCAGATCTATCCAATAGAGATGGCTGAACAGCACTATGCTGCTTACGTTTCAAAAGAAGGAGATAACGGAGCGATTATTGAAAGATACTGGCTCAATTCCAATGGAGAGTACATCTACGTACACCCAGAGGCACCCCTCTTCATAGATTATAACAATATAGCAGTTAATCACATGTGCTTTGGAGCTCAAGTTGCTGATCCTTATTCCTCAAGGAGGAACCACACGGAGCTCTCATACGACATCTGGTTCCTGTCAGACGTAAAGGCTGCGCATAAACATGCAGTTTCGAACTATTTGGGAAAACCATCCGACGTTCCTGACTTCAGGATGGTCCAGCACCCAATTTGGTCAACATGGGCCCAATACTCGAGAGATATTGATGAAGGGAATTTAATGGAATTCGCTAATCAGATCAGGCAGTACGGATTCAATGACTCGCAATTTGAAATCGATGACCTCTGGGAGGTTTGCTACGGCTCGCTGACAGTTGACGAGAATAAGTTTAGTAATTTCACGAACCTTGTCCAGGAGATCAAAGCACTTGGTTTCCGTGTGACTATATGGGTACATCCGTTTATTAACCGGGACTGCGAACCGTGGTACACCGAGGCTTTGAATAATGGGTATGTATTCCCGATGACGTTATAACCAGCACTGCTCCTAAGTAAAATTGGTGGTCAAACATTTTGATTTTGGTATTTAAATCTACGAACCCCAAGAAGTATCGTCTACCATTGGTAGTGATAACGTCAATAATTGCCTTTATTTTCTTAAATTTATTAATATTTCAAGAATTGTCATATAAAACTTGCTGATCTATTATACAGCCTTAAATAATAGGTTTTTTTAATCTTTTACTTTAAAGATTAGATCTCTCTCCAAACATAACTTACTTTATTTGCAGTTACCTAGTGTTGAACGAAGTTGGCAGTCCAGACACTTCGTGGTGGAACAACAATGGCTCAGTCCCTGGCTATGTGGACTTCACCAACCCTGACGCAGCAGAATGGTGGTACGGACGGGTCAGGAGTCTGATAGACACCTACGACATCGACAGCTTGAAATTCGATGCTGGCGAGAGCAGTTTCTCCCCGCAAGTATGTTGGACGGAATCAACAAAGATTTGCAATCTTTATCCTGATATCAAATTAAAATTGTATTTGAAAATGCTTTCATGTTCAAAAGTCTTTGTTGTCACCATTCTAAACTGTCTTGTAGTAGTCTGTTCCAATGATGATTTCGGATTTCAGATACCAGTACAAACTGGCGATATAAACCTGCACCCGCACCACATCGCGGAGGCCTATGTGAAAACTTGCGCAAGATTTGGCAACATGATCGAAGTACGCACTGGATTTAGGTAAATATTGCATATCCAAATTGTCGTAGTATTTAACAATAAAGATCTGCAACATAAATTCGCCATTACCGACTATTTCCTATGTATCTTCTATATCAAGGCTCTCTGCTTTTGGCTGTTTTGTATCACATTCCCTACACTCTCATTTTTTTCTACTTCGACGTCTTTATAACGACGATAAAGTGCTGTTTTTTTTTTATTTAAAATTAAGCCCAAGCTGATAAAAACCTTGAATGTTATTGGGTTGAACATTTTAATTTAATATTTTTGACATATTTTATATGTACATGTTATTTAAACTTCTTTTTAATTAATTTGTGAAAATGTGTAATCAATTCATTTGGACATTTATGCTGGTCATGTAATTTTTATTTTAAACCAATTAATATTATTATTTATGTGCTATTGTTTTAATTATTTTCATGTCTAGACAATCATGAATATTATAATGTATTATATTATATAATAATGATATGTTGACATTATAAAAGTGAGCTATAATAAATCTAAATCTATCTTAATATAAATTCATTTCCATTAATTTAACATAACTATTTATTCCTCCTTTCCTCAGGACCCAACACCTCCCAGTCTTCGTTCGTATGGTGGACCGCGACTCCATCTGGGGCCTCAACAACGGCCTCTCCACTATCATCACGACTACCATTCAGATGAACCTGAACGGTTACACGTTAGTCCTCCCCGACATGATTGGCGGAAACGGATTCAATCTCGACCACGAACAGTCCGATTTGCCCACGAAGGAGTTGTTCATCAGATGGGTGCAGGCGAACACGTTTTTGCCGGCGATGCAGTACTCGTTCGTGCCGTGGAATTTTGATAACGAGGTGAGTAAGCAGTACAGGGCACCTCAAATAGACCTGTAAATTTTACTATTCTCTCACTAATTTAAACCGAGTGTACTATGGCCAAACGCTAAAAAAAACAATGAAGAACGTTTGATTGAAGACCAAGTACCTACATTAATAAAAAAAAAGAAATACCTAGATACAGGACGTTTCCAACCGGTCATATCTAAATATATAACTCAAAGGTGACTGACATAGTGATCTATCAACGCCCAGCCCAAACCACTGGACGGATCGGGCTGAAATTTGGCATGCAGGTAGATGTTATGACGTAGGCATCCGCTAAGAAAGGATTTTGATAAATTCTACCCCCAAGGGGATAAAATAGGGGATGAAAGTTTGTATTTTGATAAAATCTTCCACGCGGACGAAGTCGCGGGAGGAAAGCTAGTTGGAAATATATAGGCGAGGCCTATGTTCAGTAATGGACGTTTTGTGGATGATATGATGATGATGACTTTGACGGTATAAAGTACAGTCGGCAACACAATAGTACCAGGTCTTCATTTGTAAAGGAAAATATAGCGAAATCCAACAGCAAGACCCTAGAAATCAAGAAACAATATCATAAAAATTAATTAAGTAAATAATGTATCGCGACGTTCAAATTATTACAGCATACAGAGCGTGTGTCGGACGAGATAAATAAATTAAATATGTATGGGCAACTAATCAAGATAATAGTTAATTGTATCAGGCACTAACATCACAAATTGCACAGGATTCAATTGATTAAAGATCAAATCAAATCAAAAAACATTTTATTTCATAGGATAAAATTATCACTTGAAAACGTCACTATTAATATTACATTTAATTTACATTACTGCTCATTCACAAAGTTGACTCCCCAAAGAAGAACGATCAAAAAACTCTAGGGTTGCTCTTTTAAACAGATTATGGGTTATGATTTGATAATTATATGAATTATAAGACAGCTATGTCCATGCTTGCTTATCATTCAAGTAGTCAGTGATTTTATAATAGCCTTTTGCTAATAGTTTCTGTTTTACGATTGCTTTAAATTTATTTTGCCCTTTGAAGGATTTACTAACTTTGTGAAGTCGGCTAACATAAACAGATAACTGGTTCTTATTCCTTGTATTAACATTGTGCCTATCACTATTTTTAGCGAATAAGGTTATATTTTTTTTTGCATATAACAAATTCTCATAAATGTATCGAGATGCCATTGTTAAGATATTAATTTCCTTAAACTTATCTCTAAGAGACACTCTAGGTCCTAATTTAAAATACATGGTATTGGTATTACCGAGGCAGCTAACCACAGATAGAACAAACTAAAAGGAAGCTGTCAAAGTGACAAATCATATAAGGAATGCCACCTACCTACCTACTCATCTAATATTATAAATGCGAAAGTTTGAAAGAAAGAAAGAAAGAAAGAAAAATTTATTTAAACCCATCTCATGACACAAACAATCAGGTACAAATATTACACAGTCGAGACACATGCAAAAAATAACATTCTGTTTGCCATCTAATTGTCGGTGCCGCAAGGTGGAGTCAAAAAGGTCTCCAACTCAGCATGGGTTGTAGCCGTTCACTACAACGCTGGTTTTCAGTGGAGCCTCCAAATGACGCACGGACACTGGTCAACAAATGTACACACAAATAACAATTACAATTAATAGGAGTAATCAGCAAGATGCGATGAGAGGATACATACGTGTATACATCTCTTTCTCTCAATAATAAAATGATCTCCTTAACAATAATACACCCTATTATATACCATTATATAACAAACCTACTTGTTATAGAAACAGTATTATGAGTAAATAATGAGTAAATAAAATAATAATAATATATACATAACATACCATAACAACCTATTGTAATTTCCGGCAGTCAACGTGAGAAAGACACTAGCTTTACATGGTCAATATCGTCATTCATTCATTAGACAGAGAAAACTCGGGCTTTTTGGCGGGAACCCGGCGAGTGAAGTAGCATTTTTCTTTATAGTTCTTATTATTTGTGCATTCTGATGTGCATTTGGATGTTTATTTGTTTGTTGCTCAATCACGGCGAAACGGTTGAACGGATTTGGATGAAATTTGGTATATAGGTAGGATATATCCTGGATTATGATATAGGATACTTTTATCCCGACAAAGTGAGTAGTTCCGGCGGGATAATCAAATTAAATATAGTTATAACATTTTCCACGCAGGCGAAGTCACGGGCGGAATGCTAGTTCCTCACCTCCTCAATCACCTGATGTTAAGTGAAGATGAGGTCGAAGGTGGAAGTGTACTGACCCGGAAACCTTAACACATTTGGGGACTGGCTATCTTATCTTTGACAACCGGAACACAACATTGCTATGAACATTGCTGCTTGGCGACAAATTTATTTTCAATCGAACTAAACTCACTGACAGGGTTTTCAAGTTGCCCCCTGTAGACCACCAACCTAACTTAATGACTATTTAAAGCGGTTAAAGTTTAATGATAAGGCCGCCAAATTGTACTGTCCCCTTTTTTATTTATATTTGTGTTACATTTCTTATTTTTGTGCAATAATGAAAATTTTGTTTGTTTCTTTAAACAACAATATATAAACAAGCGGTCATGTAAACCGATCAATGTACCATGCCTTTAATTGTATTCTACAATCTCATTCAACTCATCCACGGCAATTAACATCCATTTACATAAACGGTTAAATTATTTATTTACAATTCAAATCACTTATACAAAATAGGTATACAACAAGTCCTTAATTAATGGAGAATGGTTTGGTTTTTACGCGCTGGTGCGTTCTTGTATTACGCGACCCCTGTCAACGGTTACTTTGAAATACAATTACCTACACGACATGGAAGACAACGGTGGAATCGATTAATAATTTTCTGAATGTAAACATTTAATTAATTGTTAGGAAATTGAAATGACATATAAGTCTCTACTAACGCAGCCCTTTGAGCTGGATCTTTGTCTTTACTAGGAACACGGAATAAATATCAATCCCTTTTGGTATCGAGTACTTTTATCTGGTTCCCGATCCGATCAGTGTTTTCGATATTTGTACCCATTACTGACGACCGATTGGTATAGTGGATAGTGACCCTGTCAGCGAAACCAACGGTTGCGGGTTCGAATCCCGCGAGGGGTAAATGTTTGTATGATGAATACGAACATTTATTCCCGAGTCTTGGATGTTTATATAAATATTTATGTATGTATATCCGTTATCTAGTATCCATAGCACAGCTTTGCTTAGTTTGGGACTAGATGATTGGTGTAAATGTCCGAATTATTTATTTATTTATTTTATTATTTATTACTCATATGTAATATTGGTGTAGTGGTTAGAACTCTGACCACTATACCAAATGGTCGCGGGTTCGAATCCCGCTATGGGCATATGTTTGTATGATGAATACTAACATGTGTTCCCGAGTTATGGATGTTTTTCATTTATACATGAATTTATTTAAAAAAAAATTGTATTTGTGTAGTTTATCAACTATCTGGTATCCATAACACAAGCCTCTTACTGTGGACCTAGATGGCGTTGTATGTTTGTGCAAAGACATTTATTATTATTATTGTTATTTGTTTCTAGACTGTAGAAATAAGCAAGAAGTACACAGAACTGCACGCGGAATATGCGGAGACGATATATGCGGCCATGCAAGCGTCGGTGGACAACGGTTCGCCTGTCACTGCGCCGCTGTGGTGGATCGCACCCACGGACCAGGAGGCACTACTTATTTGGGATGGTGAGTTACTTAAAATATCTTAGTTAGTATCTTAAAGGGATAGGGAAAGGTTAGAGGCATTCGAGATGTGGTGCTGGAGACGAATGGAGGGAATAAGCTGGACCGAGAAGAGAACAAATGAAGAGGTGTTAATGATGGTAAAGGAGAAGAGATGCCTGTTAGCCACAGTTGAGAACCGAAGAGGAAAGATGATAGGTCACTTGATACGACACGATATTTTTTTGAAGAACATAATTGAGGGAAAGATTGAAGGAAAGAGAGGAAGGGGAAGACCTATAGGCGTAATTACTTTGACCAAGTGAAAGAGAAGGTGAATGTCGTGTCGTACCAAGAGGTTAAAACGAGGGCGGAAAGTAGAGAGACATGGTCGTTACTCCACCGACAAGAGCATAGCTCTTAAATTGAAGAGAGAGTATCTTACAGGAGTCAGTAGATAAAGCTATGGAGATGTCTTTGGATGACAAGACGCCTGTAATAGGTCACACTAAAAGTTTTGCGTAACTTAAAAAAACAACATGTTATAAACAAAATGTTATGTTTATTGCTTTTCAAAATACTCTCCTTTACATTTTAAACATTTTTCATGCGATCGAACAATTTTTTAAAACAGGAGGACCACAGATCTGAAGGCATGTTTCCTGTGTGCTAATTGAAAGCAATCACTGCCTCTTCGGAGTTGGTAAAAGTGAAACCTTGCAAGTCGTTTCAAAAAATATAACATTCGAAATTCAAATAGTTCACAAGAAAAGAAAAATGATCCTGTGGGTTTATTGCTCCGCTTATTTTCCCACAGATGATTTCCCTGAAACGGTGGTAGCTTGGACATACTGACTGACCGAAGTGCATGTTTTATTTCCAATACCGACCGATTGGTGTAGTGGATAGTGAACCTGTCAGCGAAACCAACGGTTGCGGGCTGGAATCCCGCGAGGGGTAAATGTTTGTGTGACGAATACGAACATTTCTTCCCGAGTCATGGATGTTTATATAAATATTTATGTTTTACTTTATATATTGATTTAAATTGACATTCAACCAATGATATCATGTATCTTACGTTGAAATATATGCTTGAAGTTTGAAGTTTTTGAAGTTTCCGATTAGCTAGAAGTGCAAACCTTTTAGTTTGTCCCATGTACAGTGGAAATGGATCGCCGTCACTGGAAACGTAGGGAATTAACCATACAGGCGTCAGTGGGCAAAGTCATTTGAGCGTCGGAAGACAAATGGGATAACCTATCACCACGCCTCTCGCTGTGATATTACACTCCCACTGAGTAGGACGAATTGCTGATTTGGGACAGTAAGTTACTCCAAATGGTCGAGACGATATTGCCCAAAGCATGTAACGCCTCGCTGCTGGCCAGCTTGCTCATTTGAAACTGTTCTACTACAAATATTTAACCGCCTCCGTGGCTCAATGTAAACAACGTTGGGTTTACGATTCGGAGGTCGCGGGTTCGATCCCCAGCGGGGTACATGTTTTAAGTACTCGGTTTGGTTGGTGGTAGGGCATTTTAGATGCCCGCCTGGCTAGCTACCACCATCTTATCTAAATCTGCCGCCAAGCAGCAATGTTAATAGCATTGTTGTGTTCCGGTTGTCAGAGATAAGATAGCCAGTCCCCCAAATGTGTTGGTGTTTCCGGGTCAGTACGCTTCCACCTTCGACCTCATCTTCACTTAACATCAGGTGTGATTGAGGTCAAGTACAAACCCGTCGTGCATAAAAAAAAAAAAAGGGAAAATCCACTATTCCATGAAAGATTTCTTGAATGATAAATCTGCTTGATTGTTTCTGGTTGTTACTGAGCGGGAAAACAGCACCTATTCTAAATTTGCAGTTGTTAATTTGCCTTTATATTTGATATTATTTCTGACTTTTCTGAAACTGTATTTTCTTATCTGTTGTGCAATAAAGTGTATTTGTATTGTATTGTATTGTATTATTATTGACTCTATGTGTTGAATAATGTATGAATGACTGAATATAATTCATGTACCTACATGTTTTAACCTAATTTCATTTCAATTTGACATTTTTATTTACCCATTTCAATCGTATTTTACAATTTTAACATTGTCCTTAATAATTGACATGGAATTATAATATTAATTTTCGAAACTAAGCTAATGGGTATCTACTGTAATATATTTGTTTTTTTGCAAAAAATTCCTACCATCTTAGATAAATAAATTTAAATAAATAAATAAATCTCTTTATTTCATGTATATATCAGCACTTTAACAATGAAGTTCTGCCAACTGTACTAGTTTTCAATGTGTTACAGTAGGCAGTTTCTTCCCAAAAATAGTCTTAGTTTTTATTTAGACAAAACAATGATATAGTTGACATAATTGATCAAAGAGAAAATTTAAAATTTTTAACTTTAAGCCTATGTATCTTAGTTAACTAACTAACCATTTTTTTTTGTATGCCAAAATGGTAGATCACAGTGTTACTTATACCATAATATTTACTAACATCTTTTATACTTGTGTTTCACATAAATAAATTGAATTCAATTGAACAAATGGACGAGTAGCATTAGCTAAGTTTTATAACAAAATGAGATAATATATGTGTTAGTATGTAGTTCACTCCAAAGAAGTATCCTCACAATCATAAGAATTTCTATATAAGTATCTGCTAGGTCCTATGACGACAGTGTGACCATAGGAAGCCGAAGCTCGTACCCACATCTGTCACAATTACGTCATTAAAAGAATTTATCCCTCATAGCATTCCAGACTTAGCTTAAAGTACAAAATCTTCGAAATTAAACAACCGATGTATATTATGCATTTAAGTAGGACATCTCTAGAATCTACAGATGTCCTACTTAAATTAAACAACCGATGTATATTATGCATTTAAGTAGGACATCTCTAGAATACTCTAGATAGTTCAAATTGAATTTAGATTACTATGGAGCAGGGATGTTTCGGATGCCGATTTTTTCGCATCCGCGGATGCGGATGCGGATGCGGAGTTTTGCAGGCTCACATCCGCGGATGCGGATGCGGATGCGGATGTTTAAGATATTATGTAAACAAAGTCTATTAATGAAGAATTAAAACAATGATAACGTAATTATTAACATTTTTATTGTAATCAAACACAAACTACTTAGTTTAATAAAAAAAATAAGTACTACTTATTTTTATGTTAAATAAAAAAGATGATTAGATAAAAAAATATGTTGAATAAAAAATGAAGGAGGTAATAATTTTTTTAAATTGTTTCAAATTTTTATATTAATAATTAAAATTAAAAATGGGCGCATTATATTTTATAAAAAGTAGTTTTATAAATTTACCTTGCGATCTTATGGATATTAGTCTAAGGAATATAAAGTTTTCTTGTAAACTCTTCTTCTTCACTTTAACTTCACAGCGCAAACAAACACGTAATAGTATTCACTCACTAGCAAGAAACAAATGATGCACTAGCTACTCGTAAAACAAACAAACGTGTCGAATCTTGTTACCAATTTCTTCGCTCCCATTGGTCATTGTCACGTGCGACCGGCACGCGTCAACCACCGGCCCCGCCCAATTTCTTTCTTGTCGCTACTTGTATAATATTCGCATCCGCATGAACATTCGCATTGATTAATGCGGATGCGGATGCAGATGCAGATGTCCAAATCAATGCGGATGTTCCGCATTTGCGGATGCGGATGCGAATGTTCGCAACATCCCTGCTATGGAGAAATTGAAATAGTTTAGTTTCAGTATTGTTTTTGAACTAACTAAACATCTTCTGTTTGGTGTAGTGGTTAGCAACTCTGACCACTATACCAAAAGGTTGCGGGTTCGAATCCCACTAGGGGCATATGTTTGTGTGATGAATACAGACATGTGTACCCGAGTTATGGATGTTTTAATTTATAATAAGTATTTATTTACAAAAAAAAAATGTATTTATGTAGTATATCAACCATCTGGTATCCACAACACAAGCCTATAGTTGCTTACTGTGGAACTAGATGGCGCTGTGTGTATGTCTAAGGATATTTATTTATTTATCTTCTAAGAAATATTTTCAAGTAATTCTAACAATAATTTCCCCCCCAGAATACCTCGTCGGCGAGACTATCATCGTCGCACCAATCCTTCAAGAAGGCGCAACGTCCCGCAACATCTACCTCCCAGCCGGCTCCTGGCTGGAGGAAGGCGACCCAGAGAGATCTCACGTAGGCCCCATGTGGTTATACAACCACCCGGCACCGCTAGACGTTCTCCCGTACTTCGTGAGAGAAGACTCGGGCGAGCCTGATGCAGCGAACATTCCTAACGTTGCTGCTACCCTGGTCGTGTTGGGTGTTATCGCTACTCTGTTGAATGGTTTCTAAGACATTGCATCGAAACAATTGATTCATTATTACTCACGCAATTCAATTATTGAGATTACATATAGAAATACTGTGTCTATAGGCGGACCTTCCGTCCTAACGCAGTGAACATTCCTAACTTTGCTTCTATCCTGGTAGCGTTAGACTATTTTTAAGATGTTAAACATGATAGTGCAATCAATCAATAATACTGCACTCCTTCAATGTTAAGTTTACAAAGGCAAAGCATTATCTGTCCAGGAAGGACATACAAAAATGATAGAGACAGATATTTTGAACGCAGAACTATATTGTAAGAAATAGTAAATTAAATTTTTGGACCCGACAGTGGGTACGATGGATGAGTTGCTAACAATGGCCGCCGACCGGTGCGAGTTTGAGACGGGGTCCGTTCCCCGCGCCGCACTAGTGTTGAGGTCTGGTTTTAGGCCGCAACATTATCTAAGTGTCTTATCTTTCACAGTTCCTATATCTACCTACCTACTTCGTGACGCATCGAATATTCCTAATATTGCTGCTATCCTGAAAATACCGCCAGTCTTTTGGGCACCCTCCCGCACGATTCAGACGTCGAACACGATTTTGACCTCTCATAGTTACGGAGAGTAGAGGGCGTATTCGGTACATTTCCGTGTTTTTTTTTTGATTTTATTTCTTAAGTAAGTACACAAAAGTTCACAAATTAATAATGCTATTTATTCATCGTATACATATACTATAACCGTTACAAAATACACCCATTCAAATATGTTATATACGAATTTGTTACATTTCAATCGCTTCAGTTTATAAGTTGAAGAATTTCATCCCAGACTAAATTACTCAGTTTCCTATTTCAATGCTCAGGTTGGATGGAAGAGATCTCTTAAAGAGATAAGTCCACCTTTGTACGTGACCTATTGTTTGTACTCTGTTATTATAATATTTTGGTACAATAAAGAATATATTATAAATCTAAGGGAGATATCTTTATAAATTAGTACAGGTTCTTAATGTCGCCGCTTTTAAAGCAGTGTGTGTTTAGCATGTCTCAACCTAACGCTTTAATCAAAAAAGGAAGCGCGTACATTATTGTTCAGCCATAGAAACTGCGTGGTCACACTCCTTGACATACGAGTATCTCCCTTGAACGGTCAAGACATCATCATAACCATTTTCCCTTCAAATCTATTTCACTTTTAATTTATTTCGTTAGACTTAAGATAGTATGTTTGATACAATAGTATCTCGTAAATGTATGTGTAAATAAATATGTTTTAATAAAAGGCAAGTTGATTCATTTCATCACATGCAGCAACTGCATTAGAACACCAGTGTTGAAGCAGAGCCTCCTCGCGAGAAGGTATAGACCGTTATCCTCCACGAAGGCCCAGTGGCCACCTTTCAGATTTCTTACACCGTCCTTGTTGCTTACACTTGTCTTAAGCACTGTTTTCAATTGAAAACAGCCAAAACAGCATATTTAACGTGTCCTCCAAAGTACGCAACCTGTATGTACCTATACATACTCGCATGAAAATGACTTAACGGATATACCTACCTACAGACAGTGTTGGTTAAATTCTCTAATTGAAGGCGAATGCGACGGTGCCTCCAGTGAGTTTCTTTATGTATCTCAGTAATGCCACAGATTACTAATAAGTTACTAAAGTAAGTAATGCGTAATAAAATTTCACTGCGGTTTTTATGGTCATGTTTTATGAAAGTCGGTTAAGCCGTTTCGAAGATATTTAGCCTTTAACACATTTGTTTGGCGTATTTGGATGATATCATAGCTTTCAGGGATTTTCTAAAAAGATTGAAGAATGGTTTGGACATCGAGAGGATGAATGAAGGAAGACTAACGAAAGATATACAATCTGTCCGGGGGACCACTGTACAGACTTTAGGGGCTAATAGTACACTTATTTTGACGAATAAAAATATACCACATATGGGGTCTAAACCCAATACCCTCCATACGGCAGCCATTTTTAATTTCAATTATTTTATAACGAGGTTCTTGTTCTCAAATTACAATAATTACAAAAATTGTAGCATTTTTTTCATGAATTTTTTTTATTGTATACATTACGGTATTACCTATCAGTATATGGCTAAATGTTTTGCATAAGATCTATCACTTTCAATAAAAAAAATATTAAAGTCAGATTTTGGGATAAAATTTTACATTATTTTTTAGTTTAAACGCTTTTCCACAAAAAGCAACCCTATTGATAATTTTACCTACTTTTTGTTGAATACTTAAAAAAAGCATACCAATAGGGTTGTTTTTTGTGGAAAAGCGTTAAAACTGAAAAATAATGTAAAATTTTATCCCAAAATCAGATTTTATTATTTTTTTTATCGAATGTGATAGATCTCACGCAAAACATTTAGCCATATACTGAAAGGTAATACCATAATGAATTCAATAAAAAAGTTTTCATGAAAAAATGCTACTATTTTAGTAATTATTGCAATTTAAGAACAAGAACCTCGTTATAAAATAATTGAAATTAAAAATGGCTGCCGTATGGAGGGTATTGGATTTAGACCCCATATGTGGTATATTTTTATTCGTCAAAATAAGTGTACTATTAGCCCCTAAAGTCTGTACAGTGGTCCCCCGGACAGATTGTATATACGAAGGGAATATGGACGCTAGTCTTGGTAGGGGAAGCCCACGGTGAACGTAACATGATCAAATCATGGACTTCTTACAGAAAGGCCGAGTCAAGAGTGCGATTTGGGAGCTTGGAGAGACGAATGAAACGAACTATCTTCCTTGACATACGTATATTGACTGCCTTTGATGGCACTACAATCAGTATATTAATACTAACTTATAACCTAATTAAGAGCTACGTATGGGGGTTGTGACTCACACACTACAAGAGTACCCTAAACCGACGAGCATATATAACAACATTATGATAGTGAATGAAGCAAAAGAGGTGTGTCATGATCGTAGCAAGTAGAAGGCTGGGGTCTCTGCCCTACGGGTAACCGGCATGACATTATGTATGTATGAAATAGTAATTTATTTGCAAATGAGTGTCCACCTGACAGTTGCAGTGTTATTAAGCCACTGATTGGCTTAACCTTGCGACGGGTGGTAGTTGTAACCCTGGGATGCCGATTGTTGGAGGAATTGCTGGGCGCCGTGAGAGATGAGATAGGGTCATGGTATCTTCACCAATTGGTCCTGCATACTTGCACAGGAAATAACTTTAAAGTATAAGTGTAAGTGTATGTATGAATACTTGTCATTCTTGTCCTTGTGTTCCTATTTATCTGGCCGTGTGTAGAGTGCCGGATGCAGATAAATCGTACATCAGTACGATGACAGTGACAGATGCAAGCTATTAGAAGGCGTTTAATTTAAACAATGTAATCCGGTAATGCTGGGAAAATTGTAGCATTCAGGTCGCTGCGGTAAACATGATTGTGTCAACATAAGGATAATGCATCAATTCCTTCCTCCTGTACAGACAACTTAATATCACCGGCCATGACAGTAACATCCTGGGTTGGTCAGTATTTTTAATAGATCACATTTTATGATATGTAGAAAGAAAATAAATCTTTTTAGAACATCATACCAACTAGGTTAATATTGAAAAAAAGGCTCAAAAATCAGTGTGCGAAGTGTGAGTTTTGTCTTGTTTTTAATTTTACCATCGCGTTCGCGTTTACGAAAGTCTCTATGAAAAAAATCGTTTTGCAAACTATCCGCTAGAGGCGCTGCACATTTCTCCATACAAAACGTCACGTAAACGTGAACGCGGTAGTAAAGTTAAGTCGAAACAAAACTCACACTCCGCGCTCTGTAGCATGAAATGAAACCGTACCTTGATCACCTAGATGATGTATGATGCCTATGTATTGGATAATCCGGCGAGTGTCGATGCGAAAACCAACCTTTTAGATTTTGGGAGAGACGGGGGGGACACAGACTCTAATAAAAATTACGATTTTAAAGCTTAATATTTATTTCCAAACTTACAACTATATCTTTACATGATTACCCTAATGCGATGGTGCAGTGAAGACTTTACTCACGTTGCTAAACAAAGACAATATAGGTAAGTACATACAAATTAAAAATTATAATTTGTAACAAATAATAATAAGAACAATCTTTATGAATTCACTCAGAGCACAAACAAGGAGGTCTATCTCATCCTCAGTCATGTTCAGAGTGCGCGTGAGAGACACTATCAGATATCTTTTAAACGTAACCCTAAATCAACAAACTGCTTAGGATAATCCCCGAATATTGAAAACGGCTCAACCGATTTTCGTCAAACATAGCTAAAGCCTCGGGCGAGCCTGATGCAGCGAACATGCCTAACGTTGCTGCTACACTGGTCGTGTTGAGTGTTATTGCTACTCTGTTGAATGGTTTCTAAGACATTGCATCTAAACAACTGAATCATTATTACTCACGCAATCATTAATAATGCACTTGTTCAATTATTGTGATTACATATAAAAATCAGATACTCTGTCTATAGGCGGTCCTTCTGTCCTAACGCAGTGAAACGGCTCAACCGACTTTCGTCAAACATAGATAGACTGCCCTTCGTTTAGTCTGAAACCGCACTCAAATCGGACTATACTGAGCTATCAGACTGGACACCACGCAGGCGAACACATAACATCCGTCGTTTTTTGTCGCGGGTTAAAAATTCCAATATCGAACCACTGTGATTACGAGGTCTCAAGCGCCACTCAAGATGTTTACGGCTCCATTTTATCGGAGCCCGAGAGATGAGTGGAAGCACTTTTTGCCGCCATTGTTATGTTTTGCAACTATCTATAATGGCGCATTGTTAGGGAGTTTTCACACTACGTCGTTGCTAAAACAGCATCACAAAACATGGTCTTGAGACTGAGACGCGATCTCTATCTTGTCTTGATTGAGAACTTGTGACCAGTCTCAAGTAAACGTGTTGATTAATAAACCTAACTTAAGACATGAACAGCACGTGCATACTCGCTTGAGTATGCACGTGCTGTTCCTAAACCAGGCTTCCAACTGATTGCTCAGGAGTAGGCCGCAATAAATAATAGAAACAGGAAGACTTGAATATTGTATTGTAATAAAAAGGCACTCTGAAAAAGGAATAAAAACACTGAATAAGAACATAAACGATAGATTGAATAAAACACATAAGAATTTGGAATAGAAACCGAACACAATAAACACTACAAAACACTCACGTTATAAAACAATGCCTTTACAAATGATAATGAATTTTATGATACTGGAAGCTCCAGCGCACTCAGCGGAAATATAATAGAATAGGGTTATAATATAATAAGTTTGACAGAAACGTCCGAGCTTTAGAACTGTTGAAAATATAATGACGTTGGTTTGTTCGGCCGTCTGAGTTCGAAATAGGAATTTGAATTTAAATATAGAGAAACGAAAAGGAAAAAGAACAAAAAGATTACTAACTAAAATCACCAACGAGACGCAATACCGTCACGTTACAATACTCGGCCTGCTCTGGAAGAAGAAATCCTGAGAAATCATAATGAAGCGAAAGGATTTCTTCGTTAAAAAATTAAATTACAAGAGAGAAAAAATAATACGCGCACCTCTCAAGTGAGTACTGCTTAGTACTCACTTGAGAGGTGTGCGTATTGATAAACGAAACTCAAGACTATCATTCATTCGCCGCTGAGGCGAATACTTGAGAAGTGATCTCAGCTGAGTAGACCTCAAGATTGGTTTATAAATTAGCACGGAGCTGGAGATAGCGTCAACTGCTTAAGACGCATCTCGGTTGATACAGCCTCAAGACTTGTATTGAGTTTGATTTATTAATACGGGCCTATGACTCGTGTTTAATGTGATGTTGCATGAACAAGGCTAATTAATTGATAACAAGCGTTTGAATGAAATAATATGTAATTAATGTAATTTTATTTTATTCACTTCTGTATTTGGTTGATTTGTATCATCATCGACGATTTGTACGCCGTGAGGCAAGACATGCAGGACTAAATTTAATATAACATCTGAATGTACAATATTTACTCATGCTCTTACAAATAAACTATCTTTATCTTTAGCGTATACATATACCGGATGAGTTTTCTTAGCGTTAGGAAAAAAATAGGGCATATAAGGTAAGTGAAATAGAAGGTATTGGCATAGTTGTTTCATTTTTACGGTCGTTCACTCGCATGATCGAGTCATGCTCGGTCGGTGTAGAGTGGCCCTTATCGGAATGCATTAATTACGTGGTGTGATAATGATACGTGGTTTTGCATTAATAGTCCACGAAGACCGAAGACTGCATTAAGTGCAGGGGGCAGTGCAGCCAGTGCCGGGCAGCGGGATGGGGCTTCTAGTGTATCGTGAGTACGATATATACATATTACATCCTGTATAATTTAAACTTAGACATAAATTATTCATAGTTTTCATTACACGTCCATTTATTTTATTTTTTTATATGAGAGGGCGGCAAACGAGCATGTGGGTCACCTGATGGAAAGCAATCACCGCCGCCCATGGACACCCGCAACACCAAAAGGGTCACAGATGCGTTGCCGGCCTTTGAGGAAGGTGTAGGCTCGTTTCTTGAAGGTTCCAATGTCGTACTCGTTCGGGAATACCGCTGCCGGAAGTCCGTTCCACAGGGTGGTCGTACGTGGTAGGAAGTTTCTTGAGAAACGTACAGTGGTAGACTTCCACTCATCCAGGTGATGTGGATGGAAATTTAATTTTCGGCGAGAAGTGTATCGGTTAAATTGTGCAGCGGGTATTAGCTCGAACAGTTCTTCAGAACAACACCAACACACAGAACAGAACCATTAAATAAAATATAAAATAAGTCATTACAATAAGATTGCAAGTAATTTTTCATTATTTGACGACCTGTTTGGTGTAGTGGTTAGAAACTCTGACTGCTATACCAAAAGGTCGCGGGTTCGAATCCCGCTAGGGGCATATGTTTGTATGACGAAACATGATCCGTTGACGCATGCCGGAGACAGAGAGTTGTTGCTCAATTCCGGCGAAACAACTGAAGCGATTTGGCTGAATTTTGGCACACAGGTGTAACGGTGTCGGTGTCGTTCTTTTGAACTGATACTCAGGGTAGGTTTGGGTTATTGGAGTTCAAATTCGAAATTAAACTGACTGACTGACTGATGACCTGACGGATCCTTTTTTTTGGCACATTGATTTTCAGGTTTAAACTCAGTCGCACCGTTATGTTAATCATTTTGTTACATCTCAATAGTTAATTTTTTAGTTTTAAGGCCCTTTCGGTCTCTGTACTATCTGTTTCACGCAATAAATAAGTTGGAGTGGTGATCTGTGTTCTGTTTTGACCCTGGCCAGAGCTGTCCCGCCCCGTCTTTACATATACACCTCGTGTCTCGACCCAGCTGGGCATATGTCACACAGGATAAAAAATTACTTGAAAGAAGACATAGGATTTTATCCCAATAACAGGGATAACTTACGAGGAATAGCTACACGGCGATAGAGAAATTCCACGCGAATAACATACTTATAAGCTATATCGTCATTCACAAGATCGTTTTTGTTGTCCATTGTTTACCAGCCAAGTAGTTAGGTATCGGTTGATAGATACTATCTGAAGTAATTAATATAAGATTATAGACTAAGGCCTAAGTGGTTGCCTCACTATCTCGGTATTCCATGAAAAAGTGTTATTGCATCCGGGTTAAATTGAAGATTACATCCGGGTTATTCACTGCCTGATTTAGATTTCTGACGGCCCTAGCCCAACTATGAATATGCACCCCGGCCTGTCCTGGGGGCCGATCGCGCTAAGTTTGAACGATAATACCAAAAACCACAACCAAAAACGTTAAATTTCGTATCGCGCTAATCATTTGAACGGAAGTTAACCTAGTTTTTTTTAATACTCGTGGTTAGCTCTACACGTTTTGGGTTTTATTTTGGGTTGGTAGTGTTATCTGACTCTTCTAAACCAATGATTTCTCGCCAGTGTTGGCCGCGTGGGTCGGCTGTTCGCTGGCAGTGGACATCACCATCCTGGACGCGGGAGGACTCAAGGCGCGCCTGGAGAACAATCCGTATGGAGGACTCAACATTGTTTTGCAACGGAGTGAGTTTGGTGGAGAATAGCAGAGGTCTACCGCTAAGTATTTCCGAAAGGGGTCTGAATTTTTATGTACGGAGGCTGGCTATAGTCCCAAATGGTTTTCATATTTTTACCTGACAGCCTCAAAAATCAAATCATATCAAATCAAAATATTTTATTCATAGGATAAAATTATCACTTGAAAACGTCACTATTAATATTATCATTTAAATTTACTGCTCATTCACAAAGCTGACTCCCCAAAAAAGAACGTGCAAGAAACTCTAGGGTTGCTCTTTTAAACAGATTATGGGTTACAATTTGTGATTTCGTAATTATATGAATAATAAGACAGCTATGTACCATGCTTGCTTATCATTCAAATAGTCAGTGATTTTATAATAGCCTTTTGCTAATAATTTCTCTTTTATTATTGCTTTAAATTTATTTAAAGGTAAATTTTGAATGTCTACTGGACTGATGAACCTTATTATAAAAGCGTATGTACATTGCCTTTTGAAGGATTTACTAACTTTGTGAAGTCGGCTAACATAAACAGATAACTGGTTCTTATTCCCTGTATTAACATTGTGCCTATCACTATTTTTGGCGAATAAGGTTATAAATTCTCATAAATGTATTGAGATGCCACTGTTAAGATATTAATTTCCTTAAACTTATCTCTAAGAGACAATCTAGGTCCTAATTTATAAATGGCACGAATAGCACGCTTCTGCAGAACAAAATGTATGTCTAAAGCAAGCTACTGATTTGTTAGAAAACATTTTTATTCTAACATTTATAGGTACTGTATCAATGCGCGAAAAAATCACGACCTTTGAGATTATAGAAAATTAAAAGTGTATTCTTACTGGACTATATGGGATTAACTCTATTTTTATTATTATTATATGGGACTAACCGCCTCCGTGGTGCAATGTAAACAACATTGGGTTTACGATTCGGAGGTCACGGGTTCGATCCCCAGCAGGGTACATGTTGTAGCACTCCGTTTGGTTGGTGGCTAGCTACCACCATCTTATCTAAATCTGCCGCCAAGCAGCAATGTTAATAGCATTGTTGTATTCCGGTTGTCAGAGATAAGATAGCCAGTCCCCCAAATATGTTGGGGTTTTCG
Organism: Oegoconia quadripuncta; assembly: GCA_949316235.1. Taxonomy (NCBI): domain Eukaryota; kingdom Metazoa; phylum Arthropoda; class Insecta; order Lepidoptera; family Autostichidae; genus Oegoconia; species Oegoconia quadripuncta. Next base: position 1,966,393 of record OX438748.1, read on the forward strand.
GGTCAGTACGCTTCCACCTTCGACCTCATCTTTACTTTACATCAGGTGTGATTGAAGTCAAGTACCAAACTGTTATGCATAAAAAAAATATGCACGAAATAAAGTAATAACATTAAAGGTGTTGCAGAGTAACAAGATTATTTTTAAGCCTGAAAAAGTACGCATAGAGTATTTCCAGACGGGCGAAGCCGCGGACGAACAGCTACTTTTCAAATTTGCCTGCATACTATAATTCCATTTTCTCCCACCAGAGGGCTTATCTGAAGTAATAGCGGTGATAGGGCGTCGCACCGGCGCCATCAAGGACGTGGTACAAGACGGAGACGTGGTCATCCAGTTCTCAAATGACACCACCGTGAGGATCACGGCGGATGAAGTCACCGGCCAGAGGAACGGGCAGGTCCTCACGTTCACCTGGGAGGCGCCGAAGAGTGTGCGGTTGGAGGATTGTGTTAATCTTGGTGAGCACGCTTTTCGCAGGGTTTCTCTCAAGATTGCAAATTCCCAGCTGTCCCATAACCTGTGATAGAACGTCGTTTACTCCAATCAACAAGGGTTTTCTCGGAGACCCTGACAGTAAATCCTCAGTCGGTAAAACAGTCCAGTTGGTAAAGTAGTCCTATGGTCGATTTTACTTTCGGATTATTTGTAAACCACCATCTTACTCTACATCATTATATGTACTTTTCACTGACGGAAGAATATGTACGTACCTTCCCTCTCGTAGATGGGTCATGTCGATATGGTATTTCAATCAATCAAATAAGAACTGAGGCCCATATTACAGAACGTTACTCAAGCAGTTGTTGAGGACAGTTAAAAAGGGACAACTTTATGTAACTTGTATAGCGGCATCTCTTTCTAACTATGCTCAAGCGCATATCTATATATATATATATATATATATATATATATATATATATATATATATTTGTTTTTGTTACGCGATATCTTCGTCAATTGTTAATCGATTTTCATAATTTTTATTCAGTTTGATAGGGTTTATTCGAAGAGGTCACCACATAAATGAAAAAAGGGGTTAAGATCTGATAATGCACTATAGAGAATGGAAGCTTGCTGAGCTTGCATATTAAATTATAGCAGGATTATGTAGGTACTAACCTATTGGCCGAAGCTATTTGTCTCAAGCTACTATACAATCATCATCATCATCATATTAGCTACAAAACGTCATATAGGCCTGTCCCATAGAATTCCAGAGTCATCAGTTGGAAGCGGCCTGCATCTAGCAATTTCCCGCGACCTTTACCAGGTCGTCTGTCCACCTTGTGAGTGAACATAGCCAGCGGATTAGCAAATTGAGGTGGCAGTGGGCAGGGCATATAGGTGAAAGAGCTGATGGCCGGTGGGGCATTAAAGTTATCAAGTGAAGACCACGCACCGACATGCGTAGCGTACTACACACATCCTCAAGTCTAAATATTTGTCGTACTATTCCAAGGCTCAAGCCACTGGTACGGTGGGCCGCAGCAGAAGCGTCAATACTGGCCGATCGAACGGCTAGTACTCCAGGACTACTCTTACGTCACCAAGGAGGCCGATAACTGCGGCATCGCCGAGCCATACTGGCTCAATTCTGAAGGCATTTTCTACTACTTTGATAAAAAAGTACCTCTGTTCATCGATCAAGTGAGTAGATACTATGATAGATAAGTCGATAGATAGAAACGTCCTGGAGTATTCATTTTCGATTAGAGAGTTAAGCAACTTCTGGTGCAGTCAGTCCTTGTATGGGTCACTAGCAACATTTTAACACGAGTTTTCCGTGATTCTGATGTCACTTTAAACGGACTTACTGTCATTAAGCCAAGTCGGTGAGCTTCAGGGGCGGTTTAAAAACATTGACTATCGACCACTAGACTGATACAAATCACTCCACCCGCGTGATGGATTATAATTAGGGTTGCCTCAAGTTCCGTCTTACTATATGTCCTGTATTTGTCCCGTATTTCGACAAAATACGGAAATAGAATAGAGAGGTGAGGGGCGCGAACCACTACTGTGGAGATTAAATCTCATTAGATCAATACCCATCTGTTAGAAAACTCATACTACGTGCACATGCGTGCAAAACTAGTTAAATATAATAAAACATAGTTCAAAAGCCGCGTGTCGGTATTGAATGTCTTAGGTTCGAGTTTTAGGCATCAGAAAAGAAAACGTCCCGTAATGACTTCTAAATGTTATGGCAACCCTAATTATAATGGATAATGTGGTTGACTTTATAAAAAGTTTTTAGAAACTCCAAACAAATTGACAGTACCTAAAAGAACTGCAGAATTAACTTTTAATTTTTGTAATGTACTGACTATACATAGATACTTGGCTTATTCCGACATGCACTTGGCCAGTTATTTCTTGGTAATCCCAAAGCTTCCCATTATAATAATAACAAGCGGGCTTCGTCATATTATTTTCTTTGTCAGGAATCAAGCGGTACGAAAGACTTATCAATAGTTTAGTTTCAAATAGTTATGTCAAAATAACAAACATAAGCCATCTTTCCAGAACGACCTAGAAAAGAACGCAGCGTGCTTCATAGCGCAAATAAAACCGCCCTACTCCAGCAAACGTGACAGAAACGATCTTGTCTACGCAGTAGGTATCTTCGAGGACGTCCGGAAAGCTCATGAGTACGCCGTCGAGAAATACCTAGAGAAACCCACCGGAATCCCCGATGAGAGGATGATCACGTACCCAATTTGGTCTACATGGGCTAAATACAAGACAAACGTCGATCATGATGTTGTCCTCAAATTCGCTGATGAAATATTGAGCTATGGCTTCCCAAACAGTCAGCTGGAGATCGATGACCTCTGGGAGGTGTGCTACGGTTCGCAAACTGTGGACGTGGATAGGTTTCCTAACATGAAGAATACGGTGGACACGTTGAAGGCGAAAGGTTTCAGAGTGACGATTTGGACGCATCCGTTCATAAACAAGGGTTGTGATCCGTGGTATACGGAAGCTAAGAGTAAAGGGTAAGTTTTCCTTTTTCACACATTGAACCACACCAAAAGAACAAGACTTAGGCCCGTATTAATAAACCATTCTCAAGATTGAGAACAGTCTTGTGACCGGTCTCAAGTAAACGTGTTGATTAATAAACCGAACTTGAGTTCTGAAAAGCACGTGCATACTCAAGCAGTACTCACTTGAGAGGTGTGCGTATTGATAAACGAAACTCAAGACTATCATTCATTCGCCGCTAAGACGAATACTTGAGAAGTGATCTCAGCTGAGTAGACCTCAAGATTGGTTTATAAATTAGCACGGAGCTTGAGATAGCGTTAACTGCTTAAGACGCATCTCGGTTGATACAGCCTCAAGACTTGTATTGAGATTGGTTTATTAATACAGGCCTAAGGGTGTTAAATACACATGCACGATCGAGGACACAGACGTATTAAAAGGTAGTAGTAGTAATAAAGATTATTATGGTTCGGCCAATAGATTGTTTCTTCATCCCGATGGGTACACTCATCTCTTGTCCATATAATCATAGAATTATGGATATCCGTAATGCTAGAATCTAATTTGATTTTGATCTAATTATGTGAACAGTAAGAACTTCACGATAAAATAAACTGTCTACTGTTCAGATACCTGGTCTCCTCGGAGTATGGCTCGGTGGAGACGAGCTGGTGGAACGACAATGAAACCACCACCGCTTATATCGACTTCACCAAGCCCGAAGCGAGGATGTGGTACCTCGAACGCGTGCAGAGGCTGAAGACTTTATACGGCATTGACAGCTTCAAGTTTGATGGTGGGGAGTCGAGCTGGTCTCCACAGGTAAAGAAGATTTCGGCATAGGCGAAAGGAAAAGCGCTTGTCATCTTATAGTCGAAGGACTTAAACATAAATGCGGGCACTTGTGTTCCGCGAATAAGCTCCATTCATACTAAGAAACCTTGAAGTCATATTCAGATAAGTACTAGCTGTCAGCCTGCGGCTTCACCTGTATGGAATTATTTTATCGCAGGCTTTTTTATCATGAAATTAAGTCTACGTCCCTTTCCAGGTTCTAGGCCTACCTTTCTGCTAAATTTTCATAGGTATCTATCATTGGTTCAGAAGTTGTGGTGAAAAGATAAACAAACAGACAGAGTCAATTTAATAGTGTGGATATTGTCGGCGAATCGTTTAAACGTCTTCTCCTATTGTATAGAGTTGGTGAATCCATGGACTACAAGGAAGTGGACACCGATTAGATCCCACTCCTTTATTTATCGTGAAGCTGATTAATGTATAAAGTATCTCTTTGGTTTGTAGATTCCAGTCCTGAAAGGCGACATCAGGGATCAGCCGGGAGTGATCACGGCGGACTATGTGAGATCGGTCGCTCAATTCGGCCCTATGGTGGAAGTCAGGGCTGGGTACAGGTATGGACTTATTTATTCAATTAAATAATGGTTTGTTTGGTAGAAAGTATAAGAGCAAGTTAAAAGCACGGGTTCCGGAGTAAGGTATCACTACAAGACGTTACAAAACGAGGAGGTCCTCAATTCGCGTTTCCGTACTAATCCCTCACCTCTGGAAATAAACACCAATTTAAAGTTTGAGTGCTCTGTAGAGTCAAAAGTGAAATAAGCAGCTTAGAAGAGGGTCAAAATAACACACACTTAACATAAGCTATAAATTATAAAACAATAATTACTATTGTACAAAGTTATAATTATTACTTCTTTCCAGAACGCAAGACCTTCCGATCTTCGTCCGCATGATCGACAAGGACACATACTGGACGTTCGAGAACGGCCTCCCGACGCTCATCACGACGTTGCTTCAGATGAACATGAACGGCTACCCGCTAGTCCTCCCCGACATGATCGGGGGGAACGGGTACAACGAGCCACCGGGGAAGGAGCTCTTCATACGGTGGATGCAGGCCAACACGTTCATGCCGAGCATGCAGTTCTCTTATGTGCCTTGGGACTTTGATAATGAGGTAATATTAAATAAAAAGAAATCTGCTTATGACCGGCTTGGACTGAATCATTTTACAAGTCTACTTCTGGATATAAGCCTTTCTTATGGCACGATTTGCAACGCTTTCTCATGGGAGAATTTGCCCATCTGGCAACGCGGACATGATTGTGTTATCAGGTTTTTATCAAAATGCCGATGCATTTAGAATGAGTGTCAGTTCACTGATAAAGTAGCTCATAAACTTCTAACAACAATGCCTACAAAGTTTAAATCGAGCGAATAACAGATACTTAGATAAAAAAATTGCGATTCTTTTGTCTCTTTCCATCGTCCTCTTGATGGAGGGAGGAAGAGAAAGAAAGAGCTGCTGGCCGATGGGGCATTAAAGTTCTCGAGTGGAGACTAAGCCCCGCCACGCACAGCGCAGGACGTCCAATCAGAAGATGGACGGACGACCTGATGAAGGTCGGGGGTAGTCGCTGGATGCAGGTCACTTCTGGAAATCTATGGGGGAGGTTTATGATCGTTAGTGGACGTCCTGCGGCTGATATGAAAATGAATAAAAATCTACCATACTTTATGTGCTATTCCCAGACGATCCAGCTGAGCAAGAAGTTCATCGATCTGCACGCGCAGTACGCGCCGCGCATCGTGGAAGCGTGTCGCGCCGCGGCCGACGGCTCGCCCGTCAACGCGCCCATCTGGTGGATCGCGCCGGACGACACAACGGCGCATGACGTCTGGGACGGTACCATTTTTCTTTTTCTTTTCTACTTTTTCGCGAGTTAATAGTGTGGATTTTGGAGGTCAAATATATCTCACAAGCAAAATATATTGTGTGAACTCGGACATCTCAAATAACTGAGTCTGTCTGACTGATTTTTTGTCTGGGTTCAAAATGGCGAGTCATATTTAAAGTTGAAATGGTGACCAAAACGTGATTTCCAGTTGCTTCCTACTATGAGACCAAATAATTGTTTACTCGATATGTTAGAAGAGTAAGAAAAATATAGGAGTGATGATAGAATAGGTACAAGTGTACTTTCTCACGGGTTCCAGGACAATCCGATAGATGGCGCAAATCTAAATGTATACAGGCGCGCGGCCAGTTTTTCGCTCTCTTCCAATCGGTGCAACATCCAACAATAAACCCTCCATCACCACGCAGCTGCCGTTTACCTTCCCCCAACATATCTACAAGTTTGTATGAAACCTAGTCGCTAGACTGCCTACAGCTAACTCAACCCCCGCAGAGTACCTGCTGGGCGAGGCGCTGCTGGTGGCGCCGGTGCTGGAGCGCGGCGCGACGTCGCGGGACGTGTACCTGCCGCCCGGCGCCTGGCTGGCGGCCGCCGACCCCGCGCGTCCAATGGCCGGCGGCGCCTGGTACCGCAACTACCCCGCGCCCCTCGACACGCTGCCTTTCTTCGTTAAAGTCAACTAGCCAGACAACTAACACATCGACGTTCTCGGCCTATTGCGCTTCTACAACGGTTTCACCGTTCCTGGTTTTGGTTTAGCTCATGTAAAAAATGGTATCGCGCTATTTTTTCTGAACCATTAGATCGTTAAATTACCAAGCGGGTTGGAGCCTGTTAGATAATTTACCATAAAGATACTAGACTCATTTCGAAATGTGGTGAACGTAACGTTTTTGGTCATGAAATGGTTTAATAAATACTTTCAAACTTAGCGCGATTGGACCTCAGGTTAAATTGATGCCCATAATTCGTATGATCCGAGTGTCGTCTGGACACACTGTGTAAAGACCACGAAACCTACCTGGCAGTAATGTGGGCATTATTTATATTAGTTGGTCAGCATGAATAATGACAAATTGATTAAACAAATCCCATACTACTTAATATAGATAGATAGATAAATTAAAACTATTCGCATTCACGGAAACTAGATCCTACCAATTTTAACTTTTGTAAGTAAAATGCAGGAAAAGTGCTTACAGTTTTTTATGAAAAGATGCGGTCCGCCATCCTGAGGTCAGAATGGCGTAAGTGACATTCATATTCTTAACTTGGTCCCGCCATTCTGACGTTCATTATGGACGCACGTTTAATTTACTGCACCGAATTAATTCTCTAAAACTAACTGAGGTATGAAGGAGGCGAGGTACGACATTCTAATTCACTCTTATCAAGATTATTTACGTGACCTTGAAAGAACCAATCAGAGTGCAATACCCTGACAGGGCTAAACATTAAGATCCGAGTTTTTGAGCGTCTGTTTGTTGACAGATGTCCCTCGCTTATTATTAGAGCCTACAGCCTGTGTATTCGATGCCTATAGACATATTTGATGGAAACCGGTTTAGCTACTTCAAAGATTTTTTGCATTTCGATATTTTGAAAGTTTTGCGAGTTTTTCTAAAGTTCTCAAAAATAGTGTCATTTTATACATAGTAGTTAGCCCGCTTAACGTTAGTGTTTGGAAATAAGTAGGCTTCAAAGCGTAATAGACAATTATGACGTTTTTGGGCCCTCGAGGCAGATTACTACATTATATTTAAATAGGATTTAAGTATCTAACATATTACAAAGCTTTGTAAATATTAAAAATATATCAAGAGTGTTAAAAAAAGTGGTTTAATTTCTGTAAATTAGCTTTTTTTTGTGAAATGTGGTTTGCAAAAACCAAAGAAAACAGAGTGAGTTTTATGAAAACAAGGTCTAAGGCCCGTATTAATAAAACATTCCCTAAGATTAAGAACAGTGGTGTGACCGGTCTCAAGTAAACGTGTTGATTAATAAACCTAACTTGAGACTTGAAAAGCATGTGCATACTCAAGCAATACTCACTTGAGAGGTACGCGTATTAATAAACGAAACTTGAGGCGAACATTTGAGAAGTGATCTCAACTGAGTAGACCTCAAGATTGGTTTGTAAATTAGCACGGGTGATACAGCCTCAAGATATTGGGATCTTAAGAAGTTGAAAACGAAACACAATTTCTCAATTCCACCGTATTTCTTTGTATGTTTATTTAGCAATATATTCGTCAATTGTTCACCAATTTTAATGATAATTTTTTTGTTTGATAGGGTTCACCGCCAGAGTGGTCTCATGAGATAAAAAACGGAACCTTGCTGAAGTCGAGTGTTTTACCAATTTTTGGCGGTTCTATTAATTGGCGTTATTAGATCTGTCCATTGTATTTATATTGATACTAGCAGCGCCAAATTTTAGTTGCACTCATTGATTAATCATTTCCATAACAGCGAACTTCTTTCTATTTATCTTTGTTCTTCAAGTGTAGTTTATATTCAAAATAATATTTATATAGCTGTATACAAATATAAACATATTCGCACCTTAAGCAGACGAGTAACCGTGTCGAAGTGGCGAAACAGTTTCTTTCTTTTCTATTAATCAAGGTTAGTATGTTTACTACGAATGGTGCATTCCATTAAGTCTTTTTTTTTTTTTTATATGAGAGGGCGGCAAAAGAGCATGCGGGTCACCTGATGGAAAGCAATCACCGCCGCCCATGGACACCCGCAACACCAAAAGGGTCACAGATACGTTGCCGGCCTTTGAGGAAGGTGTAGGCTCGTTTCTTGAAGGTTCCAATGTCGTACTCGTTCGGGAATACCGCTGCCGGAAGTCCGTTCCACAGGGTGGTAAGTATTTGAAAACCAAAAAACTATGCAAAAAAGGAACTAAAGACTTCTACTTCAAAATCCGTTCAGCTATTTGAATGTTTGGAAACACGCCATTTTGTTTTTTAGAATTTTTACCACAAAACGTGGCAAGCCGTTTGGTATATTCTTGCAAATAAACTTATTATCTTATCTTATCTTGGACAACAGGGGGTAACATAGAAATCGTAGTGGGGCGGTCGGATAAAAATTACAAAATAAATTAATAATCAATGGTGTCGATTCGGATGTACAACGAACTAACTAAATTTAAAGCAGATACATCCTTTTCTAACACTATTAACATGAAAGGGACGACTATAAATTAAGACCTGTCAAATTAAGTTAAGAGCTGTCAAAACAAGTCGCTCCATAGTATTTTAATCGTGACGTCGCTAGGTGTACACCTAATATTGATAAAGAAGTGCTTGTTTTGATCCTTTTACTTAATTTGACAGGACTTAATTATATGTCGTCCTTTTCATGTATTAGTGGTTAGAAAAGGATACATATAATTTAAATTTAGTTAGTTCGTTGTACATCCGAATCGACACCATTATCTATATTTAGACACAACATATTTAATATAATACATTGTCATAAACGTATCTGTTATTACCCTCTTATTCATAAAAATTTACAAACGCTTTATACACGTATGTATTGTCACTTTCTTTCATTACAACATTTCCTTATGAACGACAGAGACAAAACATACTTTAACTAAAACAAGGCTTATAAAGGTGTATTATTCAGAAAAATATTTTTTTATGAATAATACGGTTAATTTATATCTACAATAATTCTTATAATCAACATTATGTTTGAACCAATGATGTTTGAAGGGTAACCTACCATACTTTCGAAACTTTCTTGGTCGAATATCAATTGTTCGAAAACGGTAATAAGAAATTTCAATTGCCAGAGTGATTATTTCATATAACTTTTTTTCCCATAAACTTATTTTATATATGTGTCACATACTAGAGAAACGATTAACCGATTATCAGAACTACTTTATGATGTTTGACAGATGTTTTACTTACTATAATTTAAATTACTAGAATTACTTTTTGTATTGTATGTATGTATGTATTTATGTAGTATATCAACCATCTGGTATCCACAACACAAGCCTATAGTTGCTTACTGTGGAACTAGATGGCGTTGTGTGTATGTCTAAGGATATTTATTTATTTATTATTTACTTTTTCTTGACAACCCCTATCTGTAGCGAGCGAGCGAAGCTATAGCGAGCATGGGTCGGAGCACCCCGACACTGTTGGTAAGGTTCAGAGGCTCCCGCCTTAACCTTCCATGTTAGTGTAAGGGCAAAGGGTTTCCGCCTTTGTCCTACGGATCGCTAACTCGTGACCGCGACGCGAATACCGTGTCACGAGCCGCCTTCTTGGTTGGGCAAATGTAGGAAATTAATAATTTGTTAAAATGTAAAACATAATGTTTAATAAACTTGTAAATTCAAATAATAATGTTGTATAAAATAATGTTAAATGTTAATTAATTAAGTAATGTTGTTCTTGCTCGAGTTGGTGGAGACAACTGGGTTTTAGGCTGTTTCTAGCCGAGCCGAGGCGCCGCGGCGTCAGCGCGTTTATCTAATTTGGGTTACACGCGCGTTGCCGGCCCGGCCAAAGTGCAGCATAATGTACGTTGACCGTACAGTTAGGTTGTGTTCTTATAATATTGTTAATAATATGCTGAAAACCAAAATGTCTGGCAATAAATGCTTCGGCTAAACGTTCGGTTGTACTTTAAAACATATTACAAAAAATAACATTTGAATATCGTACATTCGAACTTCTGTAAAATACATTTCCGGTGAAATGAAACATACAGAAAACAAAAATATGGAAAATGTTTTCGAACAATTAAAATTCGAAAAAAGAAAAATTTGCATTCGTGATAGATAACCCTAATTAACAAATGATAAACACCCTACAAGCGGAAACATAACAGTAACTGAATTCGCAACAATGCTTTATTTTTTCTAGTCATATTGATTACAAATATGTGATCTAATTCGGTAAAAAGCCTATACACCTCGTGGCTTTTTAATATAGAAAATATAAGCTTGTATAACTCTCTAAGGCATGAATAAACGCAGCCAATCACACGTCGTCGCCGGCCGGCCACACGAACCCCGGTATGTCCTCCACCAATCCGCGCCCGAGCAGCATGAACCCTTCCACCAATGCATTGGGGTCGACCCTGTATGTAACCACGCCCCCCTCTACTGTGCGCTTTAGTGCGTTGGCAGTTGATACCTAGAAAGGAAAATTTTCTTATCAAACTCAACTTGGTAGAAAATTAAAGGACAGCCGGTGAGAGATCATTAACTTCAAGCATTTATTTTAATGTAAGATACACTTTTTTGTAGCACTTGATCTCAATCACACCTGATGTTCAGTGAAGATGAGGCCGAAGGTGGAAGCGTACTGACCCGGAAACCCCAACATATTTGGGGGACTGGCTATCTTATCTCTGACAACCGGAACACCACAATGCTATTAACATTGCTGATTGGCGGCAGATTTAGATAAGATGGTTGTAGCTGGCCAGGCGGACATTTAAAATGCCCTACCACCAGCCAAACACAGTACTAAATATGTATCCCGCTGGGGACTTTCGCGACGACCGAATCATAAACCTAATGTTGTTTACATTGAGCCACGAAAGCGGTTAATGATATGATTTGTTGTATGTCAATTTAAATATATTGGAAATAATAATGGAGCTGCATTTATCTGTCAGTCAATATGTCCAAGCTACTACCGCTTCGGAAAGTGAAATCATCTGTGGGAAACGAAGCGGCGCAATAAACCCATAGGATCAGGTATTGTTCTATATTTTTAAATACAATTATGTATGTAAGTAATACAAGTTTATAATTTTTGCGAGCTGATCGAATTATACGAAGCGTTTCTTTCATTCAGGTTTCACTAATTTTGTAATAATCGTTTTTTATATATCCTAATATCTTTATTGTATACAAAATTGTTACAGAAATATGCATTGTATATAAAATGTACAAAGGCGAGCTTAACTCCGATAGAGTTTTCTACCAGCAAACCTTAGAGATACATAGTGTTTATTAGATTGGGCAGAAAATAGTGTACACAACATTTGAAAATTATTTTATAAAAAATAATATCTATAAAAATATATACCCAAAAAAATACCGAATAAATAAAATTAATATACCACATACATATATATAGTACGAAGTATAAACAAGTATATACATTAACAATACTCATATTATGGTAAATAATTAAATAATTACTATAATATTGAGGAGAAATCATAAAGACAAATGATGCTCTTTTCTTGAAAACTCCTAACGATGGACTTGTGCGGTATGCGGTAGTGCGTTCCGGTCTCACTGACCGAATCGTGAACGAATCACTATAACGTGTTGTCAAGTGTGATGAGCATTTAATGTTTTTTTTTTTGGTTTATTTATCCATAGAACATTATTTGAACAATCTTCGCTATAAGACGCCTACGAAAACCTGTCAAGGTTTGTGTGTAGTGCTGCGAATGAGGTCACTGACCCGCCGCGTTATTAATTATTACAAAAGATATGTAACGTAACTTAAATATCTACATGCATAAGATGATATGCGAAAGCAAGTAGACATGTGTCTCTCTATCGAAATAAAATTTGTTGGAAAGGCACTTCCTACATAGTTCCATCTATAAAGTACTTCTTTAATGCATATTTACATTGTTTTATGTTACGCATGTTATTAATTAAGCATGAGGGATGTGGTTGTCCTGCAAGGTTCTGTGGTTGTTTTTTGTTAATGTTGTGATGACATGATAAATAAATAAATAAATATTTCGGACACTTACACCAATCATCTAGTCCCAAACTAAGCATAGCTTGTGCTATGGATACTAGATAACGGATGAACATACATAAATATTTATATAAACATCCATGACTCGGGAATAAATGTTCGTATTCATCACATAAACATTTACCCCTCGAACCCGCAACCGTTGGTTTCGCTGACAGGGTCACTATCCGCTACACCGACCGGTCGTCAAACTGTACAATGACAAACATGATCTTTAAACTGTTTCTCTTTTCGATTAATGTGTGTGGGAATGTAAGTAAATATTAATGCTTTATAGTATTGACCTTATAAGACTGTTACACGAGTGATGGGGTAATACTGGTAGGAGAGTACATCTTCCACCTTCCCACCACCATATAAAAAAAAAAAAAAAAAAAAACATCTGTAGTATCTAATGTATACCTGGAACTCCCTAGGCTCGTGTATGTTTGGTTTCCACAGCACACCGATGACGTCACCGCCGTAGGTGTCGTGGAAGAATAACGCGAACTCGTCGTAAGCGTTCTGTAAAATAAAATTATACTTTTTTTAGTGTCTTGGCCTGGAATGTCTCTTTCATCTTACTTGCATCACAAATATGAATGAGTGGTCTTATCTGCTCACCGTTTTTTCTTCCTTATTTTTTATAATTATTGATGATGACATGACATCGTTTGTCCCGCGTGAGGTGAGTGGGATAGTGGTATTTTTGTTCAAGCGAATGAGCAGGACAAATATTATCGAGCAGGTTTTTGTTTTATGCACGACGGATTCGTACTTGACCTCAATTACACCTGATGTTAAGTGAAGATGAGGTCGAAGGTGGAAACGTACTGACCCGGAAACCCCAACACATTTTGGGGACTGGCTATCTTATCTCTGACAACCGGAACACAACAATGATATTAACATTGCTGCTTGGCGGCAGATTTAGATAAGATGGTGGTGGCTAGCCACTAGCTAGGTTTAATAAAACAATGTAAAATGTGTAAGAGACGTTGTCGATACCGTGTTTTGAAGGCAAATGTACGTCACGAATTGGTGGGGATAGATTTGATGTCGACCGAACCGCATTATAAAAACTACCCCTGAAACTCACCCTCAACTCATCCAAGTACTTCGCGACTGGGTCGAACTCGACGACCGGTATAACGTCGTCGGCGAGGGTCTCAACCTGTGGCGTGGGCGTGGGCGTGGGCAGCCGTCCCACGCGCTGGAACGCACGCGTCACCATATGGGGACGTATCCTGATAATCACGTCATAGCCTTCCAGGGACGGGACGAAAGCGCGCTAAGGTGAAATAAATAAACATAAATATCTTTGCACATACACACAGCGCCATCTAGTTCCACACTAAGTAACTAAGCACTATAGTGTACATACATACACAGCTGAAGTTACAACAACGTTAGAAAATTAATGCTTGACACGACATCCACAGTTCACCTTAATATATAGAAATGCACACGTGACATGGAAATGCCGTTTCAAATCTGGTAAATAGCTAGAATATACTCTGGATAAAAACATTGGAAATGTTTTATGCCGATAAAGTAGTTTGTGTCTGACTACATGGCATTGAATGGGTTAAATACAATCGCGATAAAGTTATTCCACGCAGGCGAAGCTAGTAGTAGTAGTAGTAGTAGTAGTAGAAGTAGTAGTAGAAGTAGTAGTAGTAGTAGTAGTATAAGTAGTAGTAGTCGTCGTCGTAGTAGAAGTAGTAGTAGTATAAGTAGTAGTAGTATAAGTAGTAGTAGTAGAAGTAGTAATAGTAGTAGTAGAAGTAGTAGTAGTCGTCGTCGTAGTAGTAGTATAAGTAGTAGTAGTCGTCGTAGTAGTAGTAGAAGTAGTAATAGTAGTAGTAGAAGTAGTAGTAGTCGTCGTCGTAGTAGAAGTAGTAGTAGTATAAGTAGTAGTAGTCGTCGTAGTAGTAGTAAAAGTAGTAGTAGTAATAGTAGTAGTAGAAGTAGTAGTAGTCGTCGTCGTCGTAGTAGTAGAAGTAGTAATAGTAGTAGTAGAAGTAGTAGTCGTCGTCGTCGTCGTAGTAGTAGAAGTAGTAATAGTAGTAGTAGAAGTAGTAGTAGTCGTCGTCGTAGTAGAAGTAGTAGTAGTCGTAGTAGTAGAAGTAGTAATAGTAGTAGTAGAAGTAGTAGTAGTCGTCGTCGTAGTAGAAGTAGTAGTAGTATAAGTAGTAGTAGTCGTCGTAGTAGTAGTAGAAGTAGTAGAAGTAGTAGTAGTCGTCGTCGTAGTAGAAGTAGTAGTAGTATAAGTAGTAGTAGTCGTCGTAGTAGTAGTCGTCGTAGTAGTAGTCGTCGTAGTAGAAGTAGTAGTAATAGTAGTAGCAGTAGTAGTATAAACTGACCAGCGCGTTGTCAGTCCCCCCGGTGGGCAGGCCCCGCAGGTGGGCGAGGGCGCGGGCGGCCAGCGCCCGGGCCCGCGCCAGCACGGCGGCCGACGGTGACGTCACGCTCCACGCGCTGGGGGCGTGCCCGTCCATCGACGTCACCACGTACATGTGCGGCGGCTGGCTGCGGTCGCGGGCGTTGAACTGCCGCTCCAGCTCCGCTATGTCCTCGCCTGGAGAGCGACCATCACATTCGTTAAATATAGAACGCTTGTGGCTCTCAAGTATATGAGTAGATGATTTGTTAGCAAATTAAAGTAACTAGAGTTTCCTAAATTCATCATGACCAATAGAAATCACCATGTCATGCATGAGTAGACGATTATGAAACGGACGGTGTACGGATGAACCTGTATAGGTTTTTGTGACACTTGTAAATATATCTTTGTCACATTTTAGATAAATAAACAGAATACAATCTATTATCTATACATCGTTTGTTAATTAATTTCAGCTCACATCCACCTACGATTGGCTTAGGCCTCTTCTCTATTGTGCCAATGTTCATAGTCAAAATATTATAAAAGATGAATTAAATGAATTTGTATTTAAAATAAGATAAACAAAATCCTCTATACTACCACAATATAAAAGGTATATTATGTTCGTTCGTATTTGTTTTACCTCTAAATAGTACAAAACAGTTGTGTGATTAGCACACGGTTAGCACATAATATAATGCCTGTGTATGTGTGTGCCTTTGCTCGACTCATACATCTCGATAGATGATGCTAATGCGATAGATAGATAAATTTAAGCCAAGCGATGATACACGAACAAAGATAAACTTGATAATAATCACTTGATTTACTTATAAAAATGCTAACAGTATGCGTGCTCACTGTATGATGGGCAAACGTGAACTGATTATGTACGAGCGTTGAAAAGCGTTACACTATGATGGAATTTCTGAGATGAGAAAACGCATGATCGAGTATTTTTTTTAAAGGTATATAAATAAATAAATATTTGGGGCACTTACTCCAATCACCTAGTCCCAAACTAAGCAAAGCTTGTACTATGGATACTGGATAACGGATAAACATACATAAATATTTATATAAACATTCATGACTCGGGAATAAATGTTCGTATTCATCATACAAACATTTACCTCTCGCGGGATTCGAACCGGCAACCGTTGGTTTCGCTGACTGGGTCACTATCCACTACACCAATCGGTCGTCAAATCGGTCTTAATAATTAAGAATTATTAGGAGTTCACTGTTTACGAGGGATGAAAAGTGTGAGGACACCGAAAGAAGAGTGAATGCCGGAAATCGGGTGAACGGAGTACTGCATGTCTTTATAAGGAGTAAGAATGGGTCCAAAATAGCTCGCGTGGCTGTTCACGGCGGGGTGCTGGTTCCAACACTGATTTACGGAAGTGAATGCTAGGTATGGCAAAAGAAGAATGAAATTAGAATTAACGAGGTGGAAATAAGATCATCGAGAAGACTTCGAAATATAGAATCAGTAATAGGGAGTTGAGCAGGGTGAATGAAGACGGAGCGGCGAAGATTGAAAGAGCTATGCCGAGGTGTTTTCGACATCAACTACACCGATCGGTCGTCAAATTCGCCATCGACGCGCATCGATGAGGGACAAAAGTACGCGTGCATATGGCGGGCCGTGCACCCGCGTGCGTCACTCACGCTTCATGTCCCCGTTGAAGTCGAGGAGGAGCATCTCGGTGGCCCAGTCGGTGTGGGCCAGCAGGTGCAGCGCGCGGGCCAGCGCGGCCAGCGGGCCGAGCGGCGCGGCGAGCGGCTCGGGCCGCGCGGGCCGCACGAACGCGGCCGCGGCCAGCAGCTCGCCCAGCGGCGCGGGGAACTGCTCGCCCGCCAGCAGCTGCGCCGCCAGCCAGCGGGACACCAGGCACGCCGCGGGGCCGAACGACGGGTGCCGCTGCTGCAGCCTGGGCCGCACGGCGCCGGGTGTTATTTCATTTATTTATAATTTATTGCACACGAGCACACGTAAAAGTCAAATACATAAGATAGCCAGTCCTCCAAATGTGTTGGGGTTTCTGGGTCAGTACGCTTCCACCTTCGACCTCATCTTCACTTAACAACAGGTGTGATTGAGGTCGAGTACCAACCCGTTGTGCATATAAAAAAAAAACATACTAGATACAGAATGTACAAAAGGCACTAGCTTATCTCTAAAAGGAGATTTCTTCCAGCAAGACCCTGCAAATGTGTAGGAAAATACGTGCACTGAGAAAAAAGTGTCAAGTATTATGTTATGATATTCTTATTTTTTTTTTTATGATTGACCGGATTCGCGTTCCACCACAATCTCAGCTGATGGAAAGTAACAATGTGGTCGAAAATGAAGCATGCGATCCCAGCAAATGCCTATTCACTCAGCTCTTAAAGATCCCGAGGTAGTAGACATACATTACATATATCTTTACAATACAATAAATTATATAGTTTTATTATTGTGTACTTTATTTTGAGATTTGAAATAAAGAATAATTGGTGAAAAATTACAAAAAATGCCTAAAATTTGTGTTTGGATTCAAGAAATGACCAACTTTTGTGTTTGATTCAAGGTTGCTTTCGTTTATTCATCTTTTATGGCATGCCAGTAATCATCAGACAGGACATTTAATCTAGTTTATAAAAATCTATAACATGTCTAATTTTGGATAACAATATAAGCAAGATATCCTTGATTAGCCAAACCAAGTCACGCAACCGCGCCGGATACCGACACGCGAAAGGGTCAGGGCGCGTGGGTAGACAATGCTGGAGAGGTTAATAAATCAAACAGTTTCAATCGGGTAAATGATACAGTAAGGGTCAGTTCACACCGAGACGCGACGCTGCGCGCACATTTTTCATAGAGCGACTCAGAATATACTTTATTCACTACACGAAAAGATACACATTACATTGTGAGAATTCAGATTACGTTGCACCACGCAGCACTGCGCCTCGAGGTGCAGCGCGAAATCATTGGCCTCTTTGAGTATCGTCGCGTCGCGTCGCGTCTCGGTGTGAATTGACCCTAAGATGACAAACTGCCGTAAATGAACCAATAACGGGCGACAGGACAACATTTAAGAATTTTTAGATTATAGCGATGCACTAATATTGCGCAGGATTCGCTGTTAAAAGTAAGTAAGAGGTTACTTGTGTTACTTTGCACGAGAGACTAGCGCTATAACTAATATAATGCAATAATAGAATATAATAAGATTTAGTTGCTCTTGAATAGGGTACATTAGATTAGGTGTTGTTAAGATCCGCCTAATTCAGTCATTACAATGACGTGCAAATATTGGACAATATTAAAGTTTCACACAAAGGTAATCAGCATGCATAACAATTAATCGCTTTTGTGCTAAACGAAATTTTTATGGAGGAGAACTAGTAAGTACCTTTTAAAAGTTACAAATCAAAAAGCAAGTGGAGTAAGGAAAGCATAACTAGAATAATTTGGTATTTTTGAATGTTTAATATATGTTCAGTATAGAACCTCGCCTGACGCTGTCGGCACAATTATGTAAAGACTGGCGCCATCTATCGGCAAACCCGTGTACCCACCTCTAATCAATCTATTCACTTCAATAGGTACAAGTGTACCTTTCTCACGGGTTCCAGGACAATCCGACAGATGGCGCGACTCTAAAGGTATGGCGCGCGGCCAGTTTTTCGCTCTCTTACGGTCGGAACAACATCCAATAATAAACCTCAATCATCACGCAGCTGCAGTTTATCTTCTCCCAACAATATGCATACTGTGTGTCTAGATAAATAAACAAGAAAAAGCACCAAAAACCTAATAATAATAAGTGTATTCTTACCCATTCAAAGCGCCCCTCAACCTGGGTAACAGCACAGTGTCTCTATACAGATTCATACTCTCTTCAGTCTCCTTGTACTTCACAACTCCATTCACCATCTCTCTCCGCAGCAGCGTTATCTCCTTCGGATGCGCGATCACCAGCCGAAAAACTAGACCATTTTTGAGCACGTCCACGTGAGTTGGATAGGCTTGCGTCGGGAGCGAGCATTGTTGAGTGAGGCGCTCAGCTATTTGGAGGTTGAAGGCAGCTTTGAGGCACCTGAATGCTTCGATATCGCCCGGCCATTTGCCGCTATGCCCTGTAATTATCATCATCATCGTCAGCCCGTAAACATCCCACTGCAGGGATTTAGACCTTCCCTCGTATGGCCCAATGTGGATTGGGAACATCACGTGCCTTTTAATTTTTATTTCTCAGGCATGCAGGTTTCCTCACGATGTTTTCCTTCACCGTTTAAGAGAAGTAGGATAAATGCACAAAAGTAGTTAAATTAAATTTAAAACCTGGCCTGCCTGGGAATCGAACCCAGACCTCCTAAATTGAGAGAGTGCCATTTCAATAACAGTGTTCTAAAAATCTGACTAATTGAAATGTACTCTCTGTACAAAATAAATAATTTTTGACTATTGAAATAATCTGTCTTTTTTTTTATGCATAACGGGTTGGTACTTGACCTCATGCAATCACACCTGATGTTAAGTGAAGATGAGGTCGAAGATGGAAGCGTACTGACCCGGAAACCCCAACACATTTGGGGGACTGGCTATCTTATCTCTGACAACCGGAACACGACAATGCTATTAACATTGCTGCTTGGCGGCAGATTTAGATAAGATGGTGGTAGCTAGCCAGGCGGACATTTAAAATGCCCTACCACCAACCAAACCGAGTACTTAAACATGTACCCCGCTGGGGATCGAACCCGCGACCTCGGAATTGTAAACCCAATGTTGTTTACATTGAGCCACGGAGGCGGTTGAATATGTTGTCTATGAATAGATATCACAATTCACTCACCCAACTCAATCACGGCCCGACACACTGGTGTATACTGGGGCACAGAAAACGAGCCATCATCTTTCCGTATGTCCTTGAGGAGAGCCGCGGCCCCGCGCCGTCGGGGGTTCCGAGGGGTATGAGGCACGGGGGGGCACGGCTCGCATGCACTGAACACGGGGGAGGTGCCTGAGGAAAGTTTACATTATATTGTTTACTAGCTTCCCGCAAGTATAAAATACTTAACTGTACCCTGTCAGAGGGCGGAGTTTTGTTTCGATTTAACTTTACTACCGTGTTCACGTTTACGTGACATTTTGTATGAAGAAATGTGCAGCGCCTCTAGCGGATAGTTTGCAAAACGATTTTTTTCATAGATACTTTTTGCGTAAACGCGAACGCGGTGGTAAAGTTAAAAACGAGACAAAACTCGCACTTCGTACACAGTACCCTATGCCTGTCCAAAAAGGATGAATTCTTTTTTTTTTTTTTTCTTACTACCGTCACAGTACCTAAGATTAACAACTATTATGGCCAAAGAACCAGAAAATTTCTAGTGCCCAAAATATTTAACAGTTTTCCTCAAGATATAAAGAGTGACACTCTGCTTAAATCATTTAAGACTAAAATAAAAAAGTTCCTGTTAGAAAAGTTTAACAAATCATCTTTTAAATATATATGAAACGAAACATATATGTTTATGTTCCATTTACTATGCTTACTGGTAATGCTGTGAAACTCATAAAAGTTTAAATAAAGCGTTACAGTTACATTGTAAGATTATTAAGATCAAGGGAGTATATTTTCTGTCCATAAACTATTTATAGTTTGGTAGAAGTGTGTGAAATTGTAACTCTAAAAAGAAACTCAAAATAAACGTTTTATTTATTTTATTTTATTTACAAAGTACGTTACGTTTATGGCAAAGAGTAATATAATACAGAGGTTTATGACCAAGGCTTTTTCAGCGAGTGATGTTTTTATTTCTTATACTAATTTGTGTATACTGGATGAAGCAAGCTACCAATTTGTTAGAATTTTTTTTTATTCCATCACTGACAGGTACTCTATACAAGTGCAAGAAAATCACGGCCTTTAAAATTATATCGTTACTGGATAATAAGGCTTATAGAACATTATACCTGAGAGTTTAAAAACCATGTCAAAACAACATTAACAAAAAAAGGTTATTACAAAATTAGTGACTACCTGAATGACAAAAACGCTTGGTATACTTCGCCCAGCTCCCAAAAATTATGAAATTGTATTAGTTGTATACTTTTATAAATATAAAAAAAAAAGAAAAGAAAATGATCCTGTGGGTTTCTTGCGCCGCTTCTTTTCCCACAGATGATTTCCCTTTCCGAAGCGGTGGTAGCTTGGACATACTGACTGACCGAAAAATGCTTAGCCCTATTTTTATTTCCAATAGATTTAAATTGACATTCAACAAATGATATCATGTATCTTACGTTGAAATGAGTTTGAGTTTGAGATTGGGGAGCACGTTAAAGACGAAAAAGCGTTCCAGTATTCGGGCGTAAGTGTGTTTAAGTTAGTGGTACCGGCGACGGCGCTGACGTCCAGCGGCAGGTGGGTGAGCGCGCGCAGGTCCTGGCGCAGCTCGTCCAGCGCGGCCTGAGCCGCCGCGCCCGCCGCCTGCCACCCGCCCGCCGTCAGCGAGGCCAGCTGCCCCTGCACGTGGGACAGCTGCCCGCCCGTTATACCTGGACCAATACGACGGCTGCTATACCGAAATGTCGCGGGATCGAATCCCGCTAAGGGCATATTTATGTTTGTATGATGAATATAGATGTTTCCGAGTTATGGATGTTTTTCATTTAAATATGTATGAAATGAAATCACTTTATTTTTGCATTGTAGCTGGTGTGGGTGGTAAATATATTACAATATTCCCCCCAAAATCTGGCTATTTGAGGCGTGGGAAACGTTTTTTGGCCAAAAACTAGTAATCCCAAAATATTATCTAGCGCGACATAAACGTTTATCGCGCATGTCATGCTATTAGTGCAGGTGTACAAAGTAACTAAGTTAAAAGTTAAATATTTAGAAATCGGCTTAACCGATTATCATAAAATGTGCCCCAAGAACATACACACATAACATTACGACCTTTATCTCAAATGGGGTGTTCAGAGATATCCCAAATAATAGTATTTAGGTGTTCCAAACATAATGATTGAAACAACATCCACGGTTCACCTTAGGAATTATACAGAAATTCACATGTGAGCCCATCGCCGTTGAAACATGCCAAGCTATAGATGTTTTTTGGTGGAATGTCTCTTAGTCGTCCTTTACGACACCCACAGGAACAGACGGGTTGGTTCTATTCTATTTGAGTGCCGAAATCATATGTGCTATGGCACTGAGTCCATTATTAATAAACCATTCTCAAGATTGAGAATAGTTTTGTGACCGGTCTCAAGTCAACATGTTGATTAATAAACCCTACTTGAGACCTGAAACGCACGTGCATACTCAAATCAAATCAAAAATGTTTTTATTTCGTAAGTTAAAAGAATAACATTTGAAATCGTCATGACATACAGTTATCGCTCATTCACTAGGCAGTCTCCCCAGAGATGAACGAGCAAGAAACTCCGGGGTATATAATGTCTGATATAATATATTTAGAGTATTGTCTTTGTGGTGTAAAGAGAAACGAATGGATGTTGACTGTTTTAAAAAAGCGTCTATTTTCTGAAAACGATACTTTATATTTCTTATTGAAAAAATATAAAATAATAGTACTATATACTCAAGCAGTACTCACTTGAGACGAGCGCCAAGTTTCACGTACTAATAAATGAAACTCAAGACTATCATTCATTCGCCGCTGAGACGAATACATGAGAAGTGATCTCAGGTGAGTAGACCTCAAGATTGGTTTATAAATTAGCACGGAGCTTGAGATAGCGTCAACTGCTTAAGACGCATCTCGGGTGATACGGCCTCAATTGTATTGAGACTGGTTTATTAATACGGGCCTAAGAAACTTTGTATTAAAACCGTTTGTCTATTAACGACGACCTGTTTGGTGTACTGGCTAGAAACTCTGACCACTATACCAAAAGGTCGCGGGTTCGAATCCCGCTAGGGGCATAATGTTTGTATGATGAATACGGACATGTGTACCGAAGTTATAGAAGTTTTCATTCATAATAAGTATTTATTTACAAAAAAAAAAGTATTTATGTAGAATATCAACCATCTGGTAGCCACAACACAAGCCTATAGTTGCTTACTGTGGAACTAGATGGCGCTGTATGTATGTTAAGGACAATGCTACCTATTGACACTAGTTTGAATTAAAACAAACATCAGAGCAAGGTTAACTCACCAAACTTGAGCTCGAGGAGGTAGTCCAGGATCTGACCGGTGATGCCGCGGCGTTCGCACAGTGTGTCTCCCTCCCACACACACGCCTCAGTGATCGACCCGTCCTGGAATCGGCGCAACTCTGACTTGTCCCCCCAGAACAACCTATACAGGAAAGAACACCCAATCTAACTAATATTATAAATACAAAAGTTTGAATGTTTGTTTATTTGTTTGTTGTTCAATCACGGCGAAACGGATGAACGGGTTCGGATGAAATTAGGTATATGGGTAGAACATATCCTGGATGTTTTAATAGGATATTTGTTATCCCGATAAAGGGAATACAAATATCGCATTGATAATATTAGACACCTTCCTCAAAGGCCGGCAACGCATCTGTGACCCTTTTGGTGTTGCGGGTGCCCATGGGCGGCGGTGATTGCTTTCCATTAGGTGACCCGCATGCTCGTTTGCCGCCCTCTCATATAAAAAAAAAAAAAAAAATAGTTCGATAAAGCAAGCAATATCCGAAGATAATATCTCGGCCATGTGTGAGGAACCTAAGCAATTCAATTATTCATTTTATTCAATCATGCTTACATGCAAAGTTCTTAAAAGTAGTACATGCACCCTGTCTTATAGGGTGTAGCAAATTTAATTAACCTAAAACTAATTAAAAGCGTTTATCTTATTTCCATATTAGGTATTTTACTCTTTTTATCTATTCTTATACGATAACTATTTATAAATTATAATTATTATTATTGTACTGTACTTATAGTTATGAGATCAACGCATATAATAATAATGAGATCAAAGTAGTTTTATTTTATCTGACATGTATTCTTCGACAGTAGCATTTCTGTAAGAGGAGAGATTTTAATTTTTTACAAAAACTTGTATATTTCGTTTCATTTATAATGGTATTGGGTAGTTTATTATATATTTGTATTGACCGGTAGTATGGACTATTTCTGCGGGCGCTTTGAACATGATCACACAGGCTTATATGCTTTCTGACGAATTTAGCAGTTTCCAGTATGTATAAACATGGAAGAGGTAGGACTTTTTCTTGGACAAAAAATGGTTTACAACTTTGTTTTCGGCGTATATTTACAATGATACGTAAACATTTCTTTTGTGCAATGAATAAATTATGATTTTCCTTACCGAAATTCTTCAGCTTCAGGCAGATTGGCTGAGGGACCCTTCTCGACGATGTTCAGCGCATTTTCAGGGTTCAATATAAAGCCAAAGGACAGTTTCTCTTCATGTCTGGAATTGAATGATTAAATGTGGGTCTTCCTTATCAAAATGAATTTGTAAAAATATAAGATAAATTATTCATTTACCCATCTCTTGACTTCTCAGGAGTCTTCTTCACATTCCAGGAGAAGTCAGCATCCACCATCTGTAAGATCAAATCCGCCCGGTTGCCCAGACCTCTGGCCAGGAGGGAGGACAGAGAGTTGGTGACGAGAGCTAGCTCATCCAAGCCGTAGTTCAGCCTAGACTCTTTAGTTGATTTGTTGATGATGGATTCCTTGGTGATGGTCAAATTTTTGAACCTAAAATTAGCAAAGATAATCAACATCTGACAGGTCAGGTACATTGTCAAATCAAAATCAAAATCAAAAAATGTTTTATTTTGTAGGTACACAGGGTACACTTAAAATAGTCAGATTTTACATTTTTAAAGCTACTGCTTGTTCAAAAGGCAATTTTCCCCTGAGAAGAACAAGCAAGAAACTCGAGAGGTCGCTCTTTTAAAAAAAGGTTGTTATATTACAAAATTATTATTTTATATTATAATATTTCATTATTAATTGTGAAATAGCCTGGTTATGCGAACGGGCTGGTTATGTCCATGATTGTTTATCATCTAAATAATCTGATATTTTATAATATGCTTTCTTAATAAGTTTCTGTTTTATAGTATCTTTAAATTTATTGAAAGGAAGATTTTGTATATCAACAGGAACTTTATTGAAAAAGCGTACACATAACCCTTTGAATGAATTACTGACTTTGTGGAGGCGACTTATGTGACCTGCAAGTTTCTCTTTATTTCTTGTATTGACATCATGTTTATCACTATTTTTCCTAAATGATGCTATATTTTTTTTGACATATATTAGATTTTCAAAAATGTACTGTGACGAAAAGGTTAGAATATTATACTCTTTAAATCTGTCTCTAAGTGACACTGCAGGTCTCAATTGATAAATTGCGCGAACGGCTCGTTTTTGTAAAACAAAGATTGTATTGATATCCGCGGCATTTCCCCACAGCAAGATACCGTAAGACATCAGGCTATGGAAATAACTAAAATATACTAATCTAGCAGTATTTACGTCCGATATTTGTCTAATTTTTTTGACTGCATACGCTGCAGAGCTGAGCTTCTTCGCCAATTTATGGATATGAGGACCCCATTGTAATTTGGCGTCCAAAGTAATGCCCAAAAATATAGTGGTTGATGTGTCTGTGCTTCGGAAAACATATTAAATCGCAATGACTGGGGGCTGATGGCGCTAAGTTTGAACGATAATACCAAAGCTAAACCACAACCAAAAACGTTACGTTAAGCACATTACCTTTCGTATCGCGCTAATCATTTGAACGGAAATTAACCTAGTTTTCTTGAAATACTCGTGGTTAGCTGTAAACATTTTGGGTTTAGTTTTACTTTGGTAGTGTCAACGATATAATCATTCACACAAAATAGCGGGAAACCATTTTTTACATCAGCCAAACTAAAGCTAAACCAAAACCAAAAACCTTCCGCTCGAACGGTAAAACCGTTGTAAAATAGTGCGATTGGTCCCTAGGTCACATCGTCGGCATGTCGCGTGAACCCACTCCAACGCACCGGTGAGTGGTGGGCATGTCGCGTGAACCCACTCCAACGCACCGGTGAGTGGTGGGCATGTCGCGTGAACCCACTCCAACGCACCGGTGCATGGTGGGCATGTCGCTTTAACCCTCTCCAACGCACCAGTGAGTGGTGGACATGTCGCGTGAACCCACTCCAACGCACCGGTGCGTGGTGGGCATGTCGCGTGAACCCACTCCAACGCACCGGTGAGTGGTGGGCATGTCGCGTGAACCCACTCCAACGCACCGGTGAGTGGTGGGCATGTCGCGTGAACCCACTCCAACGCACCGGTGCATGGTGGGCATGTCGCTTTAACCCTCTCCAACGCACCAGTGAGTGGTGGACATGTCGCGTGAACCCACTCCAACGCACCGGTGCGTGGTGGGCATGTCGCGTGAACCCACTCCAACGGACTGGTGCATGGTCGGTATGTCGCGTGAACCCACTCCAAGAGTAGGGGAACATAGGTCCCTATTAATAAACCATTCTGAAGATTGAGATGACCTTAAGTTGATGCTTCAGAAAATAGCATCAAAAAAATAGTATTGAGACTGAGACGCGATCTCAACCCCAACATCGATTAATTAATATGGCCCTTAGAGTGCACGGAATAAAAAAATAACTAACTAAAAATAACTTATAATAGGAACATTACAGTACAATAATAAGTACATACAAACCTAAGGATATGATCAAACTGCATTAAAGGCTCAATAGGCACCATAAATAGAGGTGTAAAACTATTTATACTTCCATTGTCCAACATATTCACTGCTAGTACACTCTCTCTCCTCAGTGCATAGTAAGTGCCCTTACACATCTGCCAACATATATTGTAATAACCTGTCTTGTCTAAAAACACCACGGGAAAGTGTTGGAGGAACTCCGTTACTGATGGTGAATCATCACCTTTATGCAGTGATATGCCTTTGGTGTCCCATTCTGAGGTTTCTGTAAAGTAGAATTATTATTACCAAGAGTGATTAACATGAGTTATTTATAATCAAAACTTCTCAATGATTCTCTTTCTATCTGTATGAACAAGTCCGGTTTATGTACGAATATTGTCATTGGCCTACCACATCTATGACAACATTTGTCGGTATGTTTCTTCTAATATCAATTGCCTCAGAGATATTTAACGCTTACTTGGAAAACATCTTATTCATAATCTATTTCTTGAGATACAAAATGGTTACTTGAAATCATTGTCTTTAACTTAAAATTCCATATTAAAGCTACTTATAGTCAACATCAAAACATTCTATATTTTGTAGGTACATACTCGTAGATATTGATAAATTCAGCAATTGCTACAGAATTATAGATTAACAATTTCCTGTAAAAACTTAATTTGTATTAATATGTTGACTTTGTAAACGTTTTTTGCTTCAGACCCATATACAGGGTACAGTTGAGATAGTCAGATTTTACATTTTATTTAAAAGGCAATATTCCCGAAATGAACAACAAGGGTGGCTTTTGTTTCAAAAATAGGGTTATATTATAAAAGGAACAATTTATTTAATTATTAATTGAGAAATAGCAATAGACATGCAAAACAAGCTAGTTATATCCAGGGATGATATGCTTTCTTATTGTTTCCGTTTTAAAATTAACAAATAATAAATATATTAAATAAATATATTTGCACATACAGCGCCATCTAGTTCCATACTAAGCAACTTGGCTTGTATTATGGATACCAGATGGCTAACAGACTCACAAATACATTTTTTTTGGTAAATAAATACATATATAAATGAAAAACATCCATAACTCGGGAACACATGTCTGTATTCATCATACAAACATATGCCCCTAGCGGGATTCGAACCCGCGACCTTTTGGTATAGCAGTCAGAGCCTTTAACCACTACACGATATAGGTTGTCGTAACCGTAACTTTAAATTTATTGAAAGGACAATTTTACTTACTTAATGAAATCCAAACATTCCTGACAATCTGATAGCTGCTCATTATATTATTTATCCTCTTGATTTGCACTAGGTGTGCCACAAACAAACTTATAACCAGCCCAGACACCTGCAGCTTCCTTTGACGTAACCATATCTTCAGCAAAACTATCGCTTGCTTTAAGTTTTCACTATTTATCAAAGTTTCTTTTAAGAATTCCTGATTAGTAGCTAATGTCAAGTCAGTGAGTACACTATTATTGTAATATGGAGTAGGTGGGCCCGTTTCAGAATAATTGTCTGATGATTCTTTGGAAAATAGCCATGACTCCCTCAAATTATTTCGTGTTGGACTGAATCTATGAAGTTTATATGCTTCTAGTTCGCAGGACAAATAGATTCGCACAGTAAAGTGGTTGGAGAGTTTTCCGACTGGTTTAATATCTAAGACGGGTTTGGTTTCACATCCGTTTAGGTAAGTATATGTTAGATTTTCAATACTTTCTAGGCTGTTCAGATGTGCAGCAATAAATGCTAAATACGCAGCCCGTTTTTTATGGTATCTATAGTTAATGGAGTCATTCTTCGTGTATGTATCTGCTGGGACTGTGACCAGTAAATCAATTCGAAGATTCGAATTAATCGAGCTACCCAATGAATATGACCCCACAATTTCTATTTCACTGAATTTGTGAAACTTAAAAGCGCATTTAATTTTTTTTAGTTTTTTAGTTATGGGTAACTTTACTTTCAATTTCTTACTGAGAGTCTGTTCAGACAAATCATACTCTGTATCGTCTTCAGGGATTGCCTGTAAATGATTTTTGAAGTCGGCAAACCATTGCAGGAACTTTTTTTCGGTCTTCTCCTTCACTTTCACTTCAGATAGTATTTCCTCGACTTGCAACCGAAATAAGTTCGAGTTGAATAAATTTTCGGTCTCTTGTAGTCGGTTCAATTCGTTGACAGTCGGTTGGCGATACAAACTTTTAGTTTTTACACGTTTTTTACCTTCGGTGTTCGAGGTTATGGTGGGACGTTTGCCATTCACATTTGGGCTTGGAGTTTCTCCCTCGTCTTCCGAACTTGACTTGATTTTATCCTAAAATGAGCAGAACAGTTAATCTAAGTGCCATAAATCAAAATGGTTCAAACAATGTGGTTTGTTTTTACTGTACTGTAGGTATACCTAATGAATACACAAGAATGACCGAAAATACTTACTTTTTTTAGCATTGTCACGAAAAACACATTGATATAGCAAATTAATTATTGAAATAAGAAATAAAAAGGTTAGATATTCCGTAACCCGTCAGAAAGTAAGTAAACAAAACACACATGTCACAGCGGGAGGCAATAATGCACAGCCATGATAAAGCCCAACCCGATAATGAACGACCAATAATGTACAGCCAATAATCCATGTACATGGTCGCCGATTATCGGGGCGTACATTATCTGGGTGCGCATTCCGCTTCTGTTCTAAAATTGTCCATAGCGATAAAGCACAGCCAATAATGCACAGCCAATAATTCAAGTACATGGTCGCCGATTATTGGCTGTACAATATCAGGGTGTGCATTACTGGTTGTGCGTTATCGGTCCGTGCAAATAATGTACAGCCAATAATCGGCAGCCACTTGTCACGGGCTATTGGCTGTGCATTATGGGTCGCGCATTATTGGGTGTACATTATTTGACCGGGCTGATAATGCGCAACCAGTAAGGTACGACCCGTTAATTGGGATCCACTTTTTTTTTTTTTACTGTCAAAACTGTCAAATTTCTTTTGTAGGTTTTCATAATAGGAGACCAACCATAAACATTTTTTTTTGTTTTTCACAGAATAAATATGAAAAACAGAGTGAATTCATACTTTACTTCACTTGTTGGAGCTTGTTGGGGAGTTCTATCGTGTTTTGTGGAATACTGTATTATGTGTAGCTACATCGCCTTGATGCATAGAGCCTTAAATGAAGGCCAAGGGCTTCTATACAAGGAAGGAACAAGGATTGGCCTAGGCAGAGCTTTCGTCATCACATCACGTAATCCACACCAACTGGCAGCTCAAAGAGTATAGTAACTGTCCAAAAGGAAGGTTGTGGTATCAAAGAAATGCAAATAGTCAGTGAAATGCAAATTGGCCTCTTTACATTTCGTTGTCGTCTATGTAACCAAAAATTTGTGATTGAGAATGACGAATGAGGAGAAAACTACGTAGACGTAAATAGATTTGCTGTTGCAGGAACTGTTTCTATAGAATGTGAGCATTCACAATTTAAAAGAGTTTCTGTCGTCACTGAATTTACCGTGGATATCTGTCGATACCTATATGAAGAGCCACGAATCTTGCAGTAAGCATTGGGACAAATTATTGAGTGGTAAGAATGGCTGTTTGTTACAATAAGTATACTTAGGGGTGTTTAATCCAAATAGCATCTCTTACAACTTCAAAATACAAAATCTATGAGACGTATTAGCCCGATAACTAATGTAATTTTATATATTATTCTTCTTCTATATATTATTTAATAAATTTTGATTCAAATGTTTGCCTTTGTTCACAGAATCCATGCTAGAAGCTGCAGAGGAAAAGAAG
Organism: Oegoconia quadripuncta; assembly: GCA_949316235.1. Taxonomy (NCBI): domain Eukaryota; kingdom Metazoa; phylum Arthropoda; class Insecta; order Lepidoptera; family Autostichidae; genus Oegoconia; species Oegoconia quadripuncta. The sequence continues at coordinate 1,996,824 of OX438748.1, forward strand.
CATTGGGCAGTAAAAGAAGGCAGTGTAAAAAATGGATTCCCAATTATAGATGTTATTGCTGATGGTTGTTGGTGCAAACGCTCATATAAGAAGAATTATTCAGCATTATCTGGCGTAGCAGCGATCATAGGGGAAAAAAACGGCAAAATATTATTTTTGGGAGTTAAAAACAAGTAGTACAACAAATAGTACCTGCAGTTTTGCAGCAAAGGAATTGAAGTTAAACTCCATTGCTTTAAAAATTTTGAAGGAGCGTCTAATAATATGGAAAGCGAAATAATTGTCGAGGGTTTAAAAAAATCCATCAAAATGTATGGCATTATTTATACGGTCGACTTATCTCCAATGGAGACTAGTATATATTGGAAAATATTTCAGGCTCGTCCATATTCAGATGTTACAGTTGAAACAGTGGAATGTGGAAACCACATCCTCATCCTCCGCAATTTCTGTAATAAATTAGTGTCACTAGCTACTCATACGAATTACAATGTCAAATCACAAAGAAAGCCATGTGTGCAAGGGTAAGGTAATGTAGGATATGGTAAAACTAAATAATAACCCGTAACTTCAAATTATTTATTTTTACGTATTCATAATCAATTAATTATTATTATTGTTTTGAATTTAAATTATAGATAATAAACATTTGTAATCTTATTTCGTATGTAGACACGATGTAAATTGTATAATTGTTTGATTTATTTGAAATTTAATCGTAACTAGAAAATTGTATTGTATGTGTAGTTAAAGACCTATTATACATATCTAATTCGTTGCCTATTATGTATCTATGTACATGACTGTGTGTGTCTATGTACGTATAAGGTGCATATAAAATGGTATAGTTTGGGGTCGCTATTTACTGGGTTTTCTTTGCTACTATTGTAATGGTTTGACAATTTTTGTAAATAAAATACTAAATATTTACAAAATTATTTATTTCAAATACCTTTACATCATCATACATACTAAATAGTATTATAGTAAATAGAGCTGTATTACTGATAAATAATATACCTAATTTATTGGTAATACAGCTCTATTTACTTTTCAAACAACATAATAAATACACCTTCGTATCGTTCCATAATTCACATATAGGTAACTAGCTTTCCGCCCGCAGCTTCGCCTGCATTCGATGACTTTATCACGGAAATTTGTTTTTCCCGCGGGAACTACTCGCTTTATCGGGATAAAAAATATCCTATGTTTCAATCCAGGGTATGTTTTGCGTATATACCAAATTTCATCCAAATCCGTTCATCCGTTGCGCCGTGATTGAGCAACATAAACAAACATCCAAACTTTCACATTTATAATATTAGTAAGATTAGTAAATGATATAGCGATAACACAAGATCGATGCACCTCTAGTCTTCAACATGGTGGTGCCACAAGCGCTAGCAGATTTGGTTCGGCGCCTCCCACTCAGGTATAGGATATATAAACCGAGAGGTTTAAAAGTTTAAACAATTACAAAGCATTAGTGATGCAGATTATGGTACTCAAACAGGACGTTTTACAACTGGTGTAGTCTGCGGGCTATAAGACAGGCATCCGTGGCGATAACAACCACAGAGGCTGAAATAGTCGCGGCAAGTGGAGCTGCTACATTAGGACAGTTACTATACTCTTTGCCACATCCCAAGGACCCGTTGTTTTGCTGTTGTAGTAAATTTGTTGGAGTCTAGAAAAAATTGAGTGACTGACACTATTTTGTCCAAAAAATTTTATATGTGGTCACATTTTCACGTTCCGTTTTGGAGCTGTAAAGAAAATCAGAATATGAATTAAGAGATATACATATTTGTCATGGAATTTGTAGAAAAATATTACCTAACCTCGCTCTCATAACTATTTCTCCATGCGCTTTATATGCCTACAGCAGAATTTGTTTTAAATTAAATAAGTAGCATGCCTCTTTTATAAAAATAAATTTCATAATCCTGACAGAAATAAAAATAGGTACCTAAGTATTGTTGTGCCGTCCTCCTTTCTACGGGCTTATGACCGACACATTCCATTGTCCAACTTGTAGTATAAGTATAACACAGCACATCATGTGAATGGGTGGGTGTATTGGGTTTGGTATACAGGTTGAAATGGGATGATGATGAGACAAGGGCTTGTGCCGCGACCCAAATATTTCTCTTTGACTCGTTTCGGTGGCAGAGGTGCTACTCTATTTCAGGCTTTGTACCGTGAGCCATAAAGTATGATGTGTTGTATTACATAGAATGTGGCGGAGTTACACAACTATACCAATCACCTTGTATTCACATGCAACATGTAAAATTGTTTAAAGGAATATTATCCTCGCTCTTACTTCCCTTTTTTCACATGCAATAAAACGTACATATATAAAAAAATATCATGTACACATCTATTTCTTTCGCATGCAACTAAATAAAAAAAAAGCTACGCGTCATAATTGAATGTACCCACACATGCATACTTCTATTATAAAAAAAATTATGAAACTCAAGCACACATTGATTTCTTTCGCATGCAACTAAATAAAAAAAACTAAAAAAAAACTAAATGCATAAAATTTACTAATTACTTTACCAAATGTTAAACAACTGCCTACTGACATATTTGTACGAGGTGATAAATTGGACCTTGTATACACTACTGTCTTTTTAGGACTGACATTGGATGCTAAGCTTCAGTGGGGGCCTCATATTGAGAAACTAGCGAAAAAGCTCGCTTCTGCAGCGTATGCAGTCCAAAAAATCAGAAATTTAACAGACAATCATATACCGCAAGACTGGTTTACTTTATGACTTCTCAATACATTTATGAGAATTTGTTAAAAATATAACCTTATTCGCTAAAAATAGTGATAGGTACAATGTTAATACAAGGAATAAGAACCAGTTATCAGTTTATGCTAGCCGACTTCATAAAGTTAGTAAATCGTTCAAAGGGCAATGTATACGCTTTTATCATAAGGTTCCAAAATTTGCCTTTAAATAAATTTAAAGCAATCATAAAACAGAAATTATTAGCAAAAGGCTATTATAAAATCACTGACTATTTGAATGATAAGCAAGCATGGACATAGCTGTCTTATTATATTATTCATATAATTATGAAATCACAAATTGTAACCCATAATCTGTTTAAAAGAGCAACCCGAGAGTTTCTTGCTCGTCCTTCTCTGGGGAGTCAGCTTTGTGAATGAGCCGTAAATTTAAATGTAATATTAATAGTGACGTTTTCAAGTGATAATTTTATCCTATGAAGTAAAATATTTTGATTGGATTTGATTTGATTTGAATCAACGACGTTATAAGACCTCGGTGGCTCCACAAGTGTCCAAGTTTTATTTTTTCCGAGAGCCTCAAGTTCCTCATCAATTGCGACTTTCCATTTAGCTCCAGCATCTCTGGATAGTGCATCTTTAACTGTCAAAGGATCTTGTGACACAGTAGCAGCTTGGTAAGTCACATAATCTGGAAACGGTTTTGCTTTCCTTTCACGCAATGGGTACCTCCTGCCCGACGTCTCATTGTCGTAATCTCGCAGTGTATCTTCATCACACTATATGTATATTGATATGCCCACACGTCTTCATCAACCTCAATAACATCAGGAGCTGTTTCTCTCTGCATAACATGACTCTCATCTTGTTCCTGTATGACATTCATATCTGGAACTACTTCCTTTTGAATTGTTTCTGGAACTTCATCCAGTTCCATGACAGCTTCTGTCAACGGAACAGTTTGCTCTACGTCTTTCTTGCTCACGTAATTTTGGTTCTCGAAGAACGCAACATCCCTGCCCTTGTGCAGGTCACCTGTCGCTGGGTTAATTAAGCGGTAGCCTTTCGTTTCTTCGCAGTATCCAACATGTATCAACTCTTTGCTCTTTGGATCCCCCATCCCTTGCACCCAAAAGCTTTGAGGTAGCTCAGGTCTACCTTTCTTCTAGTCCACGCCTCTTCTGGCGTCATGTTTTTCACAGCTACGGTAGGGGATCTATTTTTCAAATAGACAGCAGTATTGACTGCCTCAGCCCATACCCGTCTGCATAAACCTGCCTCTTCCAGCATTGTTCTAGCTTTTTCAGTGATAGTTCTGTTAGCTCGTTCTGTCACCTCATTTTGTTCGGGTGTATATTCCACTGTCAGTTGATGACGAATTTCCCTTGTCTTGCAGAACTCATCCATCTGCCTGTTAACAAACTCCTTGCCATTGTCGGATCTGATAATTTTCAGCTTATTTCCAGTTTGACGTTCCGTCATATTCACGAACTCTACAAACTTCTCAAACACCTCTCCCTTGCTTTTCAAGAAGAAAACAAATGTTTTTCTTGTGAGATCATCAATAAATGTGAGAAAATATCGGTAGCCTCCATACGACTTCTCACTAATAGGATCACACACATCAGTTGCAGCTAACGCCACTTCCTGTGAACAGTGTTGTAGCTTATAAACAACATTATCTACAGTACCTGCATGCGAAACTTCACCAGTAACCTTATATCCATCTGCTCTCATTATCTTAAAGCCGGATTTGTCAAACACAACAACTAGATTTCTACGTACGATTGTACTCACACTCAGTAGATTAGATGCTAATCTGGGTACATATAGGTAATACATGTCTTATTGAAATATCCATTTCCTCATTAACCACATTCCCAACAGCCTCACCAAATACCATTCCACCATTTGCACAAGCTACCTCAACTTGTTTATCTAAAGTTCTTGAAGTCCGTTAACCACTCTCTTCTATTAGTCATATGGTTAGATGCTCCTGAGTCAAGAATCCATTCTCCAGATCCTTGATTGCCTGCAGTTGCCATCGCCAAAGATGTCAAAGCATTCTTCTTTAGTTTCGGGTTCTTTGGACAATCGTTCGCTTTATGAGGGCCATCACAGATGAAACATTTTATTCGACATGATTTGTTCGTGCTTCTCTGCAGTCGCTTGTCGTTGTGACTTTTAAAATTAGCTTGCAGTGCATTCGTCGCTGTACTAGGACTTGCTTGATACGCATCTGGATATGATCATCATCTACATAGATACTCCATACTTTTTATTACCTACGCATTAATAAATAAATATTCTATTATAAATCTTATAATTTAGATATAAATATCTTATACTTAACCACTTGTGCACCCGTCTGTACAAAACACGTATTATTCTGTAATTTTTAGAAGGTTAGTATAATGTATTGCGCGGCCGCTTTTTTATAACATTTTAGATTTGGTCCGGTTACCTTGGTATAAAAACATTATTTTTTTAAATGTCGGCCCTAAGAAACATATGTAACAGCTGTCAGGCACATAACTGTAAAGTTGAGTTTGTAGGGGTATGTGAATTTAGACAGCTGTCACTTTGCTAGAGAATCTTCTCACCCTAATCTCCGAAATATTCCCATCTTCTATTCTATCGTCTATTAATTAAAAAGTTTTACACTATATTTTTAGAATGATGGATATATACTGATATTTATTCACCTTGTGGATTGTTAAACCCACCCTGTACATGTATGTTGTGGTATTTAGATAATTGAATACAAGTATAAGTAGGCAAAGTTTTAATTATAAGTACATATAAGGATCCATCGTAGCTTATTTTAGGTGAAGATATACTATATATATTTTACACTATGTGAGTGTCGAACTTAAGTATAGACATTGAGTACTTGTCTCATGTGAAATAATGATGCTTCAAGGATCACAAGGTCAGGAAAAAAAAGCACCATAAGAAAACCTGACCTTTTTCAAGAACATAAAATCAAATACACAGCCTAAAAAACATATGTACATTTATTTAAGAAAATACAAATGATATGATATTTACAAATTAAGAAATACTTATATTAAATCAATCATAACACTTATTAAAATCAAATAATACAAATATCTTAAAACTAATTAAAAAAGTAGATGGCCTCGTCAGCACTGCCCCTGCAAATCAAAAGTGGATTATTAGTAATCACCAAAACCATGCACAACGATGTAATCTCTCTTTGATAGCATCAACGGCTTTTTAGAGATGATCTACCCCAGTCTCACACTGGTGCCGCTTTATAGCTGAATATTACATCTTCAAATTTCATTTCAAATCATTGTAATACAGAAAAGATATAATAAACTTTAAAACTATTTACAATTGGGGATTCAGAAGTTAACTGAGGGGGATGGGAGGAATGCTATCATTAAAGAGAAGTCAACCTCTTTCTCATACATACATAGGTTTGCTACATTTATCTCAAATGTGAGATAATCCCTATACATAAGGGTTAGTGTGTTATAAACATATTGCTTGTATCCAAATAATAAACTCATGTGGTATTAGATATAGACAAAATAGTAATCTAATAAACCAGACAAAATAACCAATTTCTTTATGTAGGTCAAGTCTAAATGCAGCTTATTACTTTGTATGAAAAGTGGTCATACTATTTAAGCATTATGTTCGGTCTGCTCTAATATTCTGAGTTTGTTTATAATCTATAAAAGTTTTTGGTATAAAGTGTTATCGTTTAGAGGTTGGTTCAATTCTTATAACGCGTCGGTAACCACATGCACTAACCCTTTACGTTCTAATTACTCTCTTCCCGTTTTCATTCATCTTCTTAGAGAGTCGATGGTAAAAACATCACTGTCCCATCATGGGCATTCATCACGCTTCCTAAGTCTTCCCAGAGTTATTGGGTGCGCCGGCGACCAAGTCGGGGTGTTAATGTAAGACGGGAGTAACGTCTCCCCGTCCCGTCTGAGCAGCGTACACTCGTGTCCTAGGGCCTCAAGGAAAACGGGGTACATGGAGCGTAGCTGAAAAATAAATGTTTAACTATTTAGTATTTTGTTGTTTGGTTTATGTCGATGATTCTTTAAACACTCTTACTTACCCATTGCAAACGCCAAATGTAAGTTTATATGTATATATATGTATAAACAAAGTCCAAAGTAAGCAAAAATGTACTAAATTATCAAACGCTCCAAAAACTGCAACAAACAATAATAATAATATTATCCGTTTTTTTTTTTCGTTTCAATCTCTCCTCTAGGAGAAGGCAAAGGGATCTAGCCCATAACAGCCATGTCTTATTTCTCTTATTTCTTCAGTTTGTAAGTCAGTCTCAGTCAAAACAAGTAATACGCATGGACTTTTGAATAATAAGTCCATGGTAATACGTCGTATACTTGGCGTATACAGAGTCTAGTCACGGTCAAGTCATTCTTCAGAAGTGTCAGAATGCTTTACAAAAGATTTTGGCGGCTTCTTGTGGGAACCCGAAAGCTCCGTTACGCACTTTAATTTACACTTCCCTTCACTTGTACACCATCACTAACGTTTGCTGCACAATATTCTGCCAGTATTAAGCTTCAAAAGTCAGAATGCACAAATTATAAGAATTATAAAGAAAAATGCTACTTCACTACGACATTTTCAATTACAACTTAGGAAATGTCGAAATCTAACAATTAGCTTTTTTAATTCAATTGATAAATAAAATATAAATTAAGTATCTCCACACTATTGCGTAAAAAGGAACAATTGTGAGTATTGAATATGTGAGTGTTGCTAGTTAAGGATTTTTTTTTTACTTTAACGTATTTCATGGTTTATTAATGTTAACATAATACTTTTGGGAAGAAGTATATATTTTTGGATTATCAATGTACTTGTATACAGTCGTTTATAAATAATACACTTATTGTTACGTCGTTTAGAAGTTGGTTCGTTTGTATTTTTTTCGAATGGTAACTCGATATACATTATCCCCTCCTAAATTTACTTCTAGGAGCTTACTTGGTACCAAATTTGCGGTCGACCGCAAGCGAGCTAACCGTTAAACTTTAAGGTTGAACCTTAAACATTTCTTACGTGGTACGCCTGAGCCTGCAGCCGCGATGCGGTCACAGCAAACTTCTGCGCCACGACATCAATAATCAAAATAATACTGTACTTGACTGTGCCTTACTTCGATTAACAATTTACAACTCGAAGGCGCATTAATTCCATGTTTTTGTAACCAACTTATCAGCCGCACGTATAATATATTCACCAGGCCTAGCATAAGCAAATTCAATATAATTTATCGTGCATGGCAAAGCTCTTCTGCCAATAGCAATGCTGGTTTTGTCTACCGTGGACATAACCGAGCCACGCTAATGACAGACACGCCTTGTAGCGCGCGAGAAATTATGTCGAGTTTAATTATGCTAGATATATGCTAGAGAGGACTGGTTAAATGAACGAATTACTTGGAAACCCGGGAGAATAAAATGGTACACCGACGGCTCTAAGTCAGGTTGTGACGTTGGCTGTGGAGTATATGGAGAGCAGCCTAGATTCAAAACTAGGGTACTAAGTAAAAAAATAAAAAAGTACTAGGTAAAAACAAAGTACTAATCTTGGCAAATACGCCTCCATATTCCAAGCAGAAGTATACTCCATAATAGACTGTGCGGAAATCCTCATAAACGCTACGTCAACCATACCATCTATATCCGCTCGGATAGCCAGGCGGCTCTTTTAGCTCAAGCCTCAGACAAAACTGTCTCAAGGCTTAACAGGGTCATTCTTCGTTGGGTCCCGGGGCACGCAGGCATCGAAGGCAATGAAAAAGCAGACGAACTAGGGACTGAGCCTTTGTGTGGTATCTCAAAAAGCCTAATTCGCTTTACCCTAAGGAACCGGTGCACCCAAGCATCTCTCAAACTCTGGACGAACACGCCAGGTTTAACATACTCCAAAACACTTATCAAAGCCTTCAACAAGAAGGCAGCCGGGGAAGCGCTGGCACCTAGTAGGAACAAATTACGCATTTTCACAAGGGCACTAACGGGACACTGCTGTCTGAGCAAATACATGCTCAACATAGGGCTCTGAGAAACAGGGATGTGCAGACTTAGCCTCCTCGCAGAGGAAACACCTGCACATCTGCTGTGTGAATGTGGCCCGCTAAAGCGTAAACGTAATACCTGGGCAGCCACCTATTACACCCGGATGAGATAAAAACCATCGGTGCCAGGAAAATAATCCAATTCCTCAGAGAGGCAAACCTGAGTAACGAACTGTAGGTTAGTGGTGATCACAATAGATCGGCAACGGTCGCAGTGATACAGGTCTCCGATGACCTGCAACAGCCACACATACAACCAATACCAATTACACAATTCTTTAATCTATCGTTCGAAGTCACACGTATTACGCAAAGAAAGCATTTCTACTACGTTGATTCTGCTTTTATGCTTCTGCCATACCCAACATTCGCTCCCATACATCAGCGTAGGTAGCAACACGTCATTGTCGATCGCTTTTGAATGACAGCACGCAACAGATGCACCAAATGGTTGCTTTTTTTGCAAACAAAAAGATTTTGCATACTCTTCAAGCGGAAACGGCGGCGACGCGGCGCAGGGATCAGCAGGCTAAAGACCATGAGACTCGGATAGACTTACACTCGATGATCCTGTCGCCCTACGCACATCGCTGTGGGCGATGTCGGTACGACTACACTACATACCCTTGTACTCATCATCATTCTTATGATACCAATTGTCTCACGATTGCATCGTGTACAGACGGGCGAGGATTGCCTTTATCAGATACTTACATTATTACATCACTTAATATTAAATATTGAACTAAAGTTACATACCTACTTCTTACAAACTTTTATGTACACTCACCACAAAGTGATAATCAAAGATGACGCCAAGAAGCTACAACACAGTGTTGCCAATTATTGAGTTGGCATTTCTTCATATTATTTACAATTTATTTACAGGACAACCGACAACCGTATTTATTCCTTCATTACTATCGTATTCGCCATTATTAGAATTTATAAATTTGAGCGGTATGATTGGTTAAAGACATCAGCATTTTTGGGTCAGTGTTTTGTAACTTAATAGAAGGTACACCTAAAAAAAGAATACAGAACCTCCTCGTTTTTTGAAGTCGGTTAAAAAGATTGTAGTAAAGACTATCGATTTGGCGATTCAAAAGAATTTTTGGATCAATAATGTAGCAATAAGAAATATTTGAAAATATCGCAGTAAGAAGACATTTTGGTTTACGAACGGGTCCAAAAAAAAATACTTTGACAAATGACATGTGACAACTGACATTTTTAACTGCGAGGTTATTTGAAGAAGGATTTATCCTTAAACATTTAAACGGTATTTGTAAACATAAGAACGAACAGGTCACATGAAATGCATTCTCGTAAGACGAGCTACACGAAATGACAGCGAAATTGATAGCAGAGAGAAAAAAAACATTATTTTCTCTGGACTAGCATCTCTTCCCCATGCGTGAGAATGGTCAAATCTCTAGTCAAAGGGTCTCAAAGAGAAATATTTGGTCTGTTACTGTTGATAAAATCTGATCAGTTTGTACTCTATACCACAGAAGTATGTGTATGTGTGCTCACTGGTATACTCATATTACCAACGTTCGTTCTTAGTAGAACAAGTGGCCTAAGTATATTTTATTTTTAAGCTTTTCTTACGAAACTATTGTGTATTGGTCTAAATAAAAATTCGAAAATTATAAAACTTGTTTTAATCCTAAATCCTTAGATCTTTATTAGCTGCTACCTATTCTTAGTTTTACTCACAATTGGCTTAGTTTGCAAACATTTCTAAATATCCATTTACTTACATTTATAAGAAAAGATTGGATATGTTTGCAAACTGAGTCATCTGTGAGAAGAAAGGTTTTATTTTTCACTATAGAATACTCTAATGCATCCTAAGTACATATAGCACAATTAGTACCACCCGCCTAATACCAGAGGGCCGATCGAGTCCATTTTGACCTCTGACACAGAATAGGTAATAGTGCCTCTGAGGAGAGATTTTCACAGTAGAGACGGGCCTTCTTTTCCGGATGTATTATTCTACTCTTTGGACGAAAATATGGTAGTCAGTGTTGCCAGCATATAATTTCATAGGCCCCCAAACCATATTTCAAACCAGGTTTTGTTCTTTTCTAAAGTCCTAAATATGTGTGTTACACGTCTGTTAAAATAAGAGTTCAAGACTATATTTATTAATTTCAGTGACAACAAACTGGTACACAGATGTATGGATCTGTGCGGTTGTCTTTTGACAGTTATGATACTGCCGCATTTATTGGTAATAATTGATTTCCATTATCAAAACATTAAAACAACAATGAATTAAAGTAATGCATTGCTTTACAGCGAAAAATTGGATGCTATCATCTACATAAATATTCTTGCGTCTTTTCACGTTGTCTAGTGAGATTTTTTCAATCATTTATTTTTTCTTCTGGAAAACGCCTCATTGGATAACGAAAATTTAAGTAATTAAACCATTAGCAAGTTTATTATTATACATTTACTTCTCTGAGACATTTATATACACCGCTTTTTATAAGTTGTGGGTTGGTTGTTTGGGGTATATATTAGAATCGACCCCTATATTCCAAGCCAAAAAAGTCATAGACTAAGGTGAATAGGAGGAATAAAATTCCGCCAATGGGAATAAGAGGTGAAACATTTAACAGCCAATAGGAAGAGGTCACGTGATAGTGGTCTTGGATTATCGGGTCGTACATTATCGGGCTGTACAATATCGACACGGGCAATAATCCACGACCATGTACTTCAAGTATTGGTTGCGCATTATTGGCTGTACATTATCGCCCCGAACAAAAAATGCTCAGCCAGGAATGCACAGCCCAATAATGTACGACCCGATAATTCGAGTCAGTGACTGGTCGCGAATTATTGGGTCGTACATTATTTGGCTTCCAATTATTGGCTGTACATTCCCGGGCCGGGCATTCCCGGTACGGGGTGATAAACCGAAGCCAGTGAGGAATGTCCGACCCGATAATTCAAGTACATGGTCGCCGATTATTGGCTGTACAATATCAGGCTGTGCATTACTGGTTGTGCGTTCCTTGGTCGTGCATTATACGGACTCGTCACAGCAACGTGAGCACAGACCGTAGTATCCCTATTTATTTATTTTTAGTTTTTTTTTCTCCTCTAGGAGAAGGCAAAGGGATCTAGCCCATAACAGCCATGTCTTATTTCTTCAGTTTGTAAGTCAGTCTCAGTCAAAACAAGTAATTCGTCGTATACTTGGCGTATACAGAGTCTAGTCACGGTCAAGTCATTCTTCAGTAAAGTGGCAGAATGCTTTACAAAAAACTTTGGCGGCTTCTTGTGTGAACCCGAAAGCTTCGTTATGCACTTTATACTTCTCTTCACTTGCACATCATCACGAGATCATCACTAACTTTTGCTACACAATATTCTGCCATTATGCTTCAAAAGTCAGAATGCGCAAATTATAAGAATTGTAAACAAAAATGCAACTTCACTTTCCGAGATCACGCCAAAAAGCCCCTACCTCTTGAACGTGAATGAGAACGCACGCAACGCACCAAGCACTGACCACAGTGTACGCACTGACGTTTTGTTTGAATAATAGGAATAAGGAATAAATTAAAACGCAAAAAAGAATAAATGCCTCATTTTATTTTTGAATAATACAGCATCAACAGCATCGTCGTATAAATTATTACATAAAATAAACAAGCCAAAGTAATGCCATTACATTACAAGATTTAGGATCTATTTTAAGAGAAGCTACAACAATTATTATTATTATTTATAATTTATTGCACACGAGTACACATAAAGGTCAAATATTCGATAGTGTGCTCCCATTTTTTGCCGTTTCATTATACCGGTGGCATTATAAATAAAAAAAAAACACATGCGCTCATTTAACTTGTTCGGTAACATCTGGCATGGTGGATAGTGTGCAAGCTACATCCAGCCCCGCGACCTTGAGCGGAAGTACAGCCGTGCTGGACCGTGTATATGACGCTTTAACCGATTTTGACTGTGAAGCCTTGTGTAAGTTGCCAGGGGTGCGCTCATCCCTTAACGAAATCCGCCCCGGTAGCATGAATCGTCGTCGCGCGACGCGAGAATGAGATTGTACCTATATTTCGTCGAAACGAATGAACAGGATGTTACATGTATCGGAACGGCCCTAGGCCGCATGTGGGTTTTTGGCAGATGTCACTTAGATTGGAAGTTGGAGGTTAGAATAAAGATGTTTGAACAACAACTCGTTTATCATTAAACTTGGTGTCAGGTTCATCGAAAAGAACCCATACATATAAAAATGGCAGCCGCAAAGAAGGAAAGCGAGACGGAATCAGAACAACACAAGTTTACAATTACATCAAATATTGGCCCATTACAACTAACAGGCAACAATGATGCTTCAAAATGGATAAGATGGTATCAGAGATTCGAATTGTTTATTGTTGCCAACGATTTGGAAGATGCGTCGGACAAGAGAAAAGTGGCAATGTTGTTACACAGTATTGGAGAGGCAGGATTAGAGATATTTAATTCCTTTAATATTCCACTGAATAAAAGAACTTTCGAGCTCGTAAAAACATCCTTTGACCAACACTTCATACCGAAAAAGAATGTTACCATGGAGAGGCACAAATTTTTCACCCGTTATCAAGGTCCATCAGAGAATTTTGAAAGCTTTTTGACCGATTTACAAAACAAAAGCCTTACTTGTGACTTTGGGGATCTCAGGTGTAGTTTGGTAAAAGACATGATCATTATCGGCATAAATAACCTCTCAATAAAAGAACGGTTACTCAGAAGTGATTGTTTGGATTTAGATAAAGCTGTGAGTGTGTGCAAAGCTGCTGAACTGTCTCAAAAACAGCTCTCAGAAATGTGTGATACAAAAACTGAAACAGTCTTAGCCGTTAAAAAAATTGAACAGAGGTCATGCTATAGGTGTGGTTATAAAAAGTGGGATTCTTCTCATAAATGCCCTGCGATTGGTACTACTTGTATGAAATGCAAAGGCAGAAATCACTATGCAAAGGTATGCCATAACAAAGAAAATCAGTTCGCTAGGCGTGTGGCAAATGTGGAGGAAAAAGAGGATGACCAGGAAGAGTCATTTTTCATAGGGAGCATCCAAATCAACAACATTGAAAGTGAGTGGTTTGAATGTTTGTATATTAATAATAAAAAACTTAAAGTAAAACTTGATACAGGTGCTCAGGTTAATTGTATGTCATATGAAACATTCAAAAGCATGGGTCTCAACCCCAAATTCATTCTTAAGAAACATATTAAACTTGTAACTTTAGACAGCAAGAATATTTCAGTAATGGGCATATGCACTGTAAAATGTTATCTTAAAAATGGGAAACCAAATAATGTTGATTTTATTATTATTAATCCTAGATGTATAACTATTTTAGGTTTGAAATCCTGTGTTAACATGAAACTCATCAATAGGAATTATGTACAAACAAACAATGTTTGTCTTGTGGATTGTCAAAGTCTTGATGTAATTAAGCACAACTATTTAGATTTATTTGAAGGGATTGGATGTTTTGAGAAACCATATAATATTAAATTACAGGAAGGAGCTCGTCCAAGAGCCGATCCACCTCGCCGAGTTCCTATTGCACTCCGAGAGCCCTTAAAGAAAGAATTACAGAATATGCTTCAACAGGACATAATTGAAAGGGTGGAGGAGCCTGCGGAGTGGGTCAACTCTTTGGTAATTACTAAAAAGAGCAATAACAAATTACGTGTTTGCATTGATCCAAGATATTTAAACAATTACATTGTAAGACAGCACAAACAAATACCAACTGTAGAGGATGTATTAGATAAACTTTCTGATCATAAATATTTTACTAAATTGGATTGTAACAGTGGATTTTGGACTGTATTACTGGATCCTGAAAGTTCAAAGTTATGTACCTTCTCTACTCCATTTGGAACTTTAGATATAAACGGTTACCCTTTGGGCTTTCAGTATCGACAGAAGCTTTTCAGGAACGCATGGAAGAGACCTTTAACAACATGGATGGTGTCGAAATTTACTGCGATGATTTAATAGTATATGGAAATACCGTATCTGAACATAACGAGCGACTGTTAAAGGTCTTAGATGTGGCTAAAAAAAACAATGTGAAATTTAATAAGGAAAAATCAAAATTTCTTCAACAGGAAGTCAAGTTTTTAGGTATGATAGTTAGCAAAGATGGAATAAAGCCAGATCCTTCGAAAATCAGAGCTATAACTGACATACAAAATATTAAAGATAAAAAAGATTTGGAACGGTTTTTGGGTATGACTAATTATCTGTCACGTTTCATTGAAAATTATTCTACTATCACTGCTCCTCTCAGAGAATTATTAAAAAAGGAAGTCATATTTCAGTGGAATTTGCCTCAGGAGAAGTCTTTTAGTAAATTAAAAGAAATTCTAACTAATGCACCTACATTAAAAATATTTGATACTAATAAAAATATAGTAGTATCAGTAGACTGTAGTTCTGAAGGTGTTGGGGCATGTTTGTTACAGGAAAACCAACCCATAGCTTATGCATCAAAAGCCTTAACTGATTGTCAAAAAGGGTATGCTCAGGTAGAAAGAGAAATGTATGCAATCGTTTTTGGATGCAACAGATTTCACAAATATATTCTAGGTAGACATATTACAGTAGAGACTGATCATTCTGCATTAGAAATTTTATTCAAAAAACCACTTAACAAAGTACCTGCGAGATTACAGAGGATGATGCTTAAAGTACAGGGATATGATATTCTTGTTAAATATGTTCCAGGAAAAAAAATGTTCATTTCGGATTTTTTAAGCAGATCTTATTTACCTATCAAAAATAAAGAAGCTGATAAATTTGATGAGGAATTAAATAAAGAAATAATTTGTCATGTTCAGGTGGTGCTTGAATGTCTGCCTGTTTCTGAAAGCAAAAGAAATTTAATTAGAGAAAAAACAAAAGAAGATCCTATTTTGAAAATTATAATAGAGTACATTAAAACTGGTTGGCCTAACCACAAAAACCATATAAATGAATCAGTGAAACCATTCTGGAATTTTCGTTTCGACTTGACAGAAGTAGAGGGTGTTGTGCTAAAAAATAATGTTATTGTTATTCCATCTTCACTACAAAAAATGATGATTCAAATTGTTCATGAAGGTCATTTTGGAGTCAATACTTGTTTAAGGCGGGCTAGAGGTGTAATATTTTGGCCGGGTATGTCCTCCCAGATTAAAGATATTTGTTTGAGCTGTCAAATCTGTGCAATTTATAGGGCCAATAACTCTAAGGAACCCATACAATTTCATGATGTACCTATATTACCTTGGTTGAAGCTTGGTTCAGATTTGTTTGAATTTAACAGAGAATATTATTTGTTAGTAGTTGATTATTACAGCAAGTTTATTGAGATAGCAAAACTGAATCAACTAACATCGAACGCTGTAATCATTCAGATGAAGTCTATAATGGCTAGGCATGGCATTCCCTTGGAACTCTTTTCCGACAATGGACCTCAATTTACAAGTAAAGAATTTGAACAATTTATCAAAGAGTATGGTATTATCCATAATACATCATCTCCTAACTATCCTAAGTCAAATGGTCTAGCAGAGGCTAGTGTAAAAATTGTAAAATCACTGTTAAAAAAATGTATGCACGATAAGTCTGATCCCTACATAGCACTACTTAACTTGAGGAGTCAATCTAAAGAAGGAAGTCCATCGCCAGCTAATTTATTATACAATAGAAATATAAATACTAAGTTGCCTGTTTCAATTAGATACCTCCAGCCTAAAATATTTAGGCGTAATCCTTCATTAGACAGAGAAAACCAGGACAAAGTAAGAAAATATTATAATAAAGGTGCAAGGGAATTAAGAGAATGTCATGCAGGTCATAAAGTAATGTTTAAGAGGAAGAGTGATGACAAGGTTTGGTCACAAGGGAAAGTATTAGAAAAACTGCATTATCCTCGTTCATATTTGATTGAAGATGAACAAGGGAACATTTATCGTAGAAACAGACAACATATTGATAACTCGAGTTATCAATATGTTACGTCCAGTCCGGACAGTAGTGCTAGTGATATTCTTAATTTTAAGGAAAATGTTAATGATGAAAATGATACCTTTGTTGATAATAGTAATAATAAAGATGACAATGATACTATTGTGGGTAATGATTGGGGTAATGGTGGCAAATACTATACCAGATCTGGTAGAATAATTAAGCCTCCGATTAGACTAGATCTTTAAATAATTGTTTGTATTGATTAAGGAGAGGAATGTTACATGTATCGGAACGGCCCTAGGCCGCATGTGGGTTTTTGGCAGATGTCACTTAGATTGGAAGTTGGAGGTTAGAATAAAGATGTTTGAACAACAACTCGTTTATCATTAAACTCAGGACAAATATTATCTCGCGCGACATTTAAACATATCGCATCGCGCCTATCATACTCCTAGTGCTGGTGCTTGCGAGGTGGTTCTGGCCGCTCCGTATTAATAGAGCAAATTAATTGAGACTCACTCCCAATACAATTTTCTTTGATACGTTTATGCAAGAGAATCTTAAGTACCTATCAAGTTAAATACATTATTTCCTAC
This sequence comes from Oegoconia quadripuncta, assembly GCA_949316235.1. Classification (NCBI taxonomy): domain Eukaryota; kingdom Metazoa; phylum Arthropoda; class Insecta; order Lepidoptera; family Autostichidae; genus Oegoconia; species Oegoconia quadripuncta. Next base: position 2,014,295 of record OX438748.1, read on the forward strand.
GCTTTAATAACCTTATACCTGAGAATATCATTAATCTAACTGAGAAAAAATTTCAAGATTATGTCAAAATAACATTAGCAAAAAAGGGTTACTATCAAATTAGTGACTATCTGAATGACAAACACGCTTGGTGTACTTCGACCAGCTCCCCAAAATTATATTAGTTATATACTTTATTTAAACAAAAAAAAAGGACAACAAAATGATTCTCATCACTTATAGTGCTTATTAATGTTTTGCATACCTATAAGATAACACTTTTTGATTTCAATATGCAGAACTTTCAGATGTACTTAACAATTAAGAAATTATTTGTGCTAACCCACTTAAATACTCGTATTGAATTCCGTGATGATAGGTTTTCATGGAAGAGATCGCTGTTAGCGATAAGGCCGCCTAATTTGTAGTTTCTATAATATATTTAAATGTACCTTCCCTATTTAAACAATAAAGCGTATTTGATTGATTGATTGATCCTGTGGGTTTCTTGCGCCGCTTCTTTTCCCACAGATGAATTCCCTTTCCGAAGCAGTAGTAGCTTGGACATACCGACTGACAGATAAATGCAATAAACTTTTTTTTATTTCCAGTAGATTTAAATTGACATTCAACAAATGATATCATGTATCTTACGTTGAAATAAATGCTTGAAGTTTGAAGTTAAGTTCAGGTCGATTTTGAGTTCGCGTCTCAGTCTCAATATTTTTTTGATACTGTATTAACATGCAACGGATTCTCAAGCGTCAACTAAAGGTCAATTTCGATCTTGAGTACGGTTTATACGGGCTTAAGTTTCAAATAGGCGAAGAACTGAGCGCAGGTGGGGCATTAAAGTTCATGAGTATATTTAGACCACGTACAGGTAAGCTCGCCTTTTGTATATTTTTAATATTGTCCTGGATTTTTGTTTTGTTTAATCTGTATGCTTATATGCAATAAAGTGATAGATAAATAAATAGTTTTATTGACAGAGAAGAAATAAAAAAAAAGCATAATTATTTCTATATTTTTATTTAAAATTTTCATAGTAGTGGTTTCGTCTAATCAATAATCCTCCCAGCATGTCTTTGCTCATAAATTCGTAACAATGTTCGTAACCAATAAATAACAAAAAATTATGTATAAAGTATACGTATTCGTACAAAAAGGACGACAATATCTCTATTCTATATAAAAAAATCATCTCTGTTGTACTCGGGGTAAAAAAGGTCACATTTGAGCAAATCATCTGCATGAAAATATTTTTCTGAATTGCAAAAATTCATTCCCTAGCCATTCAAATTCAGTGAACCAGTTTATGATCTTTATAAAAAAAACTGAAACAATTGAATCGTTGAATACCTAGTATGAGTCAATTTATAATTCATCCAAAGTGACCTTATTAAAGCCCCTGGTTAGGTTTGTCTATATCGACTACAGTACAACAGAAATCATTTCCTCTTAATTACCGGTCTTGCAATAATCTCAAGTTCAAAATATAATTCACCTATCATTGCTTAGCAATACTGTAACTTGACACTTTTTGGTAACACACAAAATTCAAAAGCCCGGCAAGACTATTCTACACTTAACAATAAGTACTTTGGTGCTCACTTTTCCACGAATTGGATTCTACGAATAAATAATAAATTGTATCTAATATTGTGAATACTATCCCACAGCTTAGATCTACCCTCAGAACACTAGCTTATTTTATTAGTCTGAGCTGTTCTGAAGTTCGACAATTTGAAATTCGAGCGGAAAGATTTCTTTTTTATTCGAGTGCGGCTTAGGCTGAGACACTATAGTGTATAGACAGCCTACTTCAATTTTGAGATAATAGCCTGTGTGTACTCGCTGCATTTAGATTTACCACCGAGATCTCCAGTAAGGGTTTTGCCTTCGCGCAAGACCTCGTGGGTAGCGTTTTCAATGCGAACTGCGTGTTCGTTCATCTGCAGATGCCGGAGCATCATGATGGCTGAAAGGAGGAGAGCAGTGGGGTTCGCCATATCCTTGCCAGCAAGGTCAGGTGCTGTTCCGTGGACCTGAAGACAAAGAGAATTGCGCTTATTAAAATAATATTATTAAAGAGGTACAGTTGTTTGCTTGTATGAGGTAATCTCTGGAATTGGTGATCCTGATGGAATTTCTCTAATAAAAAGCTGCGCTATTTACGAAACAATAGGCTATGTTCTAGTGTATTTATTCATCTGGCTGCTCCTTTTATAAATCTGTGTGATCGTGCGCAACATTTTTTTAGGTCAGGTAAGTAGCCTGGATGGGGAGGCCGCCAAAGGATGTTCCACACAATACTATAATCCTTTGAACCCTATCGTCAGTCTCATCGAGCGTCACCAACATAAGACCAATTTATGGAACCATGAGCTAGTAATCTACGAGTTACATCAAAGTATCACGTTTTGGGCCTGAGACAAGTATAGTTAAGGACGCTGTCAAGGCCTGCTTGCTTTGCCATTTGAGAAGTTTGAAGCTCTGCTTTCTTCAATTCGGGAGACTTGCCAACTTGTTCGCTCGCTCGGCCGTCGTAGTTTTCGGTGTGAACCCCATAGTGTAGCTCTCCAATATTCCGCGTAGTTTGTAGTTTCCTTTTCTCGCTTCGCCCGCCCTCCTAGCTCGCTCGCCCGACCGAAGATGACGACTCTGGCGACTACGGTGTACCTACTGGAAGAAAGGGGCTGCGTTTGGCCGAACATATCTGGAGCCGGCGTCGTTAAGTGATTACTTGCTTAGTGGCCATAGCAAGAAAATCTGATGCTTTGAGGTTTCGTTAAATGAAATTTGTTGTTTACATTGGTAGCCGCCTCTATTAAACTTACCTTTGTTATTTTGGTATTTGCTAATATAAAACAAGAATTACTCTTTAGCCCTTGGTCGTTCAGTTTGAGAATACACACGCCATACACTATTATTCCTACGCCTTTTATTTCTTTTTAAATTATAATCTGTGTACGACACACACACACAGCGCCATCTAGTTTCACATTAAGCAACTAGGCTGTTATTATGGATACCAGACGGTTGATAAACTACACAAATGCATTTTTTTTGGAAATATATATAAAAGAAAAAAATCTGGTATTAGTAGTCAGAGTTTTTAACCACTGCACCAAACAGGGTCGTCGATGTAATCGACTGATGTAAATACAAATGTCAAAATTCACCTGCAAGCTGGAAATCTCTTCGGTAAGACGTTGGCAAGTGTGACTAGAAAAGGGGGGGGTTTCTAATGGCGATAAGTGTCCTGCGGCACGCACCACGCAAACTATGGCCCGTATTAATAAATGAGATCGCGTCTCAGTCTCAAGAGCATTTTTTCTGATTCTGTTTTAATATGCAACAGATTCTCAAGCGTCAACTTGAGGCCATATCAATCTTGAGAACGGTTTATTAATACGGGCCTATGACTCATTCATTGTCGTGGTTCTTGCAAATCTCCTGATTCATGCACTGAAGAAGTCCTCTTTGAAAACACATAAACAGGAATAAAACAATACTTTCCGATGTACTTTTTTAATTCGCTGCCTATTAAAACTACTTATAAGGAAACTTGTTTTGTGAATGTACTTAATCAAAATGTTACAATATTGATACGATTACTTCTAAAGTACACACTTTATTGTCAGATTTCATCTGAACTATGTACATAAAGACAGAAATGCCATCATGTACTTAAATACTGCATATATATCGGTGACTTAATTAAACTAAAAGATCAAAAAATGCTATACTAATCTAAAGGTTTTAATTTATTTGCAATAAATAATAAATAGAATCACATTTGAAGGAACCAAATACATTATTAATTTATAATAACACCTAAACCACAAACTGCGCCAAAAAATTATTCCATTTGCATTTGAGACCAACTACCAGCGTGGTACTAGGGCCCGTATTAATAAACCGTTCTCAAGATTGAGAACAGTCTTGTGACCGGTCTCAAGTAAACGTGTTGATTAAAAAACCTAACTTGAGACCTGAAACTAAGGTGCGCGTATTAATAAACGAAACTCAAGACTATCATTCATTCGCCGCTGAAGCGAATCTCAGCTGAGTAGATCTCAAGATTGGTTTACTTAAATTAACACGGAGCTTGAGATAGCGTCAACTGCTTAAGACGCATCTTGGTTGATACAGCCTCAAGACTTCTATTGAGATTGATTTGTTAATACGGCCCTATAAGAATGCGGCGTTGAACACCAATATCGACGTCGTTAGAATCGCTACTGTGAATGGCCCCGTGTGAATTGGGGATTTATAACGAGTCGATCTTCGCTAAGTTTTCCTATGGTTATACTGACATACAGTCACACGCATGGACTTATTATTTAAACAGGACTGAGTACTCGCCGCTGAAAAACGAGCCGAGCAGGATGTGTAACGTAGAGGCCGTTTGTCTCTGTCTAACAGGGTGACCACAATATATTTGTTACTTGGGACAAATGTTGTAATAAAATATTTGTCAAAAAACTTTGGCGTTTTGACATTAGCCGGCGTGAGCCATTTATTTCGCATTTCTTCATTTTTTGGGAAACTGCAATAATAGTACAACAGTCAGGACCCTAATCAATCACACATATTTCACATATTTCGACTCATTTCAAGAATTCATGGGCATCCTACTTCTTTGATTTACAAAAATATTGTTTTTAGCTTACCTGTGGAAAGATATGTTGCAACCACCATAGGATTCACTTGGGCAAGTATAAACGCAACACTTTTTCACCATTTTACTCCTTTTACTTGTTATAATATAACAAATACTTTAAAAAACTTTTAATGCAAAGAAAATTCAAAATCACACCGAACCGCCATGACATGACATGCTTTTCAGGGTTACCATAAAAATAACAAAATCGAAATAAAAATGTATGTTTTCTGTTTGATTTAAGAATATATGAAAAGAAATTAATGCGAATGTTATTTGTTTATTTATAATTGTTAAAATAACATAAAAATATAAGTGTTTCAATGGAATTTTTGAGTAGCCAAAACTGTTGATCATAATCATTTTTTTTGCTGGCAAGATGTAAGAACGAGACACACGGCCTCCGTTATTTCTATCTCTCTCGGCTCGGATTTGCCTTTGTGTATGGTGCATCCAATTTAATACCTTATTGCGTTGACATAGTGATCATTTTCCTAAATGATTCTTTTGATAGTTATCAGTCCTGTTTAAATAATAAGTCCATGGTCACACGCAGCTAACAGTATACCCAGTACCGTTTTGCCCATAAGGACATATGGCGCTCGTGCCCAGGGCCCCCATCCTCAAAGGCCGTAATATTTGCTTACATACACTAGGTAGGTACTTATTTATATTTTCAATAGATATAACCCGACAAGTTAGATCTATTAATTAATTATGTCTTGCAAAGGAAATCAAGTCGGTGCGTAGTGTACCCTGCATGAGAAGTGTTGTCTGGACATGATATTTCGATATCCAAGGTCTGTTTTACCTTGCATGACATAATTAACGCAATAGGTCTAGCGCGCTAGTAGTATACTTCTAGTCTAGCTGCCGGCGACTGTACGTACTTCGTAACCATGAGCATTAAAAAAAATGTTTAGATTATAATAATTCTTAATAACACAAAAAACAAAAAAAAAACTACTGCGTATTTCGTATTTTGCGGGCGCCATGTTGGATCTTTTATCGTAGGTTGTAGTACTTTGAAAATAACGAACCAATCGAATAGTACAAGGTTTCCTTCGTTTGAGGTATAACGCTAATGATTTTATTTATTTATTTTATTTTATTTTTATTTTATTCTTTTCGGAAAACCAACAGCTGGTTATAATAAAATTGATGCATTTTAAGAAGCATAAAGCTAATTACAGGTTTTCAATGATTCCGATTATTTTAAAATAACGTCAATAAATCTGATAGACAAATTAAATATTATAATCAAACTTGTTCAGATTCAACAGTATGAAATAATAACCTTGAATTACAATTTCTATAGTCACAAAAACGAGTTTAACTCGTACGCAGGTTTCAAAAACATATTGTACCACAGATAAGCAAATAATAATTATATCAAATAAATTAACTTAAGATAAAAATACTACGTATTTCAATACAATAATGATTTCAATGGAATGCTGTTGTAGTTTTCTGCTGTAGTTTTTTAGTGTCGGCATCATAGTTATTCATATAGGGCTGTGTTACATGATTACATACAGCGCCATCTAGTTCTAAACTAAGCAGCTAGGCTTGTATTACGGATACCAGATAGTTGATAAACTTTACGAATGCATAATTATTTTCTAAACAGATTCATAACTAAATTAAAAACATCCAAAACTCGGGTACATATCCGCATCATACAAACGACGGATTCAAACCGATGACCTTTTCAGTATAGCAATCAGGGTTCGTAACCACTACACCAAAGAGGTCGCCATTCAAGCTATATCAAGCGTAGTTCCCTAATATTACCTTCTTGTCTGGAGGATGGTGAAGCTCAAATAGTAAGAAGTCGCCGGTCGTCTTACACTGGTAAGTGGTACGGTCGTCATACTGTAGACTACTATTAATCATATTTAACCTAATTACCTGCCCTAGCCCTGTATGATTAATTATGGAGCCGACACCCCTATTGGTCGTTCCTTAAAATGATGCACGTCATTTGAGCTGGCATATGGCGATGCGTATAACTGTAATCTCACTAATGCAGCACGGCTAACACAACTTAGCGCAACTCAACAGAGCAAAAGTCGCGAGCGACATAATAGAAGTGAAAGAATTACGCATACAGCCGTCGAGATGGTCATGTTAGCTCGGACCAATCATGTCTCAATCTGTCAAGTTACGCTACTGTCACCTTTTTTTTTGACGCAGGAAACATGTCACATACCGCTCGCCTGGAGGACGGCGAGACGGTTATATGAAAACCCCGTGGCGACCTTCTTCGGCAGTGGGGAGGACTTGGGAACGCATAAGCGCCTCCATCCCCCCCCCCCCCCCTCCTAATCCGCCTCTTCCCGAGGGTCGTAAATGATGACTATGGGACTTTCCACCAAAATACAGATTTGCACGTTTCAACGGCGATGTGCTGTATATTTCGAAAAGTGGACCGTGGATGTTTCAAGCATTAAACTTTTAATGTTTGGAACACTCAAGCGCTGTTTGGGATATCTCTGACCACCCCATCTGGGATAAAGGTTGTGTTATGTATGTAACCGCATATATGTTGTGCTAGCCGTGCTAATACTTAAATTCGCTAATCAATGTGACTGCGAAATGAGTGATTGACCTCACCCGAGCAGCAATTCAGTCTATGATCATTGCCGTCTATGACAGCCTTTGTCACTCTAAGGACTCAGGCAGTAACACCTCATTTTCCACCAATTTAGTCGTGGGTGGTACAGATGAATAAATAATGGTAACACTTCTTTGGCAGTAATTCTATAGTGGTGTGGCGATATCTAAAATATGTGTTAGTAAATTCACTAAATGTAGCCTCGGAGAACGAGATCCAGAAAATTTACTAAACTACTATCAACAATTTAATCTTAACAATTCAACTTTATATTTGAGATGCTATTGCAATGAAAAGTATTTTAAATACTTAGTCGAAAAGGTTACTATCAAAAAAGATCTAATACAAAATTATAACAATAACCAATCCTATCGAATCGGAATAAAATATAATACAGTAGTTTTAAAAAATAACATGTACACTTTCAATAAGTGATATTTATGTATCCTACATTGAACATTTGATTTTGATTAGAGTGAAAAGACAACTTCGATAATAGAAAAAAGAAACTAAACACAGCGCATTGACTTGAATCGTGTTCCATGAATACCAAGTTACGTTCAAAGAGATCGAACTGACAGCTGTCAAAGTGACAGGGTGTTGCAAGCAAAAAGATGATATTAAAAAAGACAAGGGCGGTCTATAGTGTTTTCGATAACCGAAGCGCTAGTCGTGCATTTGATTAACGTAGCAGATTTTGTAAGTTCATAACAAATAATATAGTAAATTATAATAATGATTATAAATATACAAGATGGTGTCTTCACATTCAGATCTTAAGTTAGTGACAAAAATGTTAACTTATTGAGAGTTCTGCTACAATCTTAAGGCGTGCGCTGCGTTGAGCGGGATCCCTTTCCGATGACACAATTATGAGTCTTCTCACGGTGTCACGATAATGATGCAAAGTTACGAAAACGGGTATTTTACGGTCATTTATAATAATAATAAATATTTATTATCTCACCACAAAGAAATAGGTGGTACATTGATGAAATAGTAATGTTAGGTAAATACAAAAAACAAATTCCTTTGTGAGAGACTGGATACTAACTTCCTATAATTTTAAAGGTCGTGATTTTTTGCACATGGATGAGCACCTGTCAGTGATAGAATAAAAAAAAAATCTAACATATCGGTAGCTTGCTTTAGTTATAATATACATATTTAGTAATAAAACATAAGACTATATGATTAAAATTGCCACTGTGAATTACATTGCATCGGAGAATATACTTGGAACCCGTGTAACTATTTTCAAAAAAATCGAGCAATATCTTCTTTATAATTATGAAAAATTTCACCGAGGGCAAATATCACGATTCAATAAACACTTTTTAGAAACTATAAAGTAGCTATTGATAAATTTTTTAGAAAATAGTTTTAGTAGATCTTAGCATCTTCTACAACGCAATGAAGTGCACAGTGGTAACTTTAATTTAATATTGTAGGTTTTATAACTAAATACCTACACTATACCTAAAGCAAACTCCTGATTCGTTAGAAAATATTTTTTTAAATATCACTGATAGGTACTCTATGTACAAAAAATCAGGGCCTTTAAGATTATAGGAAGTTACGCCGTTACGCCCCTAAATATGCATATCTTGACTGGACTAACAGATCTCCAGGCTTTATATAAATAACGGTAAATTTACCGGCGACTTATGACGTTTTAAATTTAAAGTTTTAAATTCCGCTCGCGTATAGTTGCAAAATTATTATGCGACGTTGCAGATTAGTGCAGTCCGCCATATTGTGCGGCATGTGCCGATCCGCTGTTGGTGGGCGACTGAGCAACCGGCGATTAGTTGACTTGGTTTTGTCCGGCGGACTATACGCACATGAATAATCATAAAGTTTATTCGAAAACTACCTTGTTTGTGAAAATTATGACACGTGTATTAGCGTCATCTGTTGCAAGGACCCGGAACTTTTATGAAGTGAAAACACTTTTTAGTAGTAGTTTAATACGTTTTTTTACCGAATATTACCATATTTTACCGGGGTAATTTTACAGCGATGTATCCCTAGGCACGACTCATCGTCAGTACCCATCGCGCAGTGTCTTTACGACTCACAATCCATTGTCCGTCACGGGACCCGCTCCACTTAGCGTACAAATACACCATTGATTATCTTCAGATTCATGTCCAATAACACAATGGATATCTGTCTAACTAAACCATAAACATCAATGATTTTAAAAACATTAATATTTTACAAAAACGGTCATCATAGATTGCCTCAGATCTATGTGAAAGGCATTTCAATAACACTGCAAAAAAAAAACACAAAAAAAAAAACATGTAACAAATACGCGTAGAATTACCATAAACATTATTTCTAAAACGCATAAAAACTATCAACTTAAGGTTTTCAACCCTATCGTCGTACATAGTAACCACAGATAAATAATAGACAGATTTTACAGAAATATCCAAGCGATAAATAAGTGTAGTTCGCTTTACATTATTTTCAGTAAAATCCTAGCGCAAAAATCATCAGAAATACCTACATAAATTATCGGATTAACTAATAAATAGGTAATAACAATGAGAAATGACAGCCAGATCAATATTCAATCCTTCTCAAAGCAATCGCACACTATATTGCCTCAATATGGCGTATCATCACATTTTCCTAATATGGGTACAATTGGTCACAGGTCCGTCAGCTTTGGGGTTCTTTCCGTTAGTCCCAGGAGAGCCAAGGGGAAATACACAGTAAAATTTTTACAAGGCTACTTTTTGATTACATATTGTGATACAATTAAATTTTTATTGCAATTACCGTAAGTTAGTAAGGACTCCTTCCCAATATATACTAACTAGACTATAAATTCTTCCCAAAAAGTTTACTGTCTGTTCTTTTTTGTCCGACTACGATGATGGCAAAGTAATGTGTTTCGCGTGTAAGTAAGTAGTTATATTTTTATATATGTTACCTCCGACAACTTAGGCCCGTATTTATAGACCAAATGTACCAAAACTGACCAAAACCAGCAACACTGCTGAGTCCCTACCCATTCATCACAATACTGTGGTTCCCTATTCTAATGTATGCTTGTGTTTTTTGTGATGAATATGTATATGTATACCTTTTATTTATTTTTTATTTTTTTAATAAATTATTGATTGATTTAAAAAACAATATCAAAAATGTCCAAGCTAAAAAAAAACTTTTTTCTTCTTTGCAATATTGGTAAGGAAAGGTCCGTTTTGACTCAATATTAAGCTTTTTTTACTATAGTCGGGTTTTATTTTATTCTACTTAAAGTTGCTCGGTTTGGACATTGTTTCTAAACGAAAGGTACACAAGTGCAAATTGAAAAAATCGTGTATGTTTTGAATGTTATGTGTCGGGCAATGGTTATATGGGGAAGCAGTAATATTGTGAAAGATTGTAAAGGGCTGATACGTTGTTTTTTACAAATACATAGCCACAGCGTATTTCAGCCTTTCAAATGTTTTAACCGCTGCCGCAGCGGTAGCAGACTCTTGAAAAATAAGAGACTACACTTGCACCGGCTCCCAGTGACTCATGAAAAAAAACCCGACACCAACTGTACCCAACTGGATAATTTTCATATCTAATTCCAGCCCAAGGCCGTTAGGCGTTAGGCGGCAAGTACCGTTGGTTAGGCGACACGAATATAGTGATAACTATTAGTGCGGGCCGCCCCTGTCTACGGGGCGGTACCACAGCAATGTTCCGTACCTAGGTAACATCCGGCAGCACTGTCAAAACTAATTCCTCCGAACACATAATTTTATGTGTAACACCTGACACTAAATAGTTTACGTTGTATTCTCTTTTTCATGATTTCATCCGAGAGTATTTTATGTAGATATAGATAAGATGCCAATTTTAAATATAAATAATAATTAATACTCATGAAAATATCGAATTTAAAAGAATATATATTTTTTTTTTCTGTTACTATGGAAAACTTAAAATCGCTCTAATTTAGTTTCGATACTCTTCGTTTTTTTGAAAAAGTTCCTAAACCTATTCACATACGTGCTTCGATATTTATGTGTATTCCATTCAGCTTTGCAGATCGATCGGTATAAGCACAACAACGCTCGATGTGTTTAATGAGCAGCAATCATCGATCGTCGATGCGACGTTGATATCTACAATAACTTGCCGATATATCTACCGATATCACATCCTATACATTGTAGTCTATTTAACCTAATCAACGGTACGCCTTAAGCCACGTCAACACTCCTACAACAATTTATAAATTCTTAATAATCTCCGCTGTATACTCGGAACACTTGGAGCTCCCACCCAGATCGCCGGTCAGCACTCTCCCCTCGCTGAGGACCTTGAAGCAGGCCGCCTGGATCCTGTCGGCTTGGTCCTGTAGCTGCATGTGCCTGAGCATCATCACACCAGAGAGAAGCAGCGCTGTGGGGTTCGCCTTGTCGTGACCCGCGATAGACGGCGCGGTGCCGTGGACCTGGTGAGGATGCAATGGTGAGGATGCATGCATGTAGAGTATATACAGCTCGACCAAAAAGAGAAGAAACATAATGATGTGTATACTTTAACTGGCAACACTGAAGGTTCCCAACCAATTTCAGTATACAGGGTGAATTTGAATTCGTGTAATTCCCATTAACTGGTGACGTCACTCCTGATTACGAACAACTTTCCCCAAGGGACCCATAGTCGAATTCGATAAAAAAAATTTCGATTACCCATTCAAAGTAAACAATTTTGAAACCAACTAAAGTATGGAATTCCGACAATTTTTGTCTTATGACTCCACTTCTGATTAAAAACAACTTTCCACTAGGAACCATAGCCGAATTAAGCGGAATATTGGTGTCGATTCGGATGTACACCAACTAAATTAAACTAAAACCAGTTTTAAAGTAGTGCTGTCTATTTCTCCCTGGAACAGTACGATGCGACGGCACCACTCCAAAACTGGTTTTAGTTTAGTTGGTGTACATCCGAATCGACACCATTGTTGGACTTTCATACTAAGAATGGTTACTTTGTATTCGGGTGTGGGTAATCGAAACTTTTTGATCGAATTCGGCTATGGTTCGGTTTGGTTTTGGGGAAATTTGTTCGTAATCAGAGGGGCGGAGTGTGAGTTTTGTTTCGACTTAACTTTACTACCGCGTTCACGTTTAAGTGACAATTTGAATGAAGAAATGTGCAGTGCCTCTAGCGGATAGTTTGCAAAACGATTTTTTTCATAGATACTTTTTGCGTAAACGCAAACGCGATGGTAAAGTTAAAAACGAGACAAAACTCGCACTTCGCACACACGAACATTACACGAATTCAGATTCACCCTGTACAGTATTTCCATGTAAAATAAATGTACTTCCTCTTTTCCGTTTTCCAATCTTTTTGGTCAAGATGTAAGGTGGAATATAGTGCGAAATATTTTAAAATTCTAACCAACAGTGAAATCTATGGCCCCATTCCAAACTGCAGTCACACACCTCTAGATCGATCTGCATATATAATATCTTCGACTACTTTTGAGTTATTCACGAGGACAAGTATACCTATGTATCCTAATTTTCCTGGGGAAACTAATATACTCGTAAATTTAACAGCATTTCCATACATCTAAAAGATCTACAATACAATAACTTTAAAGGGGACTTACAGAAGTGTCTTCTGCCTTACTCCTTCTATTCCGCAAAAGAATTCTTGAAGCACAAAAATATAATTGTATGAATGCTGATATCCTTTGTAATGAACTTTAATGTTGTTCAATATTTGCATGTAATGATTGAACTGGGAGGATTTTATCGTAACAACACCTAAACACTTTACTTGTTTAAGAGTAAATAAATTAGTATCTATCTACTTCGGATATTTCTTGGACTTATACAAGTGGCAAAACCTATAATGACAAACATTCGCAACTGATTGGCTGTTAGCTGTTCGCGATTTATCCAGCCAATCAACTATGAGAAATAAACCGATGGCGTTTATCGTATTAGAAACGTCTCCCAGTTCTCTAGAGGGAAAGGAATAAGGAGAAGCAATGTGCTTCTATTCACATCAATAAGCTTGTCCCCACTGCTGGGCCACAGCCTCCTCACAGAGTGCACGATCATACACGCTGGTCTAGTGCGGATTGGTGAATTTGTGTTAGCTTAGTTTTCAAGCCGCCTCTGTACCACCAACTTTGGTTACTGACAGAATTGAAAACCACCAAGTCTGACAGTTTAACGTGCCCGAAGCAAGGAAACACTCGTATGAAAATGCGTCCAATCCAAGTCAAGAACTGACCGCTATACAAGTTATGTAAAGCTATCATTTTTTACCTGTCCATGTCAAGGAGATCTCTACTTGAGTAACATTCTGTAATATAGGTCTTATAGGTACTCGATTCTTTTCTTAAAACAAAATGACCCTCGTACTAAGGCCCGTATTAATAAACCATTCTCAAGATTGAGAACAAAAAGTCTTGTAACCGGTCTCAAGTAAACATGTTGATTAATAAACCTGAAACGCACGTGAATACTCAAGCAGAACTCACTTGAGAGGTGCGCCGAGTTTCACGTATTAATAAACGAAACTCAAGACTATCATTCATTCGCCGCTGAGGCGAATTCTTGAGAAGTGATCTCAGCTGAGTAGACGTCAAGATTGGTTTATAAATTAGCATGGAGCTTGAGATAGCGTCAACTGCTTAAGACGCATCTCGGTTAATACAGCCTCAAGACTTGTATTAAGATTGGTTTATTAATACAAGCCTGAATTTGCAGTTGCCTAGCTACCTACCTACCTATCTTTTGAACGCTACCTACTGTGTATAAAACATTAACTGCACAATCTGACAAAATACAGACTACTTATATAGTTTTAAAATACTTTGCACTGTTTTCTGGGACATTGTGGCCCTTTTACATTAGTCGATACGACACTGAGGGATGCTTTAGATATGAAAAGCGTGCGCGTGCTTTTTTTAAGATTGTCACAAGAACTAAGATATAGTCCTTTCGAAATGATATCATTTCGTTGGCCAATTGCGGATCGACAAATGTAATATAGCCATTACAGATAGTCACATTAAAAAAGTAGGCTTTGTAAAGGTGAATCCACACCACCAGGATTAGGAAATTATGAAAATCCAGTAATTTGATCAACAACGATTTGCAAACATGCAAGTTATGCAGTCAGTGAATTTTTTATAGCGTTACAGAGCAACATTTCATAGGATATCTTGCACTTGGTTGAAGCATCTTAGCTTTGTCACGCCTCATCTTCACTTAACATCAGTTATAATTGAGGTCACCAGTTTCAGTAAAAATCATAAGGTAGCTCATTCAAATATGAACGAAAAAAAATTCGCCCGATTGGTGTATGACGATCGATTGGTGTAGTTGATGTGACCATGTCAGCGAAATCAACGGTTGCGGGTTTGAAACCCGCGAGGGCAAATGTTTGTGTGAGGACTACCAACATTTATTCCCGATGTTGATGATCATGGATGTTTATATAAATATTGGGTCTTTACCTATGAAATTGGAGTTTTTTTTTCTTCGTTAAAATTTCAAGGTTTCACATGAAATATTTTTTAATTTCTGGGCTAAATCACGTAATAAAAAAAATTTGAACAGAGCTCTTTTCATGTGCTTCCCATAATCATTTCTTAGATTCGCTGAAACTTTTATAAAGCGGTTACTTTTAAAAATTAAAGCTGCCTATACTTAACTTAATGTTATCCGATAATACACACAAAGTTTAGCTAAATTTGGATTTGCCGTTCCCAAAAAAAAATAAAAACTGTTTGTATGGAGAAAACAGTCTTAATGAAATTCTTCGTACAAAACGCCAATTTCATAGGTAAGGACCTAATATTTATGTATGTTTATCAAAAGACCAATGCTCGTTTGAAACTCTTTAAATATGTATCGACGAGATTATACTTGCGATTTCATTACAACCAAATACCATAACAATATATATTTTTTAATGGGTTCAAAATATAAAAACAACATGTAAAAAAAACCATTACCATGCAGTTAATGGGCTGGGATATATTCAAGAATGCAATGACATAAGAATCGGTTTTGTATTTGATGGAGTCAGGTGGTGTAAATTCATAATTGTTTGGAGATATATGGTATTATTTGTTAATTATTTTGTAAAAATACGTAATATTTGTAGAGTAACTTCCTATAATCTTAAAGTTCCTGATTTTTTGTATAATTCTCTATTTTTTCTAACAATTCTCTAGCTTGCTTTAAGCATAGTATAGGTATTTAATTATATGATCTACAATATTAAATTAAAGTCACCACTGGGTACTTCATTACGTTGTAGGTGCTAAGATCTCTTAAATCAATTTTCTAAAGAATCAATAGCTACTTTATATTTACTAAAAATAGTTTATTGAGTCGTGACATTTGCCTAGCTACTTTATAGTTTCTAAAAATAGTTTATTGAGTCGTGATATTTGCCTAGCTACTTAATGTTTTCTAAAAATAGTTTATTCAGTCGTGATATTTGCCTAGCTACTTTATATTTACTAAAAATAGTTTATTTAATCGTGATATTTGCCTAGCTACTTTATATTTACTAAAAATAGTTTATTGAGTCGTGATATTTGCCTAGCTACTTTATATAAAAATAGTTTATTGAGTCGTGATATTTGCCTAGCTACTTTATATTTACTAAAAATAGTTTATTGAGTCGTGATATTTGCCTAGCTACTTTATATTTACTAAAAATTGTTTATTGAGTCGTGACATTTGCCTAGCTATTTTATATTTACTAAAAATGTTTATTGAGTCGTGATATTTGCCTAGCTACTTTATATTTACTAAAAATAGTTTATTGAGTCGTGATATTTGCCTAGCTACTTTATATTTTCTAAAAATAGTTTATTGAGTCGTGATATTTGCCTAGCTACTTTATATTTTCTAAAAAATAGTTTATTGAGTCGTGATATTGGCCTAGCTACTTTATATTTAAGAAAAATAGTTTATTGAGTCGTGATATTTGCCCTTGCTATGCTACGGGGTCTGCTGGCGAAGGATCTCCAAACAAATATGAACAGTGTTTCATGAGGAAGAAAACTGAAAATAGTTTAGTGTCCACACAAATACCGAACCCACACCAGTTAGTACCATAGAATATTCCTTTGAAATAGACTTACATATTCATTTGCATCGTCACTTCACGTAATTTATTCGCACTATTTACTAATAAAAATAACGTCATACAAATATTGATTGAAATAGTAAAAAAAAATATCGCCAAATTAGTAAAGCCAGCACCAACAAGCGTTGGTCATTACTCTTTTGGTTGGTTACTTTTGACTTGCTCCTAGCACAAGTCAGTTTTTACGGAAAACGGTGATTATACCTTAGCATAATATAAACCTTAAACATTACAATAAGGTTCTTTTTACCTTGATACCGTAAGACGATATAAATCGAAGAGCAATGTACTTTATTGCGATTGTATCAAAGTATTTTTTTTTAATGCTGAATTATATTTCGCCACATTGGACTTCTCTAAAATGGCGTACCTAATGTTTCTTTTTGATTGTAACATCTACATCGTGTGCTACATCTTCGACCACATCATCACTTTCCATCAGGTGAGATTATAGTCTTTTTTTAATGATTGACTGGATTCGCCTTTGACCACAATCTCACCTGATGGAAAGTGACATATGATGAAGCGGTCAAACGCGAATCCAGTCAGTAATAAAAAAAAACCTAATTTCTTTTTATAACAATAAAAATCAGAATTCAATAACTTTAAAAAACCATAATTATAAGTTTAGTTGGACAACTTAGGCAGGAATTGTTATCATTGAAACTTAATCGGTAAATCGAAAAAAAAAAAAAGTTTACTAAATTAGTTAACTTTGAGATGTAAATATGTACTTATAGAACTATTTTTTTGTACACGCCGTTGTATATCTGCAAATACAAATAGACGTCAACGATTAACCTACAGATAATAAAAGAGAGAATAGAAAGCTCACGTGTCTAAAAAGACACAATCTCGATTTCACCAGTTCATAGCGCGCCGAACCTCCTAGGATAGAGGAGCTCGTTAAAAAACGTAGTTAATGATTTACTGCGGAGTATCTAACTACAGAAACTCAAAGCTTTCAAATTTACAAAATGCTTCCTAACCATGTTTCAAGGAAAACGGTTCGTTTCCAAGACATTTAACTTTTAACACGGTTGCTACATTTGACAAGGCTCAATTTTCACAATTTCAATGAATTTAGTAAAAAAACCTTTGAAATTCCGGAAAATGCGACGACGACCCATTGGTGCAGTCGGTAGGTTCCAGCCTTTGAAACAACAATTACTGGTTTGAATCCCGCTAGCAGTAAATGTTTGTGGGATGAATACGAACATTCATTCTCATTATTTTTGCTATCTCGTATCCCACAGGCTTTGCTTAGTTTGGGATTTTTCCATTAATATTATAACATTTGTGTTCTCTCTTTTATTAGTTCTGTGGTTAGACCTTATAGTTTCCGATGCGAAATGATGGATACTTACAGACTCGAAGAGGGCGCCGTTCTTGCCAATGTTGCCGGAGGGAGTCAGGCCCAATCCGCCGACCAGTCCAGAGCACATGTCAGACATGATATCACCGTAGAGGTTGGGCATTACCTAAAGACAAATACAAGATAACCTTTATTTGACCCGATAACCTCACACTTATATAAAATGAAATCGAGTTAATCATCACATCAGCCATAAGTCGCAGAATCAGAATCAATTTATTGTAGAACTGTGGTACATAAGTGATATTACAATATTGTTACATTAGTTCGACAGTCCTTACCTCTAACAGGCGTACAATATAAATTTTCATGGATGTAAAATTAAAATTAATTATAATATTATAAATTCTAACATTTGCATTGCTATAAAAATATAAAAATGAAAGTATTGATAATAATTATGTCAAGGTGCTCTTTTAGAATAAAATTCCTTAAGACTATAAAATACGTTATTTACCAACCAAATCTTTAAAGTTTTTTTAAATTTAGGCTTCTTTAAACCTTTAATTTCAAGCGGGATCCTATTATATACTCTAATGGCTGTCACATATATGTACTTTTGTCCATTATAATGCATGCTATTCTGGGCAAGACCAAACGATCCATATCCCTCAAGTTTCGACCATTTACGACATCGGAGAGCTTATTAAATGATGACATATTTTGCCTAACGAATAAACATAACTCCATTATAAATATACCTGTTAGGGTAAAAAATCCTTTACTCTTAAATAAGTCTCGGAGAGAGTAATCATTAGGTTTTTTCGCCTACAGTTCGCCTACCGCTGAACATAGGCCTCCCGCCAGAATTTGCAGAGGGACCGCCAATTGAATAAGCAAGCATGGACATAGACCGCTCGGCCATATTCAGTCTAATTATACAATACAATATAATTGTAACCCAGACTTATTTAAAAGAGCAACCCTTGAGTTTCTTGCTCGTTCTTCTCTGGGGAATCAGCTTTGTGAATGAGCAATAATGTCAAAAACTTTAATAATAAGATAAAAAATGTGACGTTTGCAAGTGATAATTTTTATACTACGAAATAATTTTTTTTTGATTTTGAATTAAAATTACTTAATATAGATCTTCTGTTTCGTATTTTCTTGGTATCATCACAGTACAAATTCTACATTAAAGGACTGTTACGGAGTTCGTGTATTTGGATCATATCTTCATGGAATCTTTCAGGGGGGTTTACTTAATTATTACTATTTCTTTAAGATTAGCCTCGCTGTATGAGTACCTTCATAATATTTATGAATTTGCAGGAGTTTCAACAGAAGTATGTCCATACAGAGGAGACAACAGTACTGACCAGCACGTCGAACTTGGAGGGGTCCTGCACCATGTTGAGGCAGACGGTGTCCAGGTAGCGCTCCTCGAACTTGATGTCCGGGTATTTGGTGGCCAGCTCGCGGCAACACCGTAGGAACAGGCCGTCGGACATACGCCTGGGGGCGACAGCAGTGAATCAAATCAATAGCCATAAACACTCTTGGGGTACAGCCTGCTCTCAGTATGAGAGGGTATACGATTGCTTAGATGCATCGGGGGTCGCACGCCCATTTGAAAAATTCACCTTGTATATTCAAATGAAATCACTTGATTTGCATTGATTTTTGGGTGGTTGGATTTACCAACCACCCAAAAATCAAGAAAAAAAAATCAAATCCCTGCAGTGAGATGTTTACGGGATGATGATGATTGTAATATATTTATATTACAATCATCATCATCCCGTAAACATCGTATTTCTCAGGCACGCAGGTTTCCTCACGATGTTTTCCTTCAATCAATCAATCAATCAATCAATCATTTATTTGCAAGAATACATACAATTTAAAGATATAAAATTAAGAATTCCAGTAAATGTATCCAACCTGCAAGCAGGTGTGCAAATATTTACAAAATAACACAAGATAATAAAAAATAACATTAATTTAAAAAGTAATAATAATAATAATCTATGTAATTATAATCATTGTCATTTTTACAAGAGCCGCATTTCACTAACTACTAAGTTTATATGTTCTCATTGAACTCCAAATATTCCTTAAGACTATAAAAACACTTATCCAATAAAAAATTATTTAAATAAAACCGTTTAAAATAAAAATCAAAAATATTTTATTCAATGTAGGATATAATAATATCACTTATTGAAAGCCTACATGTTATTTTTTTTTTAAACTACATCGCTTCACAAGGTGTTATGGTTAGGGAGAAGAAGCGACAAATAACTCCGCAACAACACATCTTTTCAATTAGTTTCCATCTTTACAATAATATTACATATTACAAAACAAAAGCAATTAACATAACGACCAGCTAACACCAGACCTCCTTATCGCCTAAATAATCATCTATCCTGTAATAACCCTTCTTACACAGAGTTTCTTTAATGTGGCAGTTTTAAGAGCAGTCAGATAAATGCATGTAAGTAATTAAATTAAAAAACTCATTGGTACATGGTCTGCCTGGGTATCGAACTCGAACCTCTCAAATTGGGAGACCACGTCTTAACCGTTGAGTCATCGTCGCACTACACAATATTCCCGCAAAAACCTGGCTATTTGAGGTGTGCAAATATTGAAGGCTTCAAATATAAATTTTAAAATTTCCAATAGTTTACGTAGAACTTGATTTACTAAAAAAAAAAAAACAAAACGTGGTTTGTAGGTAGCGTCACATCACATGCATCATTGAGTACCTAGCTATTGTGTTTCAACAAACCATCACTATATCAACTAGCTGTTACCCGCGACTTCGTCCGCGTAGAATTCGTTATACTACCAAATGTGTCACTCTATGACTGAAAAGCAATCCTACTAATAATACCTATCCTATAGGAACCAGTCTCTTTTCCGGGATAAAAAATTGATGTAGTGTTAATCCAGATCCTAACCTGTCTACCAACGAAATTTCAAGCATATCTGTCCAGCGGTTTATCCGTGAAGTGGTAACAAACATACATACACACACACAAAATTTAGCATTTATAATATTAGTTGAGAAGTATGGATTGAGATAGTTGGCAAGTTGGGATTGGGATAGTTGGGATGGGTGATATCATCACCACCGTCGTCATCAACATTAGGAAAAAAAAACTCGCATCACCACCGTCATTATCACCATTAGGAAAAAATTCTTCATACAAAACGCCAATTTCATAGATAAGGGCCTAATATTTTCTTTTGCACACAATTTCCTGCTTAACTGCGTCAGGTTGGCTTATTTCTCTTATAGAGATAAGTCTACCTTTGACCTGTCGTTTGTACCGTTATATATAAATAAAGTATACAGTATCACGAATAAATTATTTGATTGATTAAATTATTCCTGTGGAAACTGGCCTTGAAAATGGCTCAATGACTGCAATACCTCATTCCATTAACAAATAACATGTAAGGCGACACCGTCGCGGCCCACTTAACGCGTACCGTCCGAGGCATGTGACATAATTACTTCACGGTCATACGTTACGCTGTAGGTAAAGTACGATGTGATAACAGCAACTGAGAATTTCTTTTGTATTATGTGGGGTCAGGTTGCATTGCAATTAATCAAATATGCACTATACATTACATGATAACGAGGGTGTGATGCATTTTGTGTTACTCGTCTTTGTATTACAATAATATTGGGTCTTTACCTATGAAATTGGAGTTTTTTTTCTTCGTTAATCATATGGTGTGATTGAGGTCAAGTACGAACCCGTCGTGCATAAAAAAATAAAAAAATATGCAACAATTCCTACGATTTTCAAAGCTATTTCCAAATTTGTTTTGTATTCCTATTTCCAAGTTTGAACAGAGCTCTTTTCATGTGCTTCCCATAATCATTTTTTAGATTCGCTGAAACTTTTATAAAGCGGTTACTTTTAAAAATTAACACTGCCTATACTTAACTTAATGTAATCCAATAATACACACAAAGTTTAGCTAAATTTGGATTTGCCGTTCCCAAAAAAAATCAAAAATGTCTGGAGAAAACAGTCTTAATGAAATTCTTCATACAAAACGCCAATTTCAAAGGTAAGGACCTCATATATGATAATCATGATTAGAATAATATCTGAACCGCCAAAAATTTACAAAACAACCGACTTCAGTGAGGTTCTACTCTCTATCACCAGAGTGCATTATCTTATCTCAACCAAATTTATATCGAACCACCCTGGTGATAAACCTTGATAGGGTTTATCAATGAAAGACAATCATCAAAATTAACGAAAATATGGGTAAATATGATACCCCTTGGCAGTATATTTTTTTTTCATAATTCATAATTGTTTCATAATTGAACTCAATCACACCTGATGTTGAGTGAAGATGAGGTCGAAGGTGGAAGCGTACTGACCCGGAAACCACAACACGTTTGGGGGACTGGCTATCTTATCTCTGACAACCGGAACTATTAACATTGCTGTTTGGCGGCAGATTTAGATAAGATGGTGATAGCTAGCCGGGCGGACATTTTAAAATGCCCTACCACCAACCAAACCGAGTACTTAAACATGTACCCCGCTGGGGATCGAACCTGCGACCTCCGAATCGTAAACCCAATGTTGTTTACATTGAGCCACGGAGGCGCTTAAATGGCATTTGCCGCTAATATGTCGTATGGCACTTGACAGCGCTGGTTTTCAGCGCAACCCCTCTTTCACTTGGGTTAACAACACAGTCAGGCGCGTACTTACATGATATTGGCCTTGTGCACAGCGGTCACCTTCTTCCTCTTGTTGTCGCGCGCGAACAGGAATGCGAATTCGGCGACGCGCGTGCTCGCCTCCTCAGTGATTAGCTTGATCGACTGCACCACGCCGTCCACGATCTCGTGCTCGATGCCCGAATATTCGCCCTCGGTGTTCTCGCGAATTGTGACCACGTCGACGTTGTCATATAGGGTTTTGATGCTGTAAAGGTTATGGAGTATAAGTTTTCTTATTAAGACGACATCGACCGTACGCGCTGGCAACACCGCAATTAAAAAAAAAAAAAGCTATGTTGCTTGATCCTGTGGGTCTATTGCGCCGACGCTTCTTTTGGACATACTGACTGACAGATCAATGCAATTAACCATATTATTATTTCCAATAGATTTAAATTGACATTCAACAAATCACGTTTGTAAGGATGCCATTTTTTTAATGCACGACGGGTTCGTACTTCACCTCAATCACACTTGATGTTAAGTGAAGATGAGGTCGAAGGTAGGTAAGTAGGTAGGAAGCGTACTGACCCGGAAACCCCAACACATTTGAGGGACTGGCTATCTCATCTCTGTCCACCGGAACACAACAATGCTATTAACATTGCTGCTTGGCGGCAGATTTCGATAAGATGGTGGTAGCTAGCCAGGCGGACATTTAAAATGCTCTACCACCAACCAAACCGAGTACTTAAACATGATCGAACCCGCGGCCTCCGAATCGTAAACCAAAGTTAAGGCGGTTAAAGGCAATCTACGATATATAGATATTTTTGGTGTAAAGTCCCTTAGTTTACAATATCCACGGTTTGGTTCAAATAAATTCATGGCAAAAGGATTAGAATGACGACGGGTTTGTTCAATATGTACGTTTGTTTTTCTAAATGAGCTACCAATGAAAATTAATATTAGATAAAACGTTTATTGACTACCTGTGGTATAGTGGTTAGAAACGCTGACTGCTATACGAAAGTCGCGGGTTCGAATCCCGTTAGGGGCTTATGTTAAATGATGTTTTCATTTATAATAATATATATATACATATATCACTACAAAAAAATATATTTATGTAGTACATCAACTATCTGATATCCATAATAAATAATAATACAAGTCTAGTTGCTTAGTGTCGAACTAAGTGGCGCTGTATGTATAACAATATTCAGGTATTTATTTGCATGTTAAAGAAACACCGACCGCACAATCATTCTGCTTGGTGTTATGGTTTTCGAAATATTCGAAAGCCTTATTTCATAGAAATTAAAAGATAAAAGTTAAATACAACGATTAGGTACCACTTTTTTTTATGCGCAACGAGTTAACACACCTGATGTTAAGCGAAGATGAAGCCGAAAGTGGAAGCGTACTGACCCGGAAACCCCATCTTATTTGGGGGACTGGCTATCTTATCTCTGACAAGCGGAATACAACAATGCTATTAACATTGCTGTTTGACGGCAGACTTAGATAAGATGGTGGTAGCTAGCCAGGCGGACATTTATAATGCCCTATCCAACCAAACCGAGTACTAAACATGTACCCCGCTGGCGATCGAACCGGGGACCTCCGAATCGTAAACACTATGTTATTTACATTGAGCCACGGAGGCGGTTGAAATAGAGTACAATTTATGATACCTATTGTATCCTTTTGCATTCTTTATGGTAACAAATAACGCTTTACTAGATACTTGGTATCTCCAGTTCGTAATCACAGAGTAATGTGAGTCATAATAAAAATAGTGTAGTTGTAGTGGTAGGAGCCACACTGTAAGCTATTAGCTTGCAGCATGAATGGGCCGGCTCGACCGGGGAAGTACCACCCTCTCGCAGAAGACCGACGTCTGAGTAGTGGCATTTTGCCACTGCGCTTCGTCCGGTGAGCGAGGGCGCCGGAGGCCCACCTTCCAGTCTCTCTCCAGAATGGTAGCGGTATTTAAAGAGTTAGTACCCCAGGAGGGTACCAGCACTGCTGGAGAATCCCTCATCGCTCAGGCTGCCCTACTTATTCTGGGGTGGACACCATCCTCAAAGGCCGGCAGCGCATCTGTGACCCTTTTGGTGTTGCGGGTGCCCATGGGCGGCGGTGATTGCTTTCCATCAGGTGACCCGCATGCTCGTTTGCCGCCCTCTCATATATAAAAAAAAAAAGAAAAAAAAACATGTAGGTTAATATTGATACCAGTTTAGACATATTGATAAAGATATGACTGTACAAAGCCAAGCTCTGATAATGTCCAGACATTATACATCTACATTGCAATGATCAATCGCAAACAGAGATAAGAATAGGAAACAACTTTAAGAGCCCATTCCGTCCAATGGCGCCTTGTTGGATAAATTAATATTTCTTTTTAAAAACAGAATAAATCAAAAATATTGCTTTGATACAAATAATACCTCAATTTGCGAAATTATTTGCGATTATTTTCGAGAATTTCAAATTATTGATGCTTGATGCCCCACGTATTATTATACTTATGGATGACAGACAGATCCCACCTCCACACTTCTCTCATTGCAACTCCTGTAAGCCAGGATCAACAGTGGTACTCTGCACGGCGCCTACTGGAACGTAGACGGTGCAATAGAGTCACTGCGACCTTGGACCCCAGACTAATTAAAGAAAGAATTTAAAGGTGAAAAGTAAAAAAGAAAGTCCCACTTCCCACCAACAAATGGAAGTGTACCTAATATGACGCGAAAAGCCAAAGAGGCTAATACACCACGGATCGCAGTGAGCGTTGATGGTGGGGTAGCAGATGGCTACCGTAGATAAAAGACCAGGATACAGACAGATCCCACCTCCGCTCTCCTCCTGTAACTCCTGTAAGCCAGGATCAACAGTGGTACTCTGCACGGCGCCTACTGAAGGTATACGGTGACCTACGTGACTCTATTGCTACCTAGGACCCCAGACTAAATAAAGAAAGAATTTAAGGGTGAAAATTAGGAAAGAAAGAAAGTCCCACCTCACCCCCAGCAAATGGGAGTGTAGCTAATGTGACGCAAAAAGCCAAAGCGGCTAACCCTACGGGGGAGAGAGTCAAGTGAAGCTCGACTCCCTAATTTAAACACCACGGACAGCGCCAGATCGCAGTGAGCGTTGATGGTGGGGTAGCCAGACGGCTGCCGTAGGTAAAAGTGCCAATAGTAGGTATGGCAGAAGCGCTTGAACGCTCGGAAGTTGTGGCGGTTTTGTACTAGGTCGCCGTAATATACCGGCCGGATATCCGCATTTAGATTGTCAAGCTTGAGTTTGCGTTCCAGACTCCAATTACTGCATTCCCACAGAATGTGGTGAGCAGTCTGTTCACCCAAGCCGTAATCACATACCGGTGATTCCACCAATGCCATTGAGTACAATTTTGCTTTGAAATTACCGTGACCCGTAAGAAGCTGAGATACGCAATGTGGGCATGGGTACAGACAGGCGATTAACGGCCTACTTACTCATAAGGTGGGCGAATATCCTGATAAACACACAGGCCGCTTCCAACCCGTTGCTTTGGTAATCTATAGGAGAGGCCTATGTTCAGCGGTGGACATCCATTAACTGACGTGATGAATCCAAGCGACAGAAAGTGAAAAAACGCTATCGCAACCCTGACATTGATATCGTCTGGTCGTTAAGTGTTATCAATTTAATCACAAAGCGGTGTCTGTCGACACACGTACTTAGATAACACTCTACTACAACGTAAATGGAATTTTTGATGCTATATCTGGTGTAGATATTACAAAAATAGTATGCCGACACACGCCAATTACTATACTCCAAACTAGGATGAACTTGTAAAAATGTGACTAGGGTTGCCAACTTTGCTGCTCAGATTTGCCGGACATTGATAATTCAGATACGGGATGGGGATGGAAATATGGTAGGCGCGTAGGTTCAATTCGAGAGACTTGTTGTCGGTAAGATATCATATAGCTAACTCTGTAAGGATGCCCCGGTCGCTGACCGATTGTGAGCCTTATTGACACTGCATAGCGTCGCGAGTAATTTGTACTCCATGAGTATCCAGACTCGCGACACTGTCTAGAGAAGACTCATAAACGGGACGTTCGCGTGCCCATGCGAGCGACCCCGCTCAACGCAGCGCACGCCTTATCACAACTAAAAAAAAATCCGTTTGATATATGCACTATTTGGGTTAACATCCAAAATCCCAATATTCATAATGTTACGTTGCGATGTGCTTCAGCTGCCCTTTTAGTTGATGTGTATATGGTAATCCAAATCCTCGGGAATCTGACCAACGTAAAGTATTGAGGTTTGGTTGGTAACGCAAATACTCCATATAACAAACGGAATCCACGTTGATCACATAGGGCGTGCGCTGCGTTGAGCGGGATCGCTTGCCGTCCCGTTTATGAGTCTTCTCTAGACAGTGTCGCGAGTCTGGATACTCATGGGGTACAAATTCCCGAGACTCTATGCAGTGTCAATAAGGTTCACAATCGGTCGTCGACCGGGGGATCATTAGACTTCTTCGTAGTGAAGAAAAGACAAAGAAACTTTTTGGAATTGGACCTTATGATCTTAAAAGGAATAGTCTATTAAATAAATAATAAATAAAATATGATCGTTGATCTCAAGCTTTTATGACCCTAACTACAAATATAGATATAGTACTTTTGCATTAGTGTCACATAAAACACATTTTGTTAGAACTCCAAATGTATCTAATTTTAAAGCAAACTCAATAGTAACCCTAACAGTTGCTAATAGTATGTGCTAATTGGCGCTAACACTTCGCGCATTGATATGAATAGCGGATACGACATCGTCCGAGTTAATTTGCACATATTTTTTTTATTTAATAAGGCGTTTGCAGACATTTATTATAGAAAATAATAAATTCAATCAACAAAGTTGTAATTTTTTGCACATGGATAGAGTACCTGTCAGTGATAGAATAAAAATGTTTTCTATCAAATGGCCATGGGCAGCTTGTTTTAGGTACATATAGTATTAGGTACATTTAGTATTAGGTACATTTAGTAATAATAGACTATTAGATTAAAATTATCACTGTAAATTTCATTGCGTCGGAGAATATCTTTAGGACTCCTGTACCTAACCATTTTCAAAAAAAAATCGATCAACTTTTTTTTTTAAGCACGAGGTCAAGTACAAGACCTCAATCACATGTTAAGTGAAGATGAGGTTGAAGGTGGAAGCGTACTGACCCGGAAACCCCAACACATTTGGGGGACTGGCCATCTTGTCTCTGACAACCGGAACACAACAATGCTATTAACATTGCTGCTTGGCGGCAGATTTAGATAAGATGGTGGTAGTTAGTCAACTTCTTTATATTTATTAAAAAAAAATTAATTTTTATTGATCACGACTCAATAAACTATTTTTAGAAAATTTGTCATTGATTAATTTTTTTGACAATAAGTTGTTCTTAATAGATCTTAGCATCTTCTACAACTCAATGAAGTTCACAGTGGGATTTAATATTGCAGGTTTTATAACTAAACTAGCTTTCCTCCCGCGACTTCGTCCGCGTCGAAGATTTTATCAAAATACAAACAACAAACTTTCATCCCCTATTTTATCCCCTTGGGGGTAGAATTTATCAAAATCCTTTCTTAGCGGATGCCTACGTCATAACATCTACCTGCATGCCAAATTTCAGCCCGATCCGTCCAGTGGTTTGGGCTGGGCGTTTTGAGTTATATATATTTAGATACCTATCTATACTATACCAAAAGCGAGCTACACAATTGTTTGAAAACATTTATTGTTCTATTACTGATGGGTACTCTATCGTTCTACAAAAAAAAATCAGGAACTTGAGGCTTATAGGAAATGTAAGGAGTAGGTAAAAGACAGTGATCAGCTTTCATACAAACTGTAAACGACTACATGCAAAAAATAAAACTAATATTTCAGTACTTCAGTACTAATAGTTAAAGATGGCAGGATCTAGTTTGCGTGAATGAAATATGTTTAAATTTTTATGGTGTGGGTAGGATTTAAAAACGTTAAATGCCCGCCTGGCTTGCTACCACAATATTATCTAAATCTGCCGCCAAAACAGTTAATACCATTGTTGTGTTCCAGTTGTCAAAGATAAGATAGCCAGCCCTCAAATAAGATAGAGTTTCCGGGTCAGTACGCTTCCAACATGGGCCTCATCTTCATTTAACATCGAGTGTGATTGAGGTCAAATGCTGTATCATTGTGCATAAAAAAAAAGCTTATCCTTTTGTATGAATATTGGTCACGCTATTTAATCCTTATGTTCGGTCTGCTTTTATATTATAAGTCTATGCCCCTTTTAGACTCACTTCGTATCCATCGCAACGGATAAATAAAGAGTTGACACGGATTGACAACCCTATATTATGGCATACCGGCGCATTATGATCTGGCTATCCATACAACATGATCACACGATTCAACTGGTTTATACTGAGTGTTTATTGATTTTCTAGCCGCATGTAACTACTGCATCATGTCCTTGAGATAAAGTATTAACGAATATCTTCTGGGTTCTGCCTTCGAAACCAACAGTTGCCCGTTCGGATCCCCCAAGAGATCACGTACTAACGCATGTGGGGAAGAATAACTTTCTTACAGCCAGGTGAAAAGTTCCAATAAAAAGACCAGCTCGTACAGTCAGGACTCAGTCAATGAGTAATCCATACTGCATCGTCATCAGCCTTCAAAAAAGATTTTTTACAATAGTGAAACAAAAGAAGTTATGTGTTTGCCAGCATATGTCCGTATCTCAGTAAAGCATGGACCGATTTGAATGCGGTTTTGTTATATTTAAGTCTAAATGAGAGGACATGTTAGCCATAGGTTAAGCAGTTTTGAAGATAATTAGCTTTTAACACAGTTGTTTGGTGTATTTCGATGATATCATAGTCTTTGGAGGGCAGATCCCGCCTCCACACTCCTCCCACTGTAACTCCTGTAAGCCAGGATCAACAGTGGTACTCGACACGGCGCCTACTGAAGGTAGACGGTGCCCTACGTGATTCTATTGCTACCTTGGACCCCAGACTAATTAAAGAAAGGAATAGGGTGTGTAAGTAGGAAAAGAAGTTTCCCACTCCCCCCTCGGCAAATGGGAGTGTAGCCAATGAAATGCAAACGGCAGTAATGCCAACCCTATGGGGAAGGAGGTCGAGTGAAGCTCGGCCCCCTGCTTTGTATACACCACGGACTGCGCCTAGATACAGTGAGCGGGACGGTAACAGAAGGCTACCGCGAGTAGTAATGCCAGTAATATGAGTGACAAAAACGCTTGAAAGCTTGGAAATTGTGTCTGTTCGAGACCAGGTCGTTGTAGAACACCGGACGGGCTACTGAATTTAGACCGTCAAGCATGAGCTCACGTTCCTCCCTCCAGTTTACACACTCCCACAAAATGTGATGTGATGATTGTTCGCCATCGCCACACTCGCAATTCGGTGATTCGGCCAATGCCATGGAGAATAGTTTGGCTTTAAAATTCCCGTGACCCGTTAAGAACTGAGATGTGCAATGGTCTATCTCTAACCACCCCTTTGCCATGCGGTCTCTGATGTCAGGGAAAAACCTGTACAACTGTCTGCCCTTATCTGTACAGTCCCAACGGGACCCCCAGTCTTTGGAGGGCAGTCTAAATTAAAGTTTTTGTATATTTAAAATTAAATCCAGACCAACATTAGAGTTTATTAATGCTCAGTACTGTGCCAAGTGGTTTCCGACACGTAAAAAGAATTAACCAACCCTCATCTTCCTGTAGGTGTAGTGAAAGGCGATTAAGGGACTTTACATCAAAAAACATACATTGCCTTGCATGTTTGCCCCTGCCCCATGGGCATTCTGTATATGGCAAAGGTGCACCATAGATATTGTTTCAATAAACTTTTGTGGAACACCCAAAAGCTTATATTTGGGATATTTCTTACCAGTACCTACAATGTTTGGGATAAAGGGTATGCCATTATGTATAACATTCAATGTATAATACTCACCCATCTAAACTCTTGCATGGCCTGACATTAGCATACAAGTCAAACTCCTTCCTCAGCGCCAGATTGAGGGACCGGTATCCCTTGCCCACTGGGGTCATCAGAGGACCCTTTAGTCCGATTTTGTTAGCATTCACTGAGTCTATTGCCTTCTGGGGGATGCCAAACTTGCCATCGGGCCCCTAAAATTTATTGCTAGTATAAATCATATGTAAACCATCTACAAATTATCTAAATAAGTTCTAGATCAGATCTCGTTTATTAACAGATAAGTTTACCACACAAGTATCTCATACTGATTGAGCTTGTTTTGATGCAGTTGTTATTTATGGACTTAATTATTTTATGTTGAAATTAAATTACCTACTTATATTTCTCTGATGTTGAAAGTTAAACCAGGTCAGTGATTTAATAAAAGGGCGAAAAACAAGTTGGAAAATTTTCACCTTTTTTCAAGACATGTATTTTAAAATAAATATATCTTAATTAAATTGTAAATGATTAGCTAAGGTTATGATTTGAGGGAAAGTATAATTATGTGTTAGTTACTGCACGTAATTGTGTAAATAGACCAAACATCCATTATTTCAATGATTTTCCTTATACATGTAAAACCAGTTGACAATGGAATAAATAAATAACACAGATTGGTATTAAGAGAAGCAGGTACCAAAATGTAACCGATAAAAATTTTTTTAAACGTAAAATATAATTTCATCACTCACCCGAACAGCAGTTACGTCCACCTCATCCCATTCAATGGGAACTTTGGCAGCCTCGAATATCTTCTGCACGGCCACGGTGATCTCCGGGCCAATACCGTGGCCCGGGATCAGCGTCACCTTCCGTCCGGCTGTGCTGTATCGCACCGCGCCGGCCTTCGTCCCTGGGACCTGCCCCAATCATACAAAACCATCAGGTAACCTCCAACCTCATCATTATATTGCAACAATAATAAATGTTAAGTTCTCTTTTGCCCACTCGTACCCCTCCTACGGCACTATTACCACCCGGCTCCAACAAATTCAGGAAATCTTTTACCACTTTACTCTCACGAAAAGCCTCCAAAAGCACTTTTATGTAATTCTTCCACATAACTATACTACGTCTATTTTTGGACCGCAAAATTTAACAAACAAGCGACCTTCGTAAGCGAAACATATAAGGACGACATGCACTAATATGCAAGGGAACTGTAATTTACCACTTGTTTTACAAACTTACAATTTTCCGGATTATTCTTGCTGCCATTTCACAAATTTTGCTATCGACGACGAAGAAGATCAACTCCGCGGTAAGGGGGCGGGCGGAGCGGAGGGGAAGGAAGTTGCAAGCGCGGCAACTACGCATGACCGGAAATAGATATCAAGGACGTGTCGTGTCAAAAGAAAGTAAAAGAGAGAAGTTATACTGTATTTCAATATTTGTGTTTACGTGTTTACCGATTATGTAAAATAATTTGTAGAAATAATTTTACAAAAGAATTGAGGAATTCGTTTAAAAATTTTTATAACCGGAATCAAATTATTTAGGGGTAACACTATCACATAAATGTCATAATCATGTCATGTCATTACAAACCTAGAACCTAGTTCTATACCTCTCATATACCTCTACGGTTATTTGTGCATTCAGAGTTTTGAAGTTAAGTCAGTGATGGTGTTCTGCCACTTTACCGAAGAATGAATTGACCGTGACTAGACTCTGTATACGCCAAATACTGACTTATAAACTGAAGAAATAAGACGAGCCTGTATAGGATTAGGTCCCTTTGCCTTCTCCGAAAGGAGTGAATAAAACGTAAAGAAAAAAATCGCGGTCACGACGGCCACAGAATACCACTACCTCTGAGACGTAGACAGAGAATATTCTCTGTCTACGCTCTGCGACTTCCTTCTAGCGAGAATCACGAACATAATCTAAGATCACGATACTTTTGTAGCCAGTCACTCACTTGACACTGGCAAAATTCATAAGAGTTGCCACTAAACAAACTGGAACTGGAATTGTAGCCAGTCTGTGGTTGGTAGTTGTTTCCAAACAAAGTAGGTAGAACGTATTTAGTTATAAGTACGGGCTTTTTGGCGGGAACTCGGCGAGTGAAGTAGCATTTTTCTTTATAAGTCTTATAATTTGTGCATTCTAACTTTTGAAGCTTAATAATGGCAGAATATTGTGCAGCAAACGTTAGTAATAGTGTACAAGTGAAGGGAAGTGTAAATTAAAGTGCGTAACGGAGCTTTCGGGTTCCCACAAGAAGCCGCCAAAATCTTTTGTAAAGCATTCTGCCACTTTACTGAAGAATGACCTGACCGTGACTAGACTCTGTATACGCCAAGTATACGACGAATTACTTTTTTTGACTGAGACTGACTTACAAACTGAAGAAATAAGTGAAATAAGACATGGCTGTTATGGGCTAGATCCCTTTGCCTTCTCCTAAAGGAGAGAATGAAACAAAAAAAAAAAAAAAATTAGTTATAAGTACATATTTAGATAATTCTGCGCCACATACCTAATTAGAAACAATTTCTAGAAATTTCCTTCCGTCCAAGCCTAAACTTTTGAATGAAACAGGCTACGCTATTTAGTCCTTATTTTCGGTTTGCTAATATTTCTATGTGTTTTCTCATAGGCTTGGCTCGGCTAAGGGATCTTAGGATGAAATTAAATTGACACTTGAAATACAATAACCAGCTGTCTTCATGGACCAACCCCTAGGACTGAAGTTAGCTTCACTGTGTCGTATTTCTGAGTGTAAATTGAAGGAGATACTTTCACGATGCGGCGACAAGAAGGACCTCATCATAGACCCCTCAATTATCAGGCCATTGGAGAGAATATGTGGAGTTAGCTGGCTCAGGTAGATACAAATTTTAGCTATTTTACCTAACGCTGACCATTAACAGTAATGTGCTTAGTTTAACCAAAACAAAAAATGCAATATATTGGTGTGGATTTGGATGTACACCAACTAAACTACAACCAGTTTGGGAGTGATGCCGTCGCATCGTACTGTTCCATGGAGAAAGAGACAGTACCCCTTTAAAACTGGTTTTAGTTTAGTAGGTGTACATCTGAATCGACACCACTATCAACTAATAAGTGTAACTAAAAACCTGACTTAAATAACTAATCTAAAGAGCCATGTGTCACCCCAGCAGTTTAGGAAGTGGCACAGGGTCTACCCATGTGCGAGTACCCAAAATTCTGGCTGCATTACCTCACTGAATGTTTTTTGTTTTTATTAAAAACTGGTTTCGTGTTTGACTACAATCTCACCTGATGGAAAGTGACGATGTAGCCGAAGATGTATCACGCGCACCCAGTAAATGCCTATTCACTTTAGACTTGAATGTATTTTTTGAGGGAGGTTCTCATCGCCAGCTCATTGTATAGTTATAGCTAGGGTACCCTAAGGACCCCCCATCTCAACTTCATAAGGAACAAAATTATATCAGGGTTCGTTGCTTCTAGATTCACACACTATCTCTCACTCACAATAAGTTATTTATAATCAAATCCTCTAATTTGTTACAGACAACATGGCATTGATAAAATATACAAAATGGACCCACAGTTGGGCCCAACAGCCAATACAACCCGTGTGTACTTCATCCCAGCCTGCATTCAGAAGTACAAATGTGTCTTGGATCACATATCTTCACGACTCAGCCAGGATCCCTCACTAGCAGACCTTAAATGCTTCCACATCATCATCATACCTAAAGTGTTAGGCTCTTATAACTCTATTCTTGAGAGCCGTGGATTGTATGATATTGTAAAACTTCATGCATTCTCATGGGAGCTTATGATGTTAGACGAAGAACTTCTAAGTCTTGAACTACCATTTTTATTTAAACAATTGTATATTGAGCAAAACCATTCGTTAATATCAAGTATTTCAATGTCTCTAAGAAGCTTGTTCCATGTGATTGGAAAACCAAGGGTTGTGTTTGCTTTAGGAAAGCTATCGGCCAGTGTTTTAGATATTTCAGAGATTTATAATGAGACGTACGATAGAGATTCTCTGAATGATAATTTGCAGGAAATAGGAGCATTGATTGTAATAGATAGAAGTCAAGACTATGCTTCAAGTTTGTTAACACCAGCCACATACAGTGGCCTATTGAGTGAGATATTTAATATAGGTTGTGGACATTTAGATTTGAATGTAAAGGATACAAAACTAAAGAGAGGGAAACTTGGCTTTGAAGAAAATAAAACTACAACTAAGGAAACTGTGATGACATTAGATAGCTCAGTAAATACACTCTATGGAGAAATAAAACATAGACATTTCTCTGAAGTCCTCAGTGTGTTAAGCTCAAAAGCTAAACTTTTAAAAAACAATGATATCAACGCTTTAGGTATACAGGAAATGAAACATTTTGTTGCAACGAAATTGCAACAAATCACATTATTTAAACAGAGTCTAGTCAACCATGTGTTAGCTTGTGAAACTATAATATCAGAAATGAGTAACAAATTCGAGAAACTGAAATGGGCTGAAACAGAAATGTTGAATAATCGAAATAAGAAATCCAATTTCCAATTTGTTGATGAAGTCTTTGGTACAGATATTCACATATATAATAGCCTGCGTCTCATGTGTCTGCTTAGTTTAACTCAAAGCTTGTCATATGACGAATACAATTCTCTTATGAACAAATATGTATTAGCATTTGGATACAAATACATGTATGTATTCAATAATCTGATAAATGCAGGATTACTAGTTCAGCCATCAAGTCCTAAGTTGTCTTTGAATATTTCTAACTTGGGTAATTTAAGTGATCGGTTGCCAAAGTGGCAAAACGAATTCCAGAGCATAGCAAATAAGCTGAAACAGTTGCCATCACAACCCGATAAGGTTGGAAAATC
Source organism: Oegoconia quadripuncta (assembly GCA_949316235.1). NCBI lineage: Eukaryota > Metazoa > Arthropoda > Insecta > Lepidoptera > Autostichidae > Oegoconia > Oegoconia quadripuncta. The sequence goes on from OX438748.1 coordinate 2,049,674, forward strand.
ATCACCCAGCTATGTTTTTAATGGGGGTTATGTACCTTTAGTAGCCGTCTTATGCAATGCTCTATTGTCGTCTGAAACTCTAGCTGAAGTGTTAACAAAACTGTCAGCACTAACAGATTTGAAAGTTGGTGGAAAAATTCTTGAAAAAATGAAGAATGGAATTGAAACATTAAATGAAAAATTATCAAATTTGAAACCACAAAATAGTGATTTGGAGTTTGGTTGTAAAGATGCCAAGACTTTCTTAAAGTTACTGAAAACAGATCCAAAGTTAGGAGACTCTTTTCCATTAAAACCGAAGAATGTGTTGTGTTATGTGATTGGTGGAGTGACTTATGCTGAGATAGCGGCATGCAATGTTATACAGGTAGCAACAGGAAGCAAAATCTACATAGCTAGTGACTGTGTGGCAAATGGTGCCGATTTGATGATGGCTAGCATTTAAAAGCCCAAGAGTCAATTAAACAAATACCCTTTATTGCTTTAATAACAAAGTCACAACAGTTATCCAAGTATATATTGGGTCATTACCTATGAAATTGGAGTTTTTTTTCTTCGTTAATCATATGTACCAATTCCTGCGATTTTCAAAGCTATATCCAAATTTGTTTTTAATTTGGAAAATGGAATATTATTTCAAGGTTTCACATGAAATATTTTTTATATTTGAACAGAGCTCTTTTCATGTGCTTCCCCATAATCATTTCTTAGATTCGCTGAAACCATTATAAAGCGGTTACTTTTAAAAAATTAACGCTGCCTATACTTATCTTAATGTTATCCGATAATACAGACAAAGTTTAGCGAAATTTGGATTTGCGTTCCCAAAAAAAAAGAATGTTTGTATGGAGAAAACAGTCTTAATGAAATTCTTCATACAAAACGCCAATTTCATAGGTAAGGTCCTATTATATAGGTACACGAAAACGGTTTGTTTAGTTACTGATTATAAAATGTTATGTAGAATCAGGTTAGTATACCTAGGTGTTGTTATTAGGCAAAAGGAAGTGACTCAGTATTTGCTTACTTGACAACATGATCTCGAAGAGCGCTGATTTTCAGTCACACCCTTCTCCCTACGAGACTGAACCGTAGCTAATTGTGGAGGGCTTTCATTAGCATATCGCAGGGGTGAATATGAATAACTAATATTTTTACACATATAGACTTGTACAAAAAAAAAATGTTTTTCAGTTCTTATTTTCGGCTAAGTAAACTTGATATCATTGTAAACAGCATAGGGTTTACGAATCGAAGGTCGCGGGTTCGATCCCCAGTGGAGTACAAGTTTAGTACTCTAGTTAAATGTATTTCTACTCATTTTATAAATGAAAATGTTATATTCGTATTCTATTGTTATTATACTATACATTATTATCATAATATCATAATAATCATAAATTATTTACTTATTATTGAAATAAACTATTAGTGCTGGAGAATCCCTCATCGCTCAGGCTGCCCTACTTATTCTGGGGTGGACACCTTCCTCAAAGGCCGGCAACGCATCTGTGACCCTTTTGGTGCTGCGGGTGTCCATGGGCGGCGGTGATTGCTTTCCATCAGGTGACCCGCATGCTCGTTTGCCGCCCTCTCATATAAAAAAAAAATAAATAAATAAATAAATTGCAAAATTGTTTAAGTTACCCTATCACACATAAATGTTTGTAAATGTTATTTGGTGTAGTGGTTAGGAACTCTGAGCAGCGAAGTTTCCAATAATGTAGGAAATATCCAACATACATAACGATCAGCGTATCCGCGTAGGCATTTCATGAAATGGTTAATTGGAAAGGGGTTTATTAGGTATCGTGAACGGAAGACATTCCCAAGGTTAAAAAAGAAAAAAAGAAAAACTATTTTTTTTTTTTTTTTTATATTAAAAACTGGATTCGCGTTTGGCCACAATCTCACCTGATGGAAAGTGACGATGTAGCCGAAGATGTATCACGCGCACCCAGTAAATGCCTATTCACTCTAGACTTGAAGATCCCAAGGTTGTAAGTGTCGGGAAAAACCGACGCGGGCAGTGTATATACGCTACGTCACTTTAATATGGAGAGTTGAAAGTTGTTTCTTCGAATTTAAAATTATTAATCATCTGTTCTACTCGCGATATCTAAGAACATCCTTTCCGCTTTGTACTCCTTTTCGATAACCTTGTATTTAAAAAAATAATAAGTAAATAGACATACACCCAGCGCCATCTAGCCCCACACTAAGCAAGTAGGCGTGTGTTATGCATACCAGATGGTTGGAATGTACTATACAAATATTTTTTTTTTGTAAATATATTATAATTGAAAACATCCGTAATTCGGGTACATGTTTTCGTCATACAAATGTATGCCCCTATCGGGATTCGACCCGCGACCTTTTGGTATAGCAATCAGGGTTTCTAACTACACCAAACAGGTCGTCAAATAAACCATCTGGTATCCATAATACAAGCCTAGTTCCTTAGTGTGGAATTAGAGGGCGCTGTGTGTATGTCCAAGGATATTTAGTTAAACTTTTATCGAAGACTTGGCATGTTATGTCAGGCTTCGACAATAGATTTAACATGATGAAAAATGCTTGTAAAAGTATTGTTTTTTTTTATTATATAAGACATGATTGTATTATTGTTACTTGGTTAAGGTTCACAGGAAGCTGTTATTGTAATGTTTAATACTCAGTTGTTATATTGAAGAATAATATATTATTTATGCATATTATGTATGTTTTTTTCGTCTAGTTCTCGGGGAACGGTTGGCGTTGGATCTGCAGAGATAACAATAAATATCCTTGACATACACACAGCGCCATCTAGTTCCACTTTAAGCAACTATAGGCTTGTATTGTGGATACCAGGTGGTTGTTATACTACATAAATACATTTTTTTTTTGTAAATAAATACTTATTATAAATGAAAACATCCATAACTCGGGTACACATGTCCGTATTCATCACACAAACATATGCCCCTAGCGGGATTCGAACCCGCAACCTTTTGGTATAGTGGTCAGAGTTGCTAACCACTACACCAAACAGGTCATCATCATTATGTACAACGACACGAAATAGAAGCCTAGTATGACGCTTTTGCTGTGTGATTCGTTCGAGTTGCGCCACGGTCTCCGATTTCAAACTTCCAAGTCCCAATTTTTTGAAATGAATAGACAGATTCTAATGAAACTTTATACGTAGGATGCATAGATCTACAAAGTTACTAGAAAAAATGTATGTTTTTCATTTATATATGTATTTATTTACAAAATGTATTTGTGTTGTAGGTATATTAACCATCTGGTATCCACAACACAAGCCTATAGTTGCTTAATGTGGAACTAGATGGCGCTGTGTGTATATCCAAGGATATTTATTTATTTATAACGATTTATACAAATAATAATGGGACTGAAGATGAATATGTCAAAGACCAAGCTTATGACAAACAGCAGTAAAAGCAAAATTGAAATAAATGGCGAGAGAGTTGAATATGTCCATGAGTACATTTACCTGGGTCAAATAGTCTCCCAGGCACGTTAAGTTAAAGAAATAGCGAGACGCAATGATGCGAAAAGCTTTTTTCAGCTTTTGGTCCATGAAGGAACACATGAAGGGCGACCTTCCACTGTCACTAAAGCGCAAACTCATGGACGTGTGCATTCTCCTGATCCTCACATATGGCGCTCAGACTTGGTCTTTGACAGAAGCCCAAAGGTCCAGCCTCAAGGTTTGCCAACGAGCCATGGAGCGCAGTGTACTAAATGTTAAACTGACCGATCGCGTCCGAAACACTACACTTCGCTCTAAGACCCTTGTTGCTGACATAGCCACAAAGGCCGCCAAACTGAAGTGGGACTGGGAGGGCCATGTTTGTCGCATGCCAGACGATATGTGGGCCAAAATCGCCACCACCTGGAGCCCACCATTAGAAAGAAGGCGTCGTGGCAGACCGAAAAGGTCCAAAACCAACTGGTCGGAGGAGGCCTGCAATAGAGAGCCGTGGAGAGAGGAGGGAGGCCTTTGCCCAGCAGTGGGACAGTATGGGCTCCTAATAATAATAATATAAATAATACACGATATTTATTTACTAATTTATTTCACTATAGTACATAATTTACACCATATTATTACAATATCACAATACAAAAATATATTATATACATGGCGAATTTGAATTCGTGTAATACCCACTACTGATGACGCCGCTCTTGATTATGAACAACTTTCCCCGAGGAACCGTAGGCGAAATTGATCAAAAGATTTTCGATTATCCATACAAAGTATATAAACCATTGTGAAAGCACCAATTTTCGGCTGGTGACTCCAGTCCTGATTACGAACAACTTTCCACTAGGAACCATAGCTGAATGTGGGTGGTCATTCAGACATCAGAATGACTTGCCATTTGTTTAATTGATTTTCTTAGTTATTACTTAGGTACCAAATATCTTAACAAAGGTATTAAATAGTACCAAATAGGTATTGAATCGTAGTAATATTTTAAAACTGATCTGTCACTTTGGGCAGTCATTCTGATGCTCACGCCGAATTCAGCCGAAAATTGTTTGACTTCCATACCAAAGGTGGCTTCGGAATGGTTTACTTTGTACGAGTAGTGGAAAATTTTTTGATCAAATTCAGATTTCGGGATAATAAACAGGTATACTAAAGTATTGCGTAATGCGCGCGATGCTTTGGTTCTGGCTGAATTATTAGCGTTGTGGGGTCTCCCTGCAACTTTATGCTGAGTCAGATCCAGTTCGTTAGCCTGGTACAGGGCGCACATAAATTATAAAATTGTCTGGCTTTTTGTATTAGGTCCTTACCTATGAAATTGACGTTCTGTATGAAGAATTCCATTAAGACTGTTTTATCCATACAAACAATTTTGACTTTTTTTTGGGAACGGCAAATCCAAATTTAACTAAACTTTGTATGTATTATCGGATAACATTAATTTTTAAAAGTAACCTCTTTATAAAAGTTTCAGCGAATCTAAGAAATGATTATGGGAAGCACATGAAAAGAGCTCTGTTAATTTTTTCTTTATTATGTGATTTAGCCCAGAAATTAAAAAACATTTCATGTGAAACCTTGAAATAATATTCCATTTTCCAAATGAAAAACTAATTTGGATATAGCTTTGAAAATCGCAGGAATTGGTAGCCTGCGCCGAGGGAAATGTGCTAAAACAGCAGTTACTGTTAAGTTGATAAATTCAACAATACTTGATATACACATTTAAAAAAAATACTTTTACCATGACGAAGAATGTCTTAATATTTACTCCGTGGAAAAATGTTAAAATTATTTATACATTACTCTACAAAATTACGGAAAGTTAGACAAAAATGCAAAAAACGTATGGTGGCGTTAAGTATTTTTTTAGTTTATAACATTAGAAATCTACGCTTATTTTTAGTTCAACCGAAACAGGAGTGTTTATACTACAAATTTACCGTCTCCAATATAAAAAATTGTATTAGGCAATTAAGATATGAATTTATCAAAATGCGCTTCAAATCCGCCATACATTTTTACTATGGCGGCCGCGCGGCGATATAAAATAATGTCGCGCATCGCTGTGATTCAGTCGCCCACAAGTGTTCAGAGCGAGCGCACGTCACTTTGTTGAGCGCCACTATACACACCGATCGCGTCATTTCGTGTACCGGCGACGGCCGAAAACGGTGTAAGTATATTTTTCGGAGTTTTAAATAGACTGCTAACTTTTTCTTGCATACAAAAAATACCAAGAGACGTTACATTAGTTAAGTATATGTGATGTATGTACATATTACATTTAGGTTATTGTTCTGTACTTTCATTAAGACATTGGTCAGTTGCGTAGCAACTTTATTCTGGTTTTGTCTGTCATGTTATATTATCATATATTTTTTGTAAAGCTGTCCTTTCTAATAACCTCTCTTTTTTTTTTTTAATTTTAATTTTCTTTTAACCACCGGTTGTCCGGAAGAGGTCACCGAAGTTGTACAATGTAGTTTATCATAACTGTAGTACCTATATTACTGTTGTTTCATTTCTTGTGCAATAAAGAGTATGCTTTCACTTATTTAATCATTCATTATTTTTTCGAAATAAAATTTCGGATTGACAATATATTGGTCTAGTTGGGTGGAGTTCGACAAGATGAGCCAAGTTAAGAAAACTGCAATGGCGTCATTCATTACAGTAATAAACTATTATTTGTTTCAGTAAAATGGGAAACCGTAAAAAAAGATATTATAAATTAATAAGCAAGACGAGATTCAAGAAAAAAAATAAAACTACAACGCAAATTGATAATGAACAGGTCAGTTCTTGTAATTGTAGCAAATATAAGGTCCAATTTGTACGGTGAATGTAGGTATGTAACATAACAAACGACTTTCACTGTGGCGACATGGTTGAAAAAAAATAACAAAAAATTTATTTCCCATCCTAATTTCGATCAGCTGATTGCCGATTTGTTTGGGGATTGGGGAGTGAATTTTTTTTTCGACAAAGTCGCCATAGTGTAAGTTCTTTGTTATGTTACATAGATACATTCACCGTACACAAGGAACGCACTTAATTCAATTGGACATTTGATAAGAGTTTTCATAATTGACTGAATAACTTATTTTGGACAACTACTAGTAATGCTGTTTTTTTTAGGAATCTCCGCAAGAAACGTCTGATTTTGAATTAAATATAGATATTGAAAATGAAAAGCAAGAAGAAATTACAATAAACGGAAACAGACTTATAAATTTTACTTACATTTATCAACAACTACAAGAAATTTCAAGTCATAACTCAGCACTTGGTTGTATACATACATACAATCCTATACATCTGGAACTAGACATGTGCACTACGGTGTACCTCAAGGCCAGTGTATTAGGCCCACTCCTTTTTCTAATATATATAAATGACATTCCGAAATCTACAAATCATCCTATGGTGTTATTTGCCGATGATAGCACTGTGGTATATGAGGATGAAGAGGATATCAACAGCAGTCTTTCATCTATCATTGACTGGTTGGAATGTAATAACCTTAAGATTAACCTAGACAAAACGAAAATAATGAACTTTAAACAAAGAAACCATTTAAATATGACAACAAATGTACAATATAATAGTAAAAGGGTGGATGAAGCATCAGTAACTCAATTCTTGGGTATTAATATTGACAGTAACATGGAATGGACGACACAAATAAATGAAGTATGCAAAAAAGTAACAAAGTTCTCATATGCATTACATATCTTAAGCAAAACTGTTAACCGCGGAGCTGTACTTACGGCCTATCATGGCTACGTAGCTTCTACTCTGAGATATTATAGGATATCTCAGTAAAACAAGAACTCTGCACTCAATGTAATATATTTCTTTGTTACAATCAATACACAGTTACTACTAATCAGACTACCTTTCGCTTCCGAAACTCGCAAAGAACTGCTCGCACTGTCGCTGCCGTTTTTCCTTTTACCCGCCGGCCAGAGTGTCCCCACTCCGCCAAGTTTTTTCCTTCCTCGCTTCCGTCAATGATGCCAGTTAATAAAATTACATTCCCCCGAATAAAATAAACCTTACAATATAGTATAATTTTCTGGGGGAATGCCACAGACAATGAACAAGTGTTTATAGCCCAGAAGCGATGTATAAGAGTTATTTGTAATTTGCGACGCACAGATTCTTGCAAACCCTTCTATAAGCAGCTGAATTTACTCACGGTTCCTTCTATCTGGGGGCACGGCCGTGCCCCCACCAAGTCGAGCAAAAAAGCGTCACGGCCGTACCATCCTTTTCTCGAAGCAACTCAGACCATTTTCGACCCCCTGTAACTTCGTTGTGGATAAAAATAGAAGACTGAAATTTTCAGTAACTATGCAGGCATTGTAAAGACACGTATATTTAAAATTTCATTCAATTTGAACCAGTATTTTAAGAATTATAAGGGGTCAAATTTCTTAATTTTGTCAGTCACTGACTCACCGATCATCAAAATTCTAAGGCACTTCTAGCAGACCTAGAAGCTTCAAATTTGGAATATAAGTAGTGTTTGGTGTATGAATCAAGGAAAAACTAAAAAATCTAGAAAAGACAGCAAAGAAAATTAAGCCCATACAGCCAAGTCTTCAGTTAATTAAATTTTTCAATATTTTATTTTACGGCAATTATTATTATTGCTTGCGAAGCCGCGGGTTTAAGCTAGTCCCATATAAATATAGGCACATGGTAGTGCCCTGCCAAATCGAGCAAAAAATGGGTATTCCGGTGATGAAAACACGTGTATTAAATTATTTATTAATGCAAAAAACGTACCTACGTGCGTATTCGTACTTATTACGAGTGCGTAAGGTTGTATAATTATATACCACGCGCTGCGATGCTAGCGAGTGAGCGCGGGCCGTTACTACGCGCTGCGCGGTGCTAGCGCGAGGGCGCGGGGCGGGGACAGTGGCGGGGCGCGCGGAAAGGTGAATGTCGCCGAGCGAGCAGCAGCCGCGCTCATACACGCGAGCGACCCAATGCTGTTCGGATGTGCCCAGAATTCTTACCTATAAGTTTGCGATTTTCATTGATAATTTCGATTGCTATATTAGTTTGACGACTAAAGGCTACTCTCATTGGTTTACTGATATTATTTGCTTACAATTTGGACGTTGTTCGGATAAATAATTTAAATAAATTAAATATTGATACTTTAAGTACCTAAGTATCTACAAAATACAAAAAGAAATGAGATCCCATCAAAAACAATACTTGTCAAAAAAACCAAGTCTCGCAACTCAGTTGTTCTGCGGTAAAAAGTTGTGAGATCCATGTAATACCAAGTCGGTTGTTAATTTATTCAGTCTCTACTTAAGCGACTTTCTGTCTTAATACGTCCAGTCTCTAAGACCACGATCGTGGTCCATAACAATTGAAAATCATTTGTGTCTGGAATCTCCGTACTCGAAGCATTAAGTTATTACGTAATAATTAACAGCATCTTATAGTGACGCATATCAATATTAAAATTCTTTAATGTTTTATATAAATATATTGAGACTTGGCCATCGCCTGAAAAGACGTGTAAATTCAATCGCCTGAAAACACATGTAAATTCAATTATTTAGTGCGATGGCCAAGTCTCGATATATTTATATAAAACATTAAAGAATTTTAATATTGATATGCGTCACTATAAGATGCTGTTAATTATTACGTAATAACTTAATGCTTCGAGTACGGAGATTCCAGACACAAATGATTTTCAATTGTTATGGACCACGATCGTGGTCTTAGAGACTGGACGTATTAAGACAGAAAGTCGCTTAAGTAGAGACTGAATAAATTAACAACCGACTTGGTATTACATGGATCTCACAACTTTTTACCGCAGAACAACTGAGTTGCGAGACTTGGTTTTTTTGACAAGTATTGTTTTTGATGGGATTTATATTTACAAGACTGCAATTTTTGTTCGGTCTAATCCTGAGCATTTTGAACATGTTAAACGAGCACGGCGACGTGATCAGTTACGTTTAGTATCCTGTAAAACTACACTTTTTAGAAATAGCATCTTTGCAATGGCACCAATAATATACAATAAGATACCTAAATTCATTCGAGAATTTCATGATCTAAGTACATTCAAGAGTTCGTTGTTTAAATATTTAATAGAAAAACACATTATTCCATTAAAGATTTCTTGAATGACAAATCTGCTTGATTGTTTCTGAGCGGGAAAACAGCACCTAATTTAAATTTGCAGTTGTTAATTTGCATTGAGTTACTATTTGACTTGTTATATTATTATTGACTCTATGTGTTGAATAATGTATAAATGACTGAATATAATTCATGTTAAATATTCCATGACTATGTAATTTTAATCTAATTTCATTTCAATTTGACATTTTTATTTACCAATTTCAATCGTATTTTACAATTTTAACATTGTCCTTAATAATTGACATGGAATTATAATATTAATTTTCGAAACTAAGCTAATGGGTATCTACTGTAATATATTTGTTTTTTTTTTTGCAAAAAATCCTACCATCTTAGATAAGCCTATGTACCTACCTTAGATAAATAACTAACCATTTTTTTTGTATGCCAAAATGGATCACAGTCATCAAAATGGAGAGTAGATCACAGTGTTACTTATACCATAATATTTACTAACATCTTTTATACCTGTGTTTCACATTAATAAATTGAATTGAATTGAACTTTTGCGTTTTATAATCTGTAGATTTTGCAACATCACCAATAGTTTTACATTATTGATAAACTTTCCTAAAAGATCAATAAAAATTAAATTTAACAAGGATTTTGTTTTAATTTTTAGCACATTTGGTCAATATTAAAAAGGAGTAGACAAAGTAAAAATAATTGATACTAAATAGCCCTGAAAATTATTGCGAGAAGAAATCCAATACAACCCCCAATAAAGAAAATGTGAGTTACATATGTTTACGCTCGGACGGTGTTCGGTCTGCCATACGCACGTTCGCATCAAGCGAAATACCTAAACAGCGCGCGCGTCTTTCGCTCGGCGCAGCCTTAATGAAGAAAAAAAACTCGTTAAGACGGTTACATATTGTAATACCTACCTACATAATACCTTTACTTAAAATGCATGAGCCTAAAATACCCGAAATCCTTATTATTATCCATAATACCTTGACCCAGTACACCTACAAATCATTGGTTATAAACATATTTCGCATTTTAAATATAAGGTATTTCGATTTCGGGTATTTTGGGCAATATGTAACCGTAAAGTTGTTCGTAATCAGAAGTAGAGTGACTAGTAAACAGGAATTACACGAAATAAACCTCAGCCTATGTAACTTATTTACAAATACACTGGATAGTTGCATCAATCCACCATCTTCACTGTAGCTGTGGATGCTTAATTGCGATATGGTTTCGGCACGTAAAAAGAAAAGGACCAACACGTCTCTTCCTGTGGGTGTAGTAAGACTTTCCACCAAAACAAAATCGATCAAAAAATGCTTTATTTTGTAGGTACCCTGTACACTTAAAATAGTCAGATTTTACATTTTTTAAGCTACTGCTTGTTCAATAGCCAATTTTTCCCCTGAGAAGAACAAGCAAGAAACTCTAGAGGTTGCTCTTTTTTTAAAAAAAGGTTTAATATTTCATTATTAATTGTGAAATAGCCTGGTTACGCGAACGGGCTGTTCATGTCCATGAATGTTTATCATCTAAATAATCTGATATTTTATTTATAAAAAAACATCTAGGCTATACCTTGCATGTTTTAACGGCGTTGAGTTCTACATATTTCGAAAGGCGAACCGTAGATGTTGTTTCAAGCATTAAGAGTATTTATACCGTCCAATGGCGCCCTCATTGGATAAATTTAGATAGTTATTTTTGTATCTTTATTTAATTTAGGGATTTTTGTACACACAGTGACGATGCCTAATTTGTAGTTTCTATAAGATATTTAAATGTACCTTCCTTATTTAAACAATAAAGCGTATTTGATTGATTGATTGATTGATTGATTGATTGATTGATGCCAATCCCATCGTATCCTAATACAAATCTTTACCAAACATAGAGAACAGTGTCCTTGCTGAGCCTGAACTTGGATCAGACAATAATAATAATAATAATAATAAATATTTCGGACACTTACACCAATCATCTAGTCCCAAACTAAGCTAAGCTTGTGCCATGGATACTAGATAACGGATAAACATACATAAATATTTATATAAACATCCAAGACTCGGGAATAAATGTTCGTATTCATCATACAAACATTTACCCGTCGCGGGATTCGAACCCGCAACCGTTGGTTTCGCTGATAGGGTCACTATCCACTACACCAATCGGTCGTCAAATATCTTTGATATGGGTTATTTTGCAGATTTCACAATTATAAGAACAGTGGCCGTTATAATCAATAATTTGAAATTCTCGAAAATAACTTATTAAAGGTCATATCAGCCGAAAGACGTCCACTGCTGGAAAAGGCCTTCCACAAAGATCTTTGATTGATGATTTGACGACCGATTGGTGTAGTGGATAGTGACCCTATCAGCGAAACCAACGGTTGCGGGTTCGAATCCCGCGAGGGGTAAATGTTTGTGTGGTGAATACGAACATTTATTCCCGAGTCTTGGATGTTTATATAAATATTTATGTATGTTTATCCGTTTATCTAGTATCCATAGTACAAGCTTTGCTTAGTTTGGGACTAGATGATTGGTGTTAGTGTCCGAAATATCTCCACAACGATCGTCCCTGCGCTGCGGTAATAAAAGGTTTAATTAGCCTTTAGGTTTCTCGAAAAATCCCTGCCGCCTAAATCTTTTCACTATGAATTTGTGTATAACTTCATACGCAATCACGGCTTTATTTTCTTTCTTTCATAAAAATATGCGGTTGTACTTTTCTCCTTTTATCTAATTAAGAAATCTGAATTGGCAACTTTTTTTTTTTAGCCATATTTTTTGGTATACAAAACATAACCTTGTATGAAGTTACCACCACTGACTGCAATAGCGATGTCGCATCGATAAATCCTCGAATTCTGAGATCTAATTTCATAGCTCTTGCCAAAGTGGGACTCGTAATATCAGGGGTGAGTCACTTTCGCCAGTACTGCGCGAACTTATGGAAGTGCTCCACAAGCGCCGCCATCACCGCCGTCACTGACATCTCCAGTAGGTTCTGCAGGTAGTGCACAGCTTCTTCATCGCCCAGGTCCAATCTGTGGGTAGTATAGTAGTTTAACCGCCTCCGTGGCTCAATGTCAACAACATTGGGTTTACGATTCGGAGGTCGCGGGTTCGATCCCCAGCGGGGTACATGTTTTAAGTACTCGGTTTGGTTGGTGGTAGGGCATTTTAAATGTCCGCCTGGCTAGCTACCACCATCTTATCTAAATCTGCCGCCAAACAGCAATGTTAATAGCGTTGTTGTGTTCCGGTTGTCAGAGATAAGATAGCCAGTCCCCTAAATGTGTTGGGGTTTCCGGGTCAGTTGGGGCTTCCACCTTCGACCTCATCTTCACTTAGCATCAGGTGTGATTGAGGTCAAGTACCAACCCGTTGTGCATAAAAAAAAAAAAAAAAAATATAAAAGGGAAGTAAACAAAAACACCGTTTACCCGACTACGGTGAAGCCAAAAGGAAGGTAATTCATAGGGTGAATGACATCATAATAAAAAAATCCAATATGGCGGACATTAGCAGTCCGTTTGACCACAATCTCACTCGACAACAAATAATTCCAGCTGACATACATACAAACGCGTTAAATACATTACCCTCCTATTGGTTTCACTGCAGTCGGGTACGAATAACTTCAAATACGTAACGTAAAAGGACAAATGGGCCGTGGAAATAAAATTTGAGATCGAGAGTGTCCTCTTAGTACTAGTCTTTTGGACGCGTGAGTATCTCAAGTCTCAACTTAAATTCACGTCTATTTTAAGATATTTTTATCAAATCGGGCCTTAGGGCCGTATTAATAAATCGATTTTGGATTGAGATCGCGTCTCAGTCTCAATACAATTTTTTTTAGATTCTCAAGCGTCAACATAAGATCATCTCAATCTTGAGAACGGTTTATTAATACGGGTCTAAGGCCCGTATTAATACACCAATCTCAATACAAGTCTTGAGGCTGTATCACCCGAGATGCGTCTTAAGCAGTTGACGCTATCTCAAGCTACGTGCTAATTTATAAACCAATCTTGAGGTCTACTCAGCTGAGATCACTTCTCAAGAATTCGCCTCAGCGGCGAATGAATGACAGTGTTGAGTTTCGTTTATAAATACGTGAAACTCGGCGTACGTCTCAAGTGAGTACTGCTTGAGTATGCACGTGCGTTTCAGGTCTAAAGTAAGGTTAATTAATCAACACGTTTACTTGAGACCGGTCACAAGACTGTTCTCAATCTTGAGAACGGTTTATTAATACGGGCCTAAGAGATACTCGTAGATAGATTGTGGCACTACTCCTAAACCAGACTTCAATTGATTATTCAGGAGTAGGCCGCAACAAATAATAAATCAGGAACACTTGATCGAATAAAATTGTAATAAAAAGGCACTGTTATAAAACAATGCCTTTACGAATAATAAGAATATAAGAATGAATATAAGAAATGCGATAGCTCCAGCGGAAATATAATACAATAGGGTTATAATATAATAAATTTGACAGAAACGTCCGAGCTTTAGAAGTACTGAAATTATAATGACGTTGTTTTGTTCGGCCGTCTGAGTTCGAAATAGGAATTTGAATTTAAATATAGAGAAACGAAAAGGAAAAAGAACAAAAAGATTACCAACTAAAATCACCAACGAGACGCAATACCGTCACGTTACAATACTCGGCCTGCTCTGGAAGAAGAAATCCTGAGAAATCAAGATGAATCGAAAGGATTTCTTCGTTAAATAGTTAAATTACAAGAGAGAGAGAAAAAAAAATATACAAAAAGATTACTAACTAAAATCACCAACGAGACGCAATACCGTCACGTTACAAGATAAAGCATTTGTTTAAGATAAAGAGTATACCATTATACTCTTTATCTTCTTAAACAAATGCAGAGACAGAGCCTGGAGAGTAAAGAATAACCATTTATTCTTTACTCTCCAGGCTCTGTCTCTGCAAGTTATAGAAGAATGTCGCTAAGGTACCTGAGTTTATCCTGCACCTTCTTGACGGCCTTATCTGGCTCCAACGCGATGTCCGGCACCGACGCGTCCACCATTAGCGAGAACAGGTTCAGCATCAGGTTCGCGTGTCTGAACATCAAAATCGAACCATCAAATCAATCGCAACTGATATTTATTTATTTATTTAGGTACACACACGCACACGCACACGCACACGCACACGCACACGCACAGGTACAGCTTATACACTAAAACATTATTTTGGTAGTTCACAAATTGGTCACATTATAAGTGTATCAGCCTATTATAAGTACACAGAGCATTCTAAGATAGATAACAGTAAAAAATTTCAAGAGTATACAAAAAAAACATATCAGTAACAATGGAAAATTTAAAATTAATAATATAATGTTAATTATACCAGTTATGAAGGGTGGTTAATCGAGGTGTCTCATAAGCTTGCTATGTGTTTATGTTATGTTTATGTGATAGGTCTTATCTAAATCTGCCGCCAAGCAGCAATGTTAATAGCATTGTTGTGTTCCGGTTGTCAGAGATAAGATAGCCAGTCCCCCAAATGTGTTGGGGTTTCCGGGTTAGTACGCTTCCACCTTCGACCTCATCTTCACTTAACATCAGGTGTGATTGAGGTCAAGTACGAACCCGTCGTGCATACAAAAAAAAAAAAAAAAAAAAAAGATATACGGGGTGAATTTTTCAAGTGGGCGTGCATGATCAAATCCGATACTATGGGGAATAGCGAAAAGTACTCAAAAGAGTCGGGTCCGATTTTGATGAAAACTAAAACTGCATCATTGGTTTTTTGAAAAATCAAAATTAACCGCCTCCGTGGCTCAATGTAAACAATATTGAGTTTCGCGCAGGTCGCGGGTTCGATCCCCAGCGGGGTACATGTTTAAGTACTCGGTTTGGTTGGAGGTAGGGCAATTTAAATGTCAGCCTGGCTAGCTACCACCATCTTATCTAAATCTGCCGTCAAACAGCAATGTCAATAGCATTGTTGTGTTCCGGTTGTCAGAGATAAGATAGTCAGTCTCCCAAATGTGTTGGGGTTTTTTTTTTATGCACGACGGGTTCGTACTTGATCTTAATCACACCTGATGTTAAGTGAAGACAAGGTTGAAGGTGGAAGCGTACTGCCCCGGAAAACCCCAACACATTTGGGGGATTGGCTATCTTATCTCTGACAACCGGAACACACCAATGGTATTAACATAGCTGCTTGGCGGCAGATTTAGATAAGATGGTGGTAGCTAGCCAGGCGGACATTTAAAATGCCCTACCACCAACCAAACCGACTACTTAAACATGTACCCCGCTGGGGATCGAACCCGCGACCTCCGAATCGTAAACCCAATGTTGTTTGCATTGAGCCACGGAGGCGGTTAAAACGGCGGGTTTCCGGGTCAGTACGCTTCCACCTTCGACCTCATCTTCACTTAACATCAGGTGTGATTGAGGTCAAGGGCTAACCCGTTGTGCATAAAAAAAAAAGAATTACTGGACAGTTACAAGATTTTTTTATAATGACTCACCTACGCAGATGAAGGAAGGCGGTGTAGCACTGCTTCCGGAACTCGTTGTAGTGGTCCGAGTAGATGCCGCCCATCGCTTCCACCATCTCCTTGCTCAACTTCATGGGCGGCGGGAGCGGCTTCGGGTCCCGGCCCAGGATGTAACCGAAGTCGATGTGGAATAACGCCCCGGACTTCGTTAGGAGTAAATTGTCTAGATGTCGATCGCCTACGCCTGGAATATATCGGAGGATATAGACTATAAATCCACCAGAATAACACGGGACCAGCGTTCCTACCACGTGGAATATTTTGCAATTGGTCGCTAAAAGACAACAGAACAGATCCATACATCTGTGGGCCTGTTTGTTGTCACTTGTATTTTTGTTCTGCAGAAGCGAGCGGTTCGTGCGATCTACAAGTTAGGCTCCCGAGTATCTCTGAGGAATAAATTTCAAGAAATCAATATATTAACTTTGGCATCGCAATATATTTACGAAAACTTAATGTACGTAAGAAAGAATCTGTATTTGTTTAGGAAAAATTGTGAAATACACAATGTAGATTATATAAAAGATATAAAAATAAACTTGCTGTCCATAGCAGTCGCTTACACAAAGTCACTCAGTCATTCAAGGGACAATGTGTACGCTTTTACAATAAGGTGCCGGTAGACATTCAAAATTCGCCTTTAAATAAATTTAAAACAACCATTAAACGGAAACTATGTGCCAAAGGCTATTATAAAATTTCTGACTATCTGGATGATAAGAATGCGTGGACATGAACCGCTCGGCAATATCCAGTATATTTAATCTTATTTTTCTTTGTCGAATCATAAATTTTACAATTAGGTATCTCAAATTGTATTTGTATTGACTTATTTAAAAAGAGCAACCCTGGAGTTTCTTGCTCGTTCTTCTCTGGGGAGACTGCCTAGTGAATGAGCGATAACTGTATGTCATGACGATTTCAAATGTTATTCTTATAACTTACGAAATAAAAACATTTTTGATTTTGATTTGATCTTGAACTCTTAGGCCCGTATTAATAAATCAATCTCAATAGAAGTCATGAGGCTGTATCAACCGAGATGCGTCTTAAGCAGTTAACGCTATCTCAAGCTCCGTAGTAATTTATAAACCAATCTTAAGGTCTACTCAGCTGAGATCACTTCTCAAGTATTCGCCTCAGCGGCGAATGAATGATAGTCTTGAGTTTCGTTTATTAATACGCGCACCTCTCAAGTGAGTACTGCGTGAGTATGCACGTGCTTTTCAGGTCTCAAGTTAGGTTTATTAATCAACACGTTTACTTGAGACCGGTTACAAGACTGTTCTCAATCTTGAGAATGGTTTATTAATACGGGCCTTAGTAACAGACGTGTTAAAAACCCAACTCACATATTTTTAAAGAACTTTAAGGAGGTTTGAAATGTGGTTTTAGGACCGTTGAAATTATATGCTGGCAACACTGACTACATATTTTCGTCTAGATTATACTGACATGGCTTCGAACTCCGCTATTATGTGACCTGTGCTTACGTTTACAGGACATCTGACTTGCACAAGAATTAGATACCGTTTAAATCCCTAGGTACTTTAAATATTTTTTTTTTAATAATAAATATTTCGGACACTTACACCAATCATCTAGTCCCAAACTAAGCAAAGCTTGTGCTGTGGATACTAGATAACGGATATAAATATTTATATAAACATCCAAGACTCGGGTATAAATGTTCGTATTCGTCATACGAACATTTACTCGTCGCGGGATTCGAACCCGCAACCGTTGGTTTCGCCGGTAGGGTCACTATCCACTACACCAATCGGTCGTCCTTCCGCATACCGCATACAACCTCGCAGTCAAAAATGTCAATTGTCACGTATCACTTGTCAATGTATTTGTTTTGTTCCCGTTCGTAAACCAAAATGTCTTCTGAGAGCGATATTTTCAAATATTTCTTATAACTACATTATTGATCCAAAAATTCTTAAGAATAGCCAAATTGAAGGACTTTAGTACAGACTTTTTTTGTGTACCTTCTGTTAGGTGACAAAATACTTAGTTGGAGTACTCACCAAGCAAATAAGTGATGACACAATATCCAGCGCAGCTCCTGATATACGTGTCCATAGTCTCCGGTTTGATTCCATACGGCGCGCCTTCACAAGGGTTATACTTCCTAAAGAAGTTCTGTATACTGCCCTCAGTGGCTAACGCCTCCGCCACAGTCACGGACTCAATAAACTGCAGGAACCCGTGCTTAGAGCTCGTCGCCAACACTTTGTAAGGAGTCAATTTGAGATCCAAGTTCTCCCGCCTCAACAACTTGTCCATTAGCGTTATCATTTGCAGTATCAACTGGTCTTGGCGCAAATCGTCGCCGTGCTTGAATATCGCCTCGTATTCCACGCCTTCAGTTGTCAAGAAGGTGAGTTTTGACGGCATTAAGGCGGATTTAAACAGGCTAGCCTTCTTGGCGACGATGCCTTTGATGGTGACGTTTGGGTCCAGAGGGAAGGGCATCGGCTCGAAGTTCGTGAAGTTGTACTTGAAGACGTCAGGGTCGGCCAACAGCTGCTGCAGTCTTTCAGCTTTCTTGTTGCGATTGCCGCTTTCCCTGGTGACGGTCTTGACGAGTTTCACCAGCTTGTCGATGAACACTTGCTGGCGCGCGAGGAAGGAGCGCGTGCGCTGGTGATCCGTGTTCCCTGCTCACAGATATAGAGGACGGAGATTAGACAATTGAATTGAATGAAATGATTGTTATGTACAGACGGATCTCCCTAAAAGTATTATATGGACCGTATGGACCGAAGCACTCTAGCACCATCTATTAGAAAGTATTCATACAATATCAACGCTCAAACCAAATCCATAATAATATGTCGCATATAAATGAGTAAGAAAATCGTCAGCTCTGCTAATTGATATCGTGGTCTAGTGGCAAGCGACACGAGTGCTTAGGTGAAGGTCTTTCGAAAAGACACGGTTTTCGAATCCGGCTAAGACAATTTTTATTCGATTTTTTTTCTATTTGGATTTTTTTTTTCTTTTTATAAAGGAAAATAAAACGTAAACACTTCATTAAAATAATAAAAAGGTAAGGAAAATAAGAAAAGTAAAAATTTTTGGAGGTACCACTTTAGCCCATGTGATACTTTTAGGATGATTGGTGTGTACATTAGACATTTCCGCTTTTACAGAAAACTGAGCTACTCAGAGCGGGTTGGTTGGGTTATGTTAGGTTCGTTAGGATACTACCCAGGAACTAAGGAGGAGGATGCAGGGAATTTGTTTGAAATTGAACAGATTTGGATGAAATTTGGTAGAATATACTCTGGATTGAGGCATAGGATATTTTTTATCCAGATAAAGTGAGTAGTTCCCACGGGATAAACAAATTTCCGCGATGAAGCTATTACATGCACGCGAAGCCGCGGGCGGAAAGCTAGTGTCCATATATAACTGTATGATTATGATATGAATGATAATTGTATGCCATTACGATTGGAAATGTTATTCTTATAACTTACGCAATAAAACATTTTTGAGTTTGAGTCCATACATTGTACAGAATCATCTTTAAAAGGAAGGTATGTGCATATAATATTATAAAATTTACATTTTTCAAGTGAGTACCGGGTATGGCCAAATCCGAAACTATGAGGAATAGCGGAATGTACTCAAAGGAGCCTCGGGCCCGATTTTGATGAAAACTAAAACTGTATAATTGGATTTAGGAAAAATCAGTATTCCTAGTAGGGTAGTTGTGAAATACATAATGTAAATATAAAATAAAAAAATCAGTCGGCGATATCCAGTGTATTATTTTCTTATCATTTCTTTGTCGAATCATAAATTGAAAAAATAGTTATTTTAAAAAGAGAAATTGTATCTCATGACGTTTTCACATGTTATTTATATAACATACTAAATAAAACTTTGACTTTTTGACTGCAGAGACCAGGCTCTACATTTATGTAACTTTATCGGAGTCCGGAGCGCTGAGCGGTCAACAGGCGCCAGAAAAGGAGCAGGTTTAAAATGTCTATTCGGGTGTTTTTTTTTTAATGCACAACGGGTTATCACTTGACCTCAATCACCACCTCAGGATGTACACCAACTATACTAAAACTAGTTTTAAAGTAGTACTGTCTCTTTCTCCCTGGAACAGTACGATGCGACGGCACCACTCCAAAACTGGTTTTAGTTTAGTTGGTGTACATCCGAATCGACACCATTGTCTCACCTTTAGCGAGATGATGTGAAAAGGTCCTCATGACTGCGAGGTACATGCCCCTGACGGCGAGGTCCTGTCCTTCCTGGTCCTCGCACTCGATCAGCAGGTACCAGTACAGGTAGTTGCCTAACACTGGGTTGCTGCACGCGCGTCCTATGAGGAACGTCGCCAGGTTCAGACGCTCATCGGTCGGGTCGGCTGGTTCACTGTTTAGAAACAAGTAATTTATTCATGTAAATCATATGAAGTACAATAAACAGTTTACAAACCAGAAAACAATTGACGTATAGATAAGATAACGCATAACACAAAAAAATACAGACGCATTGAGAACCTATTCCTTGTAAGTCGGTAAAAAAATTAAAATCCAGTTATCGTGACAATAAGCGAGGTAGTGGGATTTTTACAATCATTTCCTTGAGTTCGATTGTTAAGTGAAACCGGTTGCCAAACGAGATTGTCTATTTCTCCCTAATTTTGACATTATTTTTCTTCAAAGTAACGTAAAGTTGTAACGAGGTGTACAACCTCTTCTAAATTCTGTCTTCTTTTCGGTAATCTCTTTGGCGTTTTCTTTTTTGGAACATTATTCAAAAAATTATTTTCAAAAACTAGGCAGTCTTGACGCAACTTTCGATTGGAACTATTATTTTCATTCTTTCTTTTATTTCTTTTCTTTAAACTATTACATCTTTTACAAGTATTTCTTTACCTTCACTAAGTATTCACCTTCTTCACCGTTCATCAGTGGCTGCAG
This sequence comes from Oegoconia quadripuncta, assembly GCA_949316235.1. Taxonomy (NCBI): domain Eukaryota; kingdom Metazoa; phylum Arthropoda; class Insecta; order Lepidoptera; family Autostichidae; genus Oegoconia; species Oegoconia quadripuncta. Next base: position 2,070,858 of record OX438748.1, read on the forward strand.
TCCTGGTAGGGGCCTGAACCGACGTCCCTGAACCTCATCCTCTCTCTACGGCGCCCATTTCCTACATCTTACCTACAGCAGCTGAGCGCTGGCAGTACCGCGACAAAGTTCAAAGTTCTTTTGCCCAGTATTAAGACTGTTTTTGTCCTTGGTTTTACCAGTAAATGTACGAACAAATAGCATTACCTGTTGGTTGACTGGTAAGAACAATTTTTTGTTTGTTGTATTGACTTAAAACAAACTAAAACGATTGTAGGAAATCTATTTTAGTAATGATCAAATAAATTCAACACAGTACGACAGTATCCTCTTCCTCTGTGGGTCATTTTTGTACACTTGTTCAGAATTGCATTTTTTTTTTATCTTTGCGGGTTGGAATTCTATTCTAATTCGTTTTTTCCTCTGAATCGATACCAAAAATTAGCTACTGTCCTTTAGATTGCTGTTCTATATTTTATGTTGTGGGTAGTACATATAACCCGATCAATTATTTGTATTGGTCGCGTTCGTAAAATGCATGTTTGTTTCATATAAATACGCATGTTTTTTTTATCCACAACGGGTTAGCACTTGACCTCATGTCGTAATACAATTTTTTTTTTCTCTAAAAGCCAAATATTTACGCAGAATTGTGAGAAACAAGAAAACAAACTCTTTTACAATAACCGCAAACTCATACATGCGCGTTTTTTGTAAAAAAGCCCCTTTTTGTAAATAAATTAAGAGGGGGACGGCGCGAACGCAGTCCCCACTATCAAAAATAACGCATCCGAGTTATCCACATTAGGGATAATCGCAGGGGTCAACCCAACCGCAGTGCAATGGGAGAGTCTCGCCCTGGGGGAACCGCCTTATTGATCACGGTGTCCCCTATGCCAGGTAAGTATGCTGGAAACAGCTCGCTACCGGGGTAGTCACTATTTGTAGGAAAATCTTAACACCGCGATGTAGCGAGCGGTACAGCGACATCTATTGGCAGATATATGTACTAAAAATGTAAGCGCATGGTTGCCGGAAAATCTTAACATCGCGATGTAGCGAGTGATATAACGACATCTATGGGCGAATTTACGTACTAAAACACAAGCGAATTACGCTTTAGAGGGTTGAAAAAATAAGTTAATGTATTAAAAAACATAATAATTAGTACATAATCAGAATTAGAATGTGAAGTAATTTTAGTAAACAATGTATCTAGCAAAAAAGTGAGTGTGCGATACAGCGTCAACACGCGACATTTTTTTATAGATAATATGGAGTAGGTAAAGCAATTGATGAATGATTTTATAAAAATATGAAGTAGGTGGGTACTAAAGATGCGGCATTATACAGGTGTCCCAAAAGTCGGCGTCAAGCCGGAACCGAGTGAAAATGCAAGTTTACCGGTTATAACAATAACATAAAAAAAGTCTAAGTTGCATGTTTTTAAAAATATAGCCCTTAAAAAAAATCGAAAAATTTATTTTTTCCATTTCATTAATTAATATTTACTTTTTCCAAATTTTTTGTTTGTTATGTAACCCTGAATAATGCTTCTCTACACTGTTATCAAAATTTCAAAACCAGGTCCTCCAGGTTGGATGAAAATAAGACTTTTTTCGCAAAAATTAAATCAAAATAAAAAATACACCGAGATTTAACTGACTGTACTGAAAAAAAAATGTACTACCCAAGTCTGGCAAGTCACGTCAAAAGTTGGGCAATTTAGTAAGGATTCCAAAATGGTATGACACTTGGTAAATTATGGCTGGAATCATGGACAATTTTTATTTTGTAAATAAACTTAGTTTTTTTACTAATTTTTCTTATTTTGTTAAAAACTGTTCTTATGTGCCCAAGGCTTTCCTCGAGGTCGTAACTTTAAGATTGTTTACGGACTGATGATGATGAGATGAGTTAAAAAATTTGGGAAAAGTAAATATTTGTAGCAACAGGACTGAAAAGACTGTCACAGGATGTAGAATTTTTCGATTCTTTTGTAATGGCTATATTTTTAAAAACATGCAACATAGATTTTTTTTATATTAATCTGATAACAGGTATGACTTGCTTTTTCACTCGGTTCTGGCTTGACGTCGACTTTTGGGACACCGGTATATAAATTTTGTTTTGTCATATGATACTAATCCAACAAATTTTATAAATACGAACATTTGTGAGCGTGTATGTTTGTTACCTCGTCACGCCTAAACGGCTGAACGTATTTGGATGAAAAGACATCAGCATTTTTGGGCCAGTGTTTTGTCACCTAATAAAAGGTACACCTAAAAAAAGCCGGTACTAAAGACTATCAACTTAGCTATTCAAAAGAATTTTTGGAACCTTAGTATAGTTATAAGAAATATTTGAAAATATCGCTCTCAGAAAACATTTTGGCTCACAAACTATACAAAAACTAAATTCTTTCCAAAAAAAAAAATAGATAAGTGACAACTGACATTTTTGACTGTGAGGTTATAATTTAGCACGTCTGGTACTAAGAGTTCAAGACTATATTTATTAATTGAAGTGACAACAAACTGGCCCAAAGATGTATGGATCTGTGCTGTTGTCCTTTGGTTGGTAGTTAGATTAGGACCTGGATTAACTTAATGTATTTAGTACTAATTAATGTACTAGTGCTCTCTCAAATTGCTTGTGCCCTAACAGGGTGTCACATGATACTACTAAATGTACCTAGCAACTGTATAAGAACTACTGTGATATGCAATAAATACTTTGAGTTTGAGTTTAACACACAGGCAAAATTTTGTGCTGTGTTGTGTTTGACGTGTGCTTTTCTGTGAATTTCGAATGACGAACCGTGGATGTTGTTTCAAGCATTAAAGTTGTAATCTTTGAAACACTCAAATCTTATGTTTGGGATGGCTCTGACCACTCCATTAATTCACGCAAAATAGATTATTGCTTATCATTTAAATATTCATCAATTATTGTATAATAACTTTTATTAATTAAGAATTTCTTCAATTGTTTTATAAAATATTTGACATTATTTTAGTTTTTATTAATTCTGGTAATTTAATATATATTGCTATAGACATTACAAAGGAACTTGTCTCTATACAAAGGAACTGGACATCTCTATACAAAGGAACTCTGGATGCCATGCAACAACGTTTACCCTTCACTGAGTAGCTTCTTGGGTTTCATGGTCACTGATGATGCTATTTTAAAAATTAAGTACCACGAAACGGCGCTAGCTACGCCCCAGTGGCTCGCTACGCTCACGTTTTCTCAAATTATCCAAAAATATATAATATGCATGGTAAAGTAAGGATTTTTATAATTATTGTAATGTCCATGACAAGTGTTAGGAAGTGGCCTCTGAAATAAATAACTGAGTAGTTTGCTCACTCGAACACGTGTGCGGTGTCCGCGGGACCGTCGGCGGGGGCGGGGAGGGCGGGGAGGGCGGGGAGGGCGGGGAGGGCTGAGGGCGCGGGGGGCTCGTCCCCGTCGCGGCCGTCGCGGCGCCACAGCGCGGAGGCAGTCAGCGACTCGCTCGCCGTCAGCACTGGAGAAGCACCAAAATTAAATTCATTACTCTATTATTATAGTCCTTACATAATTGGACACTATGAAACGAGGGACCTCTTAAATAACAATACGAGTTAACATATTGAGTATTTCGCTCGTCATGTTGATTTTTTTACAATAAAACTTATGACACTCCAGCGATCCTCCAGACACCATGTATTTCGAAATCATAGAAATGTACATATATGCAGTTGAAAAACATTACCCTCCTTCCTTGGGCAGTCGGGTAAAAATGGGACTAGTTAAAAATTCAACCTGCCGAGTATGCAACAAAGAAAGGGAAGTAGCACCTTCTGTGTGACTGCGATGCCATGGCCGCAAGTCATTTGGGTAAGGGGTAACCCGAACCCAACGAGAACATGCTCTTTCCACTAATCTGTGCCATAAGACTTATAAAGTCCTAATGCCAAAATAAGTTGGCATTAGGACTTTATATTGGTATATTGGAGGTGGATTACGGCCCATACTCCCTCGTGGGATGTTTACGAGCTGATGATGAGTTATATTATTAGATAAATAGGTTAAACTAACTGTTATGTAATTGTTATTGACCGTTTGTATCCTTAATAAATAATAAACAAGATAACACATTTAAGTATATCGATTTAAAAAGGTTGTCAATGATGTTAGGTACGAAACTCAGAGGCACTGTGTTGTTTAATCTCACTTTCACTAAAAGAACTCAAAGTGTCCTATGAAACAATATTATCGACATGTCAGTGGAATGTCTATGACCCTAGACTCACCCGAGGTGGAGAGCAAACTGGCCTGACTGCCGCGTTGTCCACTCTGCATAAGCTTCCCCTCCGAGTCCGAGTACACGGGCACGTCCTTGCCGCAGGTGCGCGCATACTCTGCAATAAAAGTTAATAAAATAAATAAATATTTCGGACACTTACACTACAACAATCATCTAGTCACGAACTAAGAAAAACTTGTACTATGGATATTAGACAAGAGATAAACATACATAAATATTTATACCGGATGTTTTTTTTTTTTTTTTTTTTTATGCACGACGGGTTCGTACTTGACCTCAATCACACCTGATGTTAAGTGAAGATGAGGTCGAAGGTGGAAGCGTACTGACCCGGAAAGGAAACCCCAACACATTTGAGGGACTGGCTATCGTATCTCTGACAACCGGAACACAACAGTGCTATTAACAGTGCTGCTTGGCGGCAGATTTAGATAAGATGGTGGTAGCTAGCCAGGCGGACATTTAAAATGCCCTACCACCAACCAAACCGAGTACTTAAACATGTACCCCGCTGGGGATCGAACCCGCGACCTCCGAATCGTAAACCCAATGATGTTTACATTGAGCCACGGAGGCGGTCAAATAACAAAAAATACGGTAAAAGTTTTTTTACCGTAAGAAAAAAAATTGGATTGTTATGTATATTAGGTAAGTGAAATAGAAATTATATATAGGTATAGGTAGTTTTTTTTTTCAAAACCATATTCTAAGCACGCTCTGTCCGGAGATTGATTGTCCTAGTTTGAGGATCAGAGTCCAAGCATTAAAATTTTTAAGTACTTTAGTAATTATACTATTACTTGTAATTATTTTTTGAAAGTAAACAAATAAACAAAAAATTGATATGTGATTGGCGGGATTCGTATTATGCGATGCGAAATTTATTTGGAACTCATATTTTCTCTAATTTTTCTTTATTTATTTAATTTAATAAGTCAAAGTCAAAAAATATTTATTTCGTAGGATAAAGATTATCACTTGAAAACGTCACATTTTTTATCTTAATATTAAAATTATTGACATTTTTGCTCATTCGCAAAGCAGATTCCCCAGAGAAGAACGAGCAAGAAACTCAAGGGTTGCTCTTTTAAATAAGTTTGGGTTACAATTATATTATATTGTATAATTAGGCTGAATATCGCCGAGCGGTCTATGTCCATGCTTGCTTATCATCCAGATAGTCAGAAATTTTATAATAGCCTTTGGTAAATAATGTCTGTTTTATGATGGTTTTGAATTTATTTAAAGGTAAATTTTGAATGTCCACTGGAACCTTATTATAAAAGCGTATACATTGCCCCTTAAATGACTTAGTGACTTTGTGTAAACGGCTGGCATGAACAGCAAGTTTATTTTTATATCTGGTATTAACATTATGTATATCACTATTTTTCTTAAACGATTCTATATTTTTTCTTACATACATTAAGTTTTCGTAAATATATTGCGATGCTAATGTTAATATATTAATTTCTTTAAATTTATTCCTAAGAGACACTCTGGGGCCCAGTTTGTAAATCGCGCGAACCGCTCGTTTCTGCAGAACAAAGATACAATTTATGTCCGCGGCAGTTCCCCACAACAGAATGCCGTAGGTCAGTATACTATGGAAATAACTGAAATAGACCAACCTCGCGGTATCCACATCGGTTAAATAACGTATTTTTTTAATCGCAAACACTGCAGAACTGAGGCGCTTCGCTAACTTATCGATGTGTGGACCCCACTGCAGTCCTTTATCCAATGTAATACCTAGGAATAAAGTAGTGTCCACAAGCTCCAACTCTTCGTTTTTTACTAACACTTTAGTGGCTACCTGTTTGACATTTGGTAGTGAAAACTTTATACATTTGGTTTTTTTCTCATTAAGGAGTAGATTATTTGTTGTGAACCACTCAACCACCTTAGAGATAGCATTATTTACGTCGTCAAGAGATGTCTGTTTTCTTTTAACTTTGAATAGTAAAGAAGTGTCATCAGCAAATATTGTTATCTCATGGTTGCCGTCTATGCAATTTGGTAAGTCATTAATATAAACAAGAAACAGGAACGGCCCGAGAATTGAGCCCTGTGGAACACCTATGCAAACGGCAGACCCTGACGATCTCTCACCATTCACATCCACCCTCTGAACTCGATTACACAAGTACGATTCTAAGAGTTCGAGGGCACGGCCCGCAATACCATAATGGCGTAATTTCCTGACCAGACCATCATGATGTACACAATCAAAAGCCTTTGACAGGTCACAGAAAATACCAATCGCATCTTGAGAATCTTCCCATGCTTCAAAGATATGCTCAATAAGCTCAACACCAGCATCGGTTGTTGAGAGACCCCGTGTGAATCCAAATTGCTTTGAAGTCATTAAGTTATTGATATTGAAATAAGACAGCAATTGATTTAGAATTAGTTTTTCGAAAATTTTACTAAAAGTCGGTAGGATTGATATGGGTCTAAAATTAGTGGGGTCTGATGTACTACCGGCTTTGAATAATGGAATTACTTTACTCTGTTTCATCAGGTCAGGAAACACACCACTTTCCACACATTTATTAAAAATACAGGCTAAATGTGGTGCAACGCAATCAATGATAGAGCTAACTATTTTAACAGAAAGACCATAGAGGTCAGCGGTTTTTTTAATTTGCAAAGATTTAAATGCTTTCATAATATCACTGGGACTAACGTGTCTAAATATATTTAATTCCACACTTGGAGTATCGCTTCGCATTTTAAGTAAAGATTCAGCTACGGTGGGAGATGAATTAAGTGATTTGGTGGTTAAAATTGGAATCTCTGTGAAAAATTTTTCAAATGCCTCTGCAACTTCTAAGTCCGTATTAAGAACACAATTATTAATTTTTAATTGAGTATTAGAACTACAAGCCTTGATTTTTCCAGCTTCGCTGTTTATAACTTTCCATGTAGTTTTCACAATATTTGCACTATTTTTAATTTTAGTTTTAATAAAATTTGCCTTCGCTACGGCACAAACACGTTTAAATATTTTTGAATAATTTCGAACATAATCAACAAAACCCGGATTAGAGTTATATGTTCTTTCGTTATAAAGTTCATATAACTTTCGGCGACTTCTATGAATTCCCACAGTCGCCCAATCAGTGAACATCAGACAACTGTTTATTTTTATACTTTTTGCTTTGAAAACTTTCTCGCACTCCTTTCTTACCAATGTGAACAATGAATTATACATCTCATCGGGATTGTCACAAATAATATGTGTCAATTTATATAATTTTTCTTTAACATTATATCGAAATTGGTCTAACCGAGCGTCATTTACAGGTACACATGTAATATTTTTTACCAATGTCTTGGTAAAGGGAACTTTAATCGTAACTAACTGTCCACAGTGATCTGAGGGTAATTTATTTATAATTGATTTTCCACTGGGATCGAAGTTTGCGAAAATATTATCAATGCAAGAGGCCGTAGTCGATGTTATTCTGGTAGGAGCCGAAAAATTGTGAACAAGATTGTAACTTAGAAACAAAGATTTAAGTCTACTGCTTAGACTACTGCCTTCTAATAAATTAATATTAAAGTCACCGCAAACTACAATAAGTTTGTTATTATTACTAATTTTATGCAACGCTTCATCCATAATTTCTTCAAATAATTCATAAGATGAAGAAGGGGGTTTGTATACGCTTATTACAATAAGCCGCTCAAGCTCTATACAGGCCAATTCAGTTGTTCGCTCAACAGAAAGACTCACAATATCTAAGCGCTCTTTGTACTTTAATTTATTATTTGCAATAATTAAAGAACCGCCACGTATTGCTTTTTTCCTACTGTATGAACTCGCAACCTGGTGATTTTTGAAGCTAAACATGAATTGATTCTGTTTTAACCAGTGTTCAGTAATACATAAAATATCAACATTGTGACAATTCATGAATAGCTCAACCTCCAGCTCTTTGCCCATTATGCCCTGAATATTTTGATGTACTAGGTTTATATTAGAAAACTTACATTGAATTGAGGGCTCAATTTTTTTAACTGGGGGGCAGTTATTATTTTTAAATTCTTTATGTAATTTTAACAAAGTGCCAGAGTTACCCTCTGTTGTCTTATATGATGTTATTCTATGGATTAGGCTACAAACGCAACAGTCAAATGACACAAAGCTTTTTTTTATGCACAACTGGAGGTACTTACCTCAATCACACCTGATGTTAAGTGAAGATGAGGACCGACACCGGACACCGGAAACCCCAACACATTTGGAGAACTGGCTATCTTATCTCTGACAACCGGAGCGCAACAATGCTATTAACATTGCTGCTTGGCGGCAGATTTAGATAAGATGGTGGTAGCTAGCCAGGCGGACATTTAAAATGCCCTACCACCAACCAATGTGTTGTCGTGTATAAAAAAAGCTTTACTCGATGATGGTTTTGAAAAAAAAAATGTTCATATTTATTATACATTTACCCATTTGAACTCGCAACCGTTGGTTTCGCTGATATAGGGTCACTATCTACTACACCAATCGGTCGTCGAATTAAACATAATAATATCCTCCAGGTATACTAAGCAATTGTGTTAAAAGATATCTTCGAAATGGCTGAAGCGATTTTCATCTAATGTGATAGTTTGGGAAAAGAAAACACCACTATTGTTATGTATAACTGTTTAGTATCGTGATAGCACATACTACGTGCTATTCTCTAGATATGGTCGGCGTTGTAGTAAATCATACAGGGCTGATTTGCACGATTAACGGTAGCGTAATGCCTATTCAAGCCTATACCCATCGCAGTTCCCTAAAATTACCCTCAGACCGAGATAGATGAAGGTCGCGGAAAATCGCTGAATGCAGGCCGCTTCCAACCGGTCACTCTGGAATTCTATTCTATGTTCAAAAAGAACGTCTTGTGGCTGATATCATGATTTAGAGTTACAAAGCCAACACATATCTACCAAGTGGGCCAGTCATTAACTCACCCTCGTGTATCTCGCCGAAGTTCTCGTACTTGAGCGCCTGCACCAGCTGCAGCAGGTAGAGTAGCAGGTCCTCGTCAGGCGCCTGCTTCAGGCGGGATATCGCGTACCTGAATCAGACGGATTTTTATAATTTCATCTAAAACGTTTCATGTAAAAATGTGTAGCCAAGGCGCGAAATCTTTTCACTAATAAAAAGTTATCAGATCTGCAGTAGAAATCGCTCGCATAACTCTAATTCTTAGGCTCGTATTAATAAACCGTTGTCAAGATTGAGATGACATTAAGTTGATGCTTGAGAAGCCGTTGCATGTTAAAACAGTACTGAGACGCGATCTCAATCTCAAGAACGGCTTTTATATTTACCAAGGTTGACTGGAAGAGATCCCTTTATGGGATAAGTCCGCCTTTGTACTTAATTTTAAGTTACATTTAATTTATCGATGTTTATTTATTCATATGAAGTACAATAAAGCGTTTACAAACAAACAAACAAACAAACGGTTTATTAATACGGGTCTTAGTGTAGCGACACACCCTGCGGCTGAATATGCTCGCAGTGTTTTTAAGTTTCCTATGACACATCAGCCTAAATTACGCGGAGTTCAGCGTAGTCCTAAACCTTCATCTAGCGACTGTTTTCGCGAAAACGTCTTCAATGTATTTTGCATAGCGAGCGGCACATCACGCGACCGCATGTTCGGCCAGCGTAGTTGAACGTTCAGCGCGCGCTTTCAAGGCGAAGAGCGACAACGTCGCGTTCCTGTTCAACAGTGACTAATCTCTCTCTTTCAGTACAAGTGTCTTCCGTATCTTTTAGTGTCCACACAGACACAGAAGACGCCGACGCCACATATTGTCCGTCGCGTAACGCGTTGAACTAGACACTGTAATTGCGCGTTCGGTGCGTTTGGTGTGTCATGCCAACCGAATACTACGACCGATAATTCAGTCGTCGAAGTGTCGGCGCAGTATCTTCCGCAGGTGTGTCCCTACTAGTCACAGAAAGTTATTATAATGCTTGACCGATACGCGGAATATTTATTGCAAATTATGAAAAAAGTGCTTCCGCGAAACAGTAACGGTTAAGTTAGTAAAGTTAAGGATAACCATAGTGACAAGTTTTCATACTAACCGTATTCGGCCACATGTCAAAAATTAAGCGATATTTTCTGTATTTTTCAGCGACTCGCAAAAAGGAGGTTATGTTATATTCGTCTGTATATTTATTTATTATGTTTACCAATATTTACGTTAATTGTTTACCGATTTTGATGATTGTTTTTTTTATTTGGTAGGGTTTATCACCAAGGTTATAAAAAAAAAATTTGGTTAAGATCTGATGATGCACTCCCGAGACAGAGAGTAAAATCTTACTTAAGTCAGTTGTTTTGCCAATTTTTGGCGGTTCTCTATATGGGATCACCCTGGGCGATAAACGCTATCAAACAAAAAATATTCATCAAATTCGGAAAACAATTCACGAAGATATCGGGTAACAAACATAAAAAATACAGTCGAATTGAGAATATAAAAATCTAGTTATTTAGATTTTTGTTTAATCATTCGCTCGAGTTCGATTTTTAAGTTAAACTCAACAATTCTCGGCTGCTTTCCAACAACCGCAAACTGACAAGCGCGGTTTTTCGAAAAGTAAATAAATTGGTAAATTACGAGGGGGACGGCGCGAACGCAGTCCCCACTATCAAAAATTACGCATCCGAGTTATCCACATTAGGGATAATCGCAGGGGTCAACCCAACCGCAGTGCAATGGGAGAGTCTCGCCCTGGGGGAACCGCCTTAATGATCACGGTGTCCCCTATGCCAGGTAAGTATGCTGGAAACAGCTCGCTACCGGGATAGTCACTCTTCGTAGGAAAATCTTAACACCGCGATGTAGCGAGCTGTACAGCGACATCTATTGACGAATATAGGTACTAAAAATGGAAGCGCCAGTTTGCCGGAAAATCTTAACATCGCGATGTAGCGAGTGATACAGCGACATCTATGGGAGAATTTATGTACTAAGACATAAGCGTATACGTTTTTCAAGTAGAAAAAAATATTAAACGTACCTAGTTTATTTAATACACACTATTTAACTAGAAATAGAATGCTAAGTAATTTTATTAAATGGACGTTTCTTCATGTTCATGACAGTAAAAAGTAATGAATGTAGCAAAAAAAAATGACTGCACGATACGACATTTTTCAAGTTATACATTATAAAATTTAAAACGTTTCACGTCAATAGAGAATTATCATGAGACATTGTTTACAGTTAATTTTATCAAGTAGGTTGAGTAGCAATTCTTGAATGAATTTATGAAAACATGAAGAGATAGTCTCTAAGAGCAGAGTGAATAGGGATTTAATGCGATCGCGTGCTTCATCTTCGGCCACATCGTCACTTTCCATCAGGTGAGATTGTTGTCAAATACTTATCCAGACAATCATAAAAAAGAGATAATACAGATGGGGTATTATGCCGAATAAATTTTCGTACCGTAAGGAAAAAAATTGGGCATATTTGGTAAGTGAAATAGAAGTTATTGGCATAGGTAGTTTAATTACTTTATTCAAAACCATAATCGTAATAATAATAAATGAATTTTTCAATATAGGCTAGTATTTAATAGTTTATATTGTTTAATAGTAAAATTGTTACGTTTTAAATAGGGTGTATACATAAATAAAGTGAATATGTTAAATAAAATAAAAAATGTATACCCATGCACACTTAATAAATAATACACATACATGGACATCTATTAAGGAGTACTGGGGGCCTACAACGATCATTTTAAAAACCATCATGTTTCAGGAACGTTTTGTTTCAATGTTAAAGTAATATTACTCAAATTCGTACCGTGATCATCTAGCGATAATACAAAACAATATTGTTTTACTCCTGCTGAGCGAATGATTCAGCGGTGACGTCACAAAACTGCTTAACAAAACAATATTATAATAAGCTTGTTTTAAGGCGGTCGGGGTACGAATTTCCAAAGTAATATTACTGTAATATTGCTGTAAGAGGTGATTGTAGGCCCCCTGGTCGCTTACAATCTGTCTCACGACGCACAACACTCGCGACAAAAAACCCCCGTGTGATCGGACCCGTATATACAAAGTACTCTGTGGATCGGACCTACGTACTATGAGCATGATTTACGTGACGAAACAAATGACGACGCATTCAATCGCCAACTGAGAAACTTTTTGTTGGAAAATGAATTTTATTCTATTAAAGAGTATATGGATATGACATTTTCATAACCTCCTGACATGCTTTCTATTTTAATATATCTATTTTAAATTGTATTCAACTATTATTTGACAAAGGTGATTATGGCATATCAATAATCTCATGACATGGTTTATATTTTATTTTGTTTTGTTTTATTTCATTATGATTATTCTAAAATAGTATGACGTTGACGTAACAATGGTTACATACTTATACTTTCTTAATTAATTTTGACATACATATAATAATATGTTTTACTATTGTATATAATGTGTTTTTCATGTTATTATTTTTTGTTTTATGTTTGACAATCACTTTTATTTTAGATTTCATAAATTTACGAAACTGTATGTATGACATGCTATTGTAAAAGTGAACTAAATAAAAAAAAAAAATAAATAAATAAAAAAATAACATATTTCGGACTCTTACTGTAATATAAATAATAAACTACATATATGAATTCCAATCGTGTTTCTTTTGATGGATTAGCTATCTAAATGTACTTTGGATATTAAACATATATAAATATTCATATAAGCATCCATGACTCAGGAATAAATGTTGGTATTCATCACACAAACATTTACCTATAACGGGATCCTAATGAGCAACCATTGGTGGCGAAAGCAGGGTCACATTGCCATGACATTGCACTAATCGCTCGTCAAATTAATAGGCCGTTTCTGTGCACATAATTTTTTATGCACAATGAATTTGCACTTAACCTCAATCACACCTGATGTTAAGTGAAGTTGATGCCGAAGGTGGAAGCGTGCTCACACGGAACCTTGGGGGACTTATCTAAAACAGCCAGACAGAACACACAATGCCTTGATTGGCGGCCGACTTAGATGGTGTTAGTTAGCCAGGCGGACATTTAAAATGCCCTACCACCAACCAAAACGAGTACTAAACATGTACCCCGCTGGGGATTGAACCCGTGACCACCGCATTGTAAGCCCTGTGTTCTTTAAATTGAGCCACGTAGGTGGTTAATGATAACTTGTTCAATAAATCAAATTAACTTGCATATTCTCTGTTTGCTTAGAATGTACTTTACAATCAGATTTCCTCTCCTTACCTTAAAAACCTCTTTAAATACTTAGGATTCGATAACGATTGACTTAACGTACCTATATCTATTTTTATTAGTAACAATTTTTTCGCCCGCGACTTCGTCCGCGTGGAAGATTTCATCACAATCGGTTCAGCAAAAAATGAGCACTTTATGTTAATCCAGGTCCTAATCTGGCTACCAACCAAATTTCATCCGAATCCGTCCAGCGGTATAAACGTGAAGAGGTAACAAACAGACATACACACAATAAACTTACGCATTTATAATATTAGTTGGAAAAGTTGGAATATTACTTGGAATAAAAACATATGTCTAATATAGTACACTTATTCCAACTTGCTTTTCGAGATTCCCTTTTAAAATTCCTGTGAAAATTAAAAATATTACGCGGGCGCCACTGGACGCTCGGCTCCCTCTTAAGTAATAAACTATTTCTTTCGTTCCCAGTATACGTACTTCCTGACAGCGGGGTGTGTAAACTTCGGTGTGAGCAATTCCAACGCGTCTTCCACATCCATCGGCGCCCATTGCTTCATCATCGACAACGCCTGCCTCACCTCGCCTAAAATTGACATTAATACAAGGCTAAATTAAATTATCCTCTGCAGAAGCCTGCTATTCGTGCCATTTATAAATTAGGACCTAGAGTGTCTCTTAGAGAAAAGTTTAAGGAAATTAATATCTTACAATGGCATCTCAATACATTTACGAGAATTTGTTATATGCAAAAAAAAAAAAAAAATTTTAAGCAATCATAAAACGAAATTATTAGCAAAAGGCTAAAAAATTACTGACTATTTCAATGATAAGCAAGCATGGACATAGTTGTCTTATTATTCATATAATTATGAAATCACAAATTGTAACCCATAATCTGTTTAAAAGAGCAACCCTAGAGTTTCTTGCTCGTTCTTCTCTGAGGTGTCAGCTTCGTGAATGAGCAGTAAATTTAAATGAAATATTAATATTATTGTGACGTTTTCAAGTGATAATTTTATCCCATTTGATTTGATTTTAATTTGATTTGATTCTTAAAATGTCATCATCTCAGCTCGTAAACATCCCACTGCAGGAATATAGGCTTTCCCTGTTATAATAAGGGAGTATGGATTATAGTCCACCACGCTGACTTCGATGACTCAGCGGTTAAGACGCGGTCTCCCAATTTGGGATTAATTCCCAATTTTCCAAGCTTTTAAATTTAATTTAATTACTTATGTGTATTTAGCCGTCTGCTCCTAAACGAGGAATAAAAGTCAAAGGCATGTGAAGTCCCCAACCCGCATTGGGCCCGCGTGGTGGACTCTAGCCCATAAACTTGGACTATAGACTTGGTTTGTCTGTGGATTCTACGTCAGTGCGTGGGTTCCAAGTCATTGGTTATTAATGTACATTTACATACTTGAAGCACTCGTAGGTGCAACCGTATTCGCTATTCGTTTTTGATTAGAGAAGTTAAGCAATGTCTGGCGCGGTCAGTCCTTGGATGGATGACCACCACTGCCAACTAAAATGCCACTACATTTTAATACAAGTTTGGTTTGGACGGCACGTTAAATAGTCGGCCCCGGTAGTATTTAATTGAAGGCAGTCGTTAAGCTAAGTCGGTGGCGTACAGGGCGGCTTAAAAACTACCAGGAAGGCCACTAGCTTGACACAAATCCGCCAATCCGCACTGGGCCCGCGTGGTGGAGTATGGCCCATACCCTCCCCCAGTGAGAGGAGGCTATGCCGCAACAATGGAGATGTGAAATGCTGTTTGGTGACGAATTATATTTATTTACTAAGAAAATCAAAATTTTTTTTTACTCGAACCACCTCGGGCCAACTCTAAAAAAACGACTGCTACGTAGTCCGAAATAAATGGCTAAGAACCTTCCCTCGTTTAGTCTATATATAAAAAAAAACTGTCCACAAATCGCACCACGCTTACGGACACAACGCCGTCAAGCACTTAACACCTGTCATTTTTTGTTAGCGGCCACCGGTACAGCGACACCTAGTAGAATATTGCGGAACAAAATTCCAGAAAGGTTAGACTGAACGGAGGTTGGTGTCATTGTCATTTTGTTCAAAAATATTCCGTTAGATGTCGCTGTACTGTGAGTCGTGAATTCCGCAATGTCTACATCGCGGTGTTATGATTTTCCTACGTTTGATCACCTTCCCCAGGACTGTAGATTCGGTATCGCTTCTCGGCCTTTTGGCTAAGATCAAAGTGTAGTATCTGTTCTTTTCAGCTTAATATCTGAAAGTTCCCTCATAGAGGGACCAGTATATTAAACTGATTTTTGTGACCAGACGGGATGTTCGGGGCTCGCTCCACTCCCGTCGCGGGTCGGCCCGGCATTGCAGTGCCGCCGGGATCGGCCCACATAATTCATTTATACTATCTTACTTTGCTGGGTTGAGATTACATTAAAATGTTTCTCTCTACAGCTAAATTTTTCAGCAAATAAACCCATTAGGCCTGGATTTAGACAAACGGTAAACTACTTCATCATATCAGCGAAAGACGTTCACCGCTGGACAAAGGCCTCCCCCAAAGATCTCCAGAACGATCGATCCTGCGCAAATCGGTAAACTACTTATATACACTAAAATTCAGAATATAGAAAACCAAAAAATTGAAATCCTGGCAGGATTATCTGCTAAGTTCACGTGATACACCGGTGTATCGGCGGTAGGATGGGTTTACCTGGTCTGTTCCAGTTGACACACTCCAGGAATTTGGTGAGCGCGCGTCTTCGCGACGACAGGTAAAACCTGGAACATAGCATTACAGTTTCTATTACAATACATTACTGGCACCATATCCTAGGTGAGTATGACGAGTAGTGTTGCCAGATCCAGGGCTCGATTGAGTAAAAAGATTAGGTCAAAAAATCATTAGTGCCTCCTACCAAATGTCGCTCGCATAGATAGGCCATGAATTTAAAAGAAGATGAAATTGTGTAAAAATACAAAACCTATCATTGTAGGTATTTTATTATATAAGACATGATTGTATTATTGTTACTTGGTTAAGGTTCACAGGAAGCTGTTATTGTAATGTTTAATACTCAATTGTTATATTGAAGAATAATATATTATTTATGCATATTATGTATTTTTTTTTCGTCCAGTTCTCGGGGAACGGTTGGCGTTGGATCTGCAGAGCTATTATAATAATAATGAATAAATAAATACCCTTAGACATACACACAGCGCCATCTAGTTCCACAGTAAGCAACTATAAGCTTGTGTTGTGGATACCAGATGGTTGATATACTACATAAATACATTTTTTTTTGTAAATAAATACTTATTATAAATGAAAACATCTATAACTCGGGTACACATGTCCGTATTCATCACACAAATATATGCCCCTAGCGGAATTCGAAACCGCAACCTTGAATAATTTGAATAATGATTTTAATTATAGAACATGATTATATCCCGGTTCTAGTCATTTTTTTGGTCGCATCTTTATTTGAACTAAAACTGAAAATAAAAAATGTAACAACAGCACTTATATAATTTTACAAGGTTATTATTTCTACTATAATCTACAATTTCAGAATATAGCGGGGTATAGTGTACGCGCGTCTTGGAACATCAACGGTTCAAAACGGGGTAAAATTACGCATATTCCTTGGCGCGCGGGGTTAATATTCTACACGATGTGCGGGGACTAAGGATGCAGTGGCATGCCAATATACCGCTGCTTCTACAAGAAATCAAGGTAAACAACCAACTTGCCTCACGGGGTGGTGCTGCAAAACTGGTGCGGGCAAGTCCCCGCTACAATGGCACAGCAGATACCAGAAGTGCGCTCGAGATCGCCAATACTTCTCAGCAGAACAGAGGCAGTGCCAGTTTATACAGTAATACACGCACTACTCATAATTAACTATGAATAATAGCAAAAGCGGTGGCCTATTGGGGCGGCTTAAAATACTGATTATCTGGGGGCCACTAGTCTAACACAAATATACCAATACGCACTGGGCCCGCGTGGTGGATTATGTATGAGCCATACCGTGTGGGTTGTTTCTAATATATATTTATTTCGTAGTTCCTTGGCACGATTCTATCAAAGAAAAAGGTAAGTGATGGCGGCCGCCGTCCTTAATAAAAAAAAATACTAAAAATGCGCACGAACTAAGCATGGAATTTGTTTAAATGTTTGTAAAAATAATAACTAATATATATTTACATAAAAGCGCTTCTGTTTTTTCCCATAGAGGGAGATGAAAAGTAGAGTATCACTGGATCGCTAAATTATTATTGACCTCGGGTTGTGTACATCGAATTCCTCTCTACATTCAGTATTCTACTCTACTTTAGAATCTCTCGTACCGCTTCGGATTCAAAATAGCACCCTCGCCGTAAAAATATTATTTTGGTCCCTCGTTACTACTATATTTACGGCAGGGCGTTCACATCCAACTAATATTATAAATCCAAAAGTTTGGGTGTTTGTTTGTTCGTTGCTTAATCACGGCGAAACGGCGGATTTGGATGAAAATTGGTATTTAGGTAGAACATTGGTTTCGATTTGTCCCACGTCTACAGATTTCCAATATTACAGAAACCCTTGTCTACAGATTGTCAATACTACAGATTCCCGTGTGTACGGATTCCCGTCTCTACAGATTCCCATGCCTACAGTATCCTATTTTTACAGATTCCAATTTCTACAAATTCCCATTTCTATAGATTCCCATGATAGGATACCTTCTATCCCGCTAAAGTGAGTAGGTCCCGCGGGATAAATAAATCAAACATGTCAGCGATAAAGCTTTCCCACGCGGACGGAATGCTAGTATAGGAAGCGCGACCCACCGGAACTTCCAGAGCAGGTCCTGGTCGTGCGCGGTGCGCGGCGCGGCGGGCGGCGCGGCCTGCAGCGCGGCGAGCTGGTCGCGCTCGGCCGCCGACGGCCGCGCCTCGCGCCCCGCCGCGCCGCCGCGCAGCGAGCGCGCCAGCCGGTGCTGCAGGCTCTCCACCAGGTTCTCCTGCGCACCGAGCAAGAACAGTTTTTCAGTTCCCCGACCTACAGGATGTTGATGTTCGATCGTCGTGGTCGCAACGCGTACCGATACCGCCAGGGTCCTCGGCAGATGGTGCGGGATGATTTTATCGTTGTTTATGATGTTTCCCAAATTAATAAATGTTTTCTAAAAATATTTATTGAAGGTGCCAAATTAAATCCAAAAAAAATTGAATATATACTGCGAGAGAAAATGAGGAGCACCAGTGCAAAATTGGGAATAAGAACTATGTGTGTTTTGTGTTGAGATCATGTTGTGTGGTGGTGTAATAATTGTATGACTCACACAGTCGTATAATGTAGCAGTCATTTCAAAAATATGGACTTAAAGTTAATTATATCCCTACAACGTGAAAAGATCAAGAGACGAGTCCGTGAACAGCTTCCGCTTAGCTATGCCAAATGTTGCAAATACTTTCGAAATATTCATCCTTTGTACATACTTCTGTTAATTAATTCGCTTCTTAAAAAAAATTGATGTCTAGTCCACCACTGGACATAAACCTCCTCTTAAGCGCATCACACAGCCCGATCTTCAGCTTTACATTTAGTCACTTCCAGTCATTCTACACAGATGGTCAAACGTAACTAGGAATAGTGAGGCGGCCGAGAGCTGGGAGCCGTATTTATTCCATTTTTGTATAAGAGGTGATGAGTGTTTCCATGCTCCGGAGGGCACGTTGAATAAACGGTAACGGTTGTAATTAAACCAAATCAGTGGCCTACACGGGAGACTTATAAACACAGACTGTCACGTAGTCACAGTCTGACCCAAATCCACCAATCCGCACTGAGCTCGAGTGATGAATTATGGCCCACATGTCTCAGTGAAAGGGGGCTGTGACGTCGTCCCCAGTTTAAGGCAGATGATAATGCACGCTCTAATCACAGTGCTCAATAGCAGTGATGCAGTTTTACTATCAGAACATGGTAGCGAAATAAATATAACCTTTTACCTGCAGTATCTCATAGTCTGGTACCGTGACGATATCGGCCTGCGCTTTAAACTGGTACATTTCGTCACCATCAGGTTCATAGTACACTACCGCATGCTGGAAACAGATATACAGGCTTATTGAAATAACAGAAGACTTTTGTTTGTATGTGTTTATGTATTTTATTAATATAATCTTAATGACGTTTAAACCACCGTCAGATCTTTCTATCGCAGAAAAAAAACCCGATACTGCGGTTTAAATCGTGCTAAACAACTACCAAGCTTATCTCAATAAAGATAGTTGTCAGAGATATCAGAGTGAATGAGACTTTGGTGAGGAACAAAGATGACATTGTAAAAGTTAGATAAAAGTCAAAGTGTTGTAATACGTACTTTATTATTTTATTTACGTGTCATTGTCAATATTGTACGTGTCATTATAAATTTATATTAGTACCCCGTTTACCCCGATTAGAAACGGTACATTAGCGTGCCGCTGCAACTTTTGTTTCCACGTATCGCGTAGAATATCAACCCCGCGCGCGCCTCGGATTATGCGTAATTTTACCCCGTTTGTACCGTTGACATTCTACTATGGTCCCATTCGCGAGGTAACCGTCAGGATTGAAGGTTTGTTTGTTTTTACCCGACTGTTCAAGGAAGGAGGGTAATGTTTTTGAAGTGCATATTGGTAGATTTCTATGTTACCCCTGTAGTCTAAACGGCTTGACCGATTTCGAAGTGCATGGTGTCGTTAGGTTCGTCTTGATACCTGGAGTGTCACAGTTTATGGTAAAAAATTCAACATGGCGCCCGCGAAATGCAAAATATGCTGTTGATTTTTTTTTGGTTATTACACTTATACAGGTGACATACTTATAATTCGTGTAATTCCTGTTCACTAGTGACCCCATTCCTGATTGCGAATAAGTTTCCACTAGGAACCATAACCGAATTCAGCCGAAAATTGTTGGTTTCCATAGTACTTAAGAGCGGTTTCAGAATGGTTTACTTTGTATGGGTAAACGAAATTTTTTTTATCAAATTCGGCTATGGGTATGGAAAGTTGTTGGTAATCAACGTCACCAGTTAATGGGAATTACACGAATTCAAATTAGGGTGAATTATTGTTAAGCAGTGGTACTATCGATTTACGTAACTGGTAACCATACTGATTTTTTTTTTATATGAGAGGGCGGCAAACGAGCATGCGTGTCACCTGATGGAAAGCAATCACCGCCGCCCATGGACACCCGCAACACTAAAAGGGTCACAGATGCGTTGCCGGCCTTTGAGGATGGTGTAGGCTCGTTTCTTGAAGGTTCCAATGTCGTACTCGTTCGGGAATACCGCTACCGGAACTCCGTTCCACAGGGTGGTCGTACGTGGTAAGAAGTTTCTTGAGAAACGTACAGTGGTAGACTTCCACTCATCCAGGTGATGTGGATGGGAATTTAATTTTCGGCGAGAGGTGTATCGGTTAAATTGAGCAGCGGGTATTAGCTCGAACAGTTCTTCAGAACACTCCCCATGAAATATGCGATAGAGAATGCAGAGGGACGCGACGTCTCTTCGCAACGCCAGGGGATCCAGTCGGTCAGTGAGACTCTCTTGGCCGACAACTCGGACTGCGCGACGTTGAACGCGGTCAAAAGGAAGAAGCTGGTACTGAGGTGCCCCAGCCCATAGGTGAGAACTGATTCTTGCTAGCAGAGGGCGAAGTGTGAATTTTGTTTCGACTTAACTTTACTACCGCGTTCACGTTGTCTCCGAGACCAAAATCCTAATTTAAATTAAACAAAAATGTATGAACATATTAACCTATATGAGATTCGAAGGCGAACCAGAGCAATTTGCAGTCATAGCTTATCTCAGATACGCTATAGCAACTGTTGACGAAGTAGACGAAATTTTGCTTATAGTTCAGTCGCGGTAATTAGTTTCACAATCATTATATAGATGGCGTTGCACCTCTCTTACCTAAGGTTAAAAATATTAACTTCCCAACAGCATCACAGATGGCGTTGTAAAGTTTGGTTGGGTGCAAACAAGTCAAATAAATCGTTTGTACTACAGTATGAATGAGTACTCACGTTGATCCCGTCGATTTGCACGGTGGGGAATTCCACCATCAGATACATGTAGTCGGAGCTTCGCTTCTCCTTCTCGTTGATCATCTCGATCTCGCGGAACGTGAGCCGGTCCAGCCAGTCCACCTGACAAGAGATTTTATTTTTATTTATTTATTTAGGATCGTGAGTGAGTCGTTTAATAATAAGAATCGTTTATTTGACCCATTTAGCGACACACATATTATTATTACATGAAATGTGAAAATATACACAGTGAAATTGGGATCGAGTGAGATAAAAGTGTACACAAAACAGTTCCATGTAATAGGATAGGTACTCCATGTATTGTAAACTTATTTATTTATTTATTCGATCATGCTTACATGCAAAGTTCTTAAAACTAGTACATGCACCCTGTCTTATAGGATGTAGCAAATTTAATTAACCCAAAACTAATTAAAAGCGTTTATCTTATTTCTATATTAGGTATTTTACTCTTTTTATCTATTCTTATACGATAACTATTTATAAATTATAATTATTATTATTGTACTGTACTTATAGTTATGAGATCAACGCTTATAATAATAATGAGATCAAAGTAGTTTATTTTATTTTATCTGACATGTATTCTTCGACAGCATAATAGCATTTCTGTAAGAGGAGACATTTTAATTTTTTACAAAAACTTGTATATTTCGTTTCATTTATAATGGTATTGGGTAGTTTATTATATATTTGTATTGACCGGTAGTATGGACTATTTCTGCGGGTGCTTTGAACATGATCATACAGGCTTATATGCTTTCTGACGAATTTAGCAGTTTCCAGTATGTATAAACATGGAAGAGGTAGGACTTTTTCTTGGACAAAAAATGGTTTACAACTTTGTTTTCGGCGTATATTTACAATGATACGTAAATATACATCTCATAATGCAATTTACAAAACACAATAAAAATAACTAAGCAATGTTTCACTTATAGACTATAGTCCTTAAAAATAAATTTTCGGTGTCGCAAAGTGGTATCAAAGAAGGTCTCCTTCTCAGCATAAATTGCAGTCTAGAAGTTAGACTTCAACGCTGGTTTTCAGTGGAGCCTAAGGCAAAAACACGGACGCCGATCGGTTTGACGGTTGGATGATAACAACGCCCGGGGATTCTTCGCACCCCGAGCCAAGGGGCAAGTCTTTTAAATGGTACGTGATTATATATTTTTATACACATAGAATAACAACGCATAGTTTTTGGGATGATATCATGAGCCAGTCTGTTTATATTCCTTGTATTTCTGGCAGATACTTCTCTAGCTGCTTTGCCCATCGCAACGGGAAACAGGCGTGAGCATATGCATGTATGTAGAGTAATTGTCTGCGGGAGATGGAGGTTAATTCATAACCCGCCCCGAAGGCTACACTGTGACTTTTGCCTTGCCAACTTAAATCCGTCCAAATTTTCGTTGTATATCACATTAACAGACTTACATTCCCACTGTTGGGGCACAGCCGAGCACTAGGAGAGGGTAAGGGCTGTGGTATGGGTATAAACACACAGTTCCGTTAACATTGAGTAAATAAGCAGATAAACTTACTGAACCTAGCTACCACCATCTTATATAAATCTGCCGCCAAGCAGCAATGTTAATAGCATTGTTGTGTTCCGGTTGTCAGAGATAAGATAGCCAGTCCCCCAAATGTGTTGGGGTTTCCGGGTCAGTACGCTTCCACCTTCGACCTCATCTTCACTTAACATCAGGTGTGATTGAGGTCAAGTACAAACCCGTTGTGCATAAAAATAACCTGTAAAGAATATTTGTATTGTATTTGTACCTTGGGCATATGTCCATTCCTGTGTTTCTTAGCTAACTTGGCCAGTCTCTGCATCTGCTCTTTGCCTCTGTCCGGCGCCTTCCCCGGCGTCTTCTCGCTCCCCTCCACTCCCGGCCAGACGCGGAGATCGAACATTCCCTTGGGGCCGAAACATAACCTCTTTACACACAACACCATAGACAAGATCAAGCTTTTTAATCTGTATGTTAGTTTGGAGTGAAGCTTTTTGGTTAAACGCAAAGCGCTGTGTGATGTTCCCATTTTTAAGTCACTGGTCGTGGACACAGCGCCAATGCCAACGATGGGTGACCGAGTCACATTGAAGCTAGATTTATGGATATCCTCCAATGTCGTTGGTGAAACGACGTTGGTATTCTTTCGCTAGACCGGTTCTACTTTACACAGAAAAATAAAAGGCTTCAAGCTAAGTTAACAATCAGCTACATTCAGGTCGTTTATTATTATTTTTCAGTTTCCTGCTTTTTTTTATTGTCGTAACACAAATTGTAACACTATTATACAAACAGAGCAACCAGCACCGGTAACACGACAGGCGCGATAAGCGGTTTATGTCACGCGAGATAGTATTTGTCCTGCTCCTTCGCTTGGATGAAATGTACAACTATCGCACTCTCACTTCTACCGCGCGCGCGATAAACGATGTCTTAATACGGGGGCAGGAGTCCAACGCCCGTATCAATAAACAAATCTCAATACCAGTCTTGAGGCTGTATCAACCGAAATGCGTCTCGTATTCTCAAGCAACGTGCTAATTTATAAACCAATCTTGAGGTCTACTCAGCTGAGATCACTTCTAAAGTATTCGCCTCAGCGGCGAATGAATGATATTCTTGAGTTTCGTTTATAAATACACGCAGTACGCGTGAGTACTGCTTGAGTATGCACGTGCTTTTCAGGTCTCAAGTTAGGTTTACTGATCAACACGTTTACTTGAGACCGGTCACAAGACTGTTCTCAATCTTGAGAATGGTTTATTAATACGGGCCAAGTCACGAGTCACTTTCAAACATTTGAATTATGAAACATTTTTTTATTTTCCCTTTTGATGGAAACAACTTTGACATGTGTGTATGAAAGCAATAGAAAGTGCACTGATCCAAGATGGGGCATTTTCCCAACGTTGGCGACGTAAACACATTGATTTATAGACAGGCAACACATTATGAAGGCTCTTAGATAAAACATATAGACATCAATGTAAACAAGGTTAATGTTATACGAGGTAATGATTCATTATTTATAACGAAATAATCATAAAAATATCACAATCGCGAACAGTCGCTGCCATAACAACTCATTCGTTAAAACCAATTGTTCGGTGAACGAGAAACTATGTTTTTGTCGACTGATTGGTGTTGTGGATAGTGACCCTGTCAGCTAAACCAACGGTTGCGGGTTCGAATCCCGCGAGAGGTAAATGATTGTGTGATAAATATGAATATTTCGAAATTATTTTGTTCAATAGAGCATTTGATATAAGATGAGGGAGGCCTTTGCCCAGCAGTGGGATACTATGGGCTCTTAATAATAATAGAGTATTTGTATTGGATTGTTTATACAAATATTTATGTATGTTTATTCATTATAAATATATAATTTTTTTGACGACCGATTGGTGTAGTGAATAGTGACCCTATCAGCGAAACCAACGGTTGCGGGTTCGAATCCCACGACGGGTAAATGTTTGTGTGATGAATACGAACATTTATTCCCGAGTCATGGATGTTTATATAAATATTTATGTATGTTTATCCGTTATCTAGTACCCATAGCACAAGCTGATACTAGATAACGGATAAACATACATAAATATTGATATTTAAACATCCATTACTCAGGAATAAATGTCCGTATTCATCACAGGGTCGTCGTCACGTCGCCATCACACGGGCGTCGGTGGCTAAGCGGTTAAGACGCGGTCTCTCAATTTAGGTGGTCCGGGTTCGATTCCCAGGCAGGCCATGTACCAATGAGTTTTTAAATTTAATTACTTATGTGCATTTATCCGACTGCTCGTAAACGGTGAAGGAAAACATCGTGAGGAAACCTGCATGAGAAATAAAATTGTAAGGCATGTGAAGTTCTCAACCCGCATTGGGCCAGCGTGGTGGACTATAAGCCTATACTCCCTCATATATGAGGGAAGGCCTATATCCCTGCAGTGGGATGTTCACGGGCTGATGATGATGATTCATCACACAAATATTTACACACAGCAGGATTCGAACCAGCAACCGTTGGTATTGCAGACAGGGTCACTATCCACTACACCAATCTGTTGTCACTCTAGGCCAGTAAGACATATGGCACGAATTTGGATACGCGACTTGAATTTATGTTGCTTGGCAGGGTTAGTACATATGTGTATTGTAGATAAATTAGCGCGCACTTTGTGTCTCTGTTCTTTATCAACTTACAATTGGGTTGCAAAGACACAAGTATCTTACGGAGTATGCCCTCTCAGGTCTGGCACGTTATAAAAGCTACGAAGGATATGCATACCTGTCTCAACATGCCATGCTTTCCGAAGAGAGAGATGGTGGTACCACCCACCACCATCACCTTGCCAGGCCCTGCACAGTCGTAGATGGTCATCGCCAGTATCGAGTTACGCGGGAGATCGCTAAAGAATACTGGCAGCGTCACCCACTCATTCCAACTGCAAATTAATTAATTGATTAATGATTTATTTGAATTACAAATTTCAAATATAATAAGTTATACATTTAGAAGCCAAAATAGATCTCTGTTAGTTTATACATAGCTTATTTTGTTACTTTATCTATCGAGAAATAAAATTGTTGTGTTTGTGGGTGTAAGGAATAGAGAAAATGTATGGAGTAATATGTGTGTGTGTGTGTGTGTGTGTGTGTGTGTGTGTGTGTGTGTGTGTGTGTGTGTGTGTGTGTGTGTGTGTGTGTGTGTGTGTGTGTGTGTGTGTGCGTGTGTGTGTATGAGTTGAGTGTATAAAATAGGAATCATAGAATATAACAATCAGAGAAGCACTAGTGGAGCATGGAAAAAAAATCTTGTATCATTTAGGAAAAATAGTGATAAGCATGATGTCAAAGTCAAAATCATTTATTGCATAACTAGAAGTTGTTTTATAATGTGGTAAATAATAATAATAGTATCTTTGCACATACACACAGCGCCATCTAGTTCCACACTAAGCAACTAGGCTTGTATTATGGATGCCAGATGGTTGATAAACTACACAAATACTTTTTTTTTGTAAATAAATAATAAATATAAATAAATAAATATCCTTAGACATACACACATATACAGGGCGTCCCAAAGTTATGGGACATGAAGGGGAAGTACCTTAAATATCGTAGATAGTGAATTTTGCTCAAAGAAGACTTTATGTTATTTTTAAAAGTTAGTAATTCTGCATTCATAGATTTTCTAAAAATTACTTGCTTCGGCTGGGAATCGAACCGACTTAAATGTGAAAAAAAAAACACCCTACTTTTATGATGCCAATCGAAAGAATAGCTAAAAAATAATAACTCTGCCTAAGTAACATAGTATTTTAAAAGAAAGGAACAACATAAAATGATTGAGTCAAATTTCAAGAAAGTTATTTATTGCCGACGACGTTCGAAAAGTAGCGATATTATCATTCCAAAGATAGCATTGATTATTCGTAAATAAGTACCCACTTCATAAAATAGGTACTAACATAGTTTTCCTTATTATAAGTGCACGTGTAGATGAAATGATAAAACTTGTATTTCAATACGTCCTCTGTAAGCTAGACAGAAGGCAAATTAAAAACAAAAATAAATAATTTATAATTTGAAAATGGAACAGTTTATGACAGCGTTTGTTTGAATGCATACTTTTTAAGATATTTTAAAAAGAAGTGATATTTTTAAATGTTGTTCTTAAATTTGAAAATGGAACAGTATGTGCGAGCGTTTGTTTTTCGGATATTGATCTGTTTAGTCTCAATTCACTTACACAAGTGTTATTGTGTTAATTTATTGCGAACATGGCATATCAAGTAAGTTTTGATCTAATGGAAGCATATTTTTTGAACGATAAAGATATCTCTAGAAGTTTGCGGTGGTATGGCGTAAAATATCCTGATAGACAAATACCGTCTCGTAAAGTTTTGAAAAGGCTTGTGAACAATTTGAAAACTCTGGGACGTTTCGATAAACGCCCAAGAGAACCACAGCAAGAAAACCATACGATCAACGACGAAGAACTTGGTATTTTAATTTACTTTTCGGCTTTTCCGAAAGCATCGGTGAGAGAAGGAGAACATGAAATTGGAGTTTCAAAAAGTAAAATACACCGTGTATTAAAAAAACACGGTTTTAAGAGTTATGTTGAAGGACGATTGGTTCAAAAATTACTTCCGGGCGATACAGAAAGGAGAAAAAATTTCTGTCTTGATATCCAGGCACGATTGCTCGAAGATCCAAATTTTTTGGATAATATTATTTGGACAGACGAATCTAACTTTAGCAATAACGGTATGTATAACCGCAACAATAATCGTATTTGGTCTAAAGAAAATCCCCTACGAGTGACTGAAACTAATAACCAAGTGCGTTTTTCACTCAACTGTTGGTGCGGACTTTTAAAAAACCGGGTTTTCTTAATCCATTTTTACCAAGGAACCTTGAACACAGAAAAGTATTTAGGAATACTTCAAATTTTAAGGGATAAGATAAGAAACCATTCCGCGGCGGAGCAAGAAAACTTAATTTTCCAACAAGATGGAGCTCCGGCTCATAATAGTCGGAGAGCAGCAGATTTTCTAAATGAATGTTTTCCTACATGGATTGGTACAAATGGACCGATTAGATGGCCGGCCAGATCCCCGGACCTCACACCATTAGATTTCTTCTTTTGGGGATACGTGAAAGATATGCTATACAAAAAGCGATACGAGAACGTAGGCGAGTTGCAAACAGAATTGTACCATATCACATCGAGTGTTCACCATAAAATGATTAGAAAATCAACAGGCAGCGGGCTCATTAAAAGATTGGCGATTTGCGTAAGACAAGAGGGATCACATTTTGAGCATTTAATTAATTAATTTACAAAAAAATACCTACTTAATTGACTACGGCAGTTTCATGTATGTTTTTTATTTGATTAAAATGATTAATTTCACGTTGTTCCTTTCTTTTAAAATACTATGTTACTTAGGCAGAGTTATTATTTTTTAGCTATTCTTTCGATTGGCATCATAAAAGTAGGGTGTTTTTTTTTTCACATTTGAGTCGGTTCGATTCCCAGCCGAAGCAAATAATTTTTAGAAAATCTATGAATGCAGAATTACTAACTTTTAAAAATAACATAAAGTCTTCTTTGAGCAAAATTCACTATCTACGATATTTAAGGTACTTCCCCTTCATGTCCCATAACTTTGGGACGCCCTGTATAAATGAATAAATACATATATAAATGAAAAACAGCCGTAACTCGGGAACACATATCAAAATAAAAGTGTTAAAATATGTAAGCTGACTCTGCAAAATCAGTAATTCATTCAGAGGGCAATGCATAGCATACGTTTTTTCAATAAAGTCCCGTTGATATACAAAATTTTCCTTTCAATAAATTTAAAGATACTATAAAACAGAAACTTATTATGAAAACATATTATAAAATATCAGACTATTTGGATAATAATCATCCAAGGACATAACCAACTCATTCACATACCAGGCTAAATTGTACCTTTTGTAATATAAAGGACATAGGAGGATGCCTACGTCCTAGGACAGTCTGAACAAGAGGTTGTCGATATCGACAAGTAACTATAAAGTATAATATAAGAAATTTGTAAAATAAGTCAGGGAATAATGTTGTGAAGTCATTGGTTTCTCGCTAGAATAGAATTTTAAATAGATTAAGTCAGTAAGAGGTACGATGGGACTGGCGTATACCCTTTGTATAAAAGTCGATTAATCAGAATTAGAAAAAAAAGTCAGGGAATAATGGCAATTTTATTGTAAAAACCAGTTTTAAAATAGCAACCCTTCAAGTTTCATAGAAGAAAGTTCACACACATCCTTGCTCTGACAACTTGCATTGTCCATACATTTTGAAAAACGAAATGAATGTGATTATGCAGTGATCACATCAAAGATTTTTAGACAATTTTCCAAATCTGCATTCATCTCTGCATCATAAACCCATCTCTTTGTCTTACTTTTTGTAGAAAAACATTCTTTATTCTACACAACTTAAAAATATACACAGAGAAAGAATTTATACAGGTAGACAAAGGCAATCTTCCAGACAACCGTGGCCAAGAAGTTTAACACTACACAACTATACATATAGCACTACTGCTGCATAGTGTAAAGCAAAATTACAAATGAAAATATTCAATACATCATCATCACTTATACTATATGTATTTTATTTACAAAAAAAAATGTATTTGTGTAGTTTATCAACCATCTGGGATCCATAACACAAGCCTAGATGCTTGCCGTGTACCTAGATGGCGCTGTGTGTACGTGCAAAGATATTTATTTATTATTATCACGATTCAATAGCATTATACTAAATATGAATTTGTAGCATCAATGTTCACCTTGAGGGCGACATTTAGAGTCTCCTTCACAGTGGCGTGCCCTCCATACAGGCAGAAATGCAGTGCCTACCCTAGCTAAATTGTAAGCTTTCCTCGAAATGCTTTTCATACTGATGTGAACAGAAATATTCTAAACAGTTGCTAGGATTGCTATAACAGTAAGTTATTATTTGTAGTTGTATTTTTCTCATTTAATAGCAAATTTTATCATTATGCCTACCCTGTGACAAAACACTGTCAATGCCACTGCTACTTCATGTTAATTCGTAATATCAAACAACAATATGAACACTTACTTCCATCTGTTTGTGAAGGCTTTATATGACGTAGTGACAGGCAATGCGAGTGGCACGCCATCACTTAACACTTGACATGTTACATACAAGTCGGAGCATCCGTCCTGATAGAGGCCAGAGAACTTGAGCATCGGTTCCGATAGCAACTTGTCATATTCTGGCTTTGTGCGTTTACCTTCTAGAGTTCCACTGGAAAAGTTTTACATCAAATTTGAAACATATATATATATATATATACTCTTCCAACACTGTGACATAGCAGTAATGCTGCTCGTCTGTAATAAAATAATAATAATATTTATGAATTCTTAGTTCTTTATGGACTAAATACAACCTATTAAAAAATAATGGCAATAGTTTATAAATGTTCATGGGGTGGAAAATCTATTCTTCTTTTCCATGGAGAGCCATTGGTACACATTTTAAGAAGTACACTCCAGTGAGCAATATAATTGCTACATGTTTCTTCTTTGGGATAGGGTGGACATCTTCTTTGTTCTATTACCTGTTTTGTCCCGATTTGAAGCTTCATAATTATGGTAGACTATATCTTAGAGAGAAGGTGAAAGGTTTAGAATCTGGGGTGTTAGATTTCGCAATACTGTTGAACGTTAAATGGTTGTGAAGAGACAAGAATAGGGAATAGTATCTTTTCTTTTACTTACACTTTAATCTCCACTTTGTGATCCAGTGAAGAGCTGTAAACGTAATAAAACTTATCGTCTATTTCGTTCATTGTATTAATCAACACTACCAGATTATTTTAGAGAATAGAAAGTATGTAATCTCGTCTCAATTTACAACACAAGAAACAAACACATTTGTTTGTATACCTACTCCTTGAACAACACCACAGAATCACAGCACATTTTACAACACAACAGCTGATTGTTTTTTTTTTAATTCGTTCCGTCCCAAGCATGGACTTATTATTTAAACAGGACTGATAACTATCAAAAGAATCATTTAGGAAAATGATCACTAAGTCAACGCAATAAGGTATTAAATTGGATGCACCATACACAAAGGCAAATCCGAGCCGAGAGAGATAGAAATAACGGAGGCCGTGTGTCTCGTTCTTACATCTTGCCAGCAAAAAAAATGATTATGATCAACAGTTTTGGCTACTCAAAAATTCCATTGAAACACTTATATTTTTATGTTATTTTAACAATTATAAATAAACAAATAACATTCGCATATATATATTATATTATTCTTTTCATATATTCTTAAATCAAACAGAAAACATACATTTTTATTTCGATTTTGTTATTTTTATGGTAACCCTGAAAAGCATGTCATGTCATGGCGGTTCGGTGTGATTTTGAATTTTCTTTGCATTAAAAGTTTTTTAAAGTATTTGTTATATTATAACAAGTAAAAGGAGTAAAATGGTGAAAAAGTGTTGCGTTTATACTTGCCCAAGTGAATCCTATGGTGGTTGCAACATATCTTTCCACAGGTAAGCTAAAAATAATATTTTTGTAAATCAAAGAAGTAGGATGCCCATGAATTCTTGAAATGAGTCGAAATATGTGAGATATGTGTGATTGATTAGGGTCCTGACTGTTGTACTATTATTGCAGTTTCCCAAAAAATGAAGAAATGCGAAATAAATGGCTCACGCCGGCTAATGTCACAACGCCAAAGTTTTTTGACAAATATTTTATTACAACATTTGTCCCAAGTAACAAATATATTGTGGTCACCCTGTTAGACAGAGACAAACGGCCTCTACGTTACACATCCTGCTCGGCTCGTTTTTCAGCGGCGAGTACTCAGTCCTGTTTAAATAATAAGTCCATGGTCCCAAGCAGACTGTGTCCATGCTTACATTTTGATTCGAATTCGTATAATGACCAAAAAAAAATGGTAATGGTAAACTTAATTTTCTAACAAGATGGAGCTCCGGCGTATAAAAGTCGGGGAGCAGCAGAGTGTTTGAATGTTTTAGAAAAGTCAGAAATCAAAAAAAACTTTTTTCATACATTTAAAGTACTTAGATTTTTTTGTCAGGCCATAACAAGAGATAACTTTTTGTTGTTGCTACAAAAATGATTAAGAAGATGCATATGCATATGGGGTTCCCAATGTAATTTTATTTTTGACGATCGGTTGGTACGGTCACAGTATTACAATATCTACTGTGGTATGGTGGATAGTGAGTAAGTAAGCTTCCTTCCTTTGGAATTCCCTCTGGACTGTGTACTTGGATATCTGATTTTCTGAGAGAACGGTCGATTCAGGTAGTCATCGACGGCTGCTCATCTGACCTATTGGCTATTAATGCCGGGGTACCTCAAGGTTCAGTTCTCTCCGCAACTCTCTTTTTACTGCACATCAACGATCTGCTTCAACCCGGTACTTCTGGGTATGCAGACGACACCACAATTACGGAGAGTTATACGTCGGGTCCACAGTCCAGAGGTGAAGATATCCGTTCACTTAGGGGGTCCATGGTTGAGCGCATGAATTTGGCATTAAAGACGGTATCCGATTGGGGCGACGCCAATCTAGTCAAATTCAATGCCACCAAAACACAGGCGTGTCTGTTCACCAGCAAACGGAGTCCATTCGACCTGACTCCGACTTTCCGGGATGTATCCGTACCAATCTCCGACCACCTCAATCTTTTGGGCATGGAGTTAACCTCCAACCTAAATTTTGGGCGCTCCATAGAATCGAATGCAAAAACAGCGGCTAAGAAGCTTGGCATTCTCCTTAAGGTCAGGCGATATTTCACACCAAAACAACTTTTGGTGCTTTACCAGGCTCAGGTCCGCTCGTGCATGGAATATTGCTGTCACCTCTGGGATGGTTCAGCCAAGTACCAACTAGCTGCACTCGATTCTGTGGAACGACGTGCCATGAGACTTATAGGTGATAGTTCGATGACTGCTAAATTGCAGAGCCTTGAACACCGTCGCAAAGTCGCCTGTCTCTCAGTTTTTTACAGGATACATTTCGGGGAGTGTGCGTTGGAATTACATAATCTTATTCCACCGTCACCCTTCCATCTTCGGACCACTAGGCGTGGGGAGGGATTCCACCCGTATATAGTTAATATACCGAACATTCGCACTAAGAAGTTCGATTCTTCATTCATCATCCGAACAGCCAAGGCATGGAACTCCCTTCCGGCGTCAGTCTTTCCTGAATCCTGCAACCTTGGGATCTTCAAGAGCAGAGTGAATAGGCATTTACTGAGATCGCGTGCTTCATCTCCGACCACGTCGTCACTTTCCATCAGGTGAGATTGTGGTCAAACGCGTATCCAGTCAATCATAAAAAAAAAAAAAAAGTGACCCCGTCTGTGAAACCAACGGTTGCTGGTTGTAAATTGATAATAATGTAATTCATCCCGCTAGGTGTTAAATGCTTGTGTGAAGAATAGACACATTTACAAGCTTTACT
The DNA here is from genome assembly GCA_949316235.1 of Oegoconia quadripuncta. Taxonomy (NCBI): domain Eukaryota; kingdom Metazoa; phylum Arthropoda; class Insecta; order Lepidoptera; family Autostichidae; genus Oegoconia; species Oegoconia quadripuncta. The sequence continues at coordinate 2,104,647 of OX438748.1, forward strand.
TAGTTTGGGACTAAATGATTTGTGTGAATGTCAGTTATATATAATTTATTGACTATATTATAAACTGAGCTGCATTTGAATGGATGAATTTCCGGCAGGGCATATTTCATTGCTACAGTTATATACCTTCCAAAATTATATCTACAATTTATTTCTATCCCTTTGTCAATAACAATTATTTATTGTTTACTTCTTTTCCTTTCGATCGTTGTTAACAAATTGAGGACGCTCACACTCACACCACAACCCTCATGTCACAGCTCTGTCATCTGGCTTTTTGGCGGGAACTCGGCGAGTGAAGTAGCATTTTTCTTTATAATTCTTATAATTTGTGCATTCTAACTTTTGAAGCTTAATAATGGCAGAATATTGTGCAGCAAACGTTAGTGATGGTGTACAAGTGAAGGGAAGTAAAGAGTGCGTAACAGAGCTTTCGGGTTCCCACAAGAAGCCGCCAAAATCTTTTGTAAAGCATTCTGCCACTTTACTGAAGAATGAATTGACCGTGACTAGACTCTGTATACGCCAAGTATACGACGAATTACGTGTTTTGACTGAGACTGACTTACAAACTGAAGAAATAAGAGAAATAAGACATGGCTGTTATGGGCTAGATCCCTTTGCCTTCTCCTAGAGGAGAAAATAAAACTAAAAAAAAAGGTCTGTCATCTGTCATTGTTAGTGTTTGTGCATGTGGTGTTCATGTCATGTGCATGTCATTGTGTCAAATTGTAAGGATCAGCGGATCAGCTATGTTTGTTTTGTATTTGCCGATTTTGGAAAAATAATTGAGAAAACAGGTAATATCACGAAATCTTCCTTTTGTATTGCCCTTTAAATCACGTGCTATCGTTGGTATCGTTATCCTTATTATAACTAAAATTGGAGAAGGAAGCACAGTCAGAAGAGAATAACCAAAATTCTTTATTTCCAGAGCCATGACGAAACTATTGGAGTGGATATCAGTACTGTCCGCTGTGTTTGCCGTATGGTACAGTCTGATAGGTGGTTATGTGAAGCATCCACTCATTGAGAAGTACATGAACTTTGTTCTTCTTTCTCCGATTCTCTTCGTGATTCTGTTCGGTTTGTATGCTGTCACCGTGGTGCTGTACCGAGTATTAACGTTCAATAACTGTGAGGGGGCAGCAAAAGAGCTACAAACTGAAATACTGCAGGCTAAAGCCGATTTACAAGACAAGGGACTCAAATTTTGAACTAAGTGTATCCCAGTGTATTTTCAAGAGACATTCCATAATAATTTATATGTATTTCTAAGTGAACTGACGTTATGTTAGTTTTTATAAGGAATATGTACTTAATTAATTTTTTATTATAAAGTTTAGGTTTGATACTTGCAGACTATTATTTATATTTTTGGCCTGGATTATTGATATGGAGCGTCTCACGGATTGTATTAAGATAAAACCTGCATGTTTTTACCAACTTCATTATTATTTCAAATAAGATAGATAAGCATATTTAATATACAACTAAAACAATAAAACACAAGTACAGAAACATACAGACCTATGTCCACCGCTGGACATAGGTCTCCATCATAGATTTCCAGCTGAGCGGTTGGAAGCGGTCTGCATCTAACGACTTCCTACGACCTTTACCTACTAGTACATACCTACACAGTTCACCGTCATGAATTCATTAGATCGTCTGTTAGTACTCGGTTTGGTATGGTAGGGCATTAAATGTCCGCCTAGCCACTACTACCATTTTATTTAAGTTTCCGGGTCAGTACGCTTCCACCTTCGACCTCATCTTCACTTAACATCAGGTGTGAATGAGGTCAAGCATAAAAAAAAGGCGACATCGTGTTCATAGTTCGCTTGCGCACTTTCGATATTGGTGATTACAAATATGCCAATCAATAGTGCTACAATAGTGCCTAGTAGTGCCCAAAGCATAGAAAGGGTGCTACTGTATTTTAAGAGATATTTAGGTCTTTTACTGAGCAAGCAATCTTGACGTCAAGTTATCAGTGTCATCGAGAACGGCTGCACGTATCGTCATGATCTATGGCCCGTATTAATAAATCAATCTCAATAGAAGTCTTCAAGCTGTATCAACCGAGATGCGTCTTAAGCAGTTGACGCTATCTCAAGCTCTGTGCTAATTTATAAACCAATCTTGAGGTCTACTCAGCTGAGATCTCTTCTCAAGTATTCGCCTCAGCGGCGAATGAATGATAAGTATTGAGTTTCGTTTATTAATACATGCACCTCTCAATTGAGTACTGCTTGAGTATTCACGTGCGTTTAAGGTCTCAAGTTAGGTTTATTAATCAACACGTTTACTTGAGACCAATCACAAGACTGTTTCCAATCTTGAGAATGGTTTATTAATACGGGCCTATGTGTCTGTGAATAGTGCTCCCTACATGCAAAGATTCAATAATAATGGTTCATGGCTGAGAAAACATGGTACATTGGTGAGCAAGCCAACCTGACGCTTTTATTCCTTAGAAACGGAAGTGAGTTTTGAAACAATCTATATCAATAAATAGTGCTTCTAAAGTTGTAATAAACCAAGCAATTAACTTTAATAAAATAAATGATCCTCACACAAACATTTAGTCCAAGCGGGATTCGAACCCGCAACCGTTGGTTCTGATTTTACTACCCTCTAGACGTGGTTGACGTCTTCGTTAAAAGGGAACTTTGGGCATAGAAAAATGATTTTTATGAACAGGCAGTTTACGTTACGCGGTTCTTAACCCATAGAACTAATGGTGTTCTAGAAGGTGCAACAATCTTCACAAATGTGATAAAGAAAACAAACTCACATGGTTTTACTTAAATTTATTCAAGCTATTAAAATGTATTTAATAATTTAGCATAATATTTATATTTACAATTGTAGAATTTGATTAGATTAAAAATATTTAAGTGTTGAGAGAAATTGTCATGGGTAGATTTCCATAGGTCTGTACGCGCAGGAGGACTGTAACACATCCAGTATAAGCAGGTCTTGCCGCGTTCACATTACCGGTAGCGTCGCGCAGCCAGCTTACATTGATACCTACGCTGAGCCGGCGCTGACCGTCGTCGTTGACCGTCGTGCTGACCAACGAATATGTATTGTTACAATGTAGCGTTTTCTAGTAACGCTAACTGCTCTAGAACGAGTTTGGTGCGCTTTTTTATATGAATAACTAAACGGTCTTGTATCAAGCCCGGTTCGCCTCTCATCTCGGGGAAGGCCTATAAACAATTCGCCTGTCAAACCTAGACTAAGCGGACTGTATCTCGAAGATTAAAAACGTTTATAATCCGTTAGTTCGAAAGTGAAATATTTCGATGTACAATCGAAATGACCATGGCAGTGATTCTCACGAGTTTGAGATTTGAATGTCGATAGATAGACATCACTGTATTTGTCACTATATCTTACTTCTATCACACTCATAAGTAAGTGCAAAAGTGACGCAACTATGGACTTCTTTCGATATTGTAATCGCAAGAGAGCGAAAATCAGTGACCATAACACTGGAAATGTGGACGCACCGAGCCTTGCCCCCATAGCATGACACCGTCGAGCGCGACATGAGAGTAGGATAGTCGTAATTTCGTCCAAACAAATGAGCAGGACAAATATAATCTCGCGTGTCATAAACGTTTTTACTTTGGAACTAATAATAAATAAATAAATATCCTGGGATTTTTTTTTTATTTTTTTATTTTATGCATAACGGGTTGGTACTTGACCTCAATCACACCTGATGTTAAGTGAAGATGAGGTCGAAGATGGAAGCGTACTGACCCGGAAACCCCAACACATTTGGGGGACTGGCTATCTTATCTCTGACAACCGGAACACGACAATGCTATTAACATTACTGCTTGGCGGCAGATTTAGATAAGATGGTGGTAGCTAGCCAGGCGGACATTTAAAATGCCCTACCACCAACCAAACCGAGTACTTAAACATGTACCCCGCTGGGGATCGAACCCGCGACCTCCGAATCGTAAACCCAATGTTGTTTACATTGGGCCACGGAGGCGGTTAATACCATCTTGTTCCACTTTAAGCAACTATAGGCTTGTTGTGGATACCAGATGGTTGATATACTACATAAATACATATTTAAATTTTTTTTTTGTAAATAAATACTCATTATAAATGAAAACATTCATAACTCGGGTACACATGTCCATATTCATCATACAAACATATGCCCCGAGCGGGATTCGAACCTGCGACCTTTGGTATAGTGGTCAGAGTTTCTAACCACTACACCAAACAGGTCGTCTAAAGCAATTGAAGTAACGTACCATCGGCATGTTGATCTTCAAGATTCAGTAGTTACATTCGTAACTATTCGCATGCGTATTACTTGTAACTTTTGAACAGCGTATGGAAATCACCATGAAAATGTTCGTCAAATCTAACAGATTTAAATTAAAAATAACAATTTTGAACCTTGCCGTGAAGTTTTATAAGCATAAAATGACGCGGTAAGTACAAGTATATCATTACCTACTACAGGAAAATTGCGTCAAGCATTTTTTTTATAATTGGTCCAAATATTCTTTGCAACTTAATACATCAAAACAAAGTAATAACATGGCCTCTTATTATCTAGTATTAAAGCTGTCCTTCTTAATTACATCATCCGTAACTTTTAAACATGTCCTCTGTGCAGCTCTTACATAAATAATATGACCATTAGATTATTGCAGGTAGGTATCTACCTGATGGAACAATCGTGATACATAGAAGGTAAATTAAATACGTGACATCAATACAAGAAAGAAAGATAAACTTAGCCGACGCCACAAAATACGTAAGTAATTCATTCAAGGAATGGAGATATCATAGGCAGATCGTTGAATTAGCCATAATGCCCGCCATTTCCGCTTTTACAGAAAACTGAATAAGAATCGTTCATTTGACCCATTTAGCGACACACATATACATGTATAAATGTGAAACAAAATCGATATAGTGAAATTGGGCGAGATAAAAGTAGGTACACAAAACAGTTTCATATAATAAGATAGGTACTTCTACCTCATACCACAATTTACAAAAATAAAAGTAATAAAAGACTAACGTACTTAAAATTAATTTTCGGTGTCGCAAAGTGGTATCAAAGTAGGTCTCCATCTCAGCACTGCTTCTCAGAGCGTATGTGCCTTCTGAGTAACGCACTTTCCAATAAAGCAGGGAATGTCCATCTCATAACGTGTTCGCAGGCTGTTGCCTAGGTATTCAATTGAGTGGCTAATTGAACTATATGCCTATGTATATGTATACATTTTTCTATATAAGGTTCCCGTGTTTAATACATTTTTGTCGAGGAGGTATCTAAAAACTTTTCTATGAATTAGGAAATTTTTCACGTTACAATATTTGATTCCATGGCAGAGCCCACTACAATTCTAAATATCAGTTATATAAGAGCTGCTATAACAGACACTGTATTCGGAAAAATATTATAACAACCAGCAAAATATCACATACCATTATTAATTGTGTGGTCACAGTCTAAACTAAGGACTCGGGCACATGAGCTCTAGCGTTCTGCGTTCTTTCTGCCAGGGCTAGCACAACAACTAGAAGTGATATAGATAGTGGCTCGACAAAGTTTCTCGTGTCCCAAATCTTTTATTTTCGTAGCATAGAAAATATTGTTACATGATTAGTCCGAGCCCACACGCTATTTCAATAACAAAATGACATATCAATGCAATATGCAGATGCAATATCATGCATGACTCGTTCTCACTCGAGTCGCGCTAAATTTTGCTAGCCATCTTGTAGCGGCAATACTTACTTATAAGTATTACAGATATAAACTAAATAAAATCTGTACAATCTTGCACTAGTACCATATATGCATAATATGTAATATATTTCCATGACTGGAATAATTGTTCGCAATCATCACACAAACATTTACCTACCCGTATTGAGATTCGAACGCTTAACCATTGATTTCGACTTTCGAAGGTCGGCTTACTACACCAATGTATTTATATTTATTTATAGCAAGAACGCAGAACACGATTGACTCTTTTAGACCAGAGTCCTATCTTTCACAAAGAAAGTACATACTTAGATGTTGTTACAATACTAGCATCGATCACACATCCTATTTACTATACCGAATTCAATATGTCAAGTACCATATTGCAATTGGCACTACCAAGGTCGCTGTGTGTGTTCTTGAGCCAATCAGAGTGCATTACACTGTCAGGACTAGCCAATAACTGATTCGAGTTCAAGACTCCTGCTGGGACAGACGCCTCTCATCTGTTATTAGGAGAGTATGAGTTGTAGTTTATTTTCAAAATCGTGACAGATGCCATATCTGTGGACGACTAAATATTAGGATCTAGTGTATCATGGTCCTGTCTGTATTAACCCATAAACGTCGAAGTGCTCAGGCGCGCCTAGGGTTCCATACGAAGACTTTTTAAAGTTATATTATTTGCTCAGATTGATAACACAAGGATACACAATCTGGGTTACCTTTTACATAAATGAACCTCTGACTCGATACATCATGGAAGGTCATAGTAATAAAGCGATCTCAAGTGTCAACTTAAGTTTATCTTAATCTTGGGATCACAAGCCTGTATTTTGCCCCGTTTACACGTTTCGGGTAAGGAACGCTACAAGTGAATATTATTTCACTAATTTGTAGAATTAATTTTTATACATGTAGTTGGTATTTACGTAATGTACTTATGAAAGAATTGTTTTAATATTAGAGGTAAGTACTTATTTAAATTATTTTGAAGTGCAAGTTAGTAGTATTATTTGAAAAATTTTCGAGATATAAATAGTGGCAATGATGGTCGTACATAGTCTAATGAGACCCGTGCACGCACTATCCATTTAATTTTGGATGTGAAATTTTAATAAAACTTATCTCTACCTACTTACATTTAGAAAAATTGTTGTGTGAACACGATAAAATTATGGTCCTTCACAAAATTTTTTTTAATGATTTGATTCGCGTTTGACTACAATTTCACCAGATTGGTAGATGAGGCACGGGATCTCATTAAAAAAAACAAGGGTAGGTACATGCTGCTTTTTCCAGCAAGTTAAAAAGTAAGTAACTCTTATCAGTATTGTGTTTTGTAAAATGTATGTTCTGTATTTGTATTGTATTGTATTGTAACTGGATAAAGCAAGCGTTCGATTACAAATTCGAATTCAGAACAACATGGTACCGATTATTTGAAATCAATTACGTTCTTTACAGATTTATAGTTATTTAGAATCTAAACATTTGAATTTTAATGTTTATCTATTTTCCTGATGTATAGAATTATTGGCCTACGGCTTAAAAAAATCTATAGATATAATAGGTACTTTTTGTTTGTAAAACCTGAAATAAAGGATTATTTATTGGGAGACCTAGTATTTTATAATACTAAAGATAAATAAGATCATAAGTTATGTCCATAGATAGGCGTGGGTAGGTTGATTTTCCTTACAAGCTAAATTCAGCCGTATTTGGGTAAAGATCAAAGTTAATCAAATTTTTATGCGAGTTGCGGTCTTTTCAAATTGAGAAAATAAGGGAAAATGCAGCATTGGCATTGGGTAGTACAAATCCTGAATTTTTACTTGTCGCTGAAAAATTGAGATTAACCTAGTTATCAAACGAGACATTTAATTTACCTTGTAAGGAAAATAAATCTGCCCCGATCTATGGTCGTCATTTATTTACAACTTCTAACTTATTGATCTAAAATTGTATCTATTTCTAACTAAAGACATGCTCCTGTATTTTCAAATTGTCTCCAAATATTTTATGGCAAGCTGCATAGAACATTTTTAAGTTTAATTCATCATTTTCAAGTCGTCTCCTTCTGGATGTATGAGGTTGAAAGGGACGGCATTACTTAAATGTAGCATTAAACTTAATCCAGATTTGTGCAACTCGCCGTTACAGACTTAATATAAATTATTATTTTTGTTCCTATCTACTGATTTAATTATAATATGAAAAATGTCAAATCTCATATTTTATTACATTTTGAATTGGACGATTCCAATAAGCTAGATAGATAGATAAAACATTGCACAGTGCACAGTGCATACAACCAAGACATAAATAATATACAGAATAAATAATAACAATAATTCACACACACAAAACAACAGTCGTAAGCCAAGGACGACTTTGTACCCATTGTGCACTAAAACTGACTCAAAGCTATAAAGCTTATCTATGTTTAAGTTACGTTCGTACACGTGGCCACACTGCGACTGTAACACTTCCAGTATAAGTGTATCGCAATGTTCATCCAGTAGAGACGTGCGGCCAGCTTAAGGGCTTATACCATCCTAAATGCAGGCTAATTCTGTGCGGCATTCCGTGTAGTGGATAGTTCGAATCGAGAGGTAAATGTTTGTGTGATGAATACAAACATTTATTCCCGAATCATGGATGTTTATATAATTGTTTAGCTTTGTGTATGCCCAGTCAATGTGTCTTTTGACATATACCAAGTTTGACTGGAAGAGATTATTCCAAATTATTCCAAATTATTATTACTTTTAGGCCAGTACACTGTGCTGATAATTATGCCAGCACCGCTTTCGCTCGCAACATTACTGGTATAAGGGATCCCTATTTCTATAATGAGCTCTAACAATAAAACTAAGTAAAAAATTTATCCCATAACATAATAAGAACAGTTTTGTCCAATTTATTTATTAATTTATTTATTTTTCGGGAAACTGGCAGTCGTTACATTATAATTATAATGTAAAGTAGAACAAAATACCTAGTCATTGCATAGATAAAAATAGTCTCGACAGATAGTAGTATTTAGAGCAGTTTATGACGATTAAAGGGATGGGTTTATTAGATTGGGTGAACTAAGTCTACTTATCGATAGATATACACCTGTGAATCAGCTAGGTAAAAACCGTACTCGATGCACAGATAAATCACCAAGGTGTACAAAGTCTACGCCCCGTTGGATTTATTGCACCCCTTGGAGCCACTAGGCCACTAATATTTGTTATCTTTTTACAAGTGATTATAATTAAATCTGTTGTCTACCGAATAAAACGTGTGTACTTATTTTCAACGATTTGTATTCCTAATGAGCTGATGCAGTCGGGTTATTGTCAAAGCTTTTATTTAAATACTTACTTATACATTATTTATTGGTTTGTATGACAAAGTAAAACGTAACACACTAGATCATATTTGGTTTAATTATTACTAAATGTTTCTTGATTCTACTTAAAGTATTATGTAATATCAGCCGTCAATTGTACTTTCAGACGTTGACGAACACTTAACAATTTATCGAGAGTTGTGCCCTAAACATGTCAATAATTATATCATTAGAAGTTTTTAGTAATAATTATATGGCTGGTGATATGTACTATTGGCAAGTGCACTGTATGCTGAAGTACATTGTTGCGGAGTTTCTTGTCGCTTCATCTCCCTAACAATACCTTGTGAAGCGATGTAGTTAAAAAAAATAACATGTTGACTTTCAATAAGTCATATTTTGTATCCTACATTGAATAAAATATTTTTGATTTGATTGATTTGATTTACACGTTTTTCAACCTAGTTCAGCAACAGGGGCTATAAATAAATAATAAATAAATAAAAAGACATTTATTCATCCCAAAATTCCCAAAAATAATTAATTTCTTAGAACTAGACCCTTTTGGTGTTACGGGTGCCCATGGGCGGCGGTGATTGCTTTCCATCAGGTGACCCGCATGCTCGTTTTCCGCCCTCTCACATAAAAAAAAAAAAAAAAAAAAAAAAAAACTAGAACAAAGTTGAGATGAAAGGGTAGGGACCCAGCAAAGTTGCTGATTTTCAGTATTATTCGAATACAAATTAACTAGCTTAATTTAGGTTATAAGAGAGAACTGTGAACTTTTTGGGAATAAAGTTATTATTTATTTTTAGCTGCCCGTAACTTCGTTCACGTGGAACATTTTACCAAAATCGGTTCAGAAAAAAAAATGCTTATGTTTATCCAGGCCCTAATCTGTCATCCAAATCCGTTCAACCGTTTAGATGAGAAGAGGTAAGAAACATATATTACAAACACAGACACAAACGTTCGAATTTATAATATTATTACTAGTATGATTAGTCTGAAGTGTGATACCTATCTTTTTTATGTGACAAATATCACTTAATAGGTCAAGGTTGCATAATAAGATGCCAGAAGTGCTATACTTATTTAAAAATTAGTCGATATTTCGTTCGCACGGAATTGTGTTTGTTTTCGATTGTCCTCACTTAGTTGACCCTCTACTAAATTTCCTAGAAATTTGGGATCCTTAGTTTTTCCGTTAAAAGCAACAGACAGACTAACGCCTTTGAAGTACGAATACACAAAGTGGAATTCGGCTATTTTGGTAATGTCAAAAAATTGTGATGAAATAGAGCCGAAAGGTAAATTTTTTCAATATTTTAAGTGAGAATTCTGGCGTCACGTGTTGCTGGAATCCTTATTGTCTTACGCAGACACTGCTTTACTTATGATTAATCCCAAAAAACTGTGCATAAATAGTGTCACCGAAATATACAGTAAATAGTTTTTCAAACCAACGAAGTTATTTATTCATTTTTTTAAAATTAGTTTTCCGCGCACGCTACCTACATATCATGTACTTAATGCTTCCTAACCCAAAAGGTTGCCTGGAAGAGATCGCTTTTAGTGATAAGGCAGCCAAATTGTACTATCCCCTTTTACTTATGTTTCTTAATGTTGTACAATAAAGAATATTTTGTTTGTTTGCTTGCTATTTCGATGTCTTTGTGAAATGGGCAACGCAGACGATGAGCGAATGTAGGCACTGTGGTTTGTAGCTCGAGCGTAACTTTAATGAGATTTAAAACGTTACCGCCTCTTTACAAGAACTTCTTAACCTTGACTTACGGTCGACTGTCCCCAGTCTGTATTCTATCACTAGCCTATTTGAACTGTTCCACTAACCTACTGCAATAAGTATGTCCGATAACGCGATGATATGACGTGAGTTTTAACTCTACAATTCTGAAATATCTAACTAGAGAAGTGAATATAGTTACTTATGTAATTGTTTAGTTCCTACATCATAATATGAGGACCAAGGCAAATCACGTACCTGATGCCAGAATACACAAATCGGAATGAAATTTTGACAATGTCTGAAAATTGTGCAGAAATAGTGCCATATAGGGACTAAAAGAAAAATTAGTACCACTGTAGTAACAAAGACATTATTTACCAAAGGCTATTATAAACTTTCTATCTGGATGATAAGGAAGTATGGACATATATATACCGCTCGGCGATATTCAGTCTAATTATACAATATAATATAATTGTAACCCAAACTTATGTAAAAGCGCAACCCTTGAGTTTCTTGCTCGTTCTGCTCTGAGGAATCAGCTTTGTGAATGAGCGATAATGTCAAAAACTTTACCAATAAGATAAAAAGTGTGACGTATTCAAGTGATGATTTTTATCCTATGAAATAATTTTTTTTTGGATTAAGAGTTATTCAGTATTTTAGATGCGTCTCGTGATGCTGGAATCTTCATTCTCATACGCAGAGACTGATTTATCTATGATTGTAGTAAGTATATATCTCAAAAATTGTGCATAAATTGTCTTTTATGTTTCGATGGAATTATTTATGCACAATTTTTTGGGTATAAATTGTAACCACAGGTAAATACGCCGAGATATGACGTCAGAATGCTCTATTGAATAGCTCATAAAATACAGTGGCATTTTTTTTCCCTTTCGGCACTATTTGCGCACATTTTTTTGATATTGTCAAAATGGCTGCAAAGTGAATTCTCGCGTCACGCACGTGACAAATCTTTGTTTCAAAAGCGATGATAATTTATCTTCCTTCGCTTCCTATCCTAAGTTTAACCTGAAACGTTTGAGATAATAAAAAGGGTATAAAATTGCAAGAAACTCCTCCTGAGGGTTGCAGTTGCCTGCAGCAAAAGTAAGCAAGCTTTTCTTACTTGCTGTATCCTAAGTTGATGGAGTCCCCAGAAATCTGGATATGAATATACAGAGCAAACTGCCCAGCACATTTTTTTATTGTGTTACATTAGCGCTGACTATTGGTCCGTGGCCCTTTGCCACTGATGATCCTGGCTTACAGGAGTTACAGTGGGAGGAGGGGGGCGACTAATTTATATAAAACCGCCGTTTTGACCGCCTCCGTGGCTCAATGTAAATAACATAGGGTTCACGATTCGGTGGTTGCGGGGTACATGTTTAGTACTCGGTTGGGTTGGTTGTAGAGCATTTTAAATGTCTGCCTGGCTAGCTACCACCATCTTATAAATCTGCCGCCAAACAGCAATGTTAATAGCATTGTTGTGTTCCGGTTGTCAGAGATAAGATAGCCAGACCCCAAATAGGATGGAGTTTCCAGGTCAGTACGCTTGCATCTTCGGCCTCATCTTCACTTAACATTAGGTGTGATTGAGGTCAAATGCTAACCCGTTGTGCATAAAAAAACTCGAGAGACATAGATCGTCTCGTTTGCCTCTAAAATTAAAATTGATTTTTCTTTCCGTATCATAAAAGTTAAGCAATTTATAACCCAAAACAAGTTATTCGCATACTAAATTCCTGGAACACTATCTGTTTTGCCTTGCACGATATATTTAATGCAACAGAGCTAGCGCGAGGACTAAGGCATATAGTATTATGTATGACCAAGGGGTATATTTTTAGCTGCAGGCCACTGTACTTTTTTTTCCGTCACCAGTTTTATGACGTCACAATCTCACAATACAAACATTTAATGTCATCATAAACATTACCTATCTAATATTCGTAAACCACAGGTGACGATTCAAGTTAAATTGTGTTAAAAATGGATTCCATACGAAGTGGATTTCTCCATGGTAACCTTTTTAAATATATGTCCTATGCTTAATACCGAATGACTCCCTTAAATAATGCGTGTGAAACAGAAACAGCTGGTAACATAAAGGCCACCGACTGAACATTAAAATTCATGTTAACACTAATGGACGCCGCGTCGATATGATGCGAACCCTAAACTTATGTAGGTATTATTCTATCAGTTACAAAGTTATTCCACCTACGTGACCACTTATTGGAGGTCTCTAAGATAAGATGCGAGATTGTGAGGTCATGTTTCATAGGTAAACTAACATTGAGGTCTAGGGTAGAATAATAAAAGTAGACTGCTCATTGCTGCATTAATATTTTTAGATAAGTTGTAAAGAAGGAAGTACCTAGACATTAATATCGCAGTTTAAAAAAAAAATGTAACTTAATAGCACTATTTCTCAATGTTTTTCCTCGGAGCTATGACATGGGGTCCTTCAATACGGGAGTGAACGAGCTCTCCAAGGTCACCACCCCCTGGTATTGCTACTAGATGGCTAGCGACCTCTTTTTGGGTGGTGTACCTGTAGTACCGGTACCTTTGCCTTGTTATAAAAAAACGAATGGCTTCATCTAACAAACCTTTTCCTTTTGCTTGTCCAAGCTCAACGATTACATGTTTTCGAGCAACTTGTCAAGATTCCAAACAATCATAAATGTAGGATTTCAGAGCACTAATTCAATTTTAGGGTTAGATGTTTAAAAAAAATCAATAATTTAAATCCAGGTCTCAGCTGGGGCACTTATGGTTATTCACTAAGTCTATAGAATCTATAGAAAAAATTACGTTAAAACATTTTTCTGGATTTTAACACGAGAGGAGTCAACCATTATTGAGGTTGTAACCTACCTTTACATATTCATATTTCATTGGTTAACATAAAAAGTTGTTTGCTTTACCAGTCCCTTACAATTCGCTACCAAAATTCAGTTATACTTACCTAAACAGCAATATCTAACAAACGATAATATTATTTATTTTAGCCCATATTTTTACTATGCCAGCCGCATTGCCGGCACGCAACATTTAACATTGAAATTATTGAACGAAATACGCGCACCGCTCTGCTACTGGGCTACATAAAATTGGTCCGAAATTTTTATTAAATTGTCAACATTGTAGCGTAGGTGTCACAGATTATCCATATTAAGATGTAGATGTAAATTAGAAAATGTAGACGAGCACTGAAATAATTAAGCAATTATATAATTTGATAGAGATATTGAAGAAGTTAGAAGCACTATCTTATACAAGGCGGCCAGGGATTGACGTTGAAAACATAAAGCTAGTGCATATGTATACATTTCCAGCAATGTATTAAATTACATGTTAGTAGGTAGCTATTGCTGGATAATAGCGGGCTTTGATACTAGTAATTTAGCTTATTTAGGTATGCTTATACAAGCGAGGACAACAGTCAACACCTACCAGAATAAAGACACGTGTAGATATTCCTCGAGCTTTCAACGTCAATTCCAAGTCACCCTGTAATAATCTGTAAGATCACAGATTCCATGAGTCACGATAATTTTCTACTTTGTCTGACAAATTAAAACTAAGTGCTTACATGAAAGTATCCATTAACATTCTTTGTGAAGTTTCAGGAACGTTAAACTTCTAAGACGTTACATATTTTGTAATGAACATAATGAAGTTGTTGAATTTCCACTTTTAGTCAATACTCCTATAGGTAGAGTTTTATACTAGCTAGCTGCAGACGTACCACGTAAATTTTCTGAAAGTGTATTTTCTTTTCTGTTGTGCAATAAAGTGTATTTGTATTGTAATTTTTTTGCGTTGGATCCCTAAATTTTATACCACGTAAGAAGTAAATTATGGTTACTCGATACGTCTATCCATTAGACGTTTATCCCCTTAGGCCGGGAATATACGTCCGATAGTGTTTCCTATTGCCTGATCACTATTTGATCGTTTTACTCCCTACACGTCCGATTCTTCCGTCAGACTTTTTCTGAACTCACTCGTTCTGAAGCGCAGAAAAAAATTACGACGAATTATTGTTACTAATGCAAAAATACTGTAATGTAAAAAAATTTAAAGTATGTCCTCGTGTTGACGCGAAAGAAGAAAACACCGAAAATAAAATCGTACGCATTCCTTTACTATTCCCTTTGGTAGATCTCCTTTGATAGTGATAGCCTTGGGCGCATCATTATTATAGAGGAGAAATAACAGTGGACCAAGGATACTTCCCTGAGGTACTCCTGTTTTATTTATTAAGGATTGAGGTTTAAACTTTTCCTTAATTAACGTTTTTTATTTGGTTTCTACGACTTTTGTTATTTCTACACATACGATGACTATCGGATCGGGCGTGTATTGAATGTTCAAACAAAACTATGGCCTTCCGATAGCCTGATCTGACTATCGGAAGCAAAAATCTGACGTATATTCCCAGCCTTATCCTTACTTCTAGGACGCTTACGTGGTACCAAATTTAGCTAACGAACGCAAGCGAGCTAAATAGCAATTTATTAGCGATGAAACGTAAAAAAATACGTGGTAACGCCGTCTGATCTTTGGTCTCACATGTTGACAGCAAATCAAGTAAGATTTAGGTAACTTCGAGGCAAAAGCCTACACCTATACCATTGCCGTCGGCGGAATTAAGGCATGAATCATTCATCATCAAATGTCAAAATACTTCCGCTAATAATTTTTGATTGCTTTGTAATTTAACTCCGCGTACATGCCACTTGATTTTGTCACAAAGTTACCGCAGTCACTATTGGTCTTTCGCGAAAGTAAACAAAGCAAATCATAAACGTCTGTAATCTAATTCACTCACTTTTACAAAGTAGGTAACAACTCAAGTCTGGCGACGCGTACCCGTACCGCAGGGCGCAATACATAATTGTATTGTGGTAGGGGAGATAGCATCGCTGTAAACTGACGCCCCACCACAGCGACACTTATCTCTATCACAAGCATAAGAAGCAATGGACCACATTCCATTACAACCTCTCAATCACACTTCAATTTGATAAGTACGAGTAACTATATTTCACCGGATCTCATACGAATCTCGCGACGGCAACGGCGAGCAAGCTGATGCCGGCTTTTAATTCCACTGAGGGCGTGGTGTGGGGTGCTGAGGAGTTGCCGGCGAGGATGAGGGCCCTCAGCCGCTGCCGCTCCCGGTATCTGGTGTCCTCACCTGGGGGGTCGAGGCATTCGAATTCGCAGCATCGCTCACCCACCCGGAAGTTCTTGCAGAACTGTGAAGATATATACAAATACATTACTTTGCTACTTACTATGCAGGCTGTGGATACAATGGGCCAAGTGTTACAGACACAACGGTACTTACTGAGGGTAGGTACTGATGGATTTTAATAAAGAACGAAAATTGGAGAAGCCCCGACACACATAACATAACAAATTGCCCTTATTCCTCAACCGCTTGAAAGTGTGTAATATAAACAAGTACACTATGGGCATACATAACAAAGCACTAGGCTGCAATGTGGGACATTTCAAACAATGTGCGTGTGCGTGCGTACGTACGTGCGTACGCGCATGCGTGCGTGCGTGCGTGGTGTGTGCGTGGGTGGTGTGTATCCGTCATTGTCAGGACGTATCTTAGTAAGGCGTGGTCCGATTTCAGTGCGGTTTTTTCATATTAAAGCCTAAACAAGGGGACAGGTTCGTAGCTATGTTTGATGAAAATGAGTTCAACCTTTTCGAAGAGTAGTAATCATTAGTCCCATCAATGTAGTTGGCAGCTTTCTAAATTTTCAATTTATAGTTATTGGTTAAAATAACGAATTTACGATATGCGTGTAGAAAAAGTATATATTCCGTTTACCTACAACAACAGTGTTGGCTTTATAGTGAAACACATAAAAGTTAGCTTTGCAGTTTTGTGGGTAGTTCCTTCATTTTATGCTGGCTATAAAAGGTCCAAATGAAAGCAATGCTATAGGTATTTATGTAGGTGTAAGTTTGGCCCATGAAGCAAATACAAAGCGCAGATGATGTCTCGTGATTCCAAACTGGAGCTCGAGACGGCAACATAGGGGGATGCGTGGCTTAGGCCAAGTGTAGCTTAAGGGTTAAGGCCCGTCACAGACGGGGAAGATATGATAATACGTAGGTCACACTAAAAGTTTTGCGTAACTTAAAAAAGCAACATGTTATAACCAAAATATTATGTTTATTGCTTTTCAAAATACTCTCCTTTAGATTTTAAATATTGGGTCTTTACCTATGAAATTGGAATTTTTTTTCTACGTTAATCATATGTACCAATTCCTGAGATTTTCAAAGCTATATCCAAATTTGTTTTTATTTGGAAAATGGAATATTATTTCAAGGTTTCACATAAAATATTTTTTAATTTCTGGGCTAAATCACATAATCAAAAAAAAATTGAACAGAGCTCTTTTCATGTGCTTCCCATTATCATTTCTTAGATTCGCTGAATCTTTTATAAAGCGGTTATTTTTAAAAATTAACGATGCCTATACTTAACATAATGTTATCCGATAATACCTACACAAAAAGTTTAGCTAAATTTGGATTTGTCGTTCCCAAAAAGAAATCAAAAAAGTTTGTATGGAGAAAACAGTCTTATTGAAATTCTTCATACAAAACACCAATTTCATAGGTAACTAAGGCTGTTTATGGTGATAATGAGATGATGATATGGCACTCAAGACCTTTCATACTAAGTCTAAGTCAAACCAGTCCACCATGCCCAATGCGGATTGGTGGATTTTGTCGGCCTAGTGACCACCTGACAGTCAGTGTTTTTAAGCCCCGCCCCTGTAGGCCATGGACAAGTCCATGGCCTTCAATTGAAAACAATCGGGACCGACTATTTAAAATGCCCTTCGAAACACGGAAACATTCGTATTAAAGTGCCACTAGTGGTCACCCAACCATGGACTGACAGCGTCAGACATTGCTTAACTTTGCTAATCGACAACATTAACACGTTTAAGTACTCGGTTTCTTTGGTGGTAGGGCATTTTAAATGTCCGCCTGGCTAGCTACCACTATCTTATCTAAATCTGCCGCCAAGCAGCAATGTTAATAGCATTGTTGTGTTCCAGTTGTCAGAGATGAGATAGCTAGTCCCCCAAATGTGTTGGGGTTTCCGGGTCATTACGCTTCCACCTTCGACCTCATCTACACTTAACATCAGGTGTGATTGAGGTCAAGTACCAACCCGTTATAACCTGTAAAAAAAATCGAAAACGAATAGCGAATGCGACCACGCCAGGAGTGCTGGACGAGTATGCAGTTCGAATAGAGTCCTTTTGTGCCCTAAAGAGTACTCACATAAGGCGGATCACAGTAGATGGCCTTACACCACATCGGCTCGGAGTGGTAACACACGCACAGAGAGCACACCCCCGGGCCCGGGACGTAGAGGAGCCCGTGAGGGATCGACTTGCCCTCCCAATCGATGCATTCCTCTTCCACGCATGCTGCAGACAGAAACAAACATATTAGGTCCTTACCTATGAAATTGGCGTTTTGTGTGAAGAATTTCATTAAGACTTTTTTACTCCCTACAAACATTTTTGATTTTTGTTTGGGAACTGCAAATCCAAATTTAGCTAAACTTTGTGTGTATTATCGGATAACATTAAGTTAAGTATAGGCAGCGTTAATTTTTAAAAGTAACAGCTTTATAAAAGTTTCAGCGAATCTAAGAAATGATTATGGGAAGCACATGAAAAGAGCTCTGTTAAAATTTTTTTTATTATGTGATTTAGCCCAGAAATGAAAAAATATTTCATGTGAAACCTTGAAATAATATTCCATTTTCCAAATAAAAAACAAATTTGGATAATAGCTTTCGAAAATCGCAGGAATTTGTACATATGATTAACGAAGAAAAATACTCCAATTTCATAGGTAAAGATCCAATATTAAGCAACTTAATTTTTTTTCATCTCATCGATCCGAAAAACGCTGCTTAGTTCCTCAATAAGTGCGCCCAAAGTAGGTCTTTTCTTCAATAGACTTTTAGAACGGGAAATAAAACAGTTTTGAATTTGGAACATGGAACATGATTAATGTTTCTTATATTGAGTTAAATATACTCCGTAGTTTCTTGGCAGAATCCAAAGAGATCGAACTAAAATATTGTATGAAAAAAGCACGGACTTAAAAACTCCATGGTATCGACCAAAGAGTTCGAACTAAAATATTGTATGAAAAAAGTAATGGACGCCGACCGCCATCTTACAAAAGGCGCGCGATCTACGCCGGAATTTGTTCATATTAACATGTGCCAATGTAACATGTAGTAACAATATAGTTTGTAACAATGTAGTTTGTAAAAATAGTAACTAATATATTTACATAAGAAGCGCTTCTTATTTTTTTTTCTCATAGAGGGAGAAGAAAAGTAGAGCGTATCAAGCGTGTGAGCAAAATTATTTTTTACCTCGGGCACATTTACATTGAATTGAATTGAATTATTTTGCTCCCTTGTTATACAATCTACTATTTAATAAGTAATCATGAGTATTATCGTCCAAACCTAGGTGTAATTGGGTTCAAGCGCTAACCCACAGTGTAAACAAAAAAGGTTACCGGTATCCTCAGTAATGTAATCCCCAAGGCTCTGACTAACGGGCATTGCAACTTTAACACATTCATTTGATAGATTCAATCCCGATACCGTCCCTCCGAGGATCCCAATAGATACGTCAATGTCAAATATAAGGGCTGGAATATTTAGGTCAATGGACATTAGGGCATTGAGAGAAAAACATCTTGGGCACAATAACAAAGTTGGATAAAGGGATACGGAAGAAATTACGCGAACTTATTGTTAGAGGGAGGAACGTATATACGTGGCGCAGTCACATACGTTTTCGATTATCGAAGTTAAGCAATTCCTGGCGCGGGGATGGGTGACCATTAGTACGAGGCAGTCGTTAACCTCCTCAGTCCCAGGCGATTATTTTGTCATATTTTTGAGATAACCAATAGTATATATTTATTAATTATATAGGCCTGTATCTTTCATGAACATCTATACAATGAATGAGTGGAAAATGGTTTTCCACTATGTCTTCTACAGGCGACATTGGGTCTTACTCTGAGGGAAAATAAATAAAACCCCTAGTAATTAATTTTGAACATATATATATTTTTTTAATAAACAATAAATTTTGGCCAACGAATCTGCAAGCAAATGTAACCCTTTACAAGTCATGATAGGCTTTATAACAATTTCGATCGATTGTCATGCACAAAATAATTTTACATGTAGGACACTGATGTCGAGCTGCATTTGAGCGGCAACCAGGAAACCTGCAGCGGTTTTTTGACTGCAATACAACTGGGATATGGTCTACTTTTCTTGTCCTTACGAAATCTGACGGATGTTGTTGCTTGGCTCGTTTATTTGGCGGCCCTACTGATGTAGTAGCATCTGCTGGGTTATCACCAACGTCCTCTGCTTCAAATTCAAGCAAATAGTCTCCTATTTGTTCTCGAAAAGCAAGGTAATCCAAAATTTCTCGTTTTATGATACCTAATTGTTCTTGGTCTCTTCTGTACTCTATCCATGCTGCTGCAATCGCAAAATCAAAGAAATGAAATATCAATCTGATTGTCCACTTTCTTGTTCGTGCCGAAATACGGTAATAACTTATCATTCGGTCTAAAAAGTCCACACCACCCATTTTCTCATTATAATTCTTTACGATAGCTGGTCTTTGGACTTCAATATATCGTTTTATTTTTTTATCCCAACGACGACAAACATCAGTAGGCTGAGCACCATGAATACTGGATGCAATAATAACCGGCTTATTATCGTACCATTTTATTATTGCGACTTGTCCAGTCGATAGCACTCTTTCTGAGTAGCTACCTCGACCCTCACGTCGTAGTTCAGAATCTGATTTAAAGTTGCAGTTGGTAGGCACTCTGTTTTTTTGTAAAGTTCCTGTACCAGAACACTCAACTTTGAAATGAAGTAACTCGAGTAAATATACTGATGTGAAATATCTGTCCATGTAAATAGAGCAACCTGGTGGCAGACGCGAAGAAAGACGAAGAATGACCTTCCCTCCAACATCAAGCTGCTGGACGTCCTCATCTTCTAAAATAATATCTCCCTTACCTTCATAAATGAAAAAATCTAACGGCAAGCCGTTTGGACATGCCAATACAAAATTTTTTAGGCCCACGGGATTAGGTTTACCTTTTATCATTTGTCTGGCCTCGTGCTTGCCCCAGAAGGGGATCATCTGTTCGTCCACACACACACTTTCAGTACAAGAATTCAGCAAACATCCATTTCGTATAGATGATAATAAAGGCTGCACTTTCCAAAATTTAGTTTTCTTTTTATCTTCTTCTGTAACTACCGAATCATTGACTACTTTCAAGGATGCACGTAACTTGAAGTAGCGATCCCTGGACATCTTATCTGCAATACCTGGAATTCTAGTCTTCCTATCCCAATACATACGGATTCTAGGGTACTGAAGGTAGGACATAACGACTGTGATACCAAAAAACTTTCTGATTTCTTTTTCATTGGTATTCAAATTTTCTCCTGTTTTTATCAAATAAGTTTGGTTGCTAATGAATGAAATTTTTTCGTAAGTGTCGCTTGGTATGTATTTTGTAAAATAATCAGCTGGAGGTAAATTTATTGTTACTCCTGGTGGCTGAGTATATTGTGGAGCAGGGGGCAAAGGATCAAAACTATCGCAAGCTTTCCAGTAGGTACGACGTTCAGATGAAGTTGCCGCTGTTACTAATGGAGTAACGGGCTCGGTTGCGTCGTCATCCTCCGAACTATCTCCGTCATCTGAAATTGCTTCAGAATCATCTGCAGCGTTTGGAACGTACGCAGGATCTGTGTCGTCTTCATCTCCGAAATCCAAATCAACTTCCGAATCGTCATCATTTATTATGTCTTCAAGGGCTTCTTCAAGAGCGGCCTCTGAAAAGTTCATAAATTAGAGTTGATTATGGTCAGAAAAAAAAAAAAAACATGAAAAATAAAAATAAAAACAAGGTAAAATCTTACGCGTCCTAAATAATATTAGGCATTAAATGTACTTGGACTCAGTCCCGTGGTCGCCCCATGGCGACATCAACAAACGCACGTGTATAGTGAACCAGTTTCGACATGTTGAAACACATTATTTTCCTAAATATATTCAAAAATTAATCAAAATTATTGTACAGTTATCAGATTTTATGTTTTTATCACAATATTACTGAAATAAAGTAATTACCTTGAGAGGGAACACCCATTTTAAATTTTTTTCTTGCACTCATTTTTGCGCTCCTGTACCTCGTCAATCATGCAAGTGTAGTGAACTTTTACTAAATGAGCAGTAGAGCCATCTATCACCGAGTAACAAAAATACATCAACTAGTGGTAAATATAAAGGTACGAAATTTCATAACGATTTCCCTAGAGGGCATCCTATGTCGCCTGTAGACGACCTTTGGAACGAGGAGGGCTAATTCGGCTTACAGAGGCGGCTTGATAACATTATAAAAATAATAAAAATAAATATCTTTGCATATATTCACAGCGCCATCTAGTTCCACACTAAGCAACTGGACTTGTATTATGGATACCAGATGGTTGATAATATGTATAATACTGCACAAATATTTTTTTTTGTAACAACACATCCATATGTCGGGTACAGGGGTCCGTATTCATCTTACAAAGACTTTTAATCGCCTCCGTGGCTCAATGTAAACAACTTTCCTTCCAACTCTGAGATTGTGATCCATCCAGTCAATCATAAAAAAAAAAACAAATAAGACATTGGGTTCACGAATCGGAGATCGCGGGTTCAATCCCCAGCGGGGTATATGTTTAAGTACTCGGCTAGCTACCACCATCTTATCTAAATCTGCCGCTAAGCAGCAATGTTAATAGCATTGTTGTGTTCCCGTTGTCAGAGATGAGATAGCCAGCCCCCCAAATATATTGGGGATTTCGGGTCATTACGCTTCCACCTTTGGCCTCATCTTCACTTAACATCAGGTGTGATTGAGGTCTAGTGCTAACCAGTTGCGCATAAAAAAAAACTTGCCCCTGGCGGTATTCGAACCCTTCCTTTTAGTATAGCAGTAGGAACTCTAAACAGTCTAAGAAGTCACAAGTTTATTCGATAAGGTTATGTTAGGCTTTTTGGCGGGAACTCGGCGAGTGAAGTAGCATTTTTCTTTATAAGTCTTAAAATTTGTGCATTCTAACTTTTGAAGCTTAATAATGGCAGAATATTGTGCAGCAAACGTTAGTGTTGGTGTACAGGTGAAGGGAAGTGTAAATTAAAGTGCGTAACGGAGCTTTCGGGTTCCCACAAGAAGCCGCCAAAATCTTTTGTAAAGCATTCTGCCACTTTACTGAAGAATGACTTGACCGTGACTAGACTCTGTATACGACGAATTACTTGTTTTGATTGAGACTGACCTATAAACTGAAGAAATAAGATAAATAAAAATTTTCACTCGAAACTGGCAGTAATGTCCCTCGACAATGAGGTTGACTGGTTGCCATCCTCAAAAATAAGAAGAAGAAGAAGGTTATGTTATAAATTATTTCGCATTTATCGACCATAGACCTTGTTGATGTCGACATGAATAGAATAAGATAGGTACAAGCGGATCGGTTTGGTAACATTTCTCGTTGTGTGATAGCTTTCTATTTCCGACCGGACCCTATTTTGGTTGTTCAGTTGCAAATTTTGAATAATATAATGGTTTATAATGAACCCTTAGTCAATAACAATAAAATACAAAACAATTTTAGATTATTACATAGATACAGCTTGACATTAGATTAGAGGCATTCGAGATGTGGTGCTGGAGACGAATGGAGGGAATAAGCTGGACCGAGAAGAGAACAAATGAAGAGGTGTTAATGATGGTAAAGGAGAAGAGATGCCTGTTAGCCACAGTTGAGAACCGAAGAGGAAAGATGATAGGTCACTTGATACGACACGATATTTTTTGAAGAACATAATTAAGGGAAAGATTGAAGGAAAGAGAGGAAGGGGAAGACCTAGGCTTAATTACTTTGACCAAGTGAAAGAAAAGGTGAATGTCGTGTCGTACCAAGAGGTTAAAACGAGGGCGGAAAGTAGAGAGACATGGTCGTTACTCCACCGACAAGAGCATAGCTCTTAATTTGAAGAAGACAGCTTGACAATATGAAAATATGAAAATATGTTTATTAAAATAATAGGCATAGATAGAAGAAATAATTATCGTATTGTCTAGATTGTTAGATCAGAATCCAGTAACGATTTATCAGAAATAGAAAAATCGAAATTGGCTTCATTTAAATCTGCAAGCCTGCCAAATAAAAATCATAGGCATGTGCAGTCCTCAACCTACATTGGGCGAGCGT
Source organism: Oegoconia quadripuncta (assembly GCA_949316235.1). Lineage (NCBI taxonomy): Eukaryota > Metazoa > Arthropoda > Insecta > Lepidoptera > Autostichidae > Oegoconia > Oegoconia quadripuncta. The sequence goes on from OX438748.1 coordinate 2,128,930, forward strand.
GGCGGACTGTGGCCCACACTCTCTCATATACGAGGGAAGGCCTATATCCCTGCAGTGGAATGTTAACGGAATGATGATGATGACGACAAAAAAAAACTGTACCTATATCATCCTGGTATCCACAATACAAACCTAGTTGTGACGACCGATTGGTGTAGTGGATAGTGACCCTGTCAGCGAAACCAACGGTTGCGGGTTCGAATCCCGCGACGGGTAAATGTTTGTGTGATGAATATGAACATTTATTCCTGAGTCATGGATGTTTATATAAATATTTATGTATGTTTATCCGTTATCTAGTATCCATAGCACAAGCTTTGCTTAGTTTGGGACTAGATGATTGGTGTAAGTGTGTCCGAAAAAAAAAAATTGATTTCAGTTGCTTAGTGTGGAATGTGTGTGTATGTTCAAAGATAATATTTATTTAATCTGACTTTGGAGATCCGAAAACCCTGGTGAAAGTGACTCAGTAAGCCTATAACGCTTCCATCCAGTTCACATATGAATGAAGAATCCAAACTTTTGCGATATGAATGATATAAGGATGAAAATTCCCGATAGCAGATTACATACATGACATACGCACGAACCACCCTCCAGAGGGTCGGTGCCGCCCTAGTATGTAATGAATGATAAAAAGTAGAGCAAGATAACAACAACACGAAGTCGTTTATTCATGCCTCTTTGACTATAAATTAGCATAATGCTTTCGTTTCGAGCGAGCTTTATTGGCCCTCTTTTACGTCGCTGTCGCATCTATTACCAAAACAAAAGTATCCCGGACGATTTTGAATTGATCACGGATACGGACATTTATAAGTCGACTAGCTTTATGTCTACAATATGACAACGCCGCCATACAGTACAGTACAGTACAATACAATACAATACAATACAATACAATACAATACAATACAATACAATACAATACAAATGCTCTTTATTGCGCAAAATAATTTACAATAATTTTTGATTACAGCAACTATCATAGCTAATGAATGACATTGCTGTTCGTGCCATTGACCAATTGAGACACACTAAAAGTTTTTTTTTTTTTATACACGACGGGTTCTGGACCTCAATCACACCTGATGTTAAGTGAAGATGAGGTCGAAGGTGGAAGCGTACTGACCCGGAAACCCCAACACATTTGGGGGTTATAATCGTCTAACACTTCCGTCACAGCAGCAAGCATAGCATCATTTGAATTTGAAAACCCGCTGGCACCCCCTGTTGCCAGTTCACCTTGTGAATTGGTCTCATTGGGAATCAAGAACTTAAGAAAAGCAGTAAAAATTTCTTGTATTGACTTCATGTTTTTAATAAAGATAAACTTGCGGGTCACCTAAGCCGCCTCCGCAAAGTTAGTGATTCATTCAAAGGTTTTTTCAATAAGGTTCCCGTTGATATATAAAACCTTCCTGACTATTAATTTAAAACTATTATAAAACAGAAAGTTAATAAGAAAGCATATTATATTTACATGATAATCATCCATTAATCAGCTCAGTCCCAAACTATTTCACAACTAATAAAGAATTTTTGACTATTGATAATGTCCATTGACAGCAGCTATTATGAAGACTGACAATGGTGTCGATTCGGATGTACACCAACTAACCTGAACTAAACTAAAACCAGTTTTAAAGTAGTACTGTCTTTTTCTCCCTGGACGACGAGACTCCCTCCGACGGACGGACGGACTGACTCCCTCCCTGACGACATCACTCCAAAACTGGTTTTAGTTTAGTTTAATTGGTGTACATCCGAATCGACACCAATGCCTGTTTACAGCAGCTGCGTTACTCTAAATTATTTAATAATCAATTTACTTTGTATATTTTGTTTGACGACCGATTGGTGTAGTGGATAGTGACCCTATCAGCGAAACCAACGGTTGCGGGTTCGAATCCCGCGAGGGGTAAATCTTTGTGTGATGAATACGAACATTTATTCCAGAGTCTTGGATGTTTATATAAATATTTATGTATGTTTATCCGTTATCTAGTATCCATGGCACAAGCTTTGCTTAGTTTGGGACTAGATGATTGGTGTAAGTGTCCGAAATATTTATTTATTTATTTATTATAGATATCATATCATATTTTGATCGGAAATTAATAATTGACGCTGTTTGTAATTATGTACTTTTACAATTACTTTATGGTATATTATTGTATTGGATATGTCCAAGTGTTCCGTCCGACGATGCCTGTGACATACTTCAGTTTCTCCGAATGTCTGTGTTTCTATATGAGCCCCATACCTACATATTTAGCTTGGGAAGAGATAACATTCATTTTTTCCCGAATTGGTGATATCGTTCCGTTCCAGGCGTTCCAGATTTTCGGATACAAATTGTAATCATATGTAAAATAGTAGGAATTTATGCACGAAAAAATAAGGATTCCAGCGTCACATGACGCCAGAATCCTCACTAAACATTGAATAACTGTTAAACTGAACCAATTTTTACAAGCTATAATTTAGTGTGCAATGTTCGTATGTATTTTTAACCGCCTCCGTGGCTCAATGTAAACAACATTGGGTTTACGATTCGGAGGTCGCGGGTTTGATCCCCAGCGGGGTACATGTTTAAGTACTCGGTTTGGGGACTCGCTATCTTATCTCTGACAACCGGAACACAACAATGCTATTAACATTGCTGTTTGGCTGCAGATTTAGATAAGATAGTGGCAGCTAGCCAGGCGGACATTTACATACTCATCTTGCAATATGTATTATTTATTATTGGATTTATTTATGTATTTCTATAGGTTATTTATATATGTATTTAGTTATTTGTTTTTTTTTGAGTAGTTTATTATTAATTGAATTTGTTTTATAAGTATCTTTAATAACTGCGTAGTAGAATTTTTTTGTTCCACATTTTTATTTGTTCCCCCTTCCGTGTAACGTTTCTAACCTCCATTAGGGTTGTTTGGAAGAGATCTCTTTAGTGATAAGCTCACCTTTGTAGACATTTTCTAACTGTAACCAGTTTGTATTTCTTGTGCAATAAAGAATAAAGGATATGTGATAATCACGATTAAACAATAAAAGCTTGTTGTTAAATGTATTATAGCTTCGCCTGCGTTAAATAACTTTATCGCGGAAATTTGTTTATCCCGCGGGAACTACTCACTTTATAGGGATAAAAAACATCCCATGTCTTAATCCAAGGTATATCCTACCTATCTACCAAATTTCATCCAAATCCGTTTATTCGTTTCGCCGTGATTTAGCAACAAATAAACATTCGCATTTATAATATTAGTAAAAAAAATATGTAGATCTTATTTCTTTGTGTACTTGGCACTATATAGTTTTTTGACGTTATCAAAATAGCTGAATTCCTCTGTGAGAATTGTACCGTCACGGACGTCACGCGTGCGCTCTAGTGTTAAATATCAATAGATTCACGTACGATACACTAAAATGGGTCCCTGAACGAAATCTTGGCGAAGTTCACAGCGCACTGGGCCAGTGGGTTGACATCTCGCATTCTAAATCATCTTTTATCGCGTTTGGGTTGGCACGAGAACGGACCGCACGTTGTGTAGCGCTACGGAATATATCGAGCGTTTATTTAATAGACACCTCTGACGTATGACCGATAAAAATGGATATTCACTTTCATTTTATTTGTTAGGAGTTTTTATTTACGAATGTGATATTATTTTTATTTGTTGTCTGGTAGTACGAGCAACTCAGGGGTTGCTCTTTATAAATAAGTAATGTTACAATTTATGATTCGACAAAGAAAACAATAAAATAATAGACTCACACACATTATCACAAATGATATCATGTTTCTAACGACGTATGTAAAAAAAAATGAAAATTTAGAAAACTCTCTAATAAACGATTGGTTATATCATATATCAGATTGTTTCAACCGATTTTCATCAAAACTCATAATATTTAGAACGCTTCAACCTTCGACCTCATCTTTGTATAACATCTGGCCCCTATTTCACCAAGCTGACAATTGTCAGCGACATATGTCGGCTGACAATTCGACATATGTCGCTGACAATTGTCAACGGACAGGTGACAAATGACAATTTTGTAAATTATTTCGTATAGAAAAGCTTATAAACATGACAGGCATTTTGTGACAATTTGTCCTTATCTCAATCAAATGACAATTTATGCTATGAAACAAGAATCATTTTTTAAACTCGACATATTTGTAGATTTGTCGGTAATTGTTGACATGAGATCGAGGCTGTGTCAGGCTAGTGTGACAATTGTAGTGTTTTCGTTGTTAATTACAAAATGGCTCTCCGTGAAAGCAGCAGTAGTGACAGTGATAGTGATTTAGATGAGTTCGCATATTATAGGAGAATATATAGAGAACGAATAAATTTCTCCTTTGACATTACTTACTGAATTAGCGTTTAAGGAAAAATTTCGAATTAGTAAAACCAGTGTCGAATACTTAATAAATGAAATCGGTGCGGTTATATTTTTTTGACAATTGTCGCACCTGTCAACTTGGTGAAACAGGGGCCAGGTGTGATTGAGTTCAAGTACCAAACCTTTATGCATAAAAAAGAAAAAAAAAGAACCTGTCCCCTCGTTGTGACCTTAAAGAACCACACGCAAATCGGACCACGCATTACTGAGTTAAGAGTGGGCACACATGTACAACACAACGCCGTCAAATACATAACATTCGTCGTTTCTCGTCGTCGGCGGTTAACCTTTATCCCAAATGGGGTGGTCAGAGATATCCCAAACAATGGTGTTTGGGTGTTCCAAACATTAAAAGATTAATAATTGAAACAACATCCACGGTTCATCTTACGAAATTACAGAAATGCACACGTGACACGAGGTGGACCCATCGCCGTTGAAACGTGCAGATCTATAGATGTTTTTCGGTGAAAAGTCCCTTAGTCACCTTTTACGACACCCACGGGAACGACGGTTGGTTCAATTCTATTTGAGTGCCGAAACCATAAAAATCGCTTATTAATTAACGAAAATACTGAGTATAAAAAAATACATGTAGACGAACATAGAACCTCCATTTTTAATACGCTTTCTACATTCTTAAATGTTATAGTCCGTTAGTTATTTTATAATTTCATGTTTTTTTTTATGATTAACTGATTACGCGTTTGACCACAATCTCACCTAATGGAAAATGACGATGTGGTACATCAGCACGTGATCTTAGTAAATGCCTATTCACCGCTGCTCTTGAAGATCTCAAGGTTGTAGGATTCACGAATGGCTGACGCCGGAAGGGAGTTCCATACCTTCGTATTATAAATGAAGAGTCGAACTTCATAGTGCGGATGCTCGGTATAATAGTTATTTGTTATACAAGAGTGCAAAGTTGCTTTTTAACTTTGCTCAACTTTGATGACCGAGCAAGCGAAGGATTCTAAAATTAGAATCCTGAGCGTTAGCGAGGGAATCAAAAGAGCACAAGGTGAAAAATCTTTACACTCGAGTGCAACACGTAACTTTTCATCCCCCCTCAGCGAGGCATTGACTAATTGTTTTCAAGTTTCTTATTTATAATAATACCTACGATATCAAAACAAAATGGCGCGCGTAAAGCAAATTAAAAACAAAAGTACACCAAGGAGGTTCAGAGTCTAAGTTTTTAACAAATTTTAAAAAGTTGTTTGATAAATACGACACCATGGAGATGGAAGTAAATAAGTTTAATGATGTTTTGGAATCACATACCTAGTGCGCTCGATGTTCTAAATTCAAATTTACTTTAACCTCAAGCGGATAAAAACAGCTTTTGTGCTCAGATATCGAATAGCAAAAATACCATATATAATACGGATGGAATCCCTCCCCACGCCTAGTGGTCCGAAGATGGAAGGGCGATATTTGAAGGTAGCTGCTATTACTACTAGCTACATTTATGTTATTAAACGTAAAAGTAGCTCACCGTGTGTGTTTAGGCTCCAAACGTGCTATTACTGAGATTGCTGTTGGCAGGGTCGTACACTAGAGGGGTCAAAAAGGAAATACATATCTTGCGAAGTCTTAAAACGAATATGCTCACCCCAAACAAATAACTATAAATTGAGATAAACTCTCTAAAGATTGATGTCATCCAAATTCTTTTGGTGTATTTCGATAATATCATAAAAGTCTTTAGAGGGTTTTTTATCACTCAGTGTTAGATTCTTAACCATAATTGAAGGAAATCGGTAAAAAATAAAATAAAAATAATTTATTTCACGATTAGACCCATATTTTGGTTAGTAAATTAAATTATACTATTCTATGACATTGTGAACAGAAGGGACCATACGACTGCTGCGGCACTATCAGTACTATTAGGATGTGTGCAAGCGTATCCAGTGCCGCACCATCACGGAATCCCATCCGCCAGTGTGCTTAGGATGGTGTTAAAGCTGCCGCACACGTGGTTCAAAATTGACTCGCTACGTTTTCTGATGATGGCGTGGAAACCGTCTATATGCGCATCGGCAAACATTTCTGATGCGTGAGCATTCTGAACCCGTTATTAAACTGAACGCGCAGCGCACTATACTATATATACTTTATATATATAGGTTAAGCAGTTCCTGAGATATTTAGCTCTTAACACATTTGGTTTGGTTTATCTGAATGATATGGTCCGTCGCCTATTTTCTCCCGGGTTTTCTAAATTTTCAATTTATACTTATGTGATAGAGTTTACCGCTACAGTAGTCCCATATAAATTTGGTTATGATCTGTTTGATGCACTCCTGAGAGAGAGAAGGAACCTTACTGAAGTCGGTCGTTTGGTCAATTTTTGGCGGCGCAAAGTCAAACAAATCTTTGTTTTGTAGGTACACAGGGTACACTGTCCCGACACATGTACGCTACAAGATCTCTACGAAGCCACAGACAATGCTGTACGCGTGGCCACATTCTGGTCCTCAAGAATTTGGTGATTTTAGACATAGACATAGACATATATTTATTTGACACCACGCTATAGCAACAACAATATTAATAAAAACAAGAAAATTAACACAATATACAGAAACAGATTTTGAAATGCGGTGAGTGCAGTGTGATGTCATTCCATCTCAGCAGATACTGTAGCAATTGTTACAGCGCTGGTTTTCAGAGGAGCCCAACATCAAGAGCCTCCGACGTGATGCGGAAAGTTGTACTAGTTGTGCAAATCCATCCACATAACTAAATATAACAGTTGCATATAGATAAAATTAAACATTATTTTGCTATCGACGCGCCAAGAAGAAGGGTACATTTAGTCAGTTTTACATTTTCTAAGCTACAACTTTCTACTGAGAAGCAAGAAACTCAGGGGTTGCTCTTTTAAAACTGGTTTTTACATTAAAGATTGAATACATGATTCAAAAACTCTTACATAAGCCCTTAAAAACAGTATTCTGGCAAATAAATAATTTCTAATTCTACAAAAGGTAGGTAGGTATCTACTAATTGGTTCATTATTGGAATGTGAAGTAGCCTGGCATGCGAACGTGTTGGTTACGTCCATGGATGATTTCCATCCAAATACTCTCATATTTTATAATATGCTTTCTTAATAAGTTTCTGTTTTATAGTATCACTAGCTTACCGCCCGCGGCTTCGCCTGCGTAGCATAACTTAATCGCGGAAATTTGTTTATTCCGAGGGGACTAATCACTTTTTAGGCATAAAAAATATCTTACGTTATCCAGGGTGTATTCTAACTATGTACCACATTTTATGCAAATCCGTTCATCCGTTTCCTCGTGATTGAGGAACAAAAACATCCAAACTTTCGCATTTATTATTAGTTAGATTAAATTTATTGAAAGTAAGATTTTGTATAAATGGGGCACACTAAAAGTTTGAAGTTTACGTATCAATGGGATGGGAACCTTATTGCAAAACAAAAAGATGCATAGCCCTCTGAAATTGCAGTTATTGTTCAAAATTTTTGTAGATGTTTTTGATATATTTTTCATCATCATCATCTTCTGTTCTTACTATAGTGGGAGTAATAATGATACAGTTTTAAAAAAAAGTTACAAATAAAAATCTTGCCCCCAAGTCCCAGGACACTCACAGGAATAGACGCGTTGGTTCCAATATTATCAGTCTTTATCCATCAAAGCCATAGAAATGGTAAAACCGACACAGTCCATGTTCAGTACAATAATGCAAATGAACATATATTTATAAGTTAGCAACATTTATAGTGGAAAAATTGATTTTGTCCTGGCAACCCTGCCCTGTTTATTACGCTATTATGGTTAATGTGTTACAGAAAAAGTTTGATCTTGAAAATAAATAATATAAACGTCCATAAAAGTTTTATTTCAAAGAATTGTATCAAACAAAAGTGGTCCTTCGAGCCGGATATGAACCAGCGACCTATTATACGAGTATTACAGTAGTAGTACTACTACCTATGTGCATAGGGAAGGAACTGATCCTCAAGATACAGGTTTGATCTAGTTTGAGGATCAGATTCCAAGCAAGCAACCAAGAATTTTTAAGCACTTTAGTAATTAGACTGTTACTTGTTTTTTTTAATAATAAATAAATATCCTTAGACATACACACAGCGCCATCTAATTCCACAGTAAGCAACTATAGGCTTGTGTCGTGGATACCAGATGGTTGATATACTACATAAATACATTTTTTTTCTTTTTGTAAATAAATACTTATTATAAATGAAAACATCCATAAGTCGGATACACAATGTCCGTATTCATCACACAAACATATGCCCCTAGCGGGATTCGAACTCGCAACCCTTTGGTATCTATAGTGGTTAGAGTTGCTAACCACTATACCAACCGTCGTAAAAACAAACCATTTTTTTGAAAATAATTAATAAACAATAAACAATCTTTACATGTGTCGGAATCCACACGGCAATTCATCTAAATCTATTTCAAGCATGTAAATGTAGAATGAATGAGTGGATATACAAAGTTATAATTTCTCAGACAATTCGAAAGGTCGACCCACCAAACAGTCCCAAGGTCACTCTTGTAAGTGCTTTCATACTTACTCGTACATAGGTAGCTACGGCCTAGACTGAGATACATGTTGTTTCTTTGGGTAACCATGGCGCTGTGGCATGTGAATACGAAATGAACCGTAGGATTTTGTTTTTGTTTATTTAATTTCAATTGCACTAGATTTTCATTTATTATAGACGAACACTTTTGAGACGAGTAAAGAAAAGAAGTAATTGAGAATAGAAGAGGGAAAATGCTGGGACACCTTATACGACACGATGATTTCATCAAAACCATAATAGAAGGAAGAATAGAGGGGAAAAGAAAAAGAGGAAGACCGAGAATAAGCTACATGCAGCAGATAAAAGAGAAGTTGAACGTCGTGTCGTATCAGGAGGTCAAGAGGAAGGCGGAGAACAGAGAGATATGGAAAAATCTCTACCGACAAGAGCATGGCCCTTAAATCAGATGATGATTAAGAAATAGATTCTTTTTTTTACGATTGACTGGATTCGCGTTTGACCACAATCTCACCTGATGGAAAGTGAGGATGTGGTCGAAGATGAAGCACGCGATCCCAGTAAACGCCTATTCAATCTGCTCTTGAAGATCCCAAAGTTGTAGGATTCAGAAACCGTTTAGTGTGAATAAATAAATACATATCCATAGACATACACACAGCGCCATCTAGTTCCACAGTAAGCAACTATAGGCTTGTGTTGTAGTCGGGTAGTGTTATTCCTCTATGGTTGTAGATACCAGATGGTTGATATACTACATAAATACATTTTCTTTTTGTAAATAAATACTTATTATAAATGAAAAAGCATCCATAACTCGGGTACACATGTCCGTATTCATCACACAAACATATGCCCCTAGCGGGATTCGAACCCGCAACCTTTTGGTATAGTGATCAGAGTTGCTAACCACTACACCAAACAGGTCGTCTGTAAATGTTCGGTATTAATAAAGAATATACATATAACTAGTTTTTAATTATTTTATAGGTTTCCTATAGGGTTCCGTCGTGAAAAAAGTTTGAGAATAGCTAGCTTACGCCATTAATTCCTGAATACCAACTCACCTAGATAAGGGATTCATCTGAATTGCAAATGAGCCAGGATTACCTAATTGGGCTTAATGTAGCCCTTGGTTAGTAAACAGGCCTGTTTGAAATAGTTAACTAGTCACTCCGCCAATCAGGCCGTTACACAGCTTGAGGAAATTGTAACCCCTAAGGACTTGATTGGTAAACTTAAGCTTGTTTAAGCATTTTGAGCCTGTTCACACTAAGTGTTATAATGTCAAAATAACAATTTATATATTTAAAAACCTGAAACCCGACAGCAGAATTTTGTATTTTTTGAGCGCCATATTCGATGTTTTACAAAATAATCAAAATCTTCCGTAAAGCATTCTGCCACTTTACTGAAGAATTTTTTCGTTCGAATAGAATGTTTTCGTGTATAAGCTGACGGCTTTACCGCCAAGTCATAATTAATAAAAAAAAAATATAAAAGCCTGTCGTTTTTAGTCAGGCTTAAAAATTTAACTCCGGATGCTAAGATAAACCATTACGTAGGTAAGTATGTACAGTACCATAAACAAACTGAAAATTTTCTAGTAACACGCCAAAATATACATATTGTAAGCGATACTTCACACCTTTTATAATCTATGTATTATATAATTTTATTTTATTTTATATACTCTCGCTCGAAGATCGTAGAAGTGTTCGTGATCAAGTTTTCTTATATAAAATTGTCAATAATCACATTGACTCGCCATACTTGCTCAATAAAATTTTCTTGTTTATTCCAACTTTTAATTCACGCACGCGGAAAACATTTGGTTTTCTAACTGGTAAACGTAAATATACCAAAAATAGATTCCTTGTTCGTGCATGTAGCAATTTTAATAAATATTTCAATAACGTTGACATATTCTTTGAAAATATTGGTTCTTTCAAAAGAAATATTGTGAAGAGTTGCCTGACTCGCAGGCACTGAGTTGTATTCCTATTCAAAATTTGGTTTATCTAAAAAGAAAGGGACTCTTATTAATTGCCATAATCAGATATTTATATGTAGACATAATATAACCATGTAACTATTTGTAACTTTCTCATAAATAATTTTGTTATACAATGCAACCTGTTGTGTGCAAGTGCCATGATATATATCATCACTAATTAGTGGAAACTGTTTTGGCTTATGTGTTGTATATTTGTTACAGACCTATTGTATTAGTATTAGCTGTTTGTTTCCCAGAAGTAAATAAATAAAATAAATAAAATAAAATAAAATTTTCTAGCAACATTGGATGTGTGACGTCAGTTGATAGCGTTCACAGAGCGTGAATATTCTTGGCGGGAATGGGTAGTAATTCGTTTCACTTGACAAGAAAATTGGCGGGATACTCGCACGAGTTTTCATCTAAGTAATAGATGCCATGATGAATGACTGCTTTGACTTCATAATAGAATACTCGTCTTGGGCCAAAAAAGTTAATGACCTACTTTAATTAACCCTTGAAGATCAGTAATATATGTATATCTGTTATACAGACGAAACCGCCCCAAGCCCTCAAGAGACAGGTTGGCATTCGATACGATAAAAGTTGTCAGGGTCATCTCAACTGCGTAATCTAATATGATAAAGACGTAAATTAAATTATTTGCGCAATTACACTGCGCATTGCCGTAGGGGGAAAACATCCAATATTAGGTTATAGGCAGAATCTGTATAATTGTATATTTGTGTGAAAATACATCTCATGTGTGAAAATACATCTCATGTCTTTTCACACAAACATACAATTATAGGGTTACCAGATGAAAAAAAATTCTAATAACTTATTTTAGTGAACTTCTCATATAACAAAAATAATAAATATGTCTGACACACCAATCATCTAGTCCCAAGCTTTTGCTATGGATACTAGTTAACGGATAAATACATATATTTATATAAACATCCATGACCTGGAAATAAATGTTCGTATTCATCACACAAACATGGAAATCATTCTCTTTTTTTTCAAAAATTCCTGGTAAGTTTAAATTCCGTCCGGTTTCCTGACAGTAGCTCTAAACGATAACCACTGTCGGTAACATAATGAGAATCACTAATTGGCATAAGTTTGGTATTAGTTTACTATAATATAATTTCTGCAATAATGCTGTTGATTCTATGTAAATAAGTAAATAAATAAACTCCGGACATGCCAGGCACATTTCCTGTCTTTTGGCAGTTTAATTCTTTGATCGACGTTCTGCCAGTTTACATTGTGAGATTATGACAGTTTGGCATTATGAAGACTGTGACATTTTGGGAATTTGGCGCTTTGGAATAATGTAGTTTTGGGAATTTGGGATTGCAACATTTTAGGACTAGCGTGTTCAGCATTTTCTGAGATTGTGACGGCTTTTTGGCGGGAACTCGGCGAGTGAAGTAGCATTTTTCTTTATAGGTCTTAAAATTTGTGCATTCTAACTTTTGAAGCTTAATAATGGCAGAATATTGTGCAGCAAACGTTAGTGTTGGTGTACAGGTGAAGGGAAGTGTAAATTAAAGTGCGTAACGGAGCTTTCGGGTTCCCACAAGAAGCCGCCAAAATCTTTTGTAAAGCATTCTGCCACTTTACTGAAGAATGACTTGACCGTGACTAGACTCTGTATACGACGAATTACTTGTTTTGATTGAGACTGACCTATAAACTGAAGAAATAAGATAAATAAAAATTTTCACTCGAAACTGGCAGTAATGTCCCTCGACAATGAGGTTGACTGGTTGCCATCCTCAAAAATAAGAAGAAGAAGAGATTGTGACATTTTAGGCACTATGGGCTAAGGGAGATGAAGATAACAATGGTGTCGATTCGGATGTACAACGAACTAACTAAATTTAAAGCAGATACATCCTTTTCTAACACTATTAACATGAAAGGGACGACTATAAATTAAGGCCTGTCAAATTAAGTCAAGAGCTGTCAAAACAAGTCGCTCCATAGTATTTTAATCGTGACGTCGCTATTGTACACCTAATATTGATAAAGAAGCGCTTGTTTTGATCCTTTTACTTAATTTGACAGGACTTAATTATATGTCGTCCTTTTCATGTACTAGTGGTTAGAAAAGGATACATATAATTTAAATTTAGTTAGTTCGTTGTACATCCAAATCGACACCAATATTTATCTAAAAACGGTCACTTGGGAGTTGGGGGGGTATGATTTAACAAACATCCAAGCTATCGTATTTATAATATTAGTTAGATAAGTTTCTACAATGGAACACAACCGAATGTTTAACGTTTGCTCTCAAGATCGTGAACACTCGTACGAAAACGGCACTAGATGCAAAGACTACAATGTATATACGGAGATAGACGGGTATGTTGGCGTTTGCAAGCGACTCTGGTTCACAGCGCCATCTATCCGCAATGATGTGTAACTAACCTCGTCAAGATCATGAAACCTAGCCGTACCTACCTAAACCTGGTAACTTGGTAGTTACTTCAGAGATTTATTTTCAATGAAACATTGAAATTTCAATTGTTTCATCAAAATTTCAATGCTGTCATCGAAAATAAACCTCCGAAGTAACTACACATATTATCTAGTTAGGTATCGGTATACAATAAAACACACGATTGGAAATGGAAAGTGGAAAAAATGCGCGTACACATCCAACGACAGCCGACATTTTTCTCAGTGTTGCCAAATCATCATTACTTTACGTGTTTTACTTTCACAAAACCTAATGCTATCTCAAATATGAAAATTTAATAACTAGTTAAGAAAAAATCACTTTAAATATACTTAGGTACATATAGTTTATTGTTTTTGAGAAAATATAGACTTTAAATATTTTACATGGTAATCATGGTATAAACAAGTTATGACATATGGCGGCTAGGTGGCGCTAGTCTCTATTGGGACGGGAGTATTTGTTCTAAGGGACCACAGCATGACTAGATGGTCACACACTCATCGAAGGAGTGACAGCGTTAAACGTTGCTTAATTTTGCTGATCGTCCTCATACTTGATATACAGGGCGTCCCAAAGTTATGGGACATGAAGGGGAAGTACCTTAAATATTGTAGATAGTGAATTTTGCTCAAAGAAGACTTTATGTTATTTTTAAAAGTTAGTAATTCTGCATTCATAGATTTTCTAAAAATTACTTGCTTCGGCTGGGAATCGAACCGACTTAAATGTGAAAAAAAAAACACCCTACTTTTATGATGCCAATCGAAAGAATAGCTAAAAAATAATAACTCTGCCTAAGTAACATAGTATTTTAAAAGAAAGGAACAACATAAAATGATTGAGTCAAATTTCAAGAAAGTTATTTATTGCCGACGACGTTCGAAAAGTAGCGATATTATCATTCCAAAGATAGCATTGATTATTCGTAAATAAGTACCCACTTCATAAAATAGGGAAATTGTGCCATATCACATCGAGTGTTCACCATAAAATGATTAGAAAATCAACAGGCAGCGGGCTCATTAAAAGATTGGCGATTTGCGTAAGACAAGAGGGATCACATTTTGAGCATTTAATTAATTAATTTACAAAAAAATACCTACTTAATTGACTACGGCAGTTTCATGTATGTTTTTTATTTGATTAAAATGATTAATTTCACGTTGTTCCTTTCTTTTAAAATACTATGTTACTTAGGCAGAGTTATTATTTTTTAGCTATTCTTTCGATTGGCATCATAAAAGTAGGGTGTTTTTTTTTTCACATTTGAGTCGGTTCGATTCCCAGCCGAAGCAAATAATTTTTAGAAAATCTATGAATGCAGAATTACTAACTTTTAAAAATAACATAAAGTCTTCTTTGAGCAAAATTCACTATCTACGATATTTAAGGTACTTCCCCTTCATGTCCCATAACTTTGGGACGCCCTGTATATACGTAGACGTGAAGTAATGTTTGCACGAACGCCGTGCGGAGTTTGAAGACAGAGGACCGTATTTTGATGGATAGAGGTAGTGAAGGCAGTCAAACCGAGTCAGACTTGTTGGTATGCTACATTCTTGGGACTACGCCATTTGTCAAACGCATGCTCAGCTTATATTTGGTGTATTTACTCAGCTTTCCCCGAGATTTTGTGTGCATGAATCCCTTACATCTCTTTATATAAAGTTAGAAATCATGATGAAATAGATGACATAACGTCTTATCTCTGTCTGAGCTGTACGTCCGGGAAGTACATCTGGGGTACTGGTGTCCTAAAGCACAGGTTACCGCCTATTTTAGGCGTCAGTCATCACACGTGCTCACCAAACTTAAGTAACACTGTTATCCTGTACATTTCTCTAAGCTTGAGTTTGTGAAGAACAAATAAAGATACATTTATTATTATTATTATTATTAATTGGTAACGATTCAACCTCAACCGACGACCTGTTTGCTGTAGTGATTAGAAACTGTGACCACTATACCAAAAGGTCTCGAGTTCGAATCCCGCTAGGGGCATATGTTTGTATGATGAATACGGACATGTATACCCGAGATATGGAGGATTTATTAAAAAAATATATTTATGTAGTATATCAACCATTTGGTATCCACAACACAAGCCTATAGTTGCTTAAAGTAGAACTAGATTGCGTTGTGTGCATGTCCAAGGATATTTATTTATTTATTATTTATATAAAAAAAACACTACTTTCTTCAGTAGCGGATGTAATTACACACTGATAGTGGTCTCATCACTAACCATCATTATCACGTAAGCTGTTTGAACATTTAGAAAACATTTCCGTAAAGCAACTTTGCGCAGTGATTTGCCTTCTCCATTCCACACATCTGAATATCTATTCATTGTACGCGAGCTACGGAAATAAGTACCTAGGTACAAGCACCGGTAAAAATTAAACTTCTCAATTTTCTACCCAACTAAATTGCAATAATTTTGTATTTATATTTTGAATTATTATAGACACATAGAGGAAAGTTACCTACGCATGATATTATTAATTTAATTGACATTCTAAAATAGAATTACGCGTGCCATTATTAATATTATTGACATCTTTTTTATTTATTTATTTATTTAGGCTCACCAACAGAGTACATACATTGCATTTTACAAAATTATTTACACTAAAATTTTCTGGTATGAACTCCAATTACAGATAAGCACAACACTCAAATGCATGTAGTACAATAACACTATAAGCTATAGGCATATAATTTTAAACTACAAAAAAAGAAAAAAGAAGAATTTGAAAGTATCTAAGTAATAGATTGGGTAGGTTAAATAAAATATTTTAAAAATTTTACTACTAATTACTTATAACTAAGTGTGTGAAAAGGTGATAGGTACATTTATACTGAACACTAAAATAAACTAACAATAACAAAACGCAGATATAGTAGGTGAGATCAATCGTCAGTCGATGAAATTTTCATTATCTTTCGACTAAATATGGGGAGCGAGTCGTGAAATATGTCAATATCAGTATGAACATTACAGATGGAATTATATTCGCTACATATTCTAGTAATAGGCGCATTGTAGCCAATATTTGTCTCTTACATCTTATTATATTCGTTGAAATAGGAGGTGTACTTTTAACTAGCTATTTTTTATTTATTGTTGATTGACTGTGGAATTGGAGCACTTTCTTTGAAGTTGCAACATACATATGTAACTTCATAAAAATTATAACTATTGGTAATTGGAACGACATTAATCAAAATCAAAATCAAAAATATTTTATTCAACGTAGGATACAAAAATGTCACTTATTGAAAGTCAACATGTTATTTTTTTTAAACTACATCGCTTCACAAGGTGTTATGGTTAGGGAGAAGAAGCGACAAGAAACTCCGCAACAACACATCTTTTCAATTAGTTTCCATCTTTACAATAATATTACATTTTATATTACATATTACAAAACAATAGCAATTAACATAAAGACCAGACCAACATAATAACATAGATATCCCTTTCCTCCATATTGCCAAACCTGACAAGGTACATGTGTATGTTAGTACTTACCTGTGTATTGTAACTTTGACATGTGTAATACAATAAATATATGAATTATGAATTGCCTGGGTGTGTAATGTAATAGACGCGATTTCTTTGGACAAACCATTTCGTCTCGCAGTGCAATATCACAGAGGTTTTATTTAAAAATACCGCAATGGGTAAGTAATCATTTGAAATGGTTTTGCTTTAATATCCTAACTACAACCACAGCGACTTTTGTATTGTTTTCGAAATTAATTCACTTTGAAAAATAGAATACGGAAGTTTTATGAAAGTTAATGGCATTTTCATTACAATAAGAGAGGCAACAGCGCCTGCATTATGTAGAATGCATTTGTTCCACCGGGAGCGCCTCGTGCCGGCGGTCTTACAGTAAGTGCAAAATCTGCAATGCTGCAAACTATTGTGGTTTTTAATTTAGTTGATTCGCTTGAGAATATATTTTTTTGTTAGCGTTGACAGGTTGAGATAAATTCTTAACTAGTTTCTCTATTAAATATAACATAGGTAGATATAATCTGCCGTTAGATTAATCGATATCGTCATCGATAACGTTGACCAATGAGAAACCGTCAAATTGCCGAGCGAGCGATAAATCAACCAATCACATGTCAGAATATAACCATAGAACCCCTGACCAGTGACGACGACGACCGACCTATGTGATCACTACTGTACTGACAGATGATCGCTTATCAGCAATTGTAATTACCGAGTTCTTTCTAAACTCAGCCACCTGATGCTTGTAGCTAAGACCTAATGTAGGTTTTGTTTTATTATATTACTAGCTATAATATTTTAAAACTATCCTATGTCTTAACCCAGGGTATATTCTACCTATACATATACCAAATTTCATCCAAATCCATTTCATCTGTTTCGCCGTGATTGAGCAACAAACAACCGCCTCCGTGGCTCAATGTAAACAACATAGGGTTTACGAATCGGAGGTCGAGTTCGATTCCCAGCGGGGTACATGTTTAGTATTCGGTTTGGTTGGTGGTAGGGCATTTTAAATGTCCGCCTGGCTAGCTACTACCATCTTATCTAAATCTGCAATGTTAATAGCATTGCTGTGTTCCGGTTGTCAGAGATAAGATAGCCAGTTCCCCAAATATTTGGGTTTCCGGGTCAGTACGCTTCCACCTCCGGCCTCATCTTCACTTAACATCGGTGTGATTGATGTCAAGTGCTAACCCGTTGTGCATAAAAAAAAATATAAAATGCTGATAATAGCACCTACTGATAACATTATAAACAGATCTGAAAAAAAATACGAGTTCCCGAACGAGTACGACATTGGAACCTTCAAGAAACGAGCCTACACCTTCCTCAAAGGCCGGCAACGCATCTGTGACCCTTTTGGTGTTGCGGGTGCCCATGGGCGGCGGTGATTGCTTTCCATCAGGTGACCCGCATGCTCGTTTGCCGCCCTCTCATATAAAAAAAAAATGTAAAAAGTACCTGTCTAAATAATCTGGAAATGCTATGCTGATAACAGTATAATATTCGAGTATTATAAACAAACCCGATAAGAAAGGATTTCTGTTGCTTTAAAAAATGGGTAAATCTGTCACGAATACAGTTTTTCTCGTATCGTATTCATACTTGTTGTAATTACCTAGTTATAGTTTTTAAGCTCAGTTCTATTTTATGTCTTTACGTTATAAAACTACTAACTATAAAAATACACCTGTATTGCTATGATTAGTACAAACTCTAGTAGCTTGTATCTTTATTGTAAGGTTGCGTAAAAGAGATTTCTGTTAGCAATAATAATCGCCTTTTTGTGGGATTGATAATGTACATTATAATCATTTATGTAGCTTTTAGTTAATCAGTATTTAAAAACCAAAAACCCGACAGGATCTTTATAACCTATGGCCCATACATTCCCACCCAGATACCTGCAACGCAGATCTATAAATGCCAAAGACAATGCTGTTCAAGGGGCTAATTACTGGGCTTCAAAACTTAAAAAAAATAACACGTTAACATACACGAAAAGAACAAGAAGAGAGGGGCCATATTGATTTTTTTACAATAAACGTATTCTATAACACTCTGGAGATTAAAACGAATCGACACCTTGCACTTCACAATTGGTTAAATCGTGTAGGCCACACGAGGGAACATAGAAATCTACATACATACACCCGATAAAGATTACCCTCCTTCCTGGGGCGGTTGGTTAAAACAGGACAGAAATAGCTATATACAAAACCACTTTCGAGACTCTTACCCAAAAATAATAAACCTCATTCGACTGGAATTGGGTCATTGTCCAAGAACTACAATGGACGAATTGTTATTGCTGTATAATTTTGATAATAAAAACTATACACCTTTCATTGAAATTGAAGATCCAACACTCATGTACCTAAATGACTTTTTTATAAAATCATTCAAGAATAATAATTCATTTTATTCCATTCACTCGAATAACTTTTAATCCGTTAACTTACTAAAAGCAATTTCAAGTTTATTTTATTAGAATAGAATATCATATGATTTATTTGCTCTTAGATAGATAGATAGATCGTTTATTTGTATCTCCAGTCACACACATACCATAAGTTCCAAAGCAATTGGATAAACATATTTTATAACAATTCATAAAGGTGACATCAGGATTCACTAGAGTATGTGTGTGCTACAGCCGTACAAATGGGTCATAGCTCAGTGTATATAATTGCTCAGAGAGCTAAACACTGATTTTCAGCTATTACCCACTGCTCTTGAACAAATACACATACATTATACATTGGATTAGGTGTTGTTACAATAAGATCCGCCTAATTCAGTCATTGCAATGACGTGCAAATATTGGACAATATTAAAGTTTCATACAAAGATAATCAGCATGCATAACAATTAATCGCTTTTGTGTTAAACGAAATTTTTGTGGAAAAGAACTAACTAGTAAGTACCTTTTAAAAGTTACAAATCAAGTTAGAAAGCATACCAATACATAATTTAGCTAGAACAAGAATGAAAGTAGAATAAATGCAGTGGAAATGAGATCATTGAGAAGTATGAATGGGGTGACTCTGAAAGATAGAATCAGAAATAGTGTAATTAGGGAGTTAAGCAGTGTGAATGAAGATGTAGTGACAAAGATTGAAAAAGGTATACTGAGATGGTTTGGACATGTGGAGAAGATGAAAGAAAGAAGACTTACGAAAAAGATATACAAAGCGAAGTGGATGGTAGTGTTGGTAGCGGAAGACCACGGCGAACGTACCATGGACAAATCGGGGACGTCTTAAAGAAAGGCCAAGTCAAGAGTACCCTAAACCGACGAGCATGTATGAACAACCTTATGAGAGTGAAGGAAGCAGTAGAGGTGTGTCGGATCGTAGCAAGTGGAAGTCTGTGGTCTCTGCCTACCCCTACGGGAAACAGGCGTGACATTATTTATGAAAACCTATTTTTATGTCATTAGTTATCAAAGATTATGTTATAAATACCTGTTATAGAATATTCCTACCATACTGGAAAGAATAACGACTCCCTATAATTAGCTCTGCTATTAGGTTATTCATTTAATGGTAGAAAAGTTTATTGAAAATGACTACTTACCACCAAATAACTATAATTAAGTGTCAACCTACCCTATGCGACATCTAGCTACAACAGCTATAACTTAGAGTACTAAAGCCTACTTAATCTAATAGCTACAACAAAGGAAATAGAAAAAAAATATTTGTATCGCAAAATTCAGTGTATTTAACACTGAAAAATACTACATACTTTGGTTTTTTAAATGTAATCCTGTTGTCGTTTATTATTATTATTTTATATATCAATAAATATTTATTTAGTACACCTATATATTTGCGTTTGTATTTTGTTGTTTATAGATATTATGTTTAAGTAGGTATATTTGTCTATTGATCTAAGGATGTATGTGTATGTAAATATATATGAAATTTATTCATGTAGTTTGTATCTGCATCCCTATTTAATACCGCACAACCTACCTATTTCAAATGTACTGTCCTTATACCCAAAGGTTGCCTGGAAGAGATCGCTTTTAGTGATAAGGTCGCCAAATTGTACATTCTATTCTTACCACTTTTCTGAAACTGTATTTTCTTATCTGTTGTGCAATAAAGTGTATTTGTATTGTATTGTATTGTAATATAAGTATATACAGGGTGAATTTGAATTCGTGTAATTCCTGTTTACTTCATTACGAACAACTTCCCCCAAGGAATCATAGAAAATTTTCGATTGCCCATACAAAGTTACCATTCTGAAGCCACCTTTAGTATGGAAGTGCAAAAATTTTCGACTGAATTTGGCTATGGTTGCTAATATGGAAAGTAGTTCGTAATCAAGTGTGGAGTCACCAGCCGAACTATCCATTCCATACTAATGTCGGTTTCAGAATGGTTTACTTTGTATGCCTAATCGAACATTTTTTGATCGAATTCGACTATTGTTCCTTAAGGAAAGTTGTTCGTAATCAAGGTTGGCGTCTTCAGTTAAAGGGAATTACACGAATTCAAATTCATCCTGTATACTGTAAAAAGGCGCTGAATCATAATGTTTACGTCTTTCCTTTTGTCAATACAATACTTAAATATGAGAGAGCTAATATATCATCATTATTTAATTTTAATTTTATTACACGAATTAGATATTAGCGTTAGTGAAGATTATATTAAGATTATGTCTAAGGATATTTATTTTATTTATTTATTACCGACTTCGTAAGTGTGTACCACATTACCAATACAACAAAACAATTGTCACAAAAAAAAAGAAACGCAACTTTTTTTTAAATACTTAACACATTTAAAAAATTTCCGAACACAAAGGAAAAATCACTTATTCATCCTGACCATAAAAACACTCGGAATATTTTTTAAACTCACCGACGAGCGCAGCTAGTAGCGCGAGGGCTAGAGCGGCAAGGGTGTTACGCGAAGTTCGGGGCATGACTGCCGGAGTGTCGGACTGTCAGTGTTACCACACTCAAATAAAATTATACTGCGGAACTGTCAAAATATCGGGAGAATTCTTTAGATACATTACGGAATCGTTATTGTATTATAACTGTCGTGTTCTTTGATAAGGCATTAAAATAGGTTTTACTCAATATATTTCTTTTATCACCAAGATTATTAGTGTAACAGGCATTAAAGTATGAAGAAAGTGTTTCTTTGTCTAGTTTCATTAAGTTTACTTTGGAAAATATCCTTTCTTAGTAATGCAGGTAAATTTAAAATACCAAGAGTTATACATTAGAGGACTAATTACAGTACCTGCACGTATAGAAAGTATTTGGAACCTAATTTTAAAAATTTGGTCGCATCACGTATGGGAAAATGGAATCAATAGATCTTGGATTAAATGGCGAAATTCGGCAACACTGCGGAGTATGAGCGCCATGCGGCCGCAGCGCCCGCCCCCGCACCCCCGAATGCGGCACTGCGCTCCAACGGAGCTTTTCCCATTTCCATCGACATAAGAAAACTTTCAGAATAAAAATAATATATTTTGATTGCTCCCTCGTACATCACTTTGAAATCAAATTATCTAGCCTCTTAAAGAAGTATTTAAAAACCAAATAATCCGACATCATATTTTGTATTTTAGGTGCGCCATGTTGGATGTTTTACCATAAAAATGTAGATATCCTATTACACTCTGGGGATTAAGTCGAATCGTACGACACATTGCATTCCGAAATCGGTGAAGCAACGGGCTACTGCAGGTAATTTAAAAGTAAAATAATATATTATAATGAATCCTACAAACTTGGGATACGCAAGAGCAGGCATCTACTGAGATCGTGTTTCATCTACAGAAAATTAGCACATGTAGAGTCCTTCCTGTGAGCAGTCCATCTTAATTTTAAATTTTGCAGATAGTTCTTATTTTTAAATTACTTACTCGTAATGTTTTTAACCTCTTTACCCGACTGACCCAGGATGAAGGGTTTTTTATGATTAACTAGATACGCGTTTGACCATAATCTCACCTGATGTTAAGTGAAGATGAGGTCGAAGGTGGAAGCGTATTGACCCGGAAACCCCAACACATTTGGGAGACTGGCTATCTTATCTCTGACAACCGGAACACAACAATGCTATTAACATTGCTGCTTGGCGGCAGATTTAGATAAGATGGTGGTAGCTAGCCAGGCGGACATTTAAAATGACCTACCTGGTGGTAGGTCGGTTTGGTTGGTACCATACCGAATATTTAAACATGTACCCCGCAGGATCGAATCCCCGACCTCCGAATCGTAAACCCAATGTTGTTTACATTGAGCCACGGAGGAGGCAGAATACATAAAAAAAATATAATCTCCGGCTTAGTGGGACTTTTGTTAAAATTAATATGATCAAATAAATTTCGATGTTTTTTCAATATCGTGTGGTAAAACCCGTATATATCAATCATGTAAAGAAATCTATGTCATAATACATACATAAAGTTACACTTGATTTCAGGTTTGGGTAGGCAGAGACCATAGACTTCCACTTGCTACGATCTTGACAAACATCTTTTGCATCATTCACTCTCATAAGGATGTCCATAATTATACTTGTCGGTTTAGGGTACTCTTGACTTGTCCTTTCTTTAAGACATCCCCGATTTGATCATGGTACGTTCGCCGTGGTCTTCCCCTACCAACACTACCATCCACATTCGCATCGTACCTATATCTCTTTCGTTAGTCTTCTTTCATTTATCCCCTTCACATGTCCACACCATCTCAGCATATTATCTTTTTCAATCTTTGTCACTACATTTTCTTTCACACTGTTTTAACCTATGTCAGCATAACACTGACGCCGCCCATAACAGGTTCATGATTATTAATCAAACTTATTGTGTGATTATGAGTAGGTCTACAAGTTGAGATATGGACAATCCTTTGTCTATCTTTAAAAATATGTCGTAATCATTGGACAACTACGCTCGCACATTTAATTTCGCGGCACCGACACCTCGTTGTGAGCCGATCGCGGAATCGTGTTAGTTTGTCACACAATAATTGGCCCATACAAATCAGGATATGTACGGTCGGCACCATCATTATTCATACACGGCTAATTGATGATGACATTCTGTATATCCCAGTTGTGCATTGCTCTAAATAACTATTTACTAGACGTTGAATATAGAGAACGTCGGATGATATAATTTGAATGAAACGATGAGTTATCTACGGCCCATACTCCTTTCTTATATAATACAGTGTGGGAAGATAAGTCGGGCCCTGGAGGGAAACTACCTTAAATCCTTAAGCTGGCTCATTGGACATTTTTATCAACAGATTTTATTCAGTATTGCTCCCCTTACGTAATTGTGTAATAATGGCGTATCAAGAACAATTCGATTTATTAGAAGCTTACATTGTTTGCAACAAGAGCTATGATTTAGCTTTGCAGTGATATCGCGAGAGGTATCCAGACAGACAACCACCATTTAGAAAAACAAAGTAACAGTAGTGTAACAAATTGATAGTCAAAATCAAATCAAATCAAATATTTCGGACACTTACACCAATAATCTAGTCCCAAACTAAGCAAAGCTTGTGCTATGGATACTAGATAAGGGATAAACATACATAAATATTTATATAAACATCCAAGACTCGGAAATAAATGTTCGTATTCACACACAAACATTTACCCCTCGCGGGATTCGAACCCGCAACCGTTGGTTTCGCTGATAGGGTCACTATCCACTAAACCAATCGGTCGTCACAATAGTCGTCACATAGTAAAATAAAGTTAATGTTAGATTTAACGATCATTTTTATTTTTAAGACCAAATGTTTGTTAGAGAAATTTTATCCTGAATAATAATCCTATCGATTAGTATAATAAAATAGGGAGTGTTTGTTTTTTTTTAATTTTAGTTGTTTCGAGTCCTGGGCGAGGCAAGCGAGTTTTAGAAAATCTTTGAATGCAGTTTTGTTTCTTTTTAAAAATAAAGGAATGTCTCCTTTAGGTAAAATGAGCCAGCTTAAGGATTTAAGGTAGTTTCCCTCCAGGGCCCGACTTATCTTTCCACACTGTATAATTTACGGGCTGATGATGATAATGTGTTATCTAACAATATTCGTGTATATTTAACTAGAAGATGAAAATGGATTAAAAGTTAATTCAGTATTTTATTTAGGTAAGTAGTTTTTTGTTATTTATTAGCTATAGGTTTTTATGAAAGTGCCCTTATTCATATTTTTTTTATAATAAACTGGATATTCGTTTGACTACAATTTCACCTGATGGAAAGTGACGATGTGGTTGACGAGGAAGCACGCGATCCCAGTAAATGCCTATTCACCCTGCTCTTGAAGATCCCAAGGTTGTAGGATTTAGGAAAGACTGACGCCGGAAGGGAGTTCCATGTCTTGGCTATTCGCATTATGAATGAAGAGTCGAACCGCTTACTACGAAAATTCGATTTAAGGAATGTCCACGCCTAGTGGTCCGCAGATGAAATGGCGATGGTGGAATAAGATATATAATTTATATATAAAAGGCGCTACGGAGGCGGTTAATACAGTAGTTTGAGACGCCCTATTTGGTGTAGTGGTTAGAAACACTGTCCACTATACCAAAAAGTGGGGGGTCGAATCCCGCTAGGGGCATTATGTTTGTATGAATTAATTT
Source organism: Oegoconia quadripuncta (assembly GCA_949316235.1). NCBI lineage: Eukaryota > Metazoa > Arthropoda > Insecta > Lepidoptera > Autostichidae > Oegoconia > Oegoconia quadripuncta. Next base: position 2,154,556 of record OX438748.1, read on the forward strand.
TAAAAAAAATATATTTGTGTAGTAAATCAACTACTTATCTGGTATCCACAGCACAAGCCTAGTTGCTTAGTGTGGAACTAAATGGCATTGTGTGTATGTCCAACGATATTTATTTATTTATTTACGCTAGCATGGACATTATGCCGATAAGCAATATTGAGTCTAATTGTACAATACACAGTATAATATATTAAAATAATATATTATTTGATACATACATACATAAAGCCACGACCTTTATCCCAAATAGGGTGGTAAGAGATATCCCAAACATTCGCGTTTGGGTGTTCCAAATATTAAAAAAATAATGAATGAAACAACATTACGGTTCACCTTAAGAAATATACAGAATTGCACACGTGACAGGGGCTGAGTCTATCGCCGTTGAAACGTGCAAATCTATAGATATTTTTGGTGGAAAGTCTCTTAGTCGCCTTTTACGACAAACACGGGAAGAGAGCGGTTGGTTCTATTCTATTTGAGTGCCGAAACCATACAACACAAAATAAATTTAAAATTGTTACCTCCAGGCGTTTTTGAGAAAAAAGTCTTTCGAAATTTTGTCAATGATGAAATTAAATGAAAATCATTTATTCATGTAGGCAATACAATATGCACTTTTGAACGTCATTTGTTTTTTAAACTACCACTAGCTCGGAACGCGACCACTACTGAGAAGAGCTAGCGAGAAACTCAGAGGGTTTGTCTCTTTTCAATCAGTCATTTACAATCTAGAAAGGTTACAACAATTTTTATATCGTGTAGAGGAGCCGTTCAATCCCATGGATTACTATCATTAATGTAGTCTGAAATTTTGTAATATCCCTTTTTACATAATTTTTGTTTTATAATAAGTTTAAATTCCGTATATCCATGGGAACCTTGTTGTAGAAGCGCACACATTGACCTGACAGAACCCTAAGGACATGACGTCTTCTCGCACTTCACTGTATTTTCATAAAATCATAATAACATCACGTGCCTACCGAGGTACTCAACTCTGAAGCTTGTCTAAGCAATGTTCACAGACAACGGAAAAGGTTCAAGGCAGCTGCGGTGTCGCGACGAGCGTCTATGATATTCTGGGAGCATGGTTACTCAGCGTGATTGACGTGTCAGCTTTGTTTTATCTACATTATATATATATTCGGATATACGGAGGGGTTAAGTTACGATTATTATTCTTATATGTGCGTCATCCAGAGGGTTAAGCAGTGGATGCTTAATTTATATCTCCGGTAGTGACACAATGAATTAGAATAATCATAATTTCATATTAAAGAAAGTCTCTTGACGTTACAATTTTTTTTTAATATTTTCTTGGAGACTGACTGCTTCGTCAGCCGTCTTCGTCTGTCATCATGAATATAGCGTCTAGCAAAATTAACCCGAAAACTTTGACAATTACACGTACATGACAATAAAATAATGTATTCATTAAAAAAAAACTAGCCTTAAAAATATTGTTTCCGAGTAAAAAAATTAAATGTAAGTGCAAATGAAAATACAACCGCAACCTACCAATCACAGCAAGTCGCGGTGCCGGGGCAAGCGCCGGTGGCGAGCGGCGAGTGGTCGCCTTTTGGAGTCTTCAAAGATACCGCGGCAAGTGTTTGTGTGTTGTGGCAAAGTACATAGAGCGCGCGGCCATTAAGGTCAACTCTCAAAATTTACATTTCAAAATTTTATTTTTTTAACTTTAATGTTGAACTTTAATGTTTTATTTTTTATTTTTTTCGTAATATGGCGCTGTTTTATCTACTAAGAAACCATTAATCTATAGCATATAAATCAATGGGTATGGCGCAATATTTACTGAACGAATAAATCGTTGACGTTACCAAAGTAAACCAAAGGCTACACGGTTAGAACTTAACATGAATATTAAAAATTAGTAGAGTAATTTCCGTTCAAATAATTAGCGCGATACGAATTGTGCTTAACGTAACGGCTTTCGTTATGGTATCGTTTTAGTATTATCGTACAAAAGCGCAATTGACCCCCTGAGATCCAGAACGAGCGGCATCTTTGGTGCAAGCAGAATGAAAACGAGCCACATTTGTGCTACCCTTACTGACATGGCATTAGATGCATAAACAGCACAATTTTTACCCGACGGCAGAGAAGAGTTATATTTATCGCGCGTATTTGTCTTATTCATCATACAATTTCAAAATGTACAGAATTACTTCGTGTTTCCACTTATTATCCAGATTGAGAAACATTAAAAATGAAATAGCTTTTACATTAATAATACTTTAAAAAACTAGTTTTTAATGCGTCATCATGATTGTCATAGTTCCAGTGGCAATATGAAATTTACAAAGAACTCAGTTTTAAACAGTCGTTCTAATAAATGAAACTGTGTACAATAATTTTATTTTAACTATAATTTTATTATGGTCTTATAGTTTTAAGCTTACTACCAACTATTTATTATTTCTATTTTACATTTACATATTTGCGGCATTGCTTAGCTGCGGTTTCACACACTGCAAATGCTACTGAAGATCAGCGCTGTAAGAAGCGACCGCTACTGTGGCTTATGCTGAGTGGTAACCTTTTTTGATAATCAATGTTCCTTGTGTTTAGTTACCACCATTTGTACTAACTTTTACTATTAATGTTATCAAAATAAATAACTTTTTTTCTTCTTTCTTCTTCTTGTGTGTCTTAATCTTCAGACACTCTTATCATGTGTAATGGAAAGTGCTGATGGCAATATACAAAACTAGCTCAAATTCATCTTACAGTTTGCCATCAGGGAGTTCCAGACCCTACATCCCTTTATCTTATCTTTAGCCTTATAACACTTCTCGCCGAAAATTAAATTTCCATCCACATCACCTGGATGAGTGGAAGTCTACCACTGTACGTTTCTCAAGAAACTTCTTACCACGTACGACCACCCTGTGGAACGGACTTCCGGCAGCGGTATTCCCGAACGAGTACGACATTGGAACCTTCAAGAAACGAGCCTACACCTTCCTCAAAGGCCGACAACGCATCTGTGACCCTTTTGGTGTTGCGGGTGTCCATGGGCGGCAGTGATTGCTTTCCATCAGGTGACCCGCATGCTCGTTTGACGCCCAAATAAAAAAAACTTTTTTAGCTTTATCACCAGACCAGCTGCTGCGATGGTACCATGATATTGCATTGTCATCGAACTTACATAAGTATGCCAATTTTCAACTCAATCAGATACCAGCAAGTGGGTAGCATAATATAACTAAATGCGGCTAGAAAAACTGAGATTATGAAATGGGAGACTAAGGTAAAAATCGATTATACATAAAGCACACGTTACAAAACTAGCTCGTGGCAAAATGCGATTAGGGAATATGTCCTACCGGTGAAAAATGCGTTCGAGGCACCCATCTACTAAATCAACTTACGACATTGCAAACTAAATGAAAGCTTGTGAAAATAATGGCGGAGAAATTGTAATATTGGGTATTTACACAGACCGTTGGTGGTTGGGTTGTGGGTATTAACCTATGAAATTGGTGTTTTTTTTCTTCGTTAATCATATGTACCAATTCCTGCGATTTTCAAAGCTAGTTATATCCAAATTTAAAAGAGAAGTTGAACGTCGTGTCGTATCAGGAGGTCAAGAGGAAGGCGGAGAGCAGAGAGATATATGGAAAAATCTCCACCGACAAGAGCATGGCTCTTAAATCAGATGATGATGTTCCAAATTTGTTTTTTATTTGGAAAATGGAATATTATTTCAAGGTTTCACATGAAATATTTTTTAATCTCTGGGCTAAATCACATAATAAAAAAAATTTGAACAGAGCTCTTTTCACGTGCTTCTCATAATCATTTCTTAGATTCGCTGAAACTTTTATAAAGCGGTTACTTTTAAAAATTAACGCTGCCTATACTTAACTTAATGTTATCCGATAATACACACAAAGTTTAGCTAAATTTGGATTTGCCGTTCCCAAAAAAAAAAATCAAAAGTGGTTGTATAGAGAAAACAGTCTTAATTAAATTCTTTTTCATATTTTTCATAGGCAAGGACCTAATAATTTCATTTGTAAATTTTTGAGAATGTAACCTAACCAAATCAGCCAGATACATACAACCAAAGAGATTTGTTTACAACTACATACGTGCAAACTACTAAAAGACTTTCCCCCGACCTTATTATATGCATAAAAAAATTATCAAAAATTTCTTATACCCGGTGTTGCACGTCACGGTTAATAGGTCCCAAAAAAATTGCATAATATATCGCGGTCCACAAACGGGTGTGAGCTTCGACCCAAGGAGATTAATTAATTTTACTTTTGCCGAAGGCCATTCGAAGGGTGGATCTAGAGTTCGTAAATTTTTATTTCCTAATTCCACGACCTATACCCATTAAAGGAAGCCCTTTAGTCGACCCTAAAGGAATTTATGATTCAGAGGCTTGCCATTATTAATTTTATGTTAAACCTTAGTAACTAAATAGGATTATTTTATTCAATTTAATTTCCTTCTATCATTCCGTTCCGTTCTGAATCCTTTCGTTCTATCTCACTCCATTCCAACGTCACACACTATGCGGTAAACCGATCATGCGGGAAAGTCCACTTTACATTTTCTGGTCAGGTTTTGGCACTAGTCTGTACACATAACACCCGGCGTTTTATTATACAAAATGAGTAATATGAATTGGAAAAATAATTTTTATTTATATTTTTTCAAAATATAATAGCTAATTTGTACACTGGACCTGCTACGTGCGACCCCGTAGAAGCCTACGCCCCCGTAGCCGTGTGAAAACGCTACAGAGCGCACCTTGAAAATATAATAGCTAATTTGTACACTGGACCTGCTACGTGCGACCCCGTAGAAGCCTACGCCCCCGTAGCAGTGTGAAAACGCTACAGAGCGCACCTTGAAAATATAATAGCTAATTTGTACACTGGACCTGCTACGTGCGACCCCGTAGAAGCCTACGCCGCCGTAGCAGTGTGAAAACGCTACAGAGCGCATCTTGAAAGTATAATAGCTAATTTGTACACTGGACCTGCTACGTGCGACCCCGTAGAAGCCTACGCCCCCGTAGCAGTGTGAAAACGCTACAGAGCGCACCTTGAAAGTATAATAGCTAATTTGTACACTGGATCTGCTACGTGCGACCCCGTAGAAGCCTACGCCCCCGTAGCAGTGTGAAAACGCTACAGAGCGCACCTTGAAAGCTCTGCATACTATTAGGTCGTTACCTATGAAATTATACATACATTTTTGTTTTTTTTTTGGTAACGGCAAATCCAAATTTAGCTAAACTTTGTGTGTTTTATCGGATAACATTTAGTTAAGTATAGGCAGCGTTAATTTTTAAAAGTAACCGCTTTATAAAAGTTTCAGCGAATCTAAGAAATGATTATGTGAAGCACATGAAAAGAGCTCTGTTCAAATTTTTTTTACTATGTGATTTAGCCCTAAAATTAAAAAATATTTCATGTGAAACCTTGAAACAATATTCCATTTTCTAAATAAAAAACAAATTTGGATATAGCTTTGGAAATCGCAGGAATTGGTACATATGATTAACTAAGAAAAAAAAACTCCAATTCATAGGTAAAGACCCAATATTATGTCACGAAAACCGTCGGGTGTTGACGGCGTTGTGTGTGTGACTGGACGTCAAACTCAATCTCAAAAAAGTTTTTTTTTCGTAACTTAGACAGACAAAGCCTTGTTATAAAGATAAGCTTTAAAATTAAAGTACAAACCCGTTGTGCACAAAAAAAAATCAACAACATTATTGTTGTTGATTTTTGTAGTGTGACAACATTATGTTGTCATAATATTGTAACACTAATGCATGTGTGTGCTGCAGCAGTAAAATGGGTCTTAGCTCAGTGTATGTATTTCGAGCGCACCAGCGCCAAACCGATTAGGAGTCGAAGAGGTCGCCATGGCCGAAATCGGCCGGAAGCATCATCAGATTGCTCATTGAGCAAAACTCTGATTTTCAGCTATCCCCTAAGGAGCAGAGCAACGTGGAAGTCAAACAAGAGGAAACAATAAGTACTGTTGAGTAACAAGAGACTGTTGAAATATTGATTGACGAGTGATAGTTGACTACTAGTACTAACGAAGATGGACCTTATTGCCTGGAAATAAAAATAAAAATAAATAAATGATTTATTATAGTAGGTGCGAGTGAATATAAAGAGAAGTAGCTTATAATTTATAAAAAATAACAATTGATAATATCATGACGACACAGATTTATAATGAGCAGTTAAAAGTGTATTTAATTCACCTAGGTGAATTATCTCAGGTGAATTAAGTTTATGAAACCGAATTTTATCGCATTCACGAGGAGTTTTGTCCCGACTTATCTCAGTAAAGCCTGGTCCGATTTGAGTGTGTTTTACATGAAAGATTAAACGAGGGACAGGTTCTTCAGCCATAGACGATATAATCATTTCTTAGAATAGAATAGAATAGAATACATTTATTCGTCGACCATGACACAAGTCACTTAACCTACATTATACACTTACAATATGAGTTGGTATACAGTTAAAAGTAATATCGGAGACGTGACCCATATCAGGGGCAACGAAATGGTCCAGACTCAGCATGTGCTGTGGGTAGAAACCCGCAGCGCTGTTCATTCTGCCAGAACCATTGAGATACTCGTATGTTACTCGTATGTACGTTCTTCGATAAATTTTGTGGGGGATTTTCTAACTGTTCACTTTAATGTCATGTGACAGATTATATATACAGGGATATGTGTCAGACTTGGTTAAACGATAGAACTTCTTCTTCTTAGCGAGTCGATGGCAAAAACTTAACATTCTTGAAGACCAGAAAATGACCACGCGTACAGTATTGTCTGTGGCATCGTATAGGTCCTGAAGCATACAAGTGTCCGGACACACAGGGCAGCATAGAAGATGTCCCATAGTTTGTCCGGTTGTCGTCCGTGTAATCCCACTTGGACATGTTCTCTTGGCATGTACCGACCCCGGTACGCAGTGTATTGAGTGACTATTGAGTGACTTCCATACGGGCCACTCCAAATCGTGACCCGATGGAAATCCATACACGCAACATTAAAGAAACTCTGTGTAAGTAGTGTTATTACAGTATAGATGATTATTTAGGCGATATGTTAATTGCTTTTGTTTTGTAATATGTAATATTATATGTAATATTGTAAGGTTGAAAATGTTAAAAACAAATTTTATCTTGAATGTGACCATTTTGCGAATGGGACAAAATGCGAATGGGACGGAATGCGAATGGGACGGAATGCGAATGGGACGGTATGCATCAAACCCGTGTTGTTGCGGAGTTTCTTGTCGCTTCTTCTCCCTAACCATAACACCTTGTGAAGCGATGTAGTTAAAAAAAAAATAACATGTTGACTTTCATATATGATATTTTTGTATCCTACATTGAATAAAATATTTTTGATTTTGACCTCTCTGCAGGTGTTATAAAGGTCGGTAGTGAGAGCTCTTCCCACAAACGACAGATACCAAGTTGGTTCATCGACTACCTACTAAAACTATCTGACCATTTAACGTGATCTTACGACCGTTTAGTCGTATGAAAATGTTGCTAATGGTTACCTATCCAAGGACTGACAGCGCCATTATGCAGTCATATTGATTACTTATCAGCAGTGTGTGATATTTGTGCATTTCTCTACACTTATATCCATAGCTTATTTATTAGATTATAAATATTAAAAAATATCCTTGGATATACACACAGCGCCATCTAGTTCCACATTAAACTACTAGGCTTGTATTATGTGTACCAGAAGGTTGATGCATTACACGAATATTTTTTTTTGTAAATACATTACATATTAGAAATGCAAAAATCCAGGAATAATTATGGAAAAAATATAACCCCATATTTTTATAGCTGGAATCAATTCTATACGCGCTTCTGACCAAACTAATTTAAAGTTTCAGGTATACAATCAATAATAATAATAATAAATATCCTTAGACATACACACAGCGCCATCTAGTTCCACATTAAGCAACTATAGGCTTGTGTTGTGGATACCAGATGGTTGATATACTACATAAATATTATTTTTTTTGTAAATAAATATTATAAATGAAAACGTCCATAACTCGGGTACACATGTCCGTATTCATCACACAAACAATATGCCCCTAGCGGGATTCGAACCCGCAACCTTTTAGTATAGTGGTCAGAGTTGCTAATCACTACACCAAACAGGTCGTCGACCGGATCAATAACCTTGTATATTGTTTGTTTTTTATCTTTTGTTTAAATTAAAGTATGGTTGAAGAAAAAGTATTGTATACAACTGCTTAATTGATGTATAAAATGTTATTTGACTTTGACTCTACATCTCTTGAATTATGATCCATCCAGACCGCGAATGGTTGGCTGACAGAGGTGGGGTTACCCAACAAAAGGCATTTGGAAAGTTATTTAAAAATCCGATAAACGTTGAACAATTCATTAATTAAACCTTCACATCCAGATTTTAAATACAGTCCGCCACGATATCAAGCGACGAAGCTGCCGAGGTCAGCGATAAAGCGAAAACTTGCTCCATAAATAGCTTATCATCTTTTACGGTACCAGCAGAAAGAATAAAGAATTACAAAGAATACGGAAAATTTAGGACAACCATCGTTTGAACAAATTCTTATGTCATTCAGATAAACCGATCCAGCTGCTATATATTTTTGAAACGGCTAAATCGATTTGCATTAGACATGGTTAAGTACCTATCCCAGAGTTAGTAAATACATGCAACCACTAGTTAGTGGCTGCATGCATTTTCACTTTATATTTAATATTTCATATATGTTACTCTAGGTCAGGGATGGGGAAACTACGGCCCGCGAGCCATCTCTGGCCCGCGAAGCGTTGAAATCCGGCCCGCAATTTCAACATCACAAATGGAGTAATGGATACTCGGTTTGGTTGGTGGTAGGGTAAATGTCCGCCTGGCTAGCTACCACCATCTTACCTAAATCTGCCACCAAGCAACAATGTATTAACATTATTGCTTGGCGGCAGCAATGCTATTAAGCATTGTTGTGTTCCGGTTGTCAGAGATAAGATAACCAGTCCCCCAAATGTGTTGGGGTTTCCGGGTCAATACGCGTCCACCTTCGACCTCATCTTCACTTAACATCAGGTGTATTGAGGTCAAGTACAAACCCGTCGTGCATAAAAAAAAGCCACAATAACATTTCAATGTTGCATCGGTTTTGACCTCCGACTAATTTTTACTAATCGATAAATAGACCATTAATAGGCATAGGTACTTACAAATAAAAAATAATTTCATCTTCTTATATTCTTCTTCTTTCATTGTTGATTGTGAAATAGCCTGGTTATGCGAACGAGCTGGTTATGTCCATGGATGTTTATCATCTTAAATAATCTGATATTTTATAATAAGTATGCTTCCTTAATAAGTTGTGATCGAGGTCAAGTGCTAACCCGTTGTACATAAAAAAAAACTTATGTTATTATTCTATAGCATTAGTGTGATATAATTTATCAAAGTTTAATAACTAAGTGCCAAAGACATTACAAGTGACTAAGTGCCTATAGGACTAATGCTATTTGTTCATGAATAGAGGTAACATGATTTATTGCTTCATTAGTTTTTCAGGTCGGTTGTATTTTGACACCCCGGCGGGGCGGCGGGCGGCGGGCGGCCCTATTATGACAGGAATTGGAGAGCGACGTTGTTTATTGGATTTTTATAATTCATTGCTCGTTAGTTCGAAACTTAATTTTGAAATAGTAGCATAGGTACCTTAATTACCACACTATAAAAATATATTGATCAGATCCTCCTTTATTCTTTACTAGCTTTGCGAGGTGCAAGCGAGGGAACTACTCACTTTATCGGGATAAAATTTGTCATATGTTTTAATCCGGGGTATATTCTACCTGTATACCAAATTTCATCCAAATCCGTTTCGCCGTGATTGACAAACAAACAAACAAACAAACTTTCGCATTCATAATATTAGTTTGAAAAATTAAAATGATTTATTGTGTAACCAATTTAGATTGTACAGGAAATACAAACAAATTACAGTCAGAAAATATGTGCAAAGGTGAGCTTACCTCTAAAGAGATCACTTCCAGCAGGCAACGCTACTGTTTTTTTTTTTATGCACAACGGGTTAGCTCTTGACCATAACCTCACCTGATGGTGAGTGAAGATGAGGCCGAAGGTGGAGCGTACTGACCCGGAAACCTCATCGTATTTGGGGAACTGACTATCTTATCTCTGACAACCGGAACACAACAAAACAACAAGATTAAATGGTGGTAGCTAGCCAGGCGGACATTTAAAATGCCCTACCACCAACCAAACCGAGTACTAGATATGTGCCCCGCTGGGGATCGAACCCGCGACCACCGAATCGTAAACCCAATGTTGTTTACATTGAGCCACGGATGCGGTTAACATGTGGGTTAGAAACATTACAGGGGAACAAATAAAAAATGCGGAATAAAAAAATATATACGCAGTTAGTAACAGATAATAATAATAATAAATAATAAATATCCTTAGACATACACACAGCGCCATCTAGTTCCACAGTAAGCAACTATTATGCTTGTGTTATGGATACCAGATGGTTGATATAATACATAAATACATTTTTTTTTTTTTTTTGTAAATAAATACTTATTATAAATGAAAACATCCATAACTCGGGTACACATGTCCGTATTCATCACACAAACATATGCCCCTAGCGGGATTCGAACCCGCAACCTTTTGGTATAGTGGTCAGAGTTGCTAACCACTACACCAAACAGGTCGAAACAGATACTTATGAAAAATATACATTTAATAATGAACTACTTAAAATGTTATAAACAAATAACTAAATTACATATACAATTAATCGATACATATATATAAATAAATCATATAATAAATGCCTAATCTGTCGCGAATATGTGCTGGTAATTTATTCCACAACTGTGCAGCACGTACATTATAATAAGGGTTAAAAAAGAAATTAGAAATGGAGGAAGGATATTGTAAAGTTTTGGTTACACATGCACGCATGGGACGGGAAGGTTAGGTTAGATTCGGTTCACGTCATCCAAATGGGCTCTCGCATGCAATCAATGGGATTCAACCCAACTAATCAAGTCAAAGAGGACAGAGAGGTTAAAACATGCTTTCTTTTGTAGGTACACAGGGTACACTTAAAATACGTCAGATTTTACATTTTTTAAACTATCTACTGCTTGTTCAAAACTCGAGAGGTTGTTCTTCTTTAAAAAAAAAAAGGTTTTTATATTACAAAATTATTAATTGTTATTTTATATTATAATATTTCATTATTAATTGTGAAATAGCCTGGTTATGCGAACGGGCTGTTTATGTCCATGAATGTTTATCATCTAAATAATCGGATATTTTATAATATGCTTTCTTAATAAGTTTCTGTTTTATAGTATCTTTAAATTTATTGAAAGGAAGATTTTGTATATCAACAGGAACCTTATTGAAAAAGAGTATACATAACCCTTTGAATGAATTACTGACTTTGCGAAGGCGACTTATGTGACCTGCAAGTTTATCTTTATTTCTTGTATTGACATCATGTTTATCACTATTTTTCCTAAATGATGCTATTTTTTTTTTTTACATATTTTAGATTTTCAGAAATGTAGTGTGACGAAAAGGCTAGATTTAATCTACAATCCCTCCTAATAAACCAAGTCCATTATTGCAAATATGTCTTTATTTTATTGCAACGATAAACATAATATGGCAGAGGTGGGTAGAATAAAACGCGGTGACAAACAACAGCAGATTTAATAACCATGTGGTACTGCCAGTTTAAGTAGACCTCTTCTGTCTAAGAGAGCGCTAGTGACACTCACGACCAGTAAATTGGTCATACGTATATTCCGATGTAATATGTATCTTGGCACCATATACCTTGAACCGTAGGTTTTTAATTAGAGCTTCTAATGAAAAGGTTGTATAACCCTGTGTGACACCGTCGAGGCCGTAATGAAAGGGCTGTAAGTCCTCGAGGGCGAAGAAATGGAAGTGAGCCAACAGTATAAGTACCCTGAAAATCCCTGAAATATATTTCTCGTGGAGGAACACGCGAATTACGAGGCAGATTTCTCTTGCAATTTTGTGAGACTTAATTGCATTAAAATACGTCGGATTTTTGCGAAATTAAAAAACGCCTGATGTAGTCTCTACAAGATACGTATAGTTTGCAAGTACTTAATCGAATTGTAAAGTTCGATGCATCAAACTAAGTAGAAAGACTGGATTGGTAAGATTTTCCATTGCTGGATGTGAGCTATGTCTCGTACGACAGAGTTGTTGACAAGCTAGACTAAATAACAATTAATCATAATATTTTGTATTTTGCGGGCGCCATGTTGGATTTTTTACCATAAACTGTATCTTGACACTCTAGGTATCAAGAAGAATCGAGTGACACCTTGCACTTCAAAATCGATCAAGGCGATTGACCTTACAGAACAGGTAACAGAAATCTACATACATACCCTACGTAATCTGAAAAACATTACTCTCGTCTCGCGAGTAGTCAGGTAAATATACAAGTATATACTTTAATAAAATTTTAAATTTTCAGTACTTCTCTTTATTTCATATAGAAATAGAACGCACTGGAATTTTTATCTAAAGGGTCTAACAAAATTAACCCGACAAACTTCGGCAATTGCATGTACATGACAATAAAATAATATATTCACATAAAAACACTAGCCTTAAAAATTTTGTTTCCGAGTAAAAAAATTAAATGTAAGTGAAAATGAAAATACAAATTAACAGACTTACTTCATTTCGATTGTACCTTATTTTATCAATGACAAAAAAAGGCAACGTTCATATGGAAGACGCCAAAGGGGGTGGCGGGGCACAGGGCGCAACCAATCACAGCAAGTCGTGTGGTCACATTTCGGCGTCTTCAAAGATACCGCGGCACATGTTTTTGTGTTATGGCAAAGTACTTAGAGCGTACGGCCATTAAAGTCCAACTTACAAAATTGACATTTCAAATTTTTTTTTTTAATAAAATCTGTTAACTTTAGGGCCTGTTTCACGACCTTCTGATAAAATGTCAGATAGCAATCTAGCAGATAGCTTATCCGACGGTTAAAACTAGCTGATATTTTTTCTCCAGTTTCACCATCTAAGTGCCTGATAAACTAACTGGCAGATAATTATCCAATAGTTTGCTTGACAGTCGGAGTGGCAAAGTCGCATTTCGAGTATTACGTTCCGTTACAGAAAACTTTTATAGCACATTACTTTTCATATAATCTTCAAAAATAGTATTTTTTCGAAATATAGTCTGGTTCTGGTTATGGTTTGTTATTTACTTATAATTCAGTTTTTAAAAGTGAAAAAAAAAACGTTACATATTACAAAATTCCATCACGTAAAACGGAACGCTTGTGTTCACTCACTTTGATCCTTTCATCTTCTATCAAAGACAACACATAAGTTCTTCTTCTTCTTATTTTTGAGGATGGCAACCAGTCCACCTCACTGTCGAGGGACATTACTGCCAGTTTCGAGTGAAAAAATTTCTCTTATTTCTTCAGTTTATAAGTCAGTCTCAGTCAAAACAAGTAATTCGTCGTATACTTGGCGTATACAGAGTCTAGTCACGGTCAAGTCATTCTTCAGTAAAGTGGCAGAATGCTTTACAAAAGATTTTGGCGGCTTCTTGTGGGAACCCGAAAGCTCCGTTACGCACTTTAATTTACACTTCCTTTCACCTGTACACCAACACTAACGTTTGCTGCACAATATTCTGCCATTATTAAGCTTCAAAAGCTAGAATGCACAAATTATAAGAATTATAAAGAAAAATGCTACTTCACTCGCCGAGTTCCCGCCAAAAAGCCAAACACATAAGTTACTGCTTCTTTTGTCAATCGAAATCTAATCCTAAAGTCTTGATTATCGTATAGCAAAAAATAAATTGGACGATTCCGTACCACTCGACGCCTCCGAGGTCGTGCTATACGACCGAGAAAGTTGTCAAATTCATCTTCCAAAAACTTAAATAAATCCATTTTACATGCAAACTTATTTTCATCCCGATTACAAAGCTAATACTACCGACATACAAAAAGCAAAGTTCTTAAAGTTACCCGCCATGTCAAAACATTCCAATTATCCGTCAGATAAAAAAATATCAACCACTTGAACTGACAGTTAAGATATATGACACTATCTGCCAGTTAAAACTAACCGAGAGTGGTGAAACAGAAATGTGTTTGTTATCTGTGAGATAACTTCTGGATAGACTATCCGGAGCTTTATCAGCAGGTGTTGAAACAGAGCCTTAATGTTTTATTTTTAAGGTACATCCTATATACACTCTGCAACGTTTGTCGGGTTAATTTTGTTAGACCTTATATATGAAGGCCAAAATACATATAGGTATTAAACCCAATCGGGATCGAGGCGCCAAAATATCCGACAAATTAGCCAATTTACTACTTGCCCGAAGGAAGGCTTTTCTCGCCTCGTACAATAAGATAAAGAGGGGTCCCTATAATTTCCAGATGTAATGGCGTATTTGGTTCACGCCCATGCCCCCAATTCCGATGTAATAAGAACTGATTGGTGATTGCAAATACCATGGGATTTATTACGGTATTACAAGAAACATGTGGAAACCGCCCCCGTGGCCCAATGTAAACAACATTGGGGTTTACGATTCGGAGGTCGCGGTTTCGATCCCCAGCGGGGTACCTACATGTTTAAGTACTCGGTTTAGTTGGTGGTAGAGCATTTTAAATGTCCGCCTGGCTAGCTACCACCATCGTATCTAAATCTGCCGCCAAGCAGCAATGTCAATAGTATTGTGGTGTTCCGGTTGTCAGAGATAACATAGCCAGTCCCCCAAATGTGTTGGGGTTTCTGGGTCAGTACGCTACTACCTTCGACCTCATCTTCACTTAACATCAGGTGTGATTGAGGCCAAGTACCAACCCGTTGTGCACCCGGTGTCGCCCTATTCCCGCTAAAAACACAACTTATTTACCGCCACGAACTTTTAAATTTAAATCACATCAAGCATTCCGCGTCCTAGTTGCCTATAGCAACAAAAATAACAGCCCTTAGCAACAATTAGCTAACCTCTTTGCTCCAAACTTTTCGCATTCCTCGTTGCTTGGCAATAGACAAAACCCAGCTACAATTTGACGCATCGCTGCGCTCATGTCATTTGGGGGAGACAAGAGTTTGCTTACATTTACCGGGTGGATATAACGCGAAATGGCAGGGATTACTAGACCTTTGAGTCAGATGAGGAAAATTGAAACTGTAAGTAGAGTAATATTCTTATAATAGTAAGTAATAGTCTGTAGCGTTTGCTGTAGAGACAATAGGCTCGTCAACAGACGGACAGAAAATCATTCACGACCTGGTTTTGGTGTTATATCACATTGGTGATGACGTCTTTTTTATTATTAAATAATAAGAAATTTTATACAATAGCTTCTTGCACATAGTTTCAGTTAAATGGTGGTTTTAAGTTTATTTAGAGGCAAATTTTCTTAGAACAAAAGTTTATAATTTAAATCAAATTTCAGTTTCTAGTCAAATGGCACTGTACGTTGCTTTTGAAGCCATTTACATAATGCGAGATTACCATAAGTAACTCTGATAAATACTGATAGCAACAGGCGTGATTTTCTTGCTGTTGGGAAAATCGGGTCTATAAGTCAATTTTTTCTCTTTCTTTCTTTTATTTTTCTTTTTTTAGAACATACATACAGCGCCATCTAGTTCCACACTAAGCAACTAGGCTTGTATTATAGATACCAGATGGTTGATAAACTACACAAATACATTTATTTTGTAAATAAATACATAAATAAATGAAAAACATCCATAATTAGGGAACACATGTCTGTATTCATCATACAAACATATGCCCCTAGCGGGATTCGATCCCGCGACCTTTTGGTATAGCAGCAGAGTTTCTAACCACTACACCAAATTAATATGTTATTGTTGAAAATAAATAAAGTTTCTATTGCAACGTAAGAAAAAGATACGGCCTAGCGTTTTTCCATATTATGTTCCACTGACAAATCAATAAAACCTATCTGATATTTCCCGTGAAAGAAGACGTAGGTAGTGACTAAGATTGAAAAAGGTATGCTGAGATCGTTGGCTGAGATCAACGAATTAGATAAAGATATCACGTGTCTTATGTTAAAATAAATGCTTCAAGTTTGAAGTTTGAACCTTAATGCTCCAACGACCATCAGTTCCTCGGGCTACGTGTGTGTTATGTGTAATACATGCATATGAAACGAAGCCAGGGCGGGTTGCTAGTAAATTACAAATGCGACAGTTTGGTTTGGACATGTGGAGAGGATGAATGAAAAATATTAACGAAAGAGACATGATATAGAATGGGGTACGATTGATAGGGGAATACCACTTTGATTTTTTGATGATTTCAATAATTTTAAACATACGATAATTTCCCTATATATTTTGAATTCAAAGAAATACCCATCAATTGGGCATTTTTTTTTAATGAAACACATTTTTCAACTTTAGCTTATTTAGTTACTTGCTTAGTACTTGTGTTTCTAACAAATGCTTAATTTTTAGCAATTGTTACATTTGTTCGTAGCAATTGGAAGTCTGTGGTCTCTGCCTACCCCTACGGGAAACAGGCGTGACATTATGTATGTATGTATGTATGTTACTACACTTTCTTAAATGTTTCAAGAAAATAGCGGATATTCCTTTTTCCGAGGTCAAACCGTATTTTCCCTGGGCTTTAAGAAGACACATAAAGATCTAACTAACATTAGAAATGCGAAAGTTTGGATGTTTGTTCGTTTGTTGCTCAGTCACGGCGAAATTGATGAACGGATTTGGATGAAATTTGGTATATAGGTAGAACATACCCAGGATTAGGACAATAAAGTATCTCGATAAAGTGAGTATCTAGTTCCCGCGAGATAAACAAATTAACCATATCAACGATAAAGTTATTCTACGCAAGCGGAATGCTAGTTCAGAATAAAAACCGAACCATATTGCTTCACTGTCACTTGAGAGCCTCTTCAAATTACTGTCTTATTCAATGAAATGTAAATGGGTGTTAATACCCGTCTCCAAAAGCTGACTCTTATGGGCCATCACATCACCTACAGATGCACATTACGCCCCCACAGAGACGTTGCTAAAATATGGGCATAATATTGGGTCTTTACCTATGAAATTGGAGTATTTTTCTTCGTTAATCATATGTACCAATTCCTGCGATTTTCAAAGCTATATCCAAATTTGTTTTTTATTTGGAAAATGGAATATTATTTCAAGGTTTCACATGAAATATTTTTTAATTTATGGGCTAAATCACATAATAAAAAAAATTTTAACAGAGCTCTTTTGATGTGCTTCCCGTAATTATTTCTTAGATTCGCTGAAACTTTTATAAAGCGGTTACATTTTAAAATTAACGCTGCCTATACTTAACTTAATGTTATCCGATAATATGCAGCTTTAGCTAAATTTGGATTTGCCGTTCCCAAAAAAAATCAAAAATGTTTCTATGGAAAAAACAATCTTAATGAAATTCTTCATACAAAACGCCAATTTCAACCTATGAAATTATGTTTATGAATGTGTATGAAAGGACCTAATATTATGTTAGTCAACAAAATTTAAACTTGGTAATATTCGAGAACAAAGAAAACAGATCACACAAGAAATCTTTATACTCGTACAACTCATACATTTGACGACCGATTGGTGTAGCGGATGGTGACCCTGTCTGTGAAACTAATCGTTGCGGGTTCGAATCCCGTAAGGGGTAAATGTTTGTGTGATGAATACGAACATTTGTTCCCGCGTCATGGATGTTTATATAAATTTTATATATATATTTATCCCTTAAAGATCCATAGTGCAAGCTTGGCTAAGTTTGGAACTAGATGGTTGGTGAAAGTGTAAAGTGTAAGAGTCAGCTTTGTGAATTAGCCGTAAATTTAAATGTAATATTAATAGTGACGTTTTCAAGTGATAATTTTATCCTATGAATAATTTGATTTGATTTGATTGATTGATTGATTGATTGATTGATTGATTGATTGAATCATGACTCTACTACTACGCATCACTAGTTTAGTCGTAAAGAAAAATACACCAAAAAACTGTGTCAAAAGATAAAAAATTTTCGAACGGCTTAATGATGTTCGTAAAAGAGGCCAAGTGCGTGTCGGGCCGTCCACAGCGTAGGGTTCCGTAGTCACAAGATGCGGACGTAGAGTGAGGCTTTTTGTTGCTTGATAATTTTCATGGAAAGTAGGTACATTTAATAAGTTTTTCGACTATATCTTTAACTGGTAAAGCCTACTTAGCTGTGATAGTTTTCCTTTTTATTTCGTTAAACTGCCGTAATTCTTTCACGTATCCAAAATCACCCGTTTAGCTGGCAGGGGCGAGGGGACTCTTGACTCTAACAAAAAATTGCAATTAAAGCTCTATATTTCTCATACGGATCCCTGAATCGAAAAACTGTTCAAACTAACCCCTAATATTTTTGAACGACCTATGCAACGACAACCCCAAAAAATCATTGCCTACTTTAATTTTCGGAGAGGTACCTACACTAAAAAAAAAATTCAAGATTTTATTTTGCTACTTTGTCGGTGTGATTAATATGTATACCCATGCCAAATAACAGTTTTCTAGTATTAAGAACCTCTGTTCTAAACCACGGAAAGACAGAGAAACATAGCGAAACTATATGGGTTTCTTGTTGACTGCGGAACCCTATAAACATCCGACTTGATTAATGGAAAACCCAAGTCTTTTATGCCTTTGTCTTTGTTACTTTGTTCTAGAAAGAAGCCCTGTTCCGCAACAGGAAGCGTATCCTCAAATACTTGGTGCTAGCCTACCTGAAGCAGGAGGGATTCTTCCACTCAGCTGAGACCCTTACGTCGGAGGCGGCAATCACAGGCGAGTTCGAGGTCTGTGATAACATCGACCTGGACATTATTCTGCAGGTGCGTACGAAGTAAATTAAGCGATTATATCATAGAAACCATACCTACTGTGTTAAAGCTAAATAACTTCGTAACGGCTTATCCGATATTCATCAAACATTGCTAAGAACATATCGCCTCGTTTAGTCTTTAAAAATCGCACTCAAATTGGACTAGGTACGGATTACTGACATACATCCGGAAATAACTATTTAAATACCAATTTAATTCTCATAATAAAAACGTATGCTGATATGGTTTGGACATATAGAGAGGATGAAAGAAAGAAGACTAACGCAAGAGATATACGATGCGAATGTGGATGGTAGTGTTGGTAGGGGAAGACCACGACGAACGTACCATGATCAAATCGGGGACGTCTTAAAGAAAGGCCAAGTCAAGAGTACCCTAAACCGACGGCATGTATGAACAACCTTATGAGAGTGAATGAAGCAAAAGAGGTGTGTCATGATCGTAGCAAGTGGAAGTATGTGGTCTCTGCGGGAAACAGGCGTGACTTTATGTATAAAAATAAAAACCAGACAATATATTTTCTATTTCGCGGCCGCCATGTTTTTTTTTTGGGTTTATTACTGCAGTGCGATCCCGAGTGGCCGAAGTATTCATCGTGCGAAGAATGATTAAAAAAATGTATATAGTTATACTCAAAGTTCCACTCAGTAAATAAATAAATAAATATCTTTGCACATACACAGCGCCATCTAGTTCCACGCTAAGCAACTAGGCTTGTGGATACCAGATTGTTGATAAATTACACAAATACATTTTTTTTTGTAAATAAATACATAAATAAATGACAAACACCTATAACTCGGGCACACATGTCCGTATTCATCATACAAACATATGCCCATAGCGGGATTCGAACCCGCGACCTTTTGGTACAGCAGCAAAGTTTTTAACCATTACACCAAACAGGTCGTCAAATATCGTCGATTAGGCGATGTAGGACTGTGCGACACGCCATTTGTTACCATAAAATTAGGGTTGCCAGATGGTATCCAAAAGGAGGACATGCCCTCCTTTTCCATGATTTGTCCTCCCGTCCTCCCTTACCTACTGTTTGTCCTCCTTTGTGCTAAACGCTAAACATCGTTCAACATTTCGTGTCGAGCGTGCATGCGTGCGAAGTCAAAAGCTCTGGGCTTTGCGAACAAAAATAAAATTCGCAGATTTTGAGCAGTGCTTCTCAGAACTGCTCAAAATCTGCGAATTTTATTTTTGTATAAGCGCCACATAACGCAAATGTGGAAAGAGTTTTTTCACTGATCAATACTCAGTGGAACAAAGAGAGGAACAGATTAAGTGTGCCGTCAGTGAAATCCATAATTCTTACTCATTACAACTTCAAAACCATGACATGTGAAGATTTTCATGATTATTTGTTAAAAAATCAAGAACTTCTCGCAAAAATTGGCAGTTCAGCTAAATATGAATAAAATAAAGTAATATAGTATTAAAAAATCGTATAATTGTTAAATGTCCTCCTTTTTTACAGAAAATTATCCTTTTTTGACCAACATGCCCTCCTTTTTCTAGTTCTCATCTGGCAACCCTACATAAAATGCATTCTATGACATTCCAGGTATCAAGACGAATCTAACGACCCCATGCACTTCGAAATCGGTCTTGCCATTTAGGTTATAAACCGTGCCAAAGGAACGGACATACATACAAACACTCTTTTTTTTTTTATATGAGAGGGCGGCAAACGAGCATGCGGGTCACCTGATGGAAAGCAATCACCGCCGCCCATGGACACCCTAAAAACATTGCTTGCTCTCCTTTATTGGGCAGTCGGGTAAAAGACTTAGATCGATTTCCTTTACAAGCTAATACTTATTATGTGGTAATAACCAGAGGTAATTAAATTGTTTATATACGACTTATGTTCTTTTTAAATTGAGAGAATAAATAGAAGAAAATGCAGCTTTCTTTCCTCAGTTTGAAAAATATGATTAATTTTGATAATTATCATATGAAAAATATGGTCAATTTAGGTTATAAGGGAAATCGATTCTGTATATAGCACTCCCCTTTTCCCGTCGGCGGTTAAAAATATAGAAGCCTGTGTTATATTTACATTTTAGAACAAGGGCAGTACCTACCTTTGTGAATTATTTACAAGGGTCTACGAATTCTACGGAACCATTGTTCTACTAAATAATTGAATCGCCAAAAATTGGTAAAACAATCGATTTCAGTAAGCTTCCATTCACTATCTTCGGAGTTTATTATCAGATCCTAACCACCATTGTATAGAGACCATTGTGGCGACAATCCCAATCATAGACAAAAAAAAAAACATGGACATGAACCTTCTCCTTTTTTGGAGTCAGTAAAAAAATCATTTTTTTGTAATATTTTTGCATATATACACAGCGCCATCTAGTTCCACAGTAAGCAACTTTAGGCTTGTGTTGTGGATACCAGATGGTTGATATACTATATCAATACGTTTTTCTTTTGTAAATAGACTTATTATAAATGAGAACATCATAACTCGGGTACACATGTCTGTATTCATCATACCTTGACGACTAATTTGGTGTAGTGGTTAGCAACTCTGACCACTATACCAAAAGGTTCGAATCCCGCTAGGGGCATATGTTTGTGTGATGAATACGGGCATGTGTACTCGAGTTATGGATATTTTCATTTATATTATGTAGTTATTTACAAAAATCTGGTATCCACAACACAAGCCTATAGTTGCTTACTGTGGAACTAGATGGCGCTGTGTATATATCTAAGGATATTTATTTTATTTATTATTATTATTATTTTATTTGTCATACAAACATATGCCCTAGCGGGATTCGAACCCGCGACCTTATGGTATAGCAGCAGAGTTTCTAACCACTACACCAAACAGGTCGTCAAACATCAAATATCAATAATATCTATAAAAGGTAAATGTAAAAAAATTCTCGTCTCTAGAGCGTTAGAGTGAGGCAAGGCACCTAAGATGCTGGCAGTTTGCCCCCGCTTGATAGTAATGTTAATACGTTGGGCGAAATAGCTGCCAGCTCCCCGGTCTCTTGTCGTATTTGAGAATTGAATTCAAAATCGTTACGTTTGTTAGATTTTTTTTACAATCTCACCTGACGGAAAGTGTCCATGCAATGTGGTCAATGATGAAGCATGTGATCTCAGTAGATGATCTCAAAGTTGTAGGATTCAGGAAAGACAGACACCGGAAGGGAGTTCCATGCCTTGGCTATTCGCATTATGAATGACAGTGTAGTTTAGTGCAAATGTTCGGTATGTTAACTATAGACTGGTGGAATCCATTCCCATGCCTTATAGTCGATGATGGCGATGGTGGAATAGATTGTGACCTTCCCAACCTATGCTCAGCTGGGTCGAGTCACGAGGTCATGTACAGAAGGGGCGGGACTGCTCTGGTCAGGGTCAAAACATAACACGGATCACCACACCAACTTATTTATTGCATGAGGTAGTACAGAGGATCGAAAGGGCCTTAAAACTAATAAATTAACTATAGAGATGTAAAAAAAAATGATTCAAATAACGGTGCGACTGAGTTGAAATCTGGAAATCAATGTGCCAAAAAAAAGGATCCGTCAGTTCATCAGACAGTCAGTCAGTTTAGCTAACTCTAAATTCTTTTTTATTCTTTTACCGTGTATGCTGCTCGGCTGTGGAATGATCTTCCTGCAGACATTCGAGAGAGCCCTACACCACCAGTTTTCAAAAAGCGCTTAAAAGAACACTACCTGTCGCAATTGGCATAAGAAGTAATATTGATATTTATATAATATATTAATTATATTATCTAATTAAATATTTTATTTAGGTTTATTTAGTATTAAATTCATATAGTTATATTTAGTTATTTACAAGTATTTATGTATTATAGACTTTCTTTACTTAATCACCATTGCGTTGTATGCCCTTTTTTTTTATTCCCCGTTATACTCTCTCTAATCGCTTATAGGGTTGGCTGGAAGAGATCTCTCTTAGAGATAAGCTCACCTTTGTATCTGACAAATGTATCTTTTGTGTTTTTTTGCAATAAAGAATAATTTCAGTTTAAAATTTCGAATTTGAACTCCAATAACCCAAACCCACCAATGAGTGTCAGCTCAAAAGAACGACACCGTAACAAGATTACGTAATTCCAACGCACACTCACCTGAGCGACAGGGGACCTTGCGACGGTGCTCGAGGCTCTGCTATTTGCAACGAATAGTCACCTATGAGTCTTTTGGCACGGTAACATACGAGTATAATTTAATATTGCAATGAAGTAGTTAAGTGCCGTGTGCCCGGCAGAGTGGAACAGGATCAATGCTCAATATTTTATTGCTTTTCCCCAATGTGTAAATGTGTAAATAATCAGCTCTGCAGCGTATGCAGTCAAAAAAATTAGACAAATATCGGACGTAAATACTGCTAGATTAGTATATTTTAGTTATATGTCTTACGGTATCTTGCTGTGGGGAAATGCCGCGGATATAAATACAATCTTTGTTTTACAAAAACGAGCTGTTCGCGCAATTTATCAATTGAGACCTGCAATGTGCCTGCAGTGTCACTTAGAGACAGATTTAAAGAGTATAATATTCTAACCTTTTCGTCACAGTACATTTTTGAAAATCTAATATATGTAAAAAAAAATATAGCATCATTTAGGAAAAATTGTGATAAACATGATGTCAATACAAGAAATAAAGATAAACTTGCAGGTCACATAAGTCGCCTCCACAAAGTCAGTAATTCATTCAAAGGTAGGTATACGCTTTTTCAATAAAGTTCCTGTTGATATACAAAATCTTCCTTTCAATAAATTTAAAGATACTATAAAACAGAAACTTATTAAGAAAGCATATTATAAAATATCAGATTATTTAGATGATAAACAATCATGGACATAACCAGCCCGTTCGCATAACCAGGCTATTTCACAATTAATAATGAAATATATTCAAATACAAATACAAATACAAATATCATTTATTGTCCAATACAGGTAGGGTATTATAATATAAAATAATAATTTTGTAATATAAAAACCTTTTTTTAAAAGAGCGACCTCTCGAGTTTCTTGCTTGTTCTTCTCAGGGGAAAATTGCCTTTTGAACAAGCAGTAGCTTTAAAAATGTAAAATCTGACTATTTTAAGTGTACCCTGTGTACCTACAAAATAAAGCATCTTTTTATTTTGATGATTTTGAATGTCAATAAATCAGATCATCGTGGACCCTGGATCAATCAATATCTACCCGTGGGTGTCGTAAAAGGCTCCTAAGGGATGGTGTTTCATGAGCATAGTATCTAGACACGCGGCAGCGTGTCAAGTCAAGTTCAAGGGAACTGACGACACAGCAGCCATGTTATATTACACGAACCGTTTGGAGCTACTTTTGACACCTTAATAACTCAAAATCTATTTAACCTAGACACATGATGGTGAATATCACATATTATGAAATTACATAGCTGGAAATCAGTGTTTTGCTCTCTGAGCAATATACACACTGAGTTATGACCCATTTGTACGGCTGTAGCGCACACATACTCTAGTGTATCCTGAGGTTACTTTTATGGATTGTTATAAAATATGTTTATCCAATTGCTTTGGAACTTATGGTATGTGTGTGACTGGAGATACATATAAACGATTTATCTATCTATCTATTGTTTTAGTATACGAGGACGAGTAAGTCCATCAAGGAGTTCAAGTGGCAATCTCCTGGCTCCATCTTCAAACCCTCGTCATCTTCTGTATTGAAAAGTGTTCATGGCAACAAAACAATCTAGCCCAGATTATCTTGCCATTTGCCATCAGGGAGTTCCAGTCCCTACATCCCGGCTCCATCGGATCCCGGATTCCGGATCAGCTCGATCGTACCATAATATTGCATTGTCACTGAAGTTACAAAGAAAAAAAAAAAAATTATTTAAAAACAGTAACAAATAAAGCGATGGAATTTAAATATAAACTAGAACAAATGTAAAAAATTGGGGCCGCAAGGCAAGGTACCCAAAACGCTGGCGGCGTTTCCTCGTTGTATGCAGATACCTACTTAAGCGTTGGGCGAGGAAACAAAAAAAAAATATGCCAAATTTCAGCTCAATCAGACACCAGCAATTCAATGAAGTATGTGTGGTATTTCTGCACAGTGAATTATCCTACGCTTGTTACGAACACTTATTATTATCTAGTTGTGTAAGAAATCCCGATGAAAATTATCAATTAATTAGCTGCCACAAAATACGCCCCTAACAATCAAAAGGTTAGTTTTGTTTAGCTACTTTAGGCGTAGACTGTACCTCCCTACTTGTGGAGCTTACACACGTGCACAACTTTGTTCGCTTTCGGGTTGATCCGTTACAAATTGGACTCAATGGACAGATAGGAAGTTTTTATCACCTACTGTACGGTATAAAACTTATTTTGTTCTCTTCTATCACGTTGACGAAAACTTCCGAATCCCGCAAGGCCACTGAAAACCATTGCCTACATTGGAACACGGCTGAACGGAGGGAATACAGAGCCGTACTCAATCGTTTGCCCTTGTAGCCCAGGAAAAATTAACTTAGCTGTACATAATTCAGAACCGACTTATGTAGTTGCTATCTTAAAGGGGTATATTAGAGATGCATTTTGAATAACTAGGCCTAAAAAACTTGTGGTCCTTTAGACGCACACGGACACCGCTCGGTGCCAAAAAATTTTTATACCGTCAACACTCGCGGACACCGATCGGTGCCAACGGACACTCGATTTTCAACTCTCAATTGTTATGATTATAGGGTTCCAATTCCTTTGGACTGTGTTTGTACTTGTTCTTTATTAAATTCCGTATCCAATAATGTGCGCCATGTTATGTTAGCTATGATATTTAATCTGTATTTCCGAAGATAATTTTTTTCTTTTTGGCTGGGAATATTGGCATAGAATTCCAACTACTTTTTTTTATTAGAACGGGCTTAGAAACCTGCCATAGAGCATCCGATTCTCATTACAATTTATTTAAACAATAATAATATTGTAAGGTAGTATGCTTTCGCTCTGACGTACAATAAGTACATTGTTATCCTAGGGACTAAATAAGACTTTAACCCGAGGTAACCACTGTGCTTTTCATTACGAATACAAGGAAAGTAAATACGGAAGTATAACAAAACTGTACAACTCGCAAAAACAACTGAAGATCGGATTGCCGCTTTCCCGCCTATTCTGTTACGTTTCTTTTTTCTGTGGCCGCCTATTCAGCCATGATTTTTTATTTTCATCATTGAAAAAATGGTAAATATTTTGCCCAAATCTATGTTAATTTAAAGATTTTTTTTAACTAAATGATAAAGTAATTAAAAAATATATATTCTTTAATTTAATACTTCACTTTGTGTTATTTAAATTTTACATCGCGCTGTAATTGAGTGGCTGTAGAGAAAGTTGGAACATGGTTCAATAGAAATTTGAAAAGAAATCAAAGAATTTCAGTACAAAACACATGTTTGTTACCTAAATTAGAAAAATTTTGGAACTGTATTGCATTAAATTAAATCACAACAGGCAAATATTAGCGACTGATTGGTGTAGCGGATAATTCAGAGCCATTATTCAGTGATAGTGAAGATAGAAGGAAGTTCAAGAATTTGACTGTATTTTTTTGTTTGTTACACGATATGACGAACGATTGGTGTAGTGGATAGTGACCCAGCCAGCGAAACCAACGGTTGCGGTTCGAATCCCGCGCGGGGTAAATATTTGTGTGATGAATACGAACATTTATTTCCGAGTCATGGATGTTATAAACATTTATGTATGTTTATCCGTTATCTAGTATCCATATTAATTTCTTACTACATGATTGGTGTAAGTGTCCGAAATATTTATATTATTTCATTATATTATCAATGTAAACAGCATAGGGTTTACAAATCGGAGATCGCGGGTTCGATCCCCAGGGGGGTACATGTTTAGTACTCGGTTTGGTAGGTGGTAGCTGTTAGGGCATTTTAAAAGTCCGCCTGGTTAGCTGCTACCATCTTATCTAAATCTGCCGCCAAACAGCAATGTTAATAGCATTGTTGTGTTTCAGTTGTCAGAGATAAGATAGCCAGTTCCCCAAATATTTGGGTTTCCGGGTCAGTACGCGTCCACCTTCGGCCTCATCTTCACTTAACATAAGGTGTGAATGAGGTCAAGAGCTAAATAAAAAATTTAGGTACACTAAATCGGTTTGTTTATTTAATATTATAAAAAATATTATGTAGAATTAGGTTAGTATATTTAGTTATTGTTATTCTGCAAAAGGAAGTGACTCAGCATTTGCTTACTTGAGAACATGATCTCGAGTAGCGCTGGTTTTCAGTCACTCCCTTCTAGCTTCTAGGGAGCTAGTTGTGGAGGGCTATCATTGGCATACAATTTCTGTACTACTCTTAGCACTGGGTACGGCCCTGCATCGCAACAATCGGTGCCAGACTGCCGGAGTCGTTAGTGCCGACGCGAATTCACTTTGCTTTACCTTTGCAGATCGTTGGCGCTGGGGCGGCGCGCGCCCGTCCGCATTGTACTCTCATATGTAGGGTTGTGGGTTATATTTTGTGTAGAGATAAATATAGATTTAATTATTTATTTTATTTTATTTATTGGTACACAAAACAGATTACAATCGTACATGAGAAGAACTTAAAGTTAACTTAGATTCGAACTACTTAGATTGGAATCCCAAGCATGTATATACAACATGGTTAAACAAGCTTAATTATTGTATTTTTTTTTAATAAATTCAAATCGGACCGCGATTTATTAAGATAAATACAAACAGAGACTGGACACACGTACAACGCCGTCATGTACGCCCACCTGTCCTTCGTTCGGGGGACAAAAAAGTCTAGGTTCCCTTACAGTTTCTTGCTTGTTCTTCTCATAGAGAAACAGTCTCCGTTTCAACAATCTGTTTCAAGTATACCTTTATACTGCTAAAATAATGATATTTTTAGTTCACTTGATATTGGCAACCCTAGTCACATTACGGGATGGCTAGTTCGTTAATTTATGTTCTCTGTGGTAACGACCCATCGACTGAATAAACCGAAGCGTTTATAGATTCCGTACCTAAAGGGTGCCACGAGATGCTATGAGTAGGCCTCCGTCGTCTGTCTACGTGAAATTGGTAAAAGGCAACTAAGGGACTTTCCACCAAAAAACATCTAGAGATTTGCACGTTTCAATGGCGATGGGCTCACCCCCTGTCACGTGTGCATTTCTGTATATTTCATAAGGTGAACCGTAGATGTTGTTTCAATCTTTAAACTTTGAATGTTTGGAACACTCAAACACTATTGTTTGGGATATCTCTGACCACCCCATTTGGGATAGAGGTCGTGATGTTATCTATGTTTTTGAAAACAGTCGTACGTAAGTTTTTATTATTTTTTTATGCGCAACGGGTCAGTGCTTGACCTCAATCTCAACTGATGTTAAGTGACTAAGTATGAGGCCGAAGGTGGAAACGCGCTCATCCGGGACCTCCAATTTACTTGGAGGCTGGATATGTTATCTCATACACCCGGAATACAAATCAATCTCGCTGATTAGCGGCAGGCTTAGATGAGATGGTGGTAGCCGTGGAGAAGAAACCGAGTAGGTACTCAAAGTGAAAAATGCTGTATTTTGTAGATACATAGGGTATACACTTAAAATAGTCAATTTTACATTCTTTAAGCTACTGCTTGTTCAAAGTGCTATTTTCCCCTGAGAAGAACAAGCAAGAAACTCGAAGGGTTGCTCTTTTAAAATCAGGTATTATTATTACAAAAATGTTTTTATATATCATTATTAACTCTGAAATAGCCTGGCATGCGAACGAGCTGGTTATATCCAGGGATGGTTATCATCTAAATAGTCTGATATTTTTAAATATGCTTTCATAATAAGTTTCTGTTTTATAGCATCTTAAAATTTATTGAAAGGAAGATTTTGTATATCAACAGGAACCTTATTGAAAAAGCGTATTTCAATGAATTACTGACTTTGCGGAGGCGATTTATGTGACCTGCAAGTTTATCTTTATTCGTTGTATTGACATCATGTTTATCACTATTTTGTACAATAAAGTGTATTTGTATTGTATTGTATTGTATTGTATTGTATTGTATTGTATTGTATTGTATTGTATTTTTCTTAAATGACGCAATATTTTTTTTGACATATATTAAATTTTCAAGAATGTTCTGTGAAGGCAATGCTAGAATATTACAGTCTTTAAACTTATCTCTAAGTGATACTGCTGGTCTCAATTGGTAAATCTGTCTGATACTGATCATGTGTTGTGCTGGGAATCGAACCCGCGACGGCCCTTTTGTAAACCTTTGTTGTTTACATTGAGCCACGGAGGTGGTTATTTTCAAATTAATTGACCCGAAATGAGTGATTTTCTTGGAAGTTGGAACGGATGTGAAAAGGCCGTCAAAGGCCGACGCCGCGCGGTCTGACCCCGGCTTAGGGCTCCGGTTGCTCGTGAAATGACTCGAGACCATTCCGCCACATAAATCTATTAAAAGAATCAGTAGTTTATTTGTTCATTCAGTGTGACGATGCAAAATACAGGGGAAGCAATCATAAACTTAAAATTTTCCTTTATTATTGCCCCACGACGCCGCAGACAGTCCCCCATGAAGCAAAATAATGTTTTTTGGATGTACATGTAGGTGTTACCTCCGATTTTGATTTTGAAGTGCGAGATGTCTTTAGATTTGTCTTAATCCCTTGACTGTCGTAGTATACATTTCATGGTAAAAATATCTAACACGGCGTCCGTAAAATACCAAATATGCAGTCAGGCTTTTTGGTTTTTTTAAATACTTAGTAGTTATAAATTTAAATAGGTACTTAAATAGTTATTATTATTATTATTAAAGTCTTTATTGCACACAAAAATAAAATACAAAGAACATTTAACATAAATGATGAAGTGTACAAAGGCGGTCTTATCGCTGATAGCGATTTCGTTCCAAACAATCTCAGTTATGGAAGCTTTTTGTGCAAAGTAAAAGGTGAATAACTTTAAATATCAGTAGATACGAGATAAACACTTAGTTAAATAAAAATAAAAAACATAAATAAGTACAATAATAAATACACATAAATCTATCTAACACTAGCTTTCCGCTCGCGGCTTCGCCTGCGTGGAATAACTTTATCGCGGATATTTGTTTATCCCGCGGGAACTACTCACTTTATAGGGATAAAAAATATCATATGTCTTAATCCAGGATATTTTCTACCTATATACCAAATTTCATCCAAATCCGATCAGCCGTTTCGCTGTGATTGAGCAACAAACAAACAAACAAACATTCGCATTTATAATATTAGTTAGATTTTCAGACATATTTAACAGTTATTAATACAGTAAAAACTCTCGAAAGACATGGTCTCATTAAAATTGTGTTAAAACTGTGAGAATAGGTTAAGGCATTTCGAAAATATTTACAGGGTTTAACTAGTAATCACTCCAACTTTCAGCCCTCTTTCTTGCACTGTGAGATAATGTCAAAAATGTATTTTCTTAATATTTTTTTTCCAACTCGTGTATTTCTTAATACATAGCAGATAAAGCATCGAAACAAAATCACAGCTACGTAGTTTGGGAGTATACCCTATAATTTGATTTATATTTTAATACGTGAAAAATAAAAGAAACAAATGTCAATTTATTTTTTGACAGCTCTTTCCAACAAGTTTTTTCGAAGTACAATTATGACAGATGTTTACCTATCTACAAAAAAAAACCTGTACCTAAAATCTATCAAATAAGTAAATAATTTTACATGTCTTGACAAGAAAACATCATTGCTCTCTGGACAAAAAATATTACAGTATTTCTCTTCTCGAGATCAAAGAAGAAACAGACATAAGAACTGGCTTATTATATCCATTTACGATGCGGTAAACGCGTAATGTTATAATAATATTCGATATACATTTCGGATGTTTGGACATCTGTCTACGAAACAAACTTCCCTGAATGCGAGACTTCCAGACGCCCCGGTGACATACCTATTTATAGAATGGGTATGTTAGGTAGGTATACCTATGTTTTGTCGTGAGAATTTGTATAAGTAAGTTGTTCATCATCAACAGCGTCACGTCACTGTACGGGTCTAAATGGGACGTAATGGGCTGTATTTGTATGTCCAAGGATATTTATGCTTCCGATTAGCGAAGTTAAGCAATGTCTGGCGCGGTCAGTCCTTGAATGGGTGACGCGTGTTACCGTGCTTCGGAGGGCACGTTAAATAGCTAGGGGGGGGGGGGATTAAAAACACTGACTGTCAAGTGAACACTAGTCTGACTGACAAAAATCACTAATCTGCACTGGGTCTGCGTGGTGGATTAGCACATACCCTCTCTCTGGACAGGAGGCTGTGCCCCAACAGTGCCCCCACTTCATTTGGGATAAAGGTCGTGATGTCATTTTATTATGTATATGTCGGGAAGGGCGTTGGGCGGGCGTTGCTAGCGAGCGGCACTTCTCCAGACATCTCGTGGTATAGAGTTGCTCGGGTAATTGCAAAGCTACTATAGGTGAATATGATATCGGAATGACACCAGGGTTTAATAGGACGAGACAATGGTCCGCCACTGATAAAACACAAGCCCGATCACCTTAAACTCTGAAACTCTGTGAGGAGACAATTACACACCACTTACCCGCACACAAATAATGACTCAATTATGATCATGAAATCTAAGATGCTTACCGGTGAAAGGTAAACATTTGCACGCCGCTCATGCCATCCAACTTAGTTCTCGCGTGCAATATGTGAGATTCATCCGGTCTACCTAGTCTACAATCCCTCCTGCTCATATTCCATGATCAGCTTCTTATCAAGTAACGACTCACCGAATCCTCCCCTCGACAGAGATAATAAGTAATCAAAGTCACCCCACGCTCGTTGATGTGTTATGTATTGGTCCATCTCCTTCGACGGCTGGTAGTATTATGAATGATCATTATTGATGTGCAGCCCTAACATGACAGTAAACGTCACCGCGCCGTTCCGGCGATACCAGCGCCACCTCATTCACTTTCCGTAGCGACATCGCGTACTGTGATAGTCATACGTTGGCTCAAATTATAAATTCCGTCGCTAATCTATCAGTATTTACGATATAATAATATGTCGAACGTTTATAAGGAGTGACATTATATCAAGTAAGAAGATCAATAAACACTACAGTTTCTTCTCGCCTAATTTTAATTTTCATTAAGGTATTAAAATATGGAATATTGTCTCAGAAATGACAGAAATTTCGCCGTTGCCAGTCTAGTACACTCTCAAAAACATCGGCTTTTATCGGTCACCACAAGCTTTGACTATAAAACCACTATCTGAATCCTAATCACCCTTACCTAACGTCGCTCGTCTCCCTCAGGACTACTGCAGTTACTACCTAATAAGGTTCAACAAGGCCCCGCAGTTCTGTCGCAAGATAGAAGAAGCACCGCCGCCGCTGCGCGAGCGCCGACCTCCGACGAGAAAGACGGAGAGACGTGTGGAGGTCATTGAGGTGCGGGAGAGGGAAACAAACCTGCCCGCCTCTTTTACGGTCACTGGCTTATCTAAGGTAACTTAATACCGGACCACGGTAATTGAATTTCGAAGACTGGAGGTCTAAAGGTCACTTGGAATAAAATACAGAAAAGAAAACTTATGCACAAGGGGCTAGCGATTGACCTCAATCACACCTGATGGTAAGTGAGGATGAGGCCGAAGGTGGACTCACTATCACTCCGAAACCCCAACTCCTTTTGGCTATTTTATCTTGCTACTTGACGGCAGGGATAGATCAGATGGTAGCTAGCCAGGCAGACATTAAAAATGCATTACCATTAACCAAACCGATACTAAATATGTGCTCCGTTGGGAATCGAACCCGCGACCCACGGAGGCACATTACAATTTTTAGACATGGTGGCGGTTTAAATTTCTTTTTCCGCAAAATACTCTATACAAAAGATTCAATAAAGTAGGTATTCAGGTAATTCCATTAAAATGTATCACCATATTTATATTACAAAAAGGGGATTTTAGACAAATTAGTTATGTATACCACATGTCCTTCTTGAAAACCCTGCCAGGTGCCCACCAATCTATTACAAACCCACCAATCCTAGACCCTTGGTGGCTGATGGCTCTCCTAGAGAGGATGCCGCATGCCACTGCAGTTAGAAAGTCAGGGCTATATTATTCATGAGACAATATTTTCAGCGTAAATAAAAAAGAACTTCAATCTGACCTGATAAAGGTCGCTGTAAGTCGCTAGATGCAGGCCGCTTCCTGGACAAATTATCTATGTTCAGCATTGGCCGTCCTGTAGCTGGTATGATGATGACACAATCAGGTAAACATTACACAGGAGATACACAAAATGCAAATATGATGTTTATCCTAATTGCTGGTGTTGCAAGGTGGCGTCAAAGAAGTCTCCAACTCAGAAGTTCTCAAGAATAGTCAATGCTGTATAATATGAACCATTATTTCAGGAAGAACAA
This sequence comes from Oegoconia quadripuncta, assembly GCA_949316235.1. Classification (NCBI taxonomy): domain Eukaryota; kingdom Metazoa; phylum Arthropoda; class Insecta; order Lepidoptera; family Autostichidae; genus Oegoconia; species Oegoconia quadripuncta. Next base: position 2,188,154 of record OX438748.1, read on the forward strand.
TCAGATAAGGTCGAGTTGGCAATACCGACGATCGAAAGGAAGTCTTTGGCTGGTTTCCTCAACAACGTATCTCCAGAAAGAAAGGAGCTGGCAGAGCTGGTGTACCAGGACATAATCAGACCCTCGGGGGAGACCTGGGACGATATCAAGGGCTTAACATCTGCAAAGAATCTACTGGTCGAGTCTGTGGTGTTTCCAGTGAGGTTTGGTTATTTTTGTGAATGGATTATACGAGCTCATCTATCTCAAATAGCTGGAACAAATCAGTGGTACTTCTTCTTCTTGTATCAATGAATAGCTAATTAAATAATGTGCTTCCAAAGTAGTAACAGTCCCGTGGTCGAATATTCTAAAGTCTGGTAATCAGAGATATTGTCTAGCACTTCTAGAGGCTGTTGATCAGGCTTAGTCTCAGTTAGCATCCATTTTATGTGAATTGTCAATTTGGAAAACACTAATCGAAATCACTTGATGTGTATCCATTATTGTCAGAACGTTTCTCAATTAATATTGATGGGAAGCTAGTTGAACTGGGAAAATAAAATTCTGATGGCGAGGTTAGTCAACTTTAAAGTCGTTCAGCGCAATATTGAATTATGATCGAAATTTTGCTGAGGGATAATATCAGTAATCACAAGATTCGCCAGAGAAGTTTAGCTCAGAGAATTGGTAAGTTGAGGTGGCAACGGACTGGTCACATCTGTCGCAGAACCAATTACCGTTGGAGAAAACGAGTGGAGACCACGTCTTAGAAAATCTAATATAAAACATTCCTTACTGATGGTATCACGACCTGCGCAAGGTGGCTCGCAGTAACTGGAAAAGGAGAACCGAGGATAGGATCGGGTTCAGTGGCAGGGAAATAATTGAGGCCGATGTAGAGTAGATCCAGCAGCCAGATCAGAGTCACAGAAACCATTGTCATGGTTACGACCCACCAAAATTGCACAGTGACTAAACTAACATTCTATGGAACTTGCTTACTATATAAAAAAACCGCCATATTGAAAATGTCTCTGAATGATTAATTTACTAGTGAATGGGCAAGACTCATACTTACTCCTTACTTTTGTCAAACCTTATCGAATAATAAAATACCGAAAGTAAAAAAAAAGTAGGTACGAGAGTGATCCGAGATCGTCTTTTGTTTATATAGTTAGCAAGTTCCATAGAATGACACTTGAGGAAGTAGTCTCCGACTAATTGGTACTCATGGGCGATGACAATGTTCCAGAAAAAAATTCTCAACCTATGAAATGGAATTGAGCGATTGATAATGAGGTGTAACTTTACGTATAGATATCCAGAGGTGTTCACCGGTCTCCTGGAGCCGTGGCGCGGGGTGCTGTTGCACGGGCCGCCCGGCACCGGCAAGACGATGCTGGCGCGGGCCGTGGCCGGTGAGAGCACCTGCACCTTTTTCAACGTCGCCTGCAGCACCATCGTCAACAAGTGGCGCGGTGAGAGCGAGAAAATTATCAAGGTATAGTCTAATTTGGTAAGATAATTGATGTGTACGTATGACACACTACTGGCCTTCGGACCTATATCTCAACCCCTGTGTTGAGATATAGGTCCCGATCGTATGAGTCTTGATGTGTAGGTAAATATACTGTATAGAATTTAAACAATTAAAAAATTTTGTTTTCGGACATTTGTAGCAGGCCTGGTCTCAACTCTTCTAATCTGCTTAAGAAACAGGAACGAAAGACAAGAAAAGTTTTGTATGTTGTGAAAACCTGTTAATTCCGATCAAAATACTTTAATAAAAGAAGACTGTCCATTCATATAACGATTTAATTTAGCCGCAGCGCTAGCTGCCCCATTTGAAATGTCCTGTATTGTGTGGTGACTCCTTGGTAAAAATATCGATGCTATTTTCTTAGGTGCTCTTCGACATGGCGTCCTACTATTCGCCTTCAATAATCTTCATCGACGAGGTGGAAACTTTGGCGTCGGACCGCTCGGCACCTGGCGAGCATGAGGCATCTAGACGGCTCAAGTCCCAGCTGTTGACTGAGTTGGATGGGATACGGGGCCGTGAGGGGGTCGTGTTCCTATTGGCCAATTCGAATATGCCATGGTAAGTTTTTTTCAGAGTTATAGATAATGTGTGGACGCCCTCCTCTATAGCTACCTGAAGATTGTAAATATGACCTTGACTATGCGTATCTGACTTGGTGAATGAATTTTATTCACATTGCAATATAGGTATCTAATCCATTTTTAGGGTACCGTTTACAGAGGCAAGAAATAGTTATAGTTTCTCAATGTTAGTCAGTTGTCACAGTCAGTGGTGGCAGTAGCTCCGCTTTATTAATTTGCTTTTGACTACATATTAAGGTCGTAGAAAGATCGTTGAATTAACCATTCAATTAAATGCCTATAGATTTACATTAATCCTTCAAATTGGCTTCGGTACATACGGTCTTGCTTAATAAAATTTGTTCTTACAAGTTTGTGGAGTAACGTTGCGTCGTTGTAAAGCGATTTTGGCCCACATTGGGCGCCAATTTACACTTTCCCCTAACAACCAATAAATGTTTCACGCAAGGCTCAGGCCTATTCTCCCTATGACTTCGGTGTGATTGACGAACCTTTACATATGCCTTTAGAATTTCTTGCCAGGTTTCCACAATTACTACCCTTCATCGGAAAGCCGATAATTACATTAATGAATCAAAGTTTTATTGGGTAAAGTGCACAACATATATCGAGTTCTTTGATGGATATGATTCGAAGTGACGAAATCATTCGAAGAGCCAAGGTTAAGTTTGTAGACATAACCTACAAAATAAGCTCAAGCTATTGGAACTAATTCTGACGAAGTCTGGATCGTTGTTCGTTATTTTTCTATACACAATGCGTTAGCATTTGTCTGCAATCACAGCTGACGTTCAATGAATATGAAACTGAAAATGGAAACGCGCGCATCTAAAACAACCTATTTATTGCAGGGAAGTGACTAATTTACAAAACAACCAGGTTACAATAATTGTTGCTCGACGGCAGGCTTAGATAATAAGATGGTAGGTAGCCAGGCGGATATTTAAAAGATCTACCACCCACCAAACCCAGTATCTACTAAATATGTCGATCTTCGTTTCGTAAACCCCATGTTATTAACATTGAATCACGGAGATAGATAGGTGAAGAAGTTTACTTTATTAATAAGTACTTATTTATTTGGATCCAATTACAGGGAAATCGATCCAGCAATGCTACGAAGACTCGAAAAGCGCATTTATATCCCCCTACCAGACCACAGAGCGCGCACGGAACTCTTCGAGACCTACCTCAACGCAAAGACCATAGAGGTATACCCGAAGGTGGATTACCAGCAGTTAGCGGCGAAGACCGAGGGGTACTCCGGCAGCGATATCAAGCTGGTGTGCAAGGAGGCGCTGATGGCTAACGTTAGGAGGATGCTGCCTAATATGAACGGAAAAGGTAAGGGCGTTTATGAAGCACGGTGTGAAGACCACAGAAAATGCATAATGTTGGCTACATTTAACGTATCTTACCTATCTACAATTTAGCTTGACAGAGATGTTAGTGCGAAAATTTTGTTACTTTGTCTGAATCACCCTACGAAAACGAATTTGGATGATTTTTGCCGAACGTTATGCTGGAATATACATTAGATTTCGGTTATTTCCACAATGTCAAAAAATTTGCTGATATAGTGTTGAAAGAAAAAAAAAATGTGCCACTGTAGTTTCGAGTTAGATATTCAATATTTTAAGTGAACATTCTGACGTCAGGTATTGCTGGAATCCTCATGTCTACTACGCAGAGAATGCTTTACCTATTTTTATAATGTAACTACTTATATCCCGAGAAACTGTGCATAGAATAGCGCAAACGAAACATACAAGTCCTATAATAACGAATAAATAAATATTTCGGACACTTCCACCAATCATATAGTCCCAAACTAAGCAAAGCAAAAAATAACGGATAAATACATAAATATTTATATAAACATCCATGACTCGGGAATAAATGTTCCTATTCATCACACAAACATTTAGCTCTCGCGGGATTCGAACCCGCAACCGTTGGTTTCGCTGACAAGGTCACTATCCACTACACCAACCGGTCGTCGAATATATAAATGGTTCTAAAAAGCAATGAAGTTATTTAGTTGTCTTTGTCAAAAGGGGCAACGCAGACGACGGTCTTTTTGTCGAGGTTCCCCAAAGACATACAGACAGACTTTGATATCGTATAAATAGCATTAGGTATATCAATTATTGATATTGTTAACGTGGTTTTTCCATTTTCCAGTTAGCCAACTGAGTCGTAAAGACAGATTGAATTTGTCTGACATACTGACCGCCATAGAGAAGACCAAGCCCGTCTCCAAGAACTTGGCAAAGAAGCACGAAGATTGGCAAAGCGAGTTGGGGTGCTCCTAACGAGTGACTCTAAAGTTTTAAAAATTATTTATTAATTTTGTTTATTTCTAACCTTACTATGTTCGACAAGTATTTTTCTTTTTTTTAAACATGTTAAATAGCACAAATCAATAGATTTATATTGGCAAAAATATATATCAGTGTTAACATATATTATTGGTAAAGATAATTTTTGTTACACGACTTACATAATTATTACTTTGTATGGACCGGGTTAATTGCAACAAGCAAAATGGCATCACCTCAACCTTATTAGTGCCTGATTTCCGTTTTGGTACCAAAACTGTCGGTACAAGGTTACGTCTGGCCATTTATAGTACCGCTAGATTCTAAGAGATGGCGCTGTTTTACCTTCTAACTTAACGGCGGAGGAGATTTGTTCGTGCGACCATATCAATTATAAATTATTAGTTTTAAAAGAAATCTCAGTTCTACCAACTTAACTGTCAAATGAGCGATGTCACCACGTCCAAACTATTCTGTCACTGTTCTTCTTCTTCTTCTTATTTTTGAGGATGGCAACCAGTCAACCTCATTGTCGAGGGACATTACTGCCAGTTTCGAGTGAAAATTTTTATTTGTCTTATTTCTTCAGTTTATAGGTCAGTCTCAATCAAAACAAGTAATTCGTCGTATACAGAGTCTAGTCACGGTCAAGTCATTCTTCAGTAAAGTGGCAGAATGCTTTACAAAAGATTTTGGCGGCTTCTTGTGGGAACCCGAAAGCTCCGTTACGCACTTTAATTTACACTTCCCTTCACTTGTACACCATCACTAACGTTTGCTGCACAATATTCTGCCATTATTAAGCTTCAAAAGTTATAATGCACAAATTTTAAGACTTATAAAGAAAAATGCTACTTCACTCGCCGAGTTCCCGCCAAAAAGCCCTGTCACTGTTCCTAACCTAATTCACGTTGCATAACCCCCATTTTTTTTCGTTTCATTCTCTCCTCTAGGAGAAGGCAAAGGGATCTAGCCCATAACAGCCATGCCTTATTTCTCTTATTTCTTCAGTTTATAAGTCAGTCTCAGTCAAAACAAGTAATTCGTCGTATAGTTGGCGTATACAGAGTCTAGTCACGGTCAAGTCATTCTTCAGTAAAGTGGCAGAATGCTTTACAAAGGATTTTGGCGGCCTCTAGTGGGAACCCGAAAGCTTCGTTACGCACTTTAATTTACACTTCCCTTCACTTGTACACCATTACTAACTCTTGCTGCACTATATTCTGTCATTATTAAGCTTCAAAAGTCAGAATGCACAAATTATAAGAATTATAAACAAAAATGCTACTTCACTCGCCGAGATCCCGCCAAAAAGCCGCATAACCCCCAAATCTACCTACCTATATTATTTTTTTATTTTAATTTACAGCAATCACAGAATAAGTTGGCAAAACTGTACAACAAGATTTTAAGTACTATGAGTGGTGGGCTGGCAGTGCTAAAAGGCCTAATATTCACGGTCCCTTTCCATAAATTGGGAGGGTATATAATAAGAGAAAGAGGGAAATGGTCCCTATTTAAGGCGACCGAACCGTTACGATCGAGAACTGTAATACCAAACATAGGGCAGTTAGGAAGCTCAGTCGTTGCGTGGCGTGTACCTATTGTTTGACCCTGATCCTTAATCTCTTCTTTTTTGTATTCATGAATGCAATTAGGTACTAAAGCCGAGGTATTCGTTGTTTTTTTTTTGTCGTTTAATTCCGCATTTATATTTTGACTGTCTTTCAGGGGCCGGTTTTCAGTGCAAAGTATAATAAACAATCAGTCCTCCTGCGGATCTGCTCATTTCTGATACGATCCCGCAGGTTACCTTGGTAGATCGACAGAAATCAAAGCAAAATGAATTATATTTCGACGTAATTATGGTTAATTTTCAGAACGACCGGTTGGAAGCGGGCTGCATCCAGCGATATCCCGCGACCTTCTTCAGGCTAAAATCGGGAATTCTATGAAGGCATATGTCCAGCAGTGGATCTCCTAAGGCTGATATGGTGATGATGAAGGTTTAACTTTTCTTAAATGTTAACATACATAATTGTATGTTAGTTTTACTTAGTGTAGGTACCTTTGTAAAGTTACAGTAATATATTTGGTCACCTTTTCCTACTGCTTAATGATGAGAAATGGTATATGTAGATGTAGGTACTTACCGCAGATATCACCAACGCATGCGTATCAAATACGTATGAATAGATTCGTATGTATATATGATTAAATTGTGTACTGTTTTTTTTGTTTGTTTATGTGCACTTGACCTCAATCACACCTGGGGGTCTACTCTCTAACGAAAATAGCTTCGGATGGCCGTAACTTCGAACTTTTTCTTTTGCAGTTTGCCGTGTCAATTATAAACCAATCGACATTATTATACTTTTGTTGTATATAGTTGGACATCACAAGTTAGTACGGGACGCAAGGAACGTCTGAAGTTATGCAAATAAAGGATTCTTAGCAAAAGAAAAAGTCCGAAGTTACGGCGGTCCGAAGCTATTTTCGTTAGGAGTAGACCCCCTGATGTTAAGTGAAGATGAGGCCGAAGGTGGATACGTACTGACCCGGAAACCCCATCTTATTTGGGGAACTGGCTATCTTATATCTGACAACCGGAACACAACAATGCTATTAACATAGAGTAAGGAATTACTTAACTGTACAGGAATTATTTATGTCTGCAGTTTAAAGACAATTTAATTTTGCCTTTATATCATAAATGGTAATCATACATAATTCTATTCATATAAACTACACACATCTAATAAGTCTGTCTTATTTAGAATACTTTGTCTTTTTCTAAACTAATAAATTATTACTTGAAAGGTAGAGACGAAACATTTGAACTAAAATGATTTATTAGTTGCTTACAGTTTTTATGGATGGCGCATTACAGTTAGTCTGTAATTAAGTGTAACTGTATTAAGTCTAATAATCTTTGTCTACCGTTTCTTGTGTGGGTTCCTTTCGCCGCTTCTTTTCCCACTGGTTATTTACCATTCCGTAGCGGTAGTAGATTGGACCTACTGACTGACAGAGAAATGCTTAATCCCTATTTTTATTTCCATTAGATTTAAATTGACATCAAACAAATGATATCATGTATCTTATGTTGAAATAAATGCTGGAAGTTTGAAGTCTATATTTGAGAGGCGTTTGATATTTAACATGCATGAACAAATGATGAAAGTACACAAAGTCTGTGCATCCGCACTTTTTTGTAACGAAGCTAGCCAGTTGAAATATTTCTCCCCGGCCGCCATGGCAATCGCAACCGGGTTTAGGTCCCGATTTCGAAAGACATATAAGCGAAAGCCATTTTTGCGACGCCAGATAATCGAAGTGCCATATTAACGAAACGCCATTTAGCCGATGGGCCATTTAATCGAAAAGACAAATATGCGAAAGCCATAACATCTAATGTACAGTTGTGCGATGAGTTCGAAAATATTACAAATAAGTATGTCAACCTAACATCGAACTTCTGAACCTAACCAACAGTGTCGGGGCCATATTGCTCGCTCGCTACAGATAGGGGTCTGTACATTCGATCTTACGGCTTTCGCATATTTGTCTTTTCGATTAAATAGCCCATCCTTAGATTAATGATTGGTCTCCGCGCCGCTACGACTAGATACCGCACTATGAAGAAAAAACAGGTTCCTGAATGCGGCAACTCAATATTGTAGTGTGTAGATTTATACAGTACTTACTGATGGTATGTGATGCCAGTATCTTTCTTGTTTTTTGTAGTATTGTTATTACATAGTTTGACTACGCAAACCGGCATTTTGCTTCAGTCTTAAACCAAAATTTGAAATTTGAACTTGTGGCGTGACTGCGCGGGTACGCCGAATACGGCGTAGTATTTGTTGCCGCATTTTTCGAGTACGCCGACGGTATCTAGTCGTAGCGGCGCGGAGACCAATCATTAATCTAAGAGCCCATCGGCTAAAAGGCGTTTAGTTCTAACTTCGATTATCTGGCGTCGCACAAATAGCTTTCGCTTATATGTCTTCCTAAATAGGGTCCTAAATCTATCGCAACAGCCTCGTAGCATGACACGCGCGATAAACGTGTCGCGTGAGATTTGTCATGCTCATTCGTTTGGACGAAATATACAACTATACTCACTACTACTTACGTCGCGTGCGACAAACGATATATGCTACGCCGGCAGCTGTCAATGAAGAAAAAATTTTCTCTTTTTAAAACAAGTTGCCAAAGAAATGCTATTCTCGTTTCACAACTATTGGTGTCGGTTCGAAACTAAACTAAAATCAATTTTAAACTAGGTCTGTCTTTTTCCCTCTGGAACAATATAACGTGACAGCACCAGTCTTTAATCTGGTTTTAGTTTAGTTCGTGGGCAACCGAATCGACACCATTGTTCTTCAATTTTCCTTTTCCTTTGATATTAATTACATTATATTTTAAATAAATAAAAGGCAAACAAATTGTTATTATATTTTAATGAAGACATTTATACAACCGCTCGCACCATACAAAATATTCATTTAAAAATACATATTTTAGCTTAGTTTACTTGCATGTTCAATTCCTGCACATATACTAAAGCATTTTGGGTTCAACTTTTAAACAAAAATAATCTAATAAAATCAACAAATTACAATAATGATAAACTAAATGACTTGATATTTTTTTAATACAAAACTGTTTAACTAAAAAATGAACAACCACTTAATATATTCGTATTACTACAAAATATTTCAATAAAACATAATTATAGTCGTGTATTGTCTATATATTTTAGATGAAAACTATTTTTACATATGCAACAATACTAAAATATTTTCAATATATACAGGTTGTAAAATTATTATTGAAGAAGCTGTTTAGAGTGTCAAATGTCAGCCATCATTATTTAATTGGAAATATAACAAGAATAATTCATTCTAAAAATACATTGAAACTAAAACTATTCCCTTTTCATGACAGTGAACAATACAATTAAACACGGGGACAATCGCGCTATTTTACAACGGTTTCACAGTTCGAACGGACCGTTTATGGTTTAGCTGATGTAAAAAATGATTTTAACATCAGCTAAACAAAACCAAAAATTTTTCTGAATGATTAAGTCGTTGACTTGCCAAAGTAAAACTAAACGCTACACGATTAGAGGTTACCACGAGCTAACGAGCAAGAGCTTTTCAGTTAGGGGTTTGTTGAGGTATTATCGTTCAAAATTAGCGCGATTGACCCACAGTACTAATTTGTTATAGTTACATGTTAATTTAATTAATAATCAAACGATCTAAGCGTACTGGCAGTATTTGTTAGATCGTATTCGATAATACTCTCCTCTAAATTCACCTAGAATTCTTTACGCACAAACCTATACCGGGTTTTCGTTCATCAATGTAAGTACCTATATATCACTTATCCAGTGGTGGTTTATGTATAACGATGTATGCTTTTTAAAAGATTTTGGCTCAATTAAATGAGTCTGCAGTACGCAAGAGCCTCTGCAAGTGGCTTTTGATTTCAAAGTCACACGCGTGTAGTCGGCAAGCGGCACAGATAAAACTCTCACATGTATTTTAAGGTTATGTTACAGTAACTAGGATCCAGAGGTTTCTAGTTAAGCATTCAGTCTTAATTGTTTAAATAAGTACCGCAATTGTTGTAACAGACTTATTATTAGTTAAGCCGTAACCGGCCTCTTCCTTCTTTTCGAGTCGAGGCAAGTTTCAAATTTAATTGGACCAACACTTACGCCCGTATTAATAAACCATTCTCAAGATTGAGAACAGTCTTGTGACTGGTCTCAAGTAAACGTGTTGATTAATAAACCTAACTTGAGACCTGAAACGCGCGTGTTAACAGTTTCACGTATTAATAAATGAAACTCAAGATTTTCCTTCCTGTTGATATACAAAATCTTCCTTTCAATAAATTTAAAGATACTATAAAACAGAAACTTACTAAGAAAGCATGACTATTTAGATGATAAACAATCATGGACATAAACACCCCGTTCGCATAACCTGGCTATTTCACAATTAATAATGAAATATTATAATATAAAATAATAATTTTGTAATATAAAAACCTTTTTTTTAAAGAGCGACCTCTCGAGTTTCTTGCTTGTTCTTCTCAGGGGAAAATTGCCTTTTGAACAAGCAGTAGTTTTAAAAATGTAAAATCTGACTATTTTAAGTGTACCCTGTGTACGTACAAAATAAAGCATTTTTGATTTGATTTGATTAGACTATCATTAATTGAGAAGTGATCTCAGCTGAGTAGACCTCAAGATTGGTTTATAAATTAGCACGGAGCTTGAGTTAGCGTCAACTTCTTAAGACGCACCTGAAATACCACGCTTCAGTGGCTGAATAGGCGATGTAACTATAACGTAACACCTTAAAAATGTACCCTATTCAATAGCAAATAAATCATTTGTATTTGTATTTGTATTTGCATCTCGGGTGATACAGCCTCAAGACTTGTATTGAGACTGGTTTATTAATACGGGCCCTAGCCACTCTTGCCACCACCGCTCTGTAATACTTTTTCGATGTATCATTAACAATTAGAATTCCTTGACATGGGGCGCATCAAACAATTGAAAAACTATTTAAAAAGATAGCACGGGTTTCACAGTGCAGTGCGAGATACGACTAGTATTCGATGTTTCCGAATGCGGCTCCCATCGAGGAGACTAAAGCATCCCGCGGTAAAGTGACGTAAACCTTCAAAGAATTGGTGAAGATTTGACAAGACAATTTATTGGATCCCTGTATATCTTACCATAATATTTAAGAATTGACTAGAAACAAATAACCGAGGGTCATGACCCCGGATCCGCTGTTGGAAATAACCGATAGTAATTCATAAAACAATCCCCGATCTATATCGTAAAGACATGGCAATTCAGGAGAACTGAAATTTAATTGTGGACATCTTAAAGTATTTGAATTTCCATTTCGAAACTGTCTGAGGTATCAGCGCAAAAAATCATCTGCTGTATTTAGCTTGAGAGAAAGAAAATGTTGTTTTTGTTAAATTCTGTTAAATATGTTGTAATAATGTTGGTCTTTGACCTCGACTATAGGGACCTCGGACTTCGGGACTGTTAAATATGTTGTAATAATGTTTGTCTTTGGTCTCGGCTATAGTTTCCTGGTGGTCCGTGTTCCTTTACCATGAATGAGAGAGATACAGATTCCTCTTTCTTTCCATATACCGACCAGTATCTTATTACAATGGAAGTGAACCTACCTTAAATACTGAAGAAATTTAATTTTAAAGCAAGAAAAACGAGACAAAATACCGAAAAAACAATATTTTTATGATACCGTTGATCAGAGGATTAACTATTAATAAACATTGTATATTATAAGAAGAGATATAGGGAGACCCCTTGTGTAGCACCGCTCTATGCCGTCATCAGCTACGCCGTGACGTCAGCGTTACGCCCCGTAGTCATCCCAGTGCTACGCGAGGGGAAGATGCGGGGAAGGTGGTCACTCCTGTTTGAGCTATTGTCAAGAGCGCGCGTGTCAATTGTTGATTTACGCGTTGTCTCATTTCTGGACTCTAACAGTATATTAATAAAATCTTTTAAAATTATGACGTAAGATATACTGATCTGTTAAAATTTTTATCTCAAGTTGGGAATATTGATGATGAAGAAGTTTCCGCGCCAAATGTCTCGTGCGACAATTTGAGCTCTGTGTCTGATTTTGCAGAAAAGTTCACGTGTGAAAGCAGATATGATGCCAAGTGGAGGTCAGCCGACATCCATTACTGATGAACAAGACGCCTCTCAGAGCATAATTTACCACAAACAGACGTTATATTCAATTCTGACCTACAGACCAATTAGTTGGTCCGTGGGGAATTTTAAAAATACCTGAAAAGCCTGCTCCAAGCTACAACATTTCTTTATATTTCCAACGGACCAACTGCCTAACAAATATGTGAATTAGGCATTCTTTCAAAGAAATACTACGAGCCGTACAGTAGCGGAATACCAAACGTCTATAGTTACACTTTATTTTTTTTTTGGAATTTCGTACATGTTATTAAACATTTGTTAGAAGTCGAAAGGATAAACATAGGTGACCATAAGGCCAAATTAAAATGTTTTGTAATTGTAGACTTTTATATTCATTTAACTGCATATATAAAAAGCAATGTAATCGTCATTAAAAGAACAGGTATTACTTTCCTTACTTATTCATTCGTATTACTATTTTAATGTAACAAATTTTTAATATAACCCGCAGCTCTTTAAAGTCAGGTTAAATAGGCATCTTCTGGGAAAGCTCGTTCCATCGTAGACCTTATCTCGACATTAGTCCAGATTAAGGTCAAGAGCGATCCCATTCTAATTAAAAAAAAAAAAAAAAAAACAAAATATAGAAACTGTTCGATATTTATTATTACTTTATTAAAAACGTTTAACAATTTGTGAGTTAACAGATCCTATTACTACATTTAAATATTTGAAACCGTTTGAGATTTTTTTATTAACAAAGGAACTTCAAAGTATTTAATATTGTATATTTGTTATACTAAACATTATCGACCCTGTCATTTATATTTTCGAACCCCGCTTTGTGTCTCGGGATAGTACATCCAGCATCATTTTATTGCAATACTAACCTTAATTGCAATATTTAATGCTGACTATTCCATAGAATCAATGCCACAGCATTGATACATGCTATTGTTTTGCATCTTCTCCATATTCAAGAAGGAAACTAAAGATCACAAATCAACAAAAAGCTTATTTTCCCGAAACCTGCTGACTGACACGAGGCTAGAGGTCATTGCTCGAGTTCCTGGTCGCGAGCCGATTGGGTGAGCTCGGGCGCCTAGCGGCGGACTGACCGCGCTGTTCTATCCAACAGTACTAATTAGGATGTCAAATATCCCATTTAAAAATAAATTTAATTCTACAAATATGAAGTTAAAAAGGTCCAACAGCGGCACAACTCAGAGAATTGAAAAAAAAAATATGGAGACGATGCAGATCAACAACAAGTACATACAGAAAATACAGAATTGCATAATTCGACACTAAAATATTTAAGTACATTGATATTTTTGATTGCACGAGACCTACGTGGCCTCGATGTATGAAACAACCACGGAAGTCTTCACGGAATGTTTGTAGTAACGAATATTGCTACAACGAAATATGAACAAATTATCATTTATAGGTGAAGCATATTTCGTCTCATCATACCGTACCCCGCCCGTTTTGTTTGAAAAGCTCTCAATCGATTTTGAACAAAATACTTGCGGGTTATTATAATAGAAAAAATACACATGAGATTCCAATTTCAGGGCAGCCAAACACGATCACCGTCAATTTTTTTGAATCTCTTTCAATACGAGACATGTATAAACTGCTACACTTTGTGCGAAGCGCTTGGTGTGCAGTCGACGATAATTTGGAAGCTGTCAAAATCAAGGCATCTACGAAAGAACTAACCTGGAACTGTACTCGGCCTATTTTATTATGACTTTATATTATTTATATTATAACAAGTGATCGTGTGTGGGAGCCCTTAAGTGACATCATTTTAAAGCTCATTCTTCCCTTATTTTAAACTCGACACGTTTTCAAATTGACACATTTTCGACTCTATGTAAAAAAAACTATTAAAACAATATGGAGCAATAATCTGTGGCTTAGTCTTTTAAATTATTATTTTTTTGAGCTGCGTCAATCTGATTTGTTTCTTTTTTTAAAGTTTGTTCCATCAGAACCCAAAGTCGATTCGGAAAATTGATTTTTTTATTTAATAGGACATACTTCCACGGTGGTTCCATGTTTATCATAATCCTGTTCTGATGATGGGATCTATGAGAAATTGAGGGAACTCCAATTATAGGCATACTTATAGCGATTTTGGTATTTACACCAATGAGTCAAGCATTTGCATTCAGAAAGTATCATTTGGTGAAGTGGCTGTGATGGAGAAGATCAGAGACGGCCAACAACACAATTTGTTATCTCAGAACTCCGTCATTTAGAAACCGATTTGGAAAATTTTGACGACTGTTTTTTGTTTTGGTTTTATCACCAGGGTGGTCCGATATATGTATAGGTTTTTTTTATATGCACAACGGGTTGGTACTTGACCTCAATCACACCTGATGTTAAGTGAAGATGAGGTCGAAGGTGGAAGCGTACTGACCCGGAAACTCCAAAACATTTGGGGGACTGGCTATCTTATCTGTGACAACCGGAACACAACAATGCTATTAACATTGCTGCTTGGCGGCAGATTTAGATAAGACGGTGGTAGCTAGCCAGGCGGACATCTAAAATGCCCTACCACCAACCAAACCGAGTAACTTAAACATGTACCCCGCTGGGGATCGAACCCGCGACCTCCGAATCGTAAACCCAATGTTGTTTACATTGAGCCACGGAGGCGGTTACGATCTGATGATGCACTCCAGAGATAGAGAGCTGAAGTCGCTTGCAAGTTTTTGGCGTTTCAATTATATGGAAATAAAATGAAAATTTGAACCACAAGGGAAAACAATGAAAAAAATATTAAAGACTAGCCCGCATTATCCCGTCATAGCATGTGCAGGAATGGGACGAAGGGAAAAACTAAATGGATCACATGAAGCAAAAATTCTAAGCTTCATGTCATTAGCGTGTGTTAAACCAAGCATGCTTGTTAACTATTACTTAAGAACATGCCTTCTTAAGTATGAAATTTCTAGCAACTGTTTAGAATATTTATTGCTAGGGTAACAGCTTTTATGCCTGTATGGAGGGCACGCCACTGCTTGGGCCCCAGACTAATTAAAGGAATTGTAGAACCAAATGAGTGTCGTAAAAGCGACTAAGGGACTTTCCACCAAAAAACATCTATAGATTGCACGTTTTAACAGCGATGGGTTCACCTTCTGTCACGTGTGCGTTTCTGTATATTTCGTAAGGTGAACCGTGGATGTTGTTTCAATAAATGTTTGGAATATCTCTGACCACCCCATTCGGGATAAAGGTCGAGACGTTATGTAAGTAACTCGGTGTAACTCGGCAAACGGAAGTGACGCTAATTGAATTCAAGGCAACCTTATTTGTCAGTCAAAAACAAACACACTTCGTATAGAACGTCTAGTACAGCTGATTGTGACAAATTGATAACGCGCCGAGTTATAGATAAGATCATTCTTCTATTTATTATAGAATGATATGTTTCACAATGTTACTAAGTCACTAACTATGAGGAACATGTTCTGTATATGACACAAGCAATTTATATAAAATACTTACAATATTTTTTACATTATAAAAATCTGTTATTGCAGTTCACATTGGAAGATGTTATTCTAAGGTATCTAGTTAAAATATTTACAAAATTTGGTGTTTCTGTTTGTTGAACGTTCCTTTAGGATTTGTAACAGCCTTTGTGCGTGGCATTCTTTTCTTCTTTTGTTATGGGAAGCGACGGCGACGACGGTCAATGAAGTTTTCATTAGTCTATTAAAAAATAAAAACTTCATACTTATCGTTGCCGTTTAAAGGTAAGCGCATATTATAAGAGGGTCGCAGCGGGCCCTTCAGACAGCTACGTAATCCGCTCAAATTATACCGCGACGAAGTGGGTCATGAAAAATCTGTTTCATAAATAAATATTTCGGGCCCTTACACCAATCATCTATAAAACTAAGCAAAGCTTGTACTATGGAAATCGGGAATAAATGTTCGTATTTGTCATACAATCATTTATTCCTCGCGGGATTCGAACTCGTAACTGTTAGTTTCGCTGACAGGGTCACTATCGACTACACCAATCGGTCATCAATATCAATTCTAAAATAATCAAGCTATAGTTAGAAGGAAAAGTCATCACTGGATGACTTATGGTCTTTCATTGTCTGGTAAGGTAAACTCAATGAGTTATACATGGAGAGGAATATGCTTGGTTTTTCACTACGTGATGCGAACAGCCAAGGTAATGCAAATAAATAACAATAAATATCTTTGCACATACACACAGCGCCATCTAGTTCCACACTAAGCAACTAGGCTTGTATTATGGATAACAGATGAATAGAAATAGAAGAACGATAGCCACCGACATAGCCCATCAGTAAGTTGAAATGGAAAGAAATAAGAAATATTTGGGACACATAAACCAATCATCTAGTCACCAAACTAAGCAAAGCTTGTGCTATGGAAACTAGATAACGGATAAACATGCATAAATATTTATATATACATCCAAGACTCGGGAATAAATGTTCGTATTCATCACACAAACTTTTACCCCTCGCGGGATACCCCTCGTGAACAGGGCACATAATAGGTGTGGCATAAAAAAATGTCACAGGAATTCGCTGGAGCAGGTCCTCCAAATAGTCGCTCTGGAGAGAGGTCTAGGTCAGTAGGGGACGTCTTGTGGCTGATATGAGCGGGTCATATTTTGATGGTTGGATGGACGACCTGTTTGGTGTAGTGGTTAAAAATTCTAACTGCTATACCAAAAGATTGCGGGTCCGAATCCTGCTAGGGGCATAAGTTTGTATGATGAATACAGACATGTGTTCCAGAGTTATGGATGTTTTTCATTTATTTATGTATTAATTTACAAAAAAAATATGTATTTGTGTAGTCTATCAACCATCTGGTATCCATAATACAAGCCTAGTTGCTTAGTGTGGAACTAGATGGCGCTGTGTGTATGTGCAAAGATATTTATTATTATTATTTATATTATTGCACGAATGAAGGACGCAGATGCAGCCCGTCCCGTATCGCTGCGATCTGATATAATATGCGCGTACCTAATGACAATTTTGTGACATTATGCAACTAGTGACACAGTGTATCTGCAGTAATGGAAGATGTACAAAAATCTAGCTTTGTCTTTGTAGATACCACTTCATAAATTATTTATTGTTTTTATATTGTGTAAAGGGTCAACAAGGTATCAGGAACAGTTTGGACTCACATATTGTAGTACGTGTTAGGTCCATTTAATTAATTAAATCGTACCTATAAAATAATTGTATAGCAACACAACAGACTTCAGTAAGGTTCCATTTATCTCCGAAGTGGTTCATCCGATCTTAATCAAATTTAAATGGGACCACTCAGGCGGTGAGCCCTATCAAATTCATCAAAATCGGTTAACAATCGACGAAAATGTGGATGGACATATATAAAAAATCTTGGTGTCAAAATTGGATATTGTCAAATATTTGCATGTCATTAAAATGACTGAATTAGGAGGATCTTATTGTAATAACACCTAATGTAATGTACTCTATTCAAGAGCAAATAAATCGTATTTTGTTCTAAAAAAACAAATACATACAGACGAACATAGAACCTCCTGTTTTGGAGTCGGTAAAAAAATTGGATAGGCACATCGTCCTTTCAATAAATTTAAAGATACAAATAAAAAGGGAACTTATTCAAAGACAAAGATTTTTATTTTGTAGGTACACAGGGTACACTAAAAATAGTCAATTTTTACATTTTTCAAGCTACTGCTTATTCAAAAAGCATCTTTCCCCTGAGGATAACAAGCTTATTTCATTATTAGATTGTGAAATAGCTTCGTATGCGAACGAGTTGGTTACGTCCATGGAGGATTATTATCCAAATAGTCTGATATTTTATATTAAGAAAGCATATTATAAAACATCAGACTATTTATATAACCTGCTCGTTTGCATGCCAGGTTATTTCACAATTAATAATGAAATATATTATAATTTTGTAATATAACAACCTGTTTTTATAAGAACAACAACAACAACAACTGTTTCTTGCTTGTTCTTCTCAGGGGAAAATTGCCTTTTGATTAAACAGTAGCTTAAAAAATGTTAAATCTGTCTATTTAAAATGTACCTTGTGTGACTACGAAATAATGAATTGTCACTATTGACTCTAGCAGTACAGCTTCAGCTGTTACTGGGAGTGTTACACTCGTCGTGTGGCCAATTGTACTATACAGACTTATGGGCCCACAGTACTTTCCTGATACCTTGTATTATCGGCAGTTAGAACTGAGACGAAATCAAATGTAGCCTAATTGTCCAGACACAATTGATTACTTATTGGAAAATTGAGCTGCTTTTGACTCTAACCGACTCAACTGTTTTTTATTTTATTTATTTTTATATAAAAAGGGTATAAGCTTGGAACAGCCCCTATGTAAATCACAAATAGCTTCATGATATTTACAATACAACTTAACAGAGACTACTGAGTTTATATTGTCTACCCAATGAATGAATGGACTACCGACCCCATCCGTTGACTCATCCGTGGGTGGATAAGATACTTATTGTCCATTTGAGACATGACTAATGGTGGGAAATTTTGAAATCAAATGTTGAGGATTCTTTAAATTAGACATAATATTAAATAAAATACATAATTAAGATTGCAAATACAATTTCAACTAATTTGTGAGGTTATTGTGTAATTTTATTGATAACGTTGAGACCTGGGACTCTAAACTCAAAGCTATAGCGATTGTCATTGCGTTACGATATCACAAGGACGGGCAGTGCCTTGACGTCGGTCTGACTGCTGATTGGGTGGTTCCATCGACCACAAAGCCAATATCCGCGTAATGTATGAGGGAGGTACCGCAAAGATAGGGCCTACCAAGCTGGTTAATCACTTGTCCTTAACAGAGCTAACCAGAGTTAAATAAGGATTAACTAATTCGAATATCGATAAATAATTATCCATACCTACTTAATCACGTTGTATTATAAGTAGATGTATTAATCTTATGATATTTGGGTATGTAAATCCTGTTATATTATATTTTAATTATATACCGGATGAGTTATTTTTCCGTATATAATTGGTTTGGTTTATCTGGGTGATATAACCATATGTGTTTTCGGGGGCTTTCTAAATTTTCAATTTATAGATCTATAGTCCTGAGGGTCCACTCTCTAACGAAAATAGCTTCGGACGGCCGTAACTTTGGACCTTTTCTTTTGCTAAGAATCCCTTATTTGCATAACTTCAGACGTTCCTTGCGTCCCGTACTAACTTGTGATGTCCCAACTATATACAACAAAAGTAAAATAATGGCGATTGGCTTATATTAGGTCCTTACCTATGACATTGGCGTTTTGTATGAAGAATTTTATTAAGGCTGTTTTCTCCATACAAATATTTTTGTTTTTTTTTTTGGGAACGGCAAATCCAAATTTAACTAAACTTTATGTGTATTATCGGATAACATTAATTTAAGTATAGGCAGAGTTAATTTTTAAAAGTAACCGCTTTATAAAAGTTTCAGCGAATCTATGAAATTATTATGGGAAACACATGGAAAGAGCTCTGTTCAAATTTTTTTTATTCTGTGATTTAGCCCAGAAATTAAAAAATATTTCATGTGAAACCTTGAAATAATATTCCATTTTCCAAATAAAAAACAAATTTGGATATAGCTTTGAAAATCGCAGGAATTGGTACATATGATTAATGACGAAAAAAAACTCGAATTTCATAGGTAAAGACCCAATATATACATGGATAACTGTTGTGACTTTGTTATTAAAGCAATAAAGGGTATTTGTTTAACTGACTCTTGGGCTTTTAAATGCTAGCCATCATCAAATCGGCACCATTTGCCACACAGTCACTGGCTATGTAGATTTTGCTTCCTGTTGCTACCTGTATAACATTGCATGCCGCTATCTCAGCATAAGTCACTCCACAAATAATAATTGATACAGCAAATTGCAAAAGAAAAAGTCCGTAGTTACGGCCGTCCGAAGCTATTTTCGTTGAGTAGACACCCTGAGGTGTTGACAGGAGTCAATAGGCTTTGTGGTCAATGTTGGCTCATTGATCGTTCAGCATTTGTTTTCTCGTTGGTCAAAGTTATCAATGAATTTACAGAATCCCGCACCTGTTCACCTCGATGATTAGATGATGACATCAGCGTGTAAGGCTTTGATTATTCACACGCCTAGATACATAATAGTCCAGTACGGATACACTTTAAACTTTAAAAGATTTTTACTGATGGGTACTCTATTCTTACACAAAAAATCAGGCACATCAATATTATTGTTTATTTGCTGCAACAAAAAATTATATCTTTTTAATACGTATTATACTGTACTATACTGCCTTATTGTGTCAAAGAGTTTGCGTCGTTTCTTCTCTCTGACTATACACATTACGAAGCGGTGGTAGTCAATCTTTAAACTTCCCACGAAACGTCCTAAGCCGAGGTTCGAGCCCCCGAGGGCACCCTTAGGCATCGGTTGCAACTACGCATACGTGCTGTTGCATACAGTCAGAGCGCGCGCAATAATTTTCCCACGCACAAAGTACGTCTTTCTCAATTTCTAATGAAAAAAGCTAAATTACAATTTTCATCGTTTTAACTAAAAAATAACAGGAATTAAACAACGATTTCAACGGCGTAGGGCTCACTTGTTACATGTGTTTTTCTATGTATATATTTCGTAAGGTTAAATAGAACCAACCCCTCTCTTCCCGTGGGTGTCGTAAAATGCGACTAAGGGACTTTCTACCAAAAATATCTATAGATTTGCGCGTTTCAACGGCGATGGGCTTAACCCACTGTCGCGTGTACATTTCTGTATATTTCATATGGTGAACCGTGGATGTTGTTTCAAGCATCATACTTTTTATGTTCGGAACACCCAAATACCAATGTTATCTATGGATTTGAAAACAGTGGTACGTAAGTTTTTATTATTTTTTTTATGCACCACGGGTAAGTGATAAGAGGCCGAAGGTGGAAACGCGCTCATCCGGGACCTCCAATTTAATGTCACATACATAAAGTCACGACCTTGGTCCCAAATGGGGTGCATGTATGTGACATTAAAAAAATATCAACTCCCCGAAAACTGACCAATCAGGTGTGATTTTTTTTTAACGCACAACGGGTTAGCACTTGACCTCAATCACACCTGGTGTTAAGTGAAGATGAAGCCGACGGTGGAAACGTACTGTCCCTGAAACCCCATCTTATTTGGGGAACTGGCTATTTTATCTCTGACAACCGGAACACAACAATGCTATTAACATTGCTGTTTGACGGCAGACTTAGATAAGATGGTGGTAGCTAGCCAGGCGGACATTATTGAAAAGTTGCTATTTTTATTGTTATTAAATCAACTATTCTCGATACCCAATAACCCCTTAAGTTATAAGTGCCATTTAATCGCTTGGTTAGCGCTCCTTTTGATCCGTGTCGAAACGTGTTTACAATCAAAGCCTACGCCAAAAAAAAAAAACAAATTTAACTAAAATATTTAAGTAAATATAATTAATTTTCTTTCTCACTCACAGTTGATTGCCGATTAGTATCTAACAAGGCAATTGGACACATTTACATACACTGCTTGCTTTCTATTGCTACTAATGCCCAATCTTTTTAGAAAGTGGTGTATATAAGGTCTAACAAAATTAACCCGACAATCGTTGCAGAGTATATTATGTACCTATTACAAAAAAAAATAAAACATTAAAGTTTCATTGAAAAAATAAAATTTAGAAATGTAAATTTTGTGAGTTGGACCTTAATGGCCGCGCGCTCTAAGTACTTTGCCACAACACACAAACACGTGCCGCGGTATCTTTGAAGACGCCGAAAGGCGACCACTCGCCGCTCGCCGCCGGCGCTTGCCCCGGAGCCGCGATCCGCTGTGATTGGTTGCGCCCTGTGCCCCTCCACCCCCTTTGGCGTCTTCCATAATATGAACGTTGCCTTCTTTTCCTCATTGATAAAATAAGGTACAATCGAAATGAAGTAAGTCTGTTAATTTGTATTTGTTCACTAAAATTGAACAGTTGATAATATTAATTATTTTTATTAATGGCCACACTCAAATGTTGTTATGTTGGCTATACCTTTCAATTTAACCTGGACGGGTGGTATTACTGTTTGTATTCAACTACTTCACTCTCTCGGTGCGTCCTTCAAGATGTCGGACATAATTTTATTGCAATTTACTTGTAATAAGCCAGATGGCATAGATTTAATTATTAAAGTGATTGTAAAGCTTTCATAGTCAGTTTCACTTAATTAGTAAACAAACAGCCCATTTTCGTCCTTACATCGACATCGCTCAAGTCAGCTCCGTGCTGCTGAGTAGCAGATGGCCCTTCATCAGTCATCAGATCACCACGGGCGGAGTTCCAGAGGGGAGGAACCTACGTCCACGCTCTTCAATCGCAGAACCCGCACGCCTTCCTACAAACTAGTTGGAATCCCCAACAGTATTTTCATTTGCACTTACATTTAATTTTTTTACTCGGAAACTAAATTTTTAAGGCTAGTTTTTTTAATGAATATATTATTTTATTGCCATGAAGGTGCAATTGCCAAAGTTTGTCGGGTTAATTTTGTTAGACCCTATATATGCATCAACATGCCTCAGGCCTCTAGAGCGAGACGCGTGTAACGAGTGACGTCTGTTGAGCCACTAGCCTAGTCATCGATAATCACATTTGACGGCTTCAACAATGGCCACTACTTGCGAGATTCAAGATTTTCTAAAAAAAAATTAGGCTCTGTCCTAAAATTGCAAGCTAATCTTTGCGTCGGCTAGATTACATACAAATAGTTGTGTAAAATAGTAAAATTACCACGGTAAAATACGGTAAAAACGATAGCTTACATAAAATACGGTATTTTGCGGTAAAATTTGGTAATATTCGGTAAAAAAAACGTATTAAAATATGGCGGACTGCACCAATCGTCAACGTCGCATAATTATTATGCAACTATACATACGCGCGCGGGATTTAAAACAAATTAATATTTAAAACGTCATAAGTCGCGGGAAATTTTACCGTAATTTATATTAATACCCGTATTTTGGCAGCGTTTTCGGGAAAATTATGTAACTACATACAAATACAAGTGAAAAAAAATTATGCATGGTTTTGTACGCCAATTTATGTAGCATGTTGTACGGTCACTATTTATCATGGCTTTAACATGTTTTTGACTAAATTTCTAGGTAAGTAAATTTCAACGAGAGATGAGTGCATCACACACGGCTGACTGGTGTAATAAGTCCATACATAATTGGCCTCTATACTCTAGCTAGGTGAAGCTATTTACCTATCTTTATTTAGCATTATCAAGACATGTGGATGGCAGTCTTGGTAAGGCAAGACCACGGCGAATGTACCACTATCAAATCGGAGACGTCTCAAAGAACGGCCAAGTCAAGAGTACTAAACCGCAGAGCATGTGTAGACAACTTTATGTTATAAGGTGTGTCAGAATCGTAGCACGTAGAAGTCTGGTCTCTACCTACAGGAAACAGGCGTGGTTCTATGTATGTACTTAGATATCCGATTGGGCTAGCGTGTAAAATTTCCCGGCTCCTCTATAATGGCTTCAGAAGTATACCTCTTTTTGCTCGAGGTTTTTATATGTGGCTTGTGTTGACGTTGTCAGTCGACCAAATATAAACAATTCAGATTACCTATGTATCAATTATTAAATTGTACAATTAACACAACACAACACAAGCCACATATCAAAACCCCGAGCAAAAAGAGGTATACACCAGGTTCGAAACCGGCTAAGGGTAAATGTGTGGAATACGAACGTAATATACAAGGTCCTGCACCAGTAGCATGGTAAGTGCGATAAACGTCGCGTGAGATATTTGTCCTGCTCATTCGCTTGAACTAAATATACAACTATCCCACTCTCACACCTACGTCGCACGCGACAAACGATGTCATGCCACGAGGGCTGAGGCCCAATCGCGCTATTTTACAATGGTTTTATCATTCGAACGGAACGTTTTTGGAGTCTTCTTCTTCTTCAATTTAAGAGCTATGCTCTTGTCGGTGGAGTAACGACCATGTCTCTCTAGTTTCCGCCCTCGTTTTAACCTCTTGGTACGACACGACATTCACCTTTTCTTTCACTTGTTCAAAGTAATTACGCCTAGGTCTTCCCCTTCCTCACTTTCCTTCAATTTTTTTGGGGTCTATGTATTGTAAATTTCTATGTAACCTAACCGGCTTGACTAAATGTGTACCTAATACTTAAAATGTAGTGGCCTCGTTCCCTCGCGACACGCGCGTCTCTCTCCAGGGCGACAATTCTCGTGCACTCGACATTTTATTGTCGATAGACATCAATAGATTTGTCAGTTTTGCTCTCGCATACAAGTGTGAAAAGGGTGTCCTTTAATTGGCATAATCTAATTGTCCTAATATAAATCCGCATAACAGACATGGCATAACGCAAATGCGCATAATATTAAATCCGCCTAATAACAAAATCACATAATGCAAAAACTGCATAATAATAAAACTGCATAATATAAATGTGCATATCATTATCTAGTATAACTTTAATATTTATAAGATCAATTTACATAACATATTACCGAGTACCCATACATAGTTATTTAAAGCTGTATAAACTTGCTCATCATATTGTGGCGAGCGAGCAAGATGGGTCGGAGCACCCCGACACTGTTGGTTAGGTTCAGAAGGCCTTAATAATATAAATTTAGACACAATTTATGAGTATGAAAACTAGTATTATACTTATTACATTTATGCATTGTTATGAATATTAATATTATGCACATTAAAATTATGCGGATTATGTTATGCGAGTTAAAAATAGGAGTATTTAATGTATGCGTTTTAATATAGACCCGTGTGAAAGAGATAGACATGGCAAAGTCTATCGTCAGTGAAATGTCGAGTGATCGAGGATTGGGATCCAGCACTGGACATCACTATTACCTGTCTATATATGGAATATTATGGCCGGTATCTGTCCGTCTTCCACAGACGTCCCGTTGTTATTTCCTGCCGCGTATGAGAACTGGAACACGACCTTCTCGCCGTTGTTACAGTCGACCGTGACGCGGCGGAGCCCCTTCGTACCATAATAGGAGTCTGTGCCCTGCAAACGGAGACACGGGATGATAATAAATTATTAATTTTAGTGCTGGTTATAGAAAAGGAGTAAGCATGGTGTAATTGAATATATTAATATATAGGTATGTATTAATGTATACAGGTATCTAACAACTTATATGTATATGTTACTATATAAATGAAATATAACATAAATGCAACAAAGAATTTTGTAGATAATAATAAATATCCTTAGACATACACACAGCGCCACCTAGTTCCACAGTAAGCAACAATAAGCTTGTGTTGTGGATATCAGATGTTTGATATACTACATAAATACATTTTTTTTGTAAATAAATACTTATTATAAATGAATATATATTATATAATGAATAGATATATATTATATCCTATATATATGCAAATATATTTTATTTATATTATTTACTTATATTTATATACTTTCCAAATTCTCTACACCTTTAGATGGCAAAGATAATGTGTTACGTACGAGTACCTACCGAATTTACTTATTGTACAATACATATGGGGAAGACATTGTTGTCTGTAACACAGTTTTTAACTACCACAGACAACAAAGCTTCAACAAGTTGTATAATTTATTTCGGTTCAATAAAATATTGTTTATTATTAATCCTGGCTATGTACGAGGTGTGGGGCAAAGTGTTATCTTTACTATAGCATTGGCTGTATAAGTGTTGAGCATCTTGTATTTACCACGGGCTATGTAGCAGTCTTATTTTCCGGTGTCCACAGAATACCAGTGTCGCGTCACTGGACTCCATTATTTCGACATTATGATGAGTGGACGCCTTTTTGGCATCACCACTTCATATTGTTCTAACTTAATTAAGCAATAATGGTGTCAAATAAAAATCTTTTTCTTTCTTTCTTATTTTTAGTTTGGCACTGGTAGGTGGTGTTGGTGCAAAGTGTTACCTTTAGTTTACCACTGAATGTGTATGTGTGGAGCAGTGTTACCTCTAGTTTACCTTTAGCACTGGCTATATATGAGGTCTGGGGCAAAGTGTTACCTTTTGTTTGCCTTTAACACTGGCTAAGTGGGTGGTGTGGAGTAAGTGTTACCGTTAGTTTACCTTTAGCACTGGCTAAGTTGGTGGTGTGGGGTAATATGTTACCTTTAGCACTGGCTAAGTGGGTGGTGTGGAGTAAAGTGTTACCGTTAGTTTACCTTTAGCACTGGCTAAGTTGGTGGTGTGGGGTAATATGTTACCTTTAGCACTGGCTAAGTGGGTGGTGTGGGGTAATATGTTACCTTTAGCACTGGCTAAGTAGTAGGTGTGGGGCAAAGTGTTACCGTTATTTTACCTTTAGCATTGGCTAAGTGGGTGGTGTGGGGTAATATGTTACCTTTAGCACTGGCTATGTAGGAGTTATACACAGTATAGGCTAACTACATATATGTAATTCAAATGTTAATTGTATTGTTATCCGTCTTTATACATCAAAGCCATAGATTGTGACTCGATAAATGGTAAAACCGACACAGTCCATATTATACGACTATTACAGTAGTAGTACTACTACCTATGTGCATAAGGAAGGAACTGATCCTCAAGATACAGGTTTGACCTAGTTTGAGGATCAGAGTCCCAGCATTACAATTTTTAAGCACTTTAGTAATTAGACTGTTACCTGTAATTATTTTTTTTTAATAAATAAACAATAAACAAGATAGATAGGTGTGGGGCAAAGGGTTACCGTTAGTTTACCTTTAGCACTGACTAAGTGGGTGGTGTGGGGTAAAGTGTTCTTTAACACTGACTATGTAGGGGGTGTGGAGCAAAGTGTTACCTTTAACACTGACTATGTAGGGGGTGTGGAGCAAAGTGTTACCTTTAATTTAGCACTAGCTATGTAGGAGGTGTTGGGCAGGATCTCAACGGGCTCTTTGAACATGGCACGGAACGTATCATCGGTGCCGTCGCAGCAAAAAGTCGTTGTGTTCGAACCACACACCTTCTTCGTCGCCAGGTGGATTATCTGGAATGTATGGATCTCTATTCATGTACAAAATTTTACCAGTTGGTTGGGTTTAAGGTTAGTATGGAGAACCATTCTCCTGTTGTACGATCTACTGTACAAGAATTAAAGGTAATCTTTCTGGGTTTCTTTATAAATTCATTACTGTTCGAAAAAAAAATGGTTTTAACTTGGTCTTTGGCTGCAATTTTGAATCTGACTGTACAAAATCATTGATTTTTTCTTCCATGGTTTGTGTAAATCACATAAAAATGTAACCATGTTTTTTTTACACATGACGGGTTCGTACTTCACCTCAATCACACCTGATGTTAAGTGAAGATGAGGTGGAAGGTATCTTATCTCTGACAACCAGAACACAACAATGCTATTAACATTGCTGCTTGGCGGCAGATTTAGATAAGATGGTGGTAGCTAGCCATGTGGTCATTTAATATGCCCTACCACCAACCAAACCGAGTACTAAATATGTACCCCGCTGGGGATCGAACCCGCGACCTCCGAAACGTAAACCCAATGTTGTTTACATTGAACAACGGAGGCGGATCTTTGATCTGATATCAATAAAACTCACCTGCAAATGAACTTCATACTCTGTCGGCCCAAAATATGATCCGTACAATCCGAACCCCACGACAAAAATCCTCTGATCAACTGTAAATCTAATTCTATCCGTAGTCCCACTGTAACCCCACCGAGATTCCGTCTGTGGGAACCTGATGACCGTCAACTCCTTACCAGTCATACAGCATCTCGGTGTGTCTAAAAAACCCACATTGGGTTTAGGGTTCACTGTGAAATAAAGGAACAATTGCACAATCTCTCTGTCGTCTAGAAGACCGCTCTGTGCAGGCCCCATGGCGAATTCCTCTACTGACATAAGGGGGAATCTTATGGCGTTGAAAGCTCTGCCGAGGACCATTCGCTGGTTAGAGGGAGTGACGGGGAGCTGACGACGTATGCACTCCGCTTCCGACCACCGCAGCACTGCAGCGAAGATCTTCGCTTCTCGGATTCTCAGCGTGTCTCTGTGGAGAAATTTGTTGTTGTTATTTTTTTTTTTTTTATATGAGAGGGCGGCAAACGAGCATGCGGGTCACCTGATGGAAAGCAATCACCGCCGCCCATGGACACCCGCAACACCAAAAGGGTCACAGATGCGTTGCCGGCCTTTGAGGAAGGTGTCCACCCCAGAATAAGTAGGGCAGCCTGAGCGATGAGGGATTCTCCAGCACTAATAGTGCTGGTACCCTCCTGCGGTACTAACTCTTTAAATACCGCTACCATTCTGGAGAGAGACTGGAAGGTGGGCCTCCGGCGCCCTCGCTCACCGGACGAAGCGCAGTGGCAAAATGCCACTACTCAGACGTCGGTCTTCTGCGAGAGGGTGGTACTTCCCCGGTCGAGCCGGCCCATTCATGTTAGATAAGCAATAGGCCATATTATCTTAAGAAAAAATATAATAGTTGTCTGTGGTTCTCGGCGTAGAATACGACCAAGTGGATTCGTTGTTGTTGTCGTAACAGGCGACCAACCGAGCATACGTCTTTGGTGCTGAGATTATATAAAATCTGTACAATTCATAATTAAGATTCATGTGAGTTGTGTGAAGATATGCTGTTGTTTGTTGGAAAAATATCTTTGAAAAGCGGCCGTCTCGGATTCGCATCACACATTGCACAAGGTTTCTGAAGTTGAATAGGTCCGTAACTAAGGAAGCGTGATGGACAGTTGAGTATCTATTTAGTTTAGCCAAGGCGCATCCAAGCTTCGACACAGGGTGTCACATACTGTCAGCTGGACAGGTGGGCGTCGCGGGGACGCGTCCGCTATGTGTCGCGCCCGACTGTGCTTGGATGCGGTTCAAGAGTGAAAATTTAACAAAGTTTTCTTTTAGTTTTAGGGTAAAATTGAGCAACTGAATGGGGGACTCATAGTTAGAAAGAGATGCCGCTATACAAGTTACATAAAGCTGTCCCTTTTTAACTGTCCTCAAGCGAAGATCTCTGCTTGAGTAACATTCTGTAGTACGGGCTTAAGTATACACGTAAATTTTTAAATGGATTGTTGTGGTTTTCAGCACTTAAAAAGAATACAACCCATCTCTTCCCGTGGGTGTCGTAAAAGGCGACAATAGAATTTCCAACAAAAAACAACTATATAACGGCGATGGGCACAAGGCACATCTTATCTAAATCTGCCGCCAAGCAGCAATGTTAATAGCTGTGTTCCGGTTGTCAGAGATAAGATAGCCAGTCCCCCAAATGTGTTGGGGTTTCCAGGCCAGTACGCTTCCACCTTCGACCTCATCTTCACTTAACATAAGGTGTGATTGAAGTCAAGTACGAACCCTTCGTGCATAAAAAAAAAAGGTGAACTAAGGATTTTGAATCCTTATCTTAAACGCTTATGTTTGGTATATCGCTGATCACCTATTTGGAATTAAGGTCGTGACGTTATGTATGAGACAGGTTGTTATCTGCTGGGTGGAAAACATTTTCATCCGTATTCCGCATGGCTAGTAGTAAGATACTTCATACATTTAACTAAGGACATAGAAGCTATGTAAGGATGATAATACGTCTCTCACTAAAGCGACTGGTCATCTATTGCAAATTTACAGTCGGTTATTGAATGTGACCGTTAACTTATATATCTCTCTCATCCCTCCTCCCCGTCGATTGGCTGGATAGAATGCAACGCAATATCCCACGATGCCGCGCCGCATTGTGACGAAGCCTTTATGGATTCTTTCACATCAAATAATATAAATAAATAAATAATATAAATAAATATCCTTAGACATACACACAGCGCCATCTAGTTCCACAGTAAGCAACTATATGCTTGTGTTGTGGATACCAGATGGTTGATATAATACATAAATACATTTTTTTTGTAAATAAATACTTATTATAAATGAAAACATCCATAACAATATGCTTATATTGTATTGACGATCGATTGGTGTAGTGGATAGTGACCTTATCAGCGAAACCAACGGTTGTGGGTTGGAATCCCGTGAGGGGTAAATGTTTGTGTGATGAATACGAACATTTATTCCCGAGTCATGGATGTTTATATAAATATTTAAGTATGTTTATCCGTTATCCATAGCACAAGCTTTGCTTAGTTTGGGACTAGATGATTGGTGTAAGTGTCCGAAATATTTATTATTATTAATTAATAATAGATAATACAGAATTCTACAATTTTATTATGGAGCCTTGTCATATTAGGTAGGTACCTACTTCTAAAATTAAAAAATAAGAAATGCAAGCAAAAAAGCCATGAATAAACATTTCATTCATTTTATTTTTGTTTATTGAGCATATTACTTGTTATTAGGTAATTTTTTCGAAATGTATAAAACATCCACTGTGTCTTAAATAGAGACACTGAAATTCAGTTTATATAAACAAATTGGTCACAATTGTTTAAATGCATTTCTTATTATCAATTCTATTCCCCCTTCTTCTTTCTTCAATGAATTTGCCAAACTCAAAGTCACATACAGGGGAGGAGAACAGGTGAGGGATACTGGCGGACAGAAAAAAAAAGATATGAAATGAGCAAATTAAAGTAATTCATAGTATTTGTGTCAAGTACAAGTTGTGACAGTCACCATTCACAGATTAGAAATATTCTTAAATATTATTTTATATACAAGTATAGTAGACATGCAGCGAGTGTCGGTGGCTCAGCGGTTAAGACGCAGTCTTCCAATTTAGGAGGTCCAGACCCGATTCCCAGGCGGGCCATATACCAATGAGTTTTTAAATTTAATTTAATTACGTATGTGCATTTATCGGACTGCTCTTAAAACGGTGAAGGAAAACATAGTGCGAAAACTTGCATGCCTGGTAGCTCAGGGAAAATACGGTTTGACCACGGAAAAACGAATGACCGCGATTTTCTTGAAACATTTGAAAGTTGTATATGTAATAACAATTGCTAAAAATTAAGCATTTGTAAGAAATGCAAGTACTAAGTAACTAAATAAGCTAAAGTTGTAAAATGTGTTTCTTTAAAAAAAAATGCTCAATTGAAGGGTATTTCTTTGAATTCAAAACATTTAGGGAAATTATTGTTACAAACAAAAAACAACAAATAAATGTCTAAATTGTGCGTTTTGTCATTTGTCTGTCTGTGCTATGTCACTGTGATTGTTCTATGTTTATGTGTAATAATATTTACTTATTTATTTGTTCTAGACGGTGAAGGGTGAAGATAATAATTAATAACCGATCGAATAAAACGAGGACTCATTAAACCGGTCATTCTTTCTCGTGACTTTTCCTCTACATTGTCATTGGCAGAATTTATTGTGTCAATATGGCACGATAACAAAGGCCATAAAAAAAAAAAAAACAATTACTTCTCATTTTTATTTCTTAAGCAATGCAGCTCGACGACATTTTCAGCTAAAACACATGCATGCCTATAGTTATACCCTCTATTTAATTCTCATAAAAATCATTGTTTTTTTTTTAAGTTTCAGAAAACTACCCTATTTTCTTAAGAGAAGGCTGGATGGGTTCAGTCTAGCTTGTGTGAAGTTTTGAAAATTGAGACTAGTTTGAGTGCTCTATCCACACCAGAGCGATTTCTTAATTTCGGATGGAAGAAATAAAAAGTTGGTGATGTACCTTGGTGGTCTTACACGTTTTGCGATGTACCAACTTTTTATTTCTTTTTAAGTGATAAGATAATTAGCAAGTTGCAAGTATTTGTTTTAGATTATTGTAAGAATAATTACTAACTACTAATAATTATTAAAGGCTATAACGTTTTTTATCTTCTATTTACCAGTAAGGTGAGTAACCACAATTTTATATTTTCATCTTTTCATATATCAAGTAAACCAATTCAAATATTGTTATTTTTATAAATAATTTAGAGTCAAGTTTTTATTAAAATATCCCTATTTTACGAGCTTACTTACCTTCTTGAACAAAGAAATTACTTTTTTTTTTTAATCCTTATTTAATTTAGGGACTTGAGTCCTTCTAGACATGACAGTCCCATTGTACCCTGACCAAGATTCACTGATGAGAAGATACAAACATGTTATATTGTAGTGTATGAATCACCTTTCCCCGAACATACGTAAGGTAGTCGATACCCATCTTTTAGTCAGTAAGTTAATTAGACAATAAACGACCATCGTCAGGACAACTTGTGTGTCTATTTGTGTTACTCCCAAGCCCCCACACCGCATGGCGACCCTGCCAGTGCTGCCTTTGGGCAGTGCTGTGCATAGCAAAACAGAATAATAATGTTTGGACAATTTTTTTTGTGAAAACAAAGAATTTTTTTATTGTAAAATAAATAAAATGTGATTGAACATGAGAGGGGCGTTAAGTGATAAAGCGGACTATGTTTTAAAAATCAATGTGAAGAAGATAAAGAGTCAAAGATCAAGAAGGATAAGGATATGCAGATATACAAAGAAATGTAACGAAGAGAATATTAAGTAAATAGAGACTGAGAATGTTGGTGAGCGTTGGATGAGAAGATGGTACCAGACGTGAAAGTAAGCTGGGCGCTGGGTGTTGAAGGTGTCGAGATGGATGGCTATAGCTGGGCGCCGGGAGAAGTTGGTGACCGGAGGAAACATCAGGATGGAGCAGGAGGCACGAATAGGCAGGTTGTGATAAGCGGTCGGTAACGAGTGACAAAAGTGAATAGTGAGTGAACATGACAGACATTTTTTTTTTTTTTTCCTTATTTCTTTTAAATATTTTCTCATTTAAAGAAAAAAAAAAAAAAAAACTTCGCGCATTATAATATGCTAAAATAAATGTTTTTTTTATTATTTACAATGTATAAGATGGTGTACCACATTACAATTAATACTTTGGATAAAAAAAATTATAAATTTATTATTATTAGATTTTTACAAATGAAGAGTAGAAATTGATTAATTTATTTTTGGAAAATGTTTATGGTCCATTATTAAGAGTTGTTTCTGTGTGTATGGTAGTGAACTGATTTTACATACAGTTCAATTTAATTAAAATTTTACTATGAAAATGTGACATAAATGATATTTAACGATGTTTTCACGAACAAATTTTATAACTCACTATAACTATAATATAGCTCTATGTACTCATAAAACCCATGTTAACAATAATAGTATTTTAGTTTGCAATTTCAAGGTACGTCGGTAGTCGAATTATCCAAAATGTTAAGGTAAGTGAAACAATAACATAAATCCTATAAATTTATCAGCGTTTGTTCAGAAATAGATATTTCACAGTATTTTTTAATTCAATTAGTTTACAAATATACATATTTACATTTTTTAAATTCAATTAGTTCATAAATATTAATAATTACAAATATTATATTATAGATATAATTTAAATTATCATATATTGCACAGAATTTACTTACCTATTGCATGTAATATTTAGTATGAGTCCCTGTGTGCTGTTTTTATTATTAAATTATCAGTTGTAGACTAACGAAATATAATTTATAAATTAATAAATATTTGGCAAATGGCAAATAAATTATTTGGCAATTGACGTAAGTAGTATCAAACTATAGTAAACGTAAATCTATCAATTGTAAAAGTAAAGATATTTTTATTCATTGGAAATATGCTTTAGAAATTTAATTTTCTTTGTTTAAAGTTAACGAATCTGCGACCGGTTCGAATCCGGGTAAGGGTAAATATTTGTGAGAAAAACAAGAAGATTTCATTTATTTAAAATATTCACGCATTTTATATATCAACAATCTATGGTAATTAGAACGCTACGTAAGCGATCGCAAAATTTGATTATTTTATTACCTTTAGGATATTTTCATAAATATTAACAGAAA
This sequence comes from Oegoconia quadripuncta, assembly GCA_949316235.1. Lineage (NCBI taxonomy): Eukaryota > Metazoa > Arthropoda > Insecta > Lepidoptera > Autostichidae > Oegoconia > Oegoconia quadripuncta. The sequence continues at coordinate 2,222,309 of OX438748.1, forward strand.
TATGAATTCTTACAGTAAATTTTAAATTTCAATAAGGAGTAGCAAGTATTCATGGTTAATTAAACAAAAATTCCGAAACTTTTACATATTTAGATAAACATTACAAACGGAATTTACTAGGTTATCAGATGTCTATAGATCTATACAGGTACTTATTGAACGAACCAAATATTTGTGGGGATTAACCCAAATACTTAAAAAAAAATTCAAGATATTCATCAGTGTGATATGTCATATTATTATTATGTTTTATTCACAACGAAATTAAGTTTACAAATCTCAGAAATTTTCAATACCTTTTGAATCATGTACTTAGTGTCCATTACAGTTTCAAGGTAATTGTATTTCCGTTGTATAAAATAATTGATTGCAGAAGATTCAAGAATGCAGTGTCTAATGTTTTTAGTTACGTAGGTACTCATGTTTCATATAAACAAGCGCGTTGCAACTTGCAATGCCAGGTCACATAGCGACAACATATTGTTATTGTTACTGAGAATCATAATGCTGATGCACAATTTTGGTAGGTATCACTGTGGCAAGAAATAAGATAATGGCATTACTGACACATACTTGCCTGTGATTTATGATATTTACATACTTAGAAAGTATAGCTGCATACACAGATAGTTTAGTTATCCGAATATTTTGTAGCAGCGAAGTTAAGAATGTATGAGGTAGAGTTCTTTTTCAGGAAATAGTATCTTGCATTTTATTTTTTTTCTGGAAAGTTGTTTTGTTGGTTTATTATTTAATTTCGACGTGGTGATGAAGTATATAGATAAACGAGAAGTTTAGGTCAAGTAGATAGATTATGGTTAGGTATTTGTGAGATAGTATTAAAAATCTTTTTGTTACCATCGAGTGCATTTAGGTACTTTTCTCAACGGTAAGATAAGATTGAATCGCATAAGCGTGGGAAAAGATTTATGTAGAGTTGATGATTTATTGTGATTTGAATGATAGTGTTTTATAGATAGGTCAGGTTTATGTCAAAGGTTAGTTCAAAGTTGTTGGGAATCATTTGGTACATGAGATTTTAAGAAACATAGGATTGATCACCCATATGTGATGTAAAATTCTTGTAGACCAAAGTATTCAATTTGTATGTGTATATAAATTATGGTATTAGAATGAAGGGCAATTGAGTATTAGGTACACAGATAAAGGTACTTTGAGGGTCAGGTCCTTCTATTCGATCATGGTGTAAACGAGATTTCTCTGTGAGAATTGTTGGAGTCCTATAGTGACTTAAATTAAGGCCCCAAATAAATGAATACAGGGTATGCGCATAACCCATACTAGGTACAAAGATGCCTATGTATTTAGGAATAATAATAATTAAGAGTCGACTCAAGTTATTGAAGTGAAATGTACCTATAAATATTAAAGATGGCTGGCCAGCCCAAATGATGAAATGATTTAAGGTGTACCTATGAATGTATGTAAGATGTAGTGGTAAATAATATGGAGAATGAGAAAGGAAAAAAGATAGGAAATGTCATTAATGAAAAATAAGAGAATGTGAAAAGAAAAGAAATAAATTCGTAGTATGAATTTAAATTACTTATTGTAATCATCCAAGTACAATAATAAATTACAAAGAAATTAGGAGAAATTAGATAGGTAGAGGTTATTTAAAATGTTATGCGTCTCATAAAGAGAGCATAATTATTCACTATAAATTAATAATTTCATATTGTTAACATGGCGTTTTGACTTTTAAATGTAGTACGAAATAAGTTTTGAGTACATAAATTGTATAAATATAGAATTAAATATTTTTTTAAATGTGAGAATTTAAAATGTGTCATTATGGAATGTATCTACATATTTAAAGACAATTGTGGTACACCTACCTATGTAGCTTAAGTTTTATTTTATTTTTCAATATATAACTACATACATATGTTATACAAATTGTATTGTTCTCTTGTATACTACTTCATTGTCGTTCTAAATTTTATATAGAATTTGTGAATGTGAAATTTTCTGTTTACTTCAGTAACTTCAATAGTTTTTCTTGGGATAAGGTATACTTTTAAAATCATTAATTGTAATTGAGTATACTCTAGTTACAAAACATTGTTTTTAAATTCAAATTTTTAATGTCGTGTGCTAATTTTTAAACATGTTAAATCATGAATGTTATAGGATAAAATAAATATGATATTAGGTATTTGTAATAGAAAAACTTTCTCTAGTAATTTTGTTGTCATAAATAACACCAAACATAACAGTTCAAGCAATTTGTATAATTTAAAATTTAAGTTTTTAGTCTTTTAAGTATATTTAGTGTTATTGTTTTATGGTTCAATTTTAATTTCCTTTTCGATTCATTTTGATGTTGTTAGTACTGCTTTTAGTGTGCATTATTAAAACCAGAGTAAGTACATCAGTTATTAAAACTACACTGAATTCCAAAAATTATATTTTTCTAAATTTGTAAAACAAAAATATTTTTTTGATGTATTTTCTTATCCTGTTAAAATCAATTGAGTATTAAATTTAATATGAGTTATATGGACAAACAATTTTTTTTCCAAAGTATATAGGTATCTCCCTGTAGTTTTTTTTTTATATTGTAAAATTTAATTTTATTGGTGTTGCTCTTTTACTTTTTGGTTAAAATATAAGTAAATATGAAAATTTATTAACAGCAAGAAAAATTTTAAATTGAAACTAAATGATTTTATTGTATAATATCTGAAATTTCTCATTTGCCATGTTATTAAAACTATAATATTGTAAAAAAAATAACTGAAATTTCTCTGAATTTTTGAAAAACCAAGAAAATAATTTTGGCATATATTTAATTTAAAAAAAGAAAAGGGGGAAGGTGTAGTGTATGAATCACCTTTCCCCGAACATACGTAAGGTAGTCGATACCCATCTTTTAGTCAGTAAGTTAATTAGACAATAAACGACCATCGTCAGGACAACTTGTGTGTCTATTTGTGTTACTCCCAAGCCCCCACACCGCAATATAATAATCTGGCCGCTATTGATCCAGATTTACCCAAAATTGATTGAGCCAAACCTACAGCGTATTGACTCAGCTTTAATTGTCTCATCAGTGTATCTCTTTCATTTCGGTTTCTAGCACATTCCATCAACATGTGTTGGACATCTTCTTTAGACAGAAATTACTTATGCAATCAATATTAAAATAAAAACTATTACAGTAATAAAAACAAAGTAAAAAATAATTATTTGAATATATTATCTCATATATATCAGATACTATAATATCAGAATGTAAAAGTTCAATCCAATGCCATAATTGCATAAGAGTTGTGGAATAATATTTTTGCAACTTCATTTTATGCAATACCTACCTGATGCAACACTCTAATTAATGTAGTGTTTCCTCATTAGGTATAATGTAATTAACAGTTGTATTAAGATCAAATAAAGAATGGGAGAATCACTAAATAGGTTGAAGTGTAGTTAGATTAATTAGATGTTAATGTACATTATGTTTACTAAAGGTTGGCAACACTTGTTAGCACCAATCCAAACTTATGCGCGTGCACACCATTTTTCTTTTTACGCATGACAGGTTCGTAATTTCCTCAATCACACCTGATGTTAAGTGAAGATGAGGTCGAAGGTGGAAGCGTACGGACCCGGAAACCCCAACATATTTGGGGGACTGGCTATCTTATCTCTGACCTTATCTCTCTCTGATCTTAAATTTGTGACCAAAGCTGAAGATGAGTGGAAGTGAGATGATCATAACACACAACAATGGTCACATTCTGGTAGCTGTCGTATAGCCATCTCTTGCTATTATTGTGTTGCCACTGGGATGCAGTTATGATGCTGACCAATCTTATTTATTTATTTATTTATTTATTTAGGAGAAGCCAACGGCGATACATTGTAAGTAAAACAAAACATTGAGTAGATGTATGTACAGCTATTACAGGCTTCTACATATGAACTTTTTCCCATGTTTACAAAATCTCCCAGTGCAAAGATTTATTTAAACATTATTGCATCTCCTTATCGAAAGTCTTACCCAGATTTTTATTATCAATAGGTCTTATCCAAAAAAAATCATATCATGATTCCTCTTGAGCATCACAAAAAAAATTGTAATTGTACTTGATTTAATTCAGCGGTACATATGTGTACACTGAGCAATCTAATTCGTTGACACTGAGCTAATATTATATGTCTGACACTAGTCAAATAAATAATGCAGAAAGCCCAAAAATCCTGCAATTAACTGGCTTCAACACTTTGTCATGTGAAAACCAGATACCCAGGAGTTTTCTACACTACCTAATGCAAAATTTATTTTAAAATAACAAAAATATTTCACCATACCTTTCTAAAACAGCATTCAGTGTGTCCTGATCGATGTCAGTAAAACCTTCAGCATTCAGCGCATCAGCTGTGTTTTTGTCGATCATCTCTAAACATAAAGCAGCTAGCTGGGGCTCATCAAACAACCTTGCCTGTGTCAGCAACAGGAATGCATTATCCGTGCCCAAGTTACTCTTTAAAAAGTCCACACAATGCTCCTCTAAGGCAGCCACGGCATATTTCTTAGCAGTATACAGTGTTGTCATCACACTTTCTGGACCAATTCTCACTTCATCTGAATATAGGAACTTTAACAAATGTAAAAATGCTGCCGGCTCTACGTCGGGCAACTCCACTTCATCAGATTTGGTTGCTAGGACACCATTGAACATGGCATCAAAGACCGCACTGCCTACTGATAGAACAAACTTATGAGCGGGTATGATTTGCTGATTCGCTTCTTTGCCCACTATAAAATGAACGTCGCACAAAACTTCATTATTAAAGAGAAATGACAAGCGTTCTTTGACTGTAGTTTTCGTCGCCTGCCAATTGTGTAGACGTCCGCCAGTGTTGTTTGTGGGTTGGAGGTTTTCTATAGCGGATGAGGAAGATGAGGGCTCATTGAGTTGTCCGCTCTCTTCGTCGACGTGCGACATTTGCCGCGCGTGCTGGTTCGACGGCAACATGTTCTGTGGTGGGAGCTCATCGCCACCAGCCCCATCATCGAGCCGCACAGTCAATAGTCTATTCACAATATCATTCTTAGATCCCGATGCCATAACTGTTACGAGGTACACAAGTCAATGCATGACACGAAAACGCCGGGCGATGTCGCCAAATAAACCAACAAAACTATAGCTGCAATGTTTGAGAAGGAGTTTTGTAACATTAATCGGGGAGTTGATGTAAGTTGACGTTGATTTGTTGTCTTAAATTGTTTATTCACAAGTGAAGGAGGAGCGGGACGTTGAATTGATAATTTTTTTATATTTGACGTTTGGTTGACAGCTGATGTCTGGTATTGCCATTTTAAAATATTATATATTTTTTTTAAGTCACTGGGCCTAGAGTCAAATCTTTTGGTCTAACATTATCGCCCTCTGGAACGTGGTCGCATTATTATCGCCCAGCATGGAGGACCTTTCAAAGAATTCCACTTCTTTCCCAAAAATCTGCTCTATCAGTCCGTAAACATCGCACTGCAGGGACCTTCACTCATAATCTGCTATTACCAGAGAAAATTCTTAGTAAATATATTATTCGATTACACTAAATACTACAGCCACAGAATAACATAGGTATGGACTTCCAAAAATAAGAGAACCACACAGAAGAATACGAGTAGCTAAAGTATTGAATCTGTATTTCTGTAAAGTGAAACTTATACCTCCATACTTTCGCGCTCATTATACAATAGGTACCTAGTACCCTGTGGTAGATGGCACTACGTCTGTACATCATATATACAAAAGTACTCTGTGCTGTACATGTAGTGAACTGTCTGTGGGTAGTACATTACGTTAGCACGTATACAGCGTTACGTCTCCACTATTCGGGCACAGCCTCTTCTCGTTAGGAAGCGAAAGATACCCTCCACGGATTTATAGAAAACTGGTGGCCACCTGAGTGTCAGCGTTTTCAACTCACCACTATGATGTGGTAGCATCTCCAATTGACCAGAATAGGACCAACTTAATTCTTTATATGGTTGTCCTAAAAGGTTTTCTGATCATAACTGCAGAAACAAATACTTGTTTTATTAACTTTTGGGAGGTATTATGTAGTGTCTTATATAGAACTACTACTCATTCAGAATGCTCTGCCCAATGTCTTGCAATAGCATTCGCACGGTATGCAATAGCACCTATTTGTATGTATAGACTCTACAGATACATAGTTACAGATAACACACAAACACACACACATTATTAATAATAATAAATAAATATTTCGGACACTTACACCAATCATCTAGTCCCAAACTAAGCAAAGCTTGTCTATGGATACTAGATAACGGATAAACATACATAAATATTTCTATAAACATCCAAGACTCGGGAATAAATGTTCGTATTCATCACACAAAGATTTACCCCTCACGGGATTCGAACCCGCAACCGTTGATTTCGCTGATACGGTCACTATCCATTACACCAATCGGTCGTCAAATCCATTCCATCCATTTTACGTATAAAGTACGTATACTTATATGTATTTACTTACATGTATTTACGTATAAAGTAAAAATCTTATCTAAAAACTACAAGAAGGGAGACCAGAGTATCCTAACACAAGTTAACAGGATACTCTCACTGTTGTGTACAAGATTGTAATGCTTGAATGAAAATAAATATTTTTTAAATTTGAATTTTGAATTTGAATCACACCTCACTCACTTAGGTCCACCCTCCTATTTTCATGTAAGTAGGTACCTATTGAGGGAACATTATGGTCTTCACCTATAACTTACGGTGCCCTACTCGTGTGCGAAAGTCGTTTGTTCGATTTTCATTGTATCGAACACAGAGTGGCGATAATTTCATACACTGTAACTACAAGTTCATAAGTACTTTAGATAGGTTACACATACTTGAATGTTGCTCAAGTATTCTAAATAGGTCGGTAACTACCACATATCAAAGAGATTCCTAATTTTTAAGCAATGATAAAACGATTGCCGAGACACCTAAAGATTCCTTCGGAACTCCTAGCGCACCCGTGTGTACCGCCAATATTATGTACGGTTAGCAAAACATTTTAAAGTATGTGTCTGAATCACATGAGGCAAGGGAAATAAGGATGAATATAGGCCCGTATTAATAAACCAATCTCAATACAAGTCTTGAGGCTGTATCCACCCGAGATGCGTCTTAAGATGTTGACGCTATCTCAAGCTCCGTGCTAGTTTATAAACCAATCTTGAGGTCTATTCAGCTGAGATCACTTCTCAAGTATTCGCCTCAGCGGCGAATGAATGATAGTCTTGAGTTTCGTTTATTAATACGCGCACCTCTCAAGTGAATACTGTTTGAGAATGCACGTGCTTGTCAGTACTATGTAGGATCATTAAGCTTATTCAAAAAACACGTTATAGGACACAATTATAATGGAAAAACAAAAAATTGGAGTTCCAAAGCGTTACCTCTGTAGGGGAACTTCCTATAATGCACTTCTCTTTTTCCTTTTGTCACATCATTATCATTCATTTAACTTGTTATCATAATTACTACTCAACACTAGCTGTATCAACAACGTACACTTCTCACTCACGATTGACCACAAATGTACATGCACACGGGAACATGCGCTTACTTTTATGCACTCGTACTTGTAGGGGTTGTAATTGAAAACCAGTGTTTCGCTCTTTGAGTGATGTGCCACACTGAGTTAAAACCCATTTGCGGCACACACTCGCTCTTTGTATTTTCTATTCATTACTTTTCTTTGTATGTTATTTCTTTATAATTTAAAAATTGTGTAGTTGTGTGAACGCAGTGGCGTAAATAAATGCTTTATCTATCTGTCTATCTACTATTTAGTAATATTAATATTATCCATAACTTGTACAACGCAGCCTATATCAAATAGCGAATTTATAAGGGTGTAAAGCAAAGATACGAGTGAGAGTTTTATTGGCGCGGAAACTGCGTCTCGTTGAGTGTCATTTCATTAGATACTCGTAGTACATAGAATCGACATATTTGTGCTTTTAATGAATTGGTGATACTGTGGGGGAATTTATTAACCTCCAACGAAAAACGACGGGTGCTGTGTGTTTGACGGCGTTTTGTGTGTATGTTTTCTAAATTTTATTTTTTTAAATATTTCAGATTAATCCCGGAGGTACGTTCTTGGCCTTGTTTGGTGGTAATCGGTTAATTCTATGGGTCAGATATATCGTATATATATAGTCTATAATCGTCACTATGGGCGTCATAAGAAAGCTAAGGTCATGCAACGAGCTGCGGACTACGTGGTCGAATCAGAAATGAAGAAGTCCGTAGACGAATGAATGTCATTAACAACGAATTAGTAAGTTGAACAGGCAGTGGGCAAGGTATGTAGCTCGAAAATCTGCACGTGGGCATTAAAGTGCTCGACTGGTGACCAAGCACCGGCAAGCGCAGCGTAGGACGTCCACTCATAAGGTTAATGTGTATGCTTATATGCAATAAGGTGTTAAATAAGGTGAACAGACCTGATAAAGGTCGAGGGAAATCGCTGGATGCAGGCCGCTGCCAACCGGTCACTCTGGAATTCTATGGGGGAGGCCTATGTTCAGCAGTCTGTCTGATATGATGATGATTCCTTTCGGTACTTATCACATTAGCGTTGCTAGTCCTTATGCAAATTTGAAATCCTTGATTATTTTTTTCATACTGGGCTAGCATGCCTCAAAGTCTCTTTACAAAGACACTTGATAAAAGCGTTGCGTCCCTTTTACTACCATAAAGGGCGAACGTGACAGCAGGCTTCTATCTCGTGTCTTTGTTGAGAAACTACGAGTCATGCTAGCGCTCCAGTGTACGCTAAGTCACAGTCACCCATACAATCGTATGCACTATAAATTGTTTGACATATCTGGGGCTCGAAGTAGATGCCGTTAAGTTGGTTACAAGTACAATTCATTCTTTAATATTTTGATTTTTTTTCAACTGACTTCAAATTGCCGCTTCCATCCATCCATCATCATCATCAAAGGACATCTTGTGACCGATGTGTGTAAATTTAAATACTTCTATGCCTTAAATCATGTAGCGCTACTTGAGTAGGTACATTTCATTAAACCTAGAAACTGTACAAATAGTACCTACAAAGTAATTTTGTAATTACACGTTACACGGGAATTACGTTTTTGTCATAAGAAAAACTTCCAAAACACAGTATCTGGGTTCCATGAAATGTAATGAAGTATCCACTCTACGTGGTTTAAGACTTCATCAGCCACAGGACATCCACTGCTGAACATTCGCTTCCCCCCATAGATTTCCAGAGCAAATGGTTTAAGGCCTAAATAAAAGAATTTAAATTAACACCTTGTATAATGGCAACCACGGCTAGATAGCCCCGGATCTATAATCAAATTATGTAGGAACTCTGTTAATATTCTAAGGGCATATTTGAAGACGTTGATAGTTGATTGAACAACTGCCGGGGACAGGTTACGCTAATTTAAGAGAAAAAGCAAGATTATCAATAAGCTCGTCTTTTGTAATATCTTATTGTCTCATAACTATCGCTGTATATATTTTTTTGTGTATACAATATAATTAATTATAATAAGACATCGAAGTACAACTCAGCAGAGATTTGACAGCGTAATATTATTCCTTACCCTCCTATGTAACTAGTCAGAAATTTTAATAAATAATACTTAGCAGTCTTTCAGCTCTATATTTTGTTAATTCTATGGGATAACGCGTACGTCACCAAGGGCACGCACGCGCGCAACGGTCGATCCAGCTACAGGTGCTGTCCCGGCCCCGGCAGTCGAACTGTCCCCGTCGACGAAACAACACCTCACAAACCTCGCCTTACCTTCCACAACATCCAGGCGATGCTTTTCATAACAGACTGAAGCAAAAATATCAATCCAAATACGCTTTTTTAATATCAAAGCGAGCGCCTGTGATTTTAACGCGAGCAATTGTTATCGTACGCGCAAACTTCTTGATACCGTTTATAAATTCAACAGGCGCTCATGTTATTCTACTAGACTAGTGTAAACGTTCTTTGAGATAGTATTTTGAATCGTTGTCTTATATCTACGCTGTTGTTTATTCTAACGTGTTGTCTGTTTACTTGACTGTAGTGAAAGTGATCTACAAAATGTTGTTCCCTTTATTGTTGAAGAGTGAATGTTGTATTAGTGATTAGGTACTTTTAGTGAGAGAGAAGTGAAGAACTTCAAAAATGATTAAACTGAAGTAGACGGTAAGTACAGAAATCTGAAACATTTAATCATTCTGCTAAATTGTAAATAACTAGATGCTTAACATTAAACTGTGTAACCTTGACCGCCCAGCATTCGCATCTCATATCTACCTACTTCATCGAGCGAGATGACTCTACCAAAGCTACGAATGTTTAGTGAGGAAAACAAATCATATGAGTATTTATTTTTAATCCTAGACTTAAAGAGGCCTGTTGTAATAAGTTTGAAGCCTATGCCTATCTGTGGCGTTGTAGCGCCAAAACGATATGCAAGCGATTTGAAAATGTTTTTTTTTTCGAAAGCAGTGGTATTTGTGAGAGGATTCTTAGCCATTTTTGATGGAAATTGATTGACTCTACTCGATGATTTTGTAATTTTGTGTTTTGATAAAATAAGATATAATTTTTAACACAGTTGATTTATTATTTTCATAGATTCGGGAGTCTTCTAATTTTTATGCCTCGATGAAAGTCGACTGTCCAATCTGTCCGGACGTGTCTCAATAATACGTGGCCCGATCTGAGTTTTTATATTTAAGATTTCCTAGGGGAAGTGTCCTTAGTCATTTTATGAAAATCGATCCATTATGTTTAGACCCTCGGGGGTTTTCATAATTTTAAATTTATTTGAGATTCGAATTGAGAAAAAAAGCGAATTAGAATTGAAGTGTGAGGATTACATATAGGATTGGCACAAATTTTTTTGAGATGCGAGAAAAATTTACGAGGTTGGATACTTGGAAAAAAAAATGTAAATTGTACCGCTTTACAAAGTCAAAGCAAGCTTCTCATTTTGTTTGAGCTAGAAACATATTGTGTTTAAAAAGAGTATCTCCTAATTCCTGAACATAGTCATCAATACATATCATTTTACACGCTGACATACATATCATTTTTGTTCTGCAGAAGCGTGCTATTCGTGCCATTTATAAATTAGGACCTAGAGTGTCTCTTAAAGATAAGTTTAAGGAAATTTATGTCTTAACAATGACTTGTCAATACATTTATGAGAATTTGTTACATGAAAAAAAAAATATAACCTTATTCGCTAAAAATAGTGATAGGCACAATGTTAATACAAGGAATAAGAACCAGTTATCAGTTTATATTAGCCGACTTCATAAAGTTAGTAAATCGTTCAAAATACGCTTTTATAATAAGGTTCCAGTAGACATTCAAAATTTGCCTTAAATAAATTTAAAGCAATCATAAAACAGAAATTATTAGCAAAAGGCTATTATAAAATCACTGACTATTTGAATGATAAGCAAGCATGGACATAGCTGTCTTATTATTCATATAATTATGAAATCATAAATTGTAACCCATAATCTTTAAAAGAGCAACCCTAGAGTTTCTTGCTCGTTCTTCTCTGGGGAGTCAGCTTTGTGAATGAGCAGTAAATTTAAATGTAATATTAATAGTGACGTTTTCAAGTGATAATTTTATCATATGAAATAAAATATTTTGATTTGATTTGATTTGATTACATAGTATGAAGTATTTTTTTGAGTTCTTTTGTTGAGTTCGATACACAAACATATTATCATACCATGAAAATAATATTTTCTATACTTAACTAACAAACATATTGACGACCAATTGGTGTAGTGGATAGTGACACTGTCAGTGAAACCAACGGTTGCGGGTTCGAATCCCGCTAGGGGTACCTAAATCTTGGTGTGATGAATATGAACATTTATTGCCGAGTCATGGATGTTTATATAAATATTTATGTATGTTTATCCGTTATCTAGGATACTAGATAACGGATAAAATAAAAATGATCGTTAAATCAAATATTTGTTAGAGTTTGTAGAGTTTTAGAAAATCTTTGAATGCAGTTTTGTTTCTTTTTAAAAATAAAGGAATGTCTCCTTTAAGTAAAATGAGCCAGCTTAAGGATTTAAGGTAGTTTCTCTCCAGGGCCCGACTGATCTTTCCACACTGTATGCCTTTTTCTAATATATACCTGTTTTTAAAAGAGCAACCCCTCGAGTTTCTTGTTTGTTCGTCACAGGTGAAAATTCCTTTTTGAACAAGCAGTAGATTAAAAAATGTTAAATCTGACTATATCAAGGTACTACCCATCTAAATCAAATAACTTCTAACAGTATAATTTTGCAGCATGAATCTTGTCCTGTTTATGTTATAGATTTCAATTACCTCACATAGTATATTTTACATTTACATTTACATATATCTTGCATGGGCTCAGAAGCTCTACACGAGTCAGTGGCTGCCTATCGACGTACGGGCGGCTACATGGCGGCTACTAAGCATTAGGGTTGCCACATATCAATCTAAATTATTTTTTTTTTAATAAATGAGAGGGCGGCAAACGAGCATGCGGATCACCTGATGGAAAGCAATCACCGCCGCCCATGGACACCCGCAACACCAAAAGGGTTACAGATGCGTTGACGGCCTTTGAGGAAGGTGTAGGCTGGTTTCTTGAAGGTTCCAATGTCGTACTCGTTCGGGAATACCGCTGCCGGAAGTCCGTTCCACAAGGTGGTCGTACGTGGTAAATTAGTTCCATTATACATAAAACAAACGAAGAGGTTTTAAATATAGTAAGGGAAAAAGGAAATTGTTGGGAGTAATTGAGAATAGAAGAGGGAAAATGCTGGGACACCTTATACGACACGATGATTTCATCAAAACCATAATAGAAGGAAGAATAGAGGGGAAAAGAAAAAGAGGAAGACCGAGAATAAGCTACATGCAGCAGATAAAAGAGAAGTTGAACGTCGTGTCGTATCAGAAGGTCAAGAGGAAGGCGGAGAGCAGAGACATATGGAAAAATCTCCACCGACAAGAGCATGGCTCTTAAATCGGATGATGATGATGGTTGGAACGCACCCCTGTATGCAGGGGTGCGTTCAAGCATACCCGATAGGCGGCAAATTACATATAAAATATACATAACGTTACAACCTTGATCCCAATTGGGGTGGTCAAAGATATCCCAAACATTAGTGTTTGGGTGTTCCAAACATTAACAGTTTGGAACACCTACATACCTAAATACAGGGTGAAATGAATTCGTGTAATTCCTGTTTACTGGTGACTTCACGCCTGATTACGAACAAGTTTCCACTGGAAACCATAGCCGACTTCAGCCGGGAAATTGTTGGACTTCAATACTAAAGGTTTTTTGTTATGCACAACGGGTTGACTTGATTTCAATTACACCTGATGTTAAGTCAAGATGAGGTGGAAGCGTACTGACCCGGAAACCCCAACACATTTGGGGGACTGGCTATCTTATCTCTGACAACCGGAACACAACAATACTATTAACATTGCTACTTGAATATTGCATAGATATTATTGCAAACTACTATAAGCGAATATACAACGTAATCACATACGATTATAATCATGCTTGCTCCTACAAAAGTGCCAGCTGAAAATCAGCGCTGCGGCACAGAATTATATTTTTTTTTATGCACCTGACCTCAATCACACCTGATGTTAAGTGAAGATGAGGTCGAAGGTGAAAGCGTACTGACCCGGAAACTCCAACACATTTGGGGGACTGGCTATCTTATCTCTGACAACCGGAACACAAATGATAAAAGTATTGACGAGAAAATCGGCCCGATTATCGGTCCCACCGATATCAGTTTCACCCAGAAACCCACGGGGCCCTTTGTAGGATGGGTTACGGAAGTCCCTACAAGCTCTTTAAAGATTATTAGTATTGCGTCTCATAATGTCCACATGCGAGCCTCTTTGCTTACTCGGTCGTTTAGCTCTGTTTGTGTTTGCTGAACCGGACGAGACGGTGAGATCGAACCGCTCCTTATTTATCTTGCCTACTCACCTGTGAAGCAATGTTGACGGTTGAAAGAGGTAATATTGGGTCTTTACCTATGAAATTGGAGTTATTTTTCTTTGTTAATCATGTGTACTAATTCCTGCGATTTTCAAAGCCATATTATCCAAAATGAAATTGAATATTATTTCAAGGTTTCACATGAAATATTTTTTAATTTCTGGGCTAAATCGCATAATAAAAAAAATTTGAACAGAGCTCTTTTCATGTGCTTCCCATAATCATTTCTTAGATTCGCTCAAACTTTTATAAAGCGGTTACTTTTAAAAATTAACGCTGCCTATACTTAACTTAATGTTATCCGATACAAAGTTTAGTTAAATTTGGATTTGCCGTTCCCAAAAAAAATCAAAAATGTTGGTTTGGAGAAGACAGTCTTAATTAAATTCTTCATACAAAACGCCAATTTCATAGGTAAGGACATATTATAACAGTAATATTCTACGTAGTTTTGTTAGTAGGTAAACCTTATTTACATGCTGATATGGGTTAGGATTCAATGAAAAAATCTGCCGCGCGTGTCGGGCCACGCGCAGTGTAGGGTTCCGTTCCGTAATTGCCCGTCCCAATAAGTGGCGTGCCCTCCATACAAGCAGAAAGGCAGTGCCTACCCTGGCAAAATTTAACCTTTCCTCGAAATGCATTGTCAAGACAGCTGATTCATACTGATATGAACAGGAAATGTTCTCAACACTTGCGAAGATTCCTAAAAGAGTAAGTTATGATTTTCTAGTTGTATCTCATTTAATAATCTTTCCATCAGGTGACCCGCATGCTCGTTTGCCGCCCTCTCATATAAAAAAAAAAAAAAAAAAAAAAAAATAGCAAATTTTAGAATTCTGTCTACTCTGTCTGCGTTCTTAGGGCCGTATTAATAAATCGATCTTGAGATTAAGATCGCATCTCAGTCTCAACACTATTTTTTACCTTAAGGCCATCTCAATCTTGAGAACGGTTTATTAATACGGGCCTTTGAAGAGGACTTTTTAATCTCATGCCTGTAGCATGTCCTGTAGCTTAAACGGCTTGATACTCTCCAGTTTCCGTCGGGAGTTGAAAACAAATTTACTTGAATCATGCACAAAGGCGAACCTATCCCATAATCAGTTAGAGAACAGTATTTTGGGCGCTCATACTCATCGAATAAATATTGATTTATACCGTACATACACAGAATAATAAATAAATATTGATTTATACCGTACATACACAGAATAATAAATAAATATTGATTTATACCGTACATACACAGAATAATAAATAAATATTGATTTATACCGTACATACACAGAATAATAAATAAATATTGATTTATACCGTACATACACAGAATAATAAATAAATATTGATTTATACCGTACATACACAGAATAATAAATAAATATTGATTTATACCGTACATACACAGAATAATAAATAAATATTGATTTATACCGTACATACACAGAATAATAAATAAATATTGATTTATACCGTACATACACAGAATAATAAATAAATATTTCGGACACTTACACCAATCATGTAGTCCCAAAAGCAAAGCTTGTAGGTACTATGGATACTAGATAAATAAACATACATAAATATTTATATAAACATCTATGACTCGAGAATAAATGTTCGTATTCACACAAACATTCAAAATTTACCATTAAACAAATTCAAAACCATCATAAAACAGACTTTATTTACCAAAGGCTATTATAAAATTTCTGACTATCTGGATGATAAGCAAGCATGGACATAGACCGCTCGGCGATATTCAGTTTAATTATACAATATAATATAATTGTAACCCAAACTTATTTAAAAGAGCAACCCTCGAGTTCCTTGCTCGTTCTTCTCTGGGGAATCAGCTTTGTGAATGAGCAATAGTGTCAATAATTTTAATATTAAGATAGAAAATGTGACGTTTTCAAGTCAAATCAAATCAAAATATTTTATTTCATAGGATAAAATTATCACTTGAAAACGTCACTATTAATATTACATTTAAATTTACGGCTCATTCACAAAGCTGACTCCCCAGAGAAGAACGAGCAAGAAACTCTAGGGTTGCTCTTTTGAACAGATTATGGGTTATAATGTCTTACGGTATCTTGCTGTGGGGAAACGCCGCGGATATAAATACAATCTTTGTTTTACAAAAACGAGCCGTTCGCGCAATTTATCAATTGAGACCTGCAGTGTCACTTAGAGATAGGTTTAAAGTGTATAACATTCTAACCTTTTCGTCACAGTACATTTTTGAAAATCTAATGTATGTCAAAAAAAATATAACATCATTTAGGAAAAATAGTGATAAACATGATGTCAATACAAGAAATAAAGATAAACTTGCAGGTCACATAAGTCGCCTCCGCAAAGTCAGTAATTCATTCAAAGGGTTATGTATACGCTTTTTCAATAAGGTTCCAGTTGATATACAAAATCTTCCTCTCAATAAATTTAAAGATACTGTAAAACAGAAACTTATTGAGAAAGCATATATAGATAGCATAAAGATATTTTATAAATATCAGACTATTTAGATGATAATCATCCCTGGACATAATCAGATCGTTCGTATGCCAGGCTATTTCACAATTAATAATGAAATTTAAAAACCTGTTTGTAATATAAAAACCTTTATGTAAAATCAAAGCCTGATTTTAAAAGAGCAACCCTTCGAGTTTCTTGCTTGTTCTTCTCAGGGGAAAATTGCATTTTGAACAAGCAGTAGCTTAAAAAATTTAAAATTTACTATGTAAAATTGACTATTTTAAGTGTACTCTGTGTACCTACAAAATAAAGCATTTTTGACTTTGACTGACTTTGACTTTGACTAATTTGTGATTTGATAATTATATGAATAAGACAGCTATGTCCATGCTTGCTTATCATTCAAATAGTCAGTCAGTTATAATAGCCTTTTGCTAATAATTTCTGTTTTATTATTGGTTTTTGAATGTCTACTGGAACCTTATTATAAAAGCGTATACATTGCCCTTTGAAGGATTTACTAACTTTGTGAAGTCGGCTAACATAAACAGATAACTGGTTCTTATTCCTTGTATTAACATTGTGCCTGTCTGTGTGTGAAAACAGTCTTAATGAAATTCTTCATACAAAACGCCAATTTCGTAGGTGAAGACCTAATATAATGCTGCTTATTCCAACTGAACTTAATGCTGTGATGCAAATCTAATTTCTCGAACATGGTTACAGCCAATCGCCGTCATGCTCAGCCCCAAGATACAGCGCTCCGTGCGCGTCAATGATGGCCAGCTGCTTGCGCTCTCCGACAGGGCGCAGTACGACCATTCACAGGTAATATCTAGATCCTCTAATGGGAACATGTAACAATCGAGCACAGGCGTGATTTTTATTTCGCGCGAGATAACATTTAGCTTTTTTTTTATATGCACAACGGGTTGGTACTTGACCTCAATCACACCTGATGTAAAGTGAAGATGAGGTCGAAGGTGGAAGCATACAGACCCGGAAACCCCAACACTCTTGGGGGACTGGCTATCTTATCTCTGACAACCGGAACACAACAATGCTATTAACATTGCTTCTTGGCGGCAGATTTAGATAAGATGGTGGTAGCTAGCCAGGCGGACATTTAAAATGCCCTACTACCAACCAAACCGAGTACTAAAATCATGTACCCCACTGGGGATCGAATCCGCGACCTCCGAATCGTAAACCCAATGTTGTTAACATTGAGCCACGGAGGCGGTTCCTGCGCATCCATTTGGAGGAAACATACAACTATCCCACTCTAATGCCAAACGATGTCATGCTACGGAGGCTGGAAATACAATTATGTAGATGTATGATACAAATTCGTTAAAGAAGTACTACCTAGATGGATTCGTGAACAAAGCACTTTTTCAACGAATTTTATTTCGATCGATAGACACTCTGTCACGCAGTCTTCTTACTCTGGCATATTTCTGTGTATCCCTAGATATTTAAATAGGTACCTCTACATTTTTTTTACAATAGATGGTGTTAAATAAAGTAAAAAAAAACATTTACATGAAATTTACACTTGAAAATAGGCACTTTGGAGTTGCAAAGTCTTTGAGAAAAGAAAAAAAGCCCAAGAAATTTAAAAAGGTCATTAAAAAGAAATGTCCTGCTCAACGATTGATTCTAATACAAATTCAAAGAAGCCAATCGACGGCCTTTGATGAATTTTTGTCCCTGTTTTTTGAACCGTGCAAATCTATACCTAGATATAGTCCAGGGTTTAACTAATTACCCTGGGCAATCAAAGCAAACGAAATTAAAAAAGTGATATGGATGATAATCGGTTTATAACGAATGCGATTTTTTTTCGAATTTTAATTGTTCAAAAACCTTTCCCATATTACATATACCGAAAATGCATTTTACAGAAGTTCAAATGTACGATTTCAAATGTTATTTTTTTTAATTTACATATATTTTAAAGTTCAACCGAATGTTTAGCCGAAGCATCTATTGCCAGACGTTTTGGTTTTCAGAATATTATTAACAATATTATAAAAACACAACCTAACATCGAAGGTTATTGCGGGAGCGAACCTAACCAAAAGTGTCGGGGTGCTCCGACCCATATTGCTCGCTCGCTACAGATAGGGGTTGTCTAGAAAAAGTAACTTCGACATAAAGTAATTCTAGTAATTTAAATTATGGTAAGTAAAACATCTGTCAAACATCAAAAAGTAGTTCTGATAATCGCTTAACCATTTTTCTAGTATGGGAAACATATATAAAATAAGTTTATGAGAAAAAAAATTATTATTATATTTGGTTTTGAATGTGTGTAACTAGTTTGTAGTATTTAAGGCCGAGTGGAGTCTGAAATTTTTTATTTTTGACTTTTATATTTAATTTGTTTTAATTTCATTATTTAATTTAATCTAAATTTTCTAAATTTTAACAATGATTGCACGCCATAAAGGCAAATCATGGTTGATCATTATTTATAATAATTTACATCTTTTCTCTGTACCTATGATTAAGCAAATAAATGAATTATGATTATGATTATGATTATGAAAAAAAGTTATATAAAATAATCAATCTGGCAAATGAAATTTCTTATTACCGTTTTCGAACAATTGAAATTCGAACAAGAAAGTTTCGAAAGTATGATAGGTTACCATGATGATCAGCCACAGCAGTCCACGAACACTCTGAAGATCCTGATAATCGAGTATGTTTTTAACCTGTATTTTTTTACAGGCTGGCTACTTGCATAAGAGGAGTTCTGATAACACCAAGTGGCAACTCCGCTGGTTCATTTTGTACCAGGTTAGTAGTATATGAATTACTAGACAACTAATGACTCTGGAGCGTGGAGTGGATCTTCTTTATGAAGGAGGGGAATTATTTTCAGGTCTATATACAGGGTAAGTCGGAAAGGGGGTACTAAGCCGAAAGTTGGTTATAGTGTCATCGATAAGTGTTTTATTGCACATTAGATAAATGGGGAAAACGCATATTTTTGTTTCCATACAAAGTTATTAAATTATTTAATTTAAGTAAATTTGGACAACCCTATAATTCATGAATGAAAAGAGACAAAATAATCGACGCCCAAAATGACGCGGACCCCGCCCATTTTGCCCTGCGTGTGCGTCGGGTCCGTCAAACGCGCCGCCGTCTGTTGACACGGGCCGCCCGCCCTTTGACACGCGCCGCCCGCCCTTTGTCGGGCACCGACATAGCGTGTGCCGTCGGAAGTTACCGAAATGTGGATTACGTGTATGGCGGGATTATGGGTGACCAGAGCCCCATACATTCCATCAAATTTTCATGAAGTTCATAAGTGCATAACCAGTTCCACCTCAAACTATTGAAATTTTGTATTGACGGCAAATAATTATTCCAGAAATCCCCACTGAATCATCCAGGTAAACAAAGCAACTGTGTTAAATGATTTCAAACACGTCGGCCCAACAAAGACACAGACAGACATAGGCTTCAAGGTTATTACATATTTTTTTATGTAACGGGGCTTAAAAAATACTTTTAGTTTGAAATCAAAGTTTACCTATCTAAAGATTTTAATCGTTTGAGCTGTTACTGGATACGCATTTTCTACCACCATCTTATCTAAAACTGCCTCCACGCAGCAATGTTAATAGCATTGTTGTGTTCCGGTTGTCAGAGATAAGATAGCCAGTCCCCCAAATGTGTTGAGGTTTCCGGGTCAGTACGTTTCCACCTTCGACCTCATTTTCACTTAACATCAGGTGTGATTAAGGGCAAGTACAAACCCGTTGTGCATAAAAAAAAATACGCGTTTTCGAACCTTACTGCACCTAGGTACCTAACCTAGGTTTTTAACAAGAATGATGGTTTAATTTTTAATGAAACAACTAACCTTTTCTGATGATGACGTTGTTATTCCGTACGTAACACAAACACGCGCGGCCTTTGTGTCCACATAACTACACAATAGGCGTATTACATTAACCACAAGTTGAAGGCACTCTTTGTAATCAAGCTTCTCGAGCTTCCGTAAGTACCTACGTGATCACGTCTTCCTACACAATTCATATCGTAGTATTTTTGATTGGTGTACTCCACCGGCATATCGTGAATTATTAACAATAACAACTAATACCTACCAAACAAATACAATTAATAGCGACAACAACTAATAACAAAGAAAATCTCTAACGATAATAAAATAACAAATAACGACGAACTAGGACGACTCGCAAAAATAATCGACTGCTTGCACGGAAGTGGTAGAAGCGACTGGCTTTAATTTAGGTATTTTTTATTTCTTCGTATTTTATAAGGATTTCGGCGAATTCGGATTCGAATGCACTTGCCGACAGGCAGGGCGTGGCTTGCGCATGCATGTGTGTGTGTGTCAAGTCAAGACTGTGTAATGTGCGCAAACGCAGAGGGGTTAGTAGGTAGCAATACGTTTCGATTTTTTTAAATTCAGAATGACATTAATTACCAATTAGTTTTAGTAGCATTTCATTGACGTGGACATTTTACATGGATTTCCAGCTGCTTAGTGGTATGTGGAAGTTCCAAAGTATGATTTATTAACCGATTTCCAAAAAGAAGGTTTTAAATTCGACCGTTTCTGACGCGATATCTTCGTAAATTTTTACCCGATTAAAAAAATATTTCTTGGTTGAGAAGGGTAAATCGCCAATGATCCACTCCAGAGTAGAAGATGGAACCTTTCTGAAATCGAATGTATTGTCAATTTTTTTTCTTACTTTTGCGTTTAAACCTACTTATGGAATCTTAATTTAGGGCCAGCATAAATTATGAAATCCTAAAAGCATTACTGAAGGAATAAGTTTTTTTTTGGTTACCAGCTTACCAAGCCTCACGGAGGGTGTAGGCTGTAGGCAAAATATCGTAATAGTGAAAAGTTTCACACTCTATGTTAACCATTTTTATGAATGAAACACAGCTGATTAGGGCTACTTGGTAGTATTTTGTTATGACATGTTTAAAGGGCATTTTCTCGAAATGTATTGAGTTTTGAGGAAAGTTGTAGAACAAAGGTTGTTCGTTATAACGGGTACTTTTACAGCCTTTCGGCTTAGTACCCCCTTTCCGACTTACCCTGTATCTATGTTCCTGTGGCCTATACGACTTAACTGATTACGAAGTGCGTGGTGTCGTTAGATTCGTCTTAATCCCTGATTATCCCTGATATAAAATCCAACATGGCTCAAATTTCGCTCTCACGGGTTTGCTGGAAGAGATCTCTTATAGAGATAAGTTCGCACTTTGTACATTTTTCTTATATCTTTGTTAATGTCCATTTCTTGTGTGTCTAGTGTAAAATAAAGTGTTAAAATAAAATAAAATAAAATAAATAAATAAAATGGCGCCTCCAATATACAGGGTGAAAGGTAAAACGATAAATTCCTTTTAAGATGTGATTAATCTTAAAAGGAATCTATCGTTATCTACATACGTATAAAATGGCGACGATAAGATAACAATTTGTGATATTTTTTGTATTTTTCATAAATTCCGACTTGGCCACTTAATATTTAAATATTAGGCATTTACGTTAAGAAACAGGTTTTTTATGTGGTCATCTAAGATCATGCTAATGCTTATACTTATTACCTTTTTTGCCAAACCACGTGTATTGTGTTAATTAAAAATAAAAAGTTAATGAGAGCTTCCCTAGAAAAAATATTCCAACAAGATAATGTTAAATGACTCGAAATTTACAAATTATCAAAAAAAAACTTTACATAATTTTAAAAATTACTAGATCGGTTGACAACAAGTTACGCTCATGTTAAATTTTTACTTGAAAAAATAAATGAAACAGATGTTTGTTTTCATTAGGTATTTTATTTCTATTTGGGATAACAACAGCTAACATTACATTAATTTACAAGAAATAGTTACTTCTCATACAACCAAAAGAGTTATCCACTACTTAAATATTACAGATATTTTGTTGTTGAGAGAAAGATCTGATATAAAACGCTTTGTAGAAAGTAGGCTGCAATTATACAAATCAAGAAGTAAGAATAAATATATATATTAGTAAATGAGTATACATTAAATATAAAAAAAAAAAAAAAAAAAAAAAAAAAACGGATATTGAAGTATATATTGCGTGTAAGGAACAACCCGACATTCCCTTTATGGGCATGTTATTTAATTCAAAATAAATCAAAATGAAAATATCTTATTTACTTCAATCGTTAATAAATATCCAAATAAACCGAAGAAAATTACTCTTAACGCACACTTTACAAATTTACACGGCTATTGACTGATTGGTAGCATAGTAGATGGCGTAATTCATTGCAACTTGATGCAACGTTGCCTGTTTATCAATTACATTTTAAGAGGAAGCTTACACTAGAATACGTAATTAATTTGTTTGAAAAAATAAGTTTAATAAAAATCGACTAAAATTATTGTATCTAGGTACCTAACCACCTGTTGCAAAGAGACATTCTTTTGCTTGTCCCTTACAGGCTGTATATATGTTTTTAATTATTTTATTTAAATATGTAAGTAATATACTGCCTGTAAGAGACAAGCCGACATTCCTTGAAACAGGCAGTATATTACTTACATATTTAAATATGGTATTTACATTTTAAGAGGAAGCTTACACTAGAATACGTAATTAATTTGTTTGAAAAAATAACTTTAATAAAAATCGACTAAAATTATTGTATCTAGGTACCTAACCACCTGTTGCAAAGAGACATTCTTTTGCTTGTCCCTTACAGGCTGTATATATGTTTTTAATTATTTTATTTAAATATGTAAGTAATATACTGCCTGTAAGGGACAAGCCGACATTCCTTGAAACAGGTGGTTAGGTACCTAGATAAATAAAATGTTTATTGTTATATTTTGATAATATAAATACATAAAATGTAATTTAGATTATATAGAATATCCTAATCCTAACTAATATTATAAATAGGTAGTCATTAGTTTAAAAAGTACTAAAAATATATCTCACAAACTGTTATCTTTTCGCCATCACTTCATAGGGATGTATTTATTGCAAATGGGGTCTACTATCATATCTTAAAAGGAATCTATAATTTTACCCTTCACCCTGTTTAAATATGCTGTCGTGTTTATTGGTTTTTAATCTTCTTCTTTTCGAATCGAGGCAAGTTTTAAAATTTTATTGGACCAAAACTTAGCAGCTCTAACAGCACTCTCTGTTTTTAAACTTATATTGTTATTTAGCATTTTAAATATAATATTATTTAAATGGGTGACCTAGAACATGCTAAATCACCTATGAATCTTCACAGACAAATCACGAAAGCATTGCGATTGGAGTACCATCCCAAATCATGGCGCACTTTTTCTTCAGCCCATTGTGACCATAGAGGACCTTCATCGTAGACCTATTTTTAATCTAATTGGAGTCATTGATACGGAAGAAAGAGAATTAATAGCAATGTTGTATTTATTTTTGCTCCTACGTTAATTTCCTAATATATTCAAATCCCGCCCGGCTTCCTCAAAAGGTCAAAATGCTGGCAACCCTATAGCCGGTGGAAAATTTTACCAGCTCTTTGTTCGTTGCACAGAACATGCTGTTCTATTACGAGTCAGAGAACAACACTCGTCCCACCGGAGTCCTCATGCTAGAGGGCTCGTATTGCGAACGAATCAGTAAGGCGCCCATGGAGAGGAACGCGTCGGTAAGCTCTACACTCTTTTCTATTGTTTATTACAAGGTTTATAATAGGTTTTGACAAATTCAATTGGATGAATAATTTATTGTATAGTTAAATTTTTGAACGTTTCGAAAGATAAACAAAAATGTCTACATTACTAGTTTACAAGTATCTACGATTTTTTAAACAATTAGTTCAACATTTTTTTCGACATTTCGTACCTGAATGATGATCGTCACTAGTATTTGACAATTTGTTAACATTATAGAAAAACAATGGTTTTACTATAATGTTAACAAGAAGAAGCAAGCTTTCTTAAAGCTTTCGTTCTCGAAACAAAGCTGCTTGATAGCAGACTTA
This sequence comes from Oegoconia quadripuncta, assembly GCA_949316235.1. Lineage (NCBI taxonomy): Eukaryota > Metazoa > Arthropoda > Insecta > Lepidoptera > Autostichidae > Oegoconia > Oegoconia quadripuncta. Next base: position 2,246,909 of record OX438748.1, read on the forward strand.
CTGGTTGATGGTAGCTAACCAGACAAAAAAGCATTACCACCCACTCATTCGATTTCCGGCGACCTCTATTTTCTGGATTGTTTTTAATTGAGCCGCGGAGGCGGTTATGAAATTAATTTCGAACCTCAAACTGTCATCGAATGCAATGCTGTGCTATTTTAACGTACTTAATTCCTTCTGTACAGTTCTGCTTCACCATATCATATCGCCGGGAGAGTCAGAGGCAGTACGAGCTGCGAGCTGCCTCGGAAGTGGACTGCGTACATTGGATCGACTCTATCCGGGAGGCAAGGTTAGTCTTACAATTTTCTAGCACTGTTTATACAGGACGTTTAAATCACAGAACTATAACGTAACCTGAGAGGCCGAAAGATGTGCTGACGAAATGATTAAATTCTAATGAAACTTTATATGCATACGAACAATTTCGAAAAAGTTTATTGAAACTAAATAAGAGCGATTTTAAGTTTTCCATAGTGTTTAGGCATTGCAATCCTTTTCTATGTGGGTATATCACGATCGGCGACTTCGGGTGGGGGTCGGCTTATATCGGCATTGCTCGCATCTCTCTGCCACGCGTCGTACGGTGGTTAATTTTCGGCGGTTTAATTTTGGTGGAATTTGGATTATGAGCTCTCATTTCTTGACAATTCTCTTATATTTTGGAACTATTTGTGTGTGTGTGGTGGCTGGCCAGATGAAGATAACCCGGAGTGGATTTGGTGGACGTGGCGGGCTCAAACTTCAAACTTCAAGCATTTATTTCAACGTAAGATACATGATATCATTCGTTAAATGTCAATTTAAATCTATTGGAAATAAAAATAGGGCTAAGCATTTTTCGGTCAGTCAGAATGTCCAAGCTACCACCGCTTCGGAAAGGGAAATCATCTGTGGGAAAAGAAGCGGCGCAAGAAACCCAAAGGATCATTTTCTTTTCTTTATTTATAATACAGTTTTATAATTTTTGGGAGCTGGGCGAAGTATACCAAGCGTTTTTGTCATTCAGATAGTCACAAATTTTGTAATAACCTTTTTTGTTAATGTTGTTTTGACATGGTTTTTAAATTGTTTTTTATTTAGATTAATGATATTCTCAGGTATAATGTTATAAAAGCGTATACAGTGTCCCATAAAATGATGAATTAACTTTGCTCAGTTTGAACATAGGGTGGCTAATTTGTCCTTATATCTCAAATTTAAGTTATGCTTATCACTATTTTTCTCGTAAATAAATTGTGAAGGAACAGTTAAAATATTAATTTCTTTAAACCTGTCCCGAAGAGAGTCATATCGATGCAGATTATATATTGCGCGGACTGCCCTCTTTTGCAAAATAAAAATATTTTCGGTATCAGCTGCTCGTCCCCAAAGCAAAATACCATATGACATGATATTGTGGAAGTAACTAAAGTAAACTAATCTTGCTCGGGACCCCTTTTGAATTTACGCCGTCTTCAGCCTGGGAGTCAAGGTGAGTATATCTCATATATCTAGAGTGAAATGCCTGAAAATTACCCATAGAAAAACAGGGATCAGCGTCTGCTTGAGCTATCGAAGGGTTCTCGCGAACAGTTAGGAAAAAATGCAATATATTCTTTGAAATTCGATATTTAAAAAAATGTTTACTACAAACTTTTTAGATCTACATACAATAAAATCACGCCTGTTTCCCGTAGTGGGAGGCAGAGACCATAGACCTCGACTTGCTACGATCCTAACACACCTCTTTTGCTTCATTCACTCTCATAAAGTTGTTCATACATGCTCGTCGGTTTAGGGTACTCTTGACTTGGTCTTTCTTTAAGACGTCCCCGATTTGATCATGGTACGTTCGCCGTGGTCTTCCCCTACCAACACTACCATCGACATTCGCATCGTACCTATATATCTTTCGTTAGTCTTCTTTCATTCATCCTCTCCACATATCCACACCATCTCAGCATACCTTTTTCAATTTTTGTCACTGCATTTTCTTTCACACTGCTTAACTCCCTAATTACACTATTCCTGATTCTATCTTTCAAAGTTTACATAATATATCGTACTTATACATATATAAAGTTTCATTACAGCAAAGAAATTAATTAGATATATAATTATTTAGAGGAATTAACTCTAAACAATATTTGCACACCACACAGTGGTAGAATTTGCGGAGACAATTATAGCTTTAAGAACTTCATGTACCAAATTCCGTAGCAAATAAACATTTCATTTCATAAGAATTTGCATATCCTCTTGCAGGTTAAGTACATGTACCTACTATATATTTTATTTCTATGACCTTGTTTCACCTCTATTCTTGCAAATAAGTGAATATAAAATATTCAAAAACGCTCTGTTCGAGCTGTGTTCCCAGAATCTGATAAATAATTAATACAAGTACAAATTGTTTGAAAGGGTGGCTAGGGTGGTCCCATATAAACTTGATGAAGATCTGATGCTGCTCTCCGGAGATAGATAAAGGAACGTTACTGAATTGAATGTTTTGTCATTTTTGGGACCCAATTATTATTTTATATTATAATGAAGCACTCGTGGCCAGTCGCATTTGCTATTCGATTAGCGAAGTTAAGCAAAGTCTGGCGCGATCAGTCCTTGGATGGGTGATCACTAGTGGCATTTTATCACGGGTGTTTCCGAGTTTCGGAGGGCACCTTAAATAGTCGGTCCCGGTTGTTTTCAGTCAGGCAGTCATTAAGCCAAGTCGGTGGTTTATTATATAAGGCGGATTTAGAGGGCGGGCGAGCGAGGGGGGGGGGGGGGCAGGTTTTTGTCAAATAAGTGTTCAATAAATTACAAAGTGAAGGTTGCTTTACGGATTAGCTTCTGTATAAGGCCCCGTCCTAGTGTCGAAGACCAGTCGAAGACCAGGGAGCTCCCGAGAAGATCCTTCTGAGGTAACAGACACAGGACCACGAGGTACCTAGCTTCCTTCATAGTTTTTTTCTAGAAGAAAGTGATATTTTTACAGTCCACTGCTCGTTCTAGCGAAGTAATATACAATAACTCACTCTTTTTTCAAAAGAAAGCCAGAGAGAACAATCCTTCGGGTATACGTCGTACTATCAAGCTTAAATACATCAACCTCTGAATTCTTGATTTGTTCCAACGCTGGTGTTTGTAAAAGGTAATTGAGTCCCCTGGCTCTTTAATTATTTCCATTTCTTCCATCTGACACACAAATCTCGTACTTAATTAAGGTTGATTGAGGAGGGACTTTCTTTTGCTCGTGACATGGACGGAAATAAAAAAAAATGTTTTCAACTAGGTGATTATTTGAATGATAAAAAAATCTGGCTAAGTGCGTGTCGGGTCACAAGCAATATAAGGTTCCGTAGTTGCCCGTCTCAATATGTGGACTTAGAAGGGGGATTTTTGTTATTTGGTAAATAATTTTCCAAGGAAAATGACTTAACTCTGACAAAAACTGACACTTTAAGGCTAATATTTCGCAAACGGATCCCTGAATCAAAAAACTGTTTAAAATAACATGTAATATTTTTGATTGACCTATCCAACGACATCCCACATGATGGGGTACACTGTAGGTGTAGGATATCTTTTCTATTTTTTTTTTTTTTTTATGAGAGGGCGGCAAACGTGCATGCGGGTCACCTGATGGAAAGCAGCAAAGCAAAGCAATTTTACCTACTTTATATCCATAATTAATATGTATATAGATTCCATTTTTTAAATCTAGCCTAGTAAATTTCTGTTGTCCAGAAAAGTGTAAATATCTTTAGCGCAATAAAGAGTATTTATTTTGTAATATCTTATTACAAAACCAGCCACTGGAAAAAGTGCTAAGTAGACCTAAATGCTTCATCGCTTGAAACGAAGTTCTATCCAAAAGAGAACGTTGTTCGGGCTCATGCTTAATAACTGTTAAACTTTTTTTCTAACACGTCCGTGATTTGATCCAGGTACAGTTGATGCTATCATATATTCACAATAAAGTCAAAGTCAAAAATGCTTTATTTTGTAGGTACACAGATACACTTAAAATAGTCAAAACTGCTTGTTCAAAATGCAATTTTCCCCCGAGAAGAACAAGCCAGAAACTCGAAGGGTTGCTCTTTTAAAATCTGGCTTTGATTTTACATAAAGGTTTTTATATTTCATTATTAATTGTGAAATACTATGGCATGCGAATGATCTGATTATGTCCCGGGATGATTATCATCTAAATAGTCTGATATTTTATAATATGCTTTGTTAATAAGTTTCTGTTTTACAGTATCTTTAAATTTATTGAGAGGAAGATTTTGTATATCAACTGGATCCTTATTGAAAAAGCGTATACATAACCCTTTGAATGAATTACTGACTTTGCGGAGGTGACTTATGTGACCTACAAGTTTATCTTTATTTCTTGTTTATCACTATTTTTCCTAAATTATACAATATTTTTTGACATACATTAGATTTTCAAAAATGTACTGTGACGAAAAGGTTAGAATGTTATACACTTTAAACCTATCTCTAAGTGACACTGCAGGTCTCAATTGTTACGCGAACGAATAGATCCAAGGGTTGATGACGTTGATGCAAGCGGTAACAGTAAGGGTATAAAAAATCTACAAAAAGATACACACACCGGATGAGTTTTTTTACCGTCAGGAAAAAATACGGCACATTAGGTAAGTGAAATAGAAGTTATTGGCATAGGATAATTTTTTTTTTCAAAACCATCTGAAGAGTTTTCGGAGCGTTTTAAAGATAAAACCAAGTTCTTCGTCGATAGGAGAATATAATTTTTTCATATTTTCATTTATATATGTATTCATTTACAAAAAAAAATGTATTTGTGTAGTGTATCAACTATCTGGTATCCACAACACAAGCCTAGATGGCGCAGTCTGTATATGTATGTCAAAAAAAAAAAAAAATATCATGCAGTCACAATGACAATGCCAAAAAAAAAACAAACTATTATAAAAAGAGTAAATTTAGTAGGAACCTCTTTTCTAACACCATCTTCGCCGCACGCGCCGGCAGGAGATTTATATACGACGATAGAAACTTTCTATCATGCGAAATTTATTTGGAATATTTATATATAAAGTTTAATTCATTTAATTTAATTATATAATTATGTGGAACAGGCTACAAACGCGACCGTCAAATAACATAGCGCTTTATTCGATTATGGTCTTTTGCCTTGACTATTCAAAATTCTTACTATGTCAATAGCATTAAGTTAAATGTGAACTAAGGCAATAAATAATTTTTATTATTATTATGGTTTTGAAAAAAATAAAATATAACTGCCTATGTATGCCAATACCTTCTATTTCACTTACCTAAAATGCCCTATTTTTTCCTTATGGTAATAAAACTCATCCGGTATATATTTCGCATGTCACATGCCGCAAATAAATACATACACGTATGTAATAGTTTTCCATGGTGAATAAAAATGTCTTTAAGGTAACATTTTAATTAATCCTCAGTGCTTTGTCGAATGTTTTGCTTTACTAACCTGTCACCATAAAACAAGTTAATAGGCTGTAAACAGAGGGCGTAACCCATTCCGTTGTATGAAATATTGAATGCTCCGGTTGACGGTCGCGGTCACACACGCGATGCGACCATTTGTGACATCGCTACCAGCATGTGTCGTGCGCCCATGACTTAGGAAGTTTTAGAGACGGCTGGTTTGTATTCATTATTTTTATTATGTGTGTGTATTCATGACATTTAGTGCAAATTTCTAACAAACACTACGATGTGGTTGGCGCGTATAGTCGCTAAACTAAACTAAACTTGAGAGTGATGCTCGCCACCCGATGTTCCAGTATTCAACAGTGCCCCAAAGGCTCCAGAGTCGTAATAACTTTTTAAAGTGCGTTACTCCCGTACAAGGTGTGGCTTCGGATGCTCGCTGCAGCCTGTGGCGGCAAAGATAGTCTCTTGCGTCGTTCCTCCCGCTCAAGGAGTCTCTTCCTCCTGGATACGATTTGCCATGGCCAACATGGAAATCCTTAAATCGGCTTCGAACTCAGGTTGGCCGCAGCAAAGATAATCTGTGCAGGTGGGGCTTTTCCGATGGCGAGAGTGATCGATGCGAGTGCGGAGTCTCCCCGCAGACAATGGATCACGTATTGTCTTGCCCCGCGTGTCCTGACAGCTGCACCTTTGATGACCTCCTTAACACCACAGACAGTGCTGTTAGAGTGGCTAAGTTTTGGTCCAATAAAATTTGAAATGTGCCTCGACACGAAAAGAAGAAGATTTTTTTTTTCTTAAAGTTTCTTTGCCCATGTTGCCTCACTAGATGTACTTAGATGATGCCCCTAAATCTCGCGTCCAATTGTAGAAAGAGTTCTCACTACCGACCTTTATAACACCTGCAGAGAAGCTTCCATCGGGTCACGATCTGGAGTGGCCCATATGGAAGTCACTCAATAGACTGCGTACCGGGGTCGATAGATGCCGAGAGAACATGTTCAAATGGGGCTACACGGACGACACCCGGTACTTGTACGGTGACACACCACAAACTATGGGCCATTTTTTATGCTGCCTTGCGTATCCCGACACTTTTACGCTACAGGACCTCTACGATGCCACAGACAATATCGAACGCGTGGCCGCTTTTTGGTTCTTTTTTTTTCTATGCATAACGGGTTGGTACTTGACCTCAATCACACTTAATGTTAAGTGAAGATGAGGTCGAACGTGGAAGCGTACTGACCCGGAAACCCCAACACATTTGGGGGACTGGCTATCTTATCTCTGACAAGCGGAACACAATAATGCTATTATCATTGCTGCTTGGCGGCAGATTTAGATAAGTCCTCAATTGATGTTTTTGCGATCGATACGCTAAAAAGAAGACCACGATTTAACACATATTAATTCGTAAATGAGAAATTGTAGAATATGCTATAATTATGAAGCAAGATGAACTTAGCGCATCGGGACTAACATCACATAAAATTGTGTAACAGATCAAGACCTAAATACTTCTCTACAAAGTAACATAGAGCCGGAGATTTAGAAGCGAAGTGGATTTTTATATCCCGACACACGCTTATTTCTATTTTCCATTTTCTTTATGGTGCAGTTTCCGGTGATCTTGTAATGCGACAACCATAAACAAAGAACAAGGTCAGGGCTGTGGTACGGCGTGGACCTTAGCGTCATTTGTCACACGACCAGCTCTAACTGACTCTCTCTCATCTTAGTGTAGTGAACATTTATTCATATCTCCAATAAATTATGTGATGATGATGATCCATCCGCATCATACTTTGTATACAAAGAAGCTGAAATTCCATGCGAACAAAATCACGGCCACTATTACTTTAAAATAAATGAAATTTGGAGCAAAAATATCAATCGGCGTGATATGCAATGCAAATGCAATAAATAATTATGATTATGATTATGATTATGATTATGATTATGATTATGATTATGATTATGATTATGATTATGTCAGGTCAGGAGGCAGACTTGGTGGACACTCTTATCTCTTTTTTGATGCAAATCATTAATACTAGATATTTTGTACTTTTGAATCCTTGGTATTAGTCGAAATTGTCGACCTTATCTTCAAGAGGTTACAAGTGTCTTGGGCGACACTGATCTCTCACCATAAAGTGAGCTGCTCGTTGGAATATTATTTTTCATGGAAAAGATATCAGTGCCACACGTTGGGCGCCAAAATTGTCCTACCCACATTGTCACCCTAACGCTAATAGAATCACTATTATGGTACGTTTACTGAACAAACGCTACGTCACTCGGTCAAATTACGAAATGATACAAAGTTAATATAAATAATCGATATACTGAAATGTCGCAATTATCTGCACGATCTGGGATCAATATAACTGATTTAAGCTATTATGTAACATTAGATGACTTGCTTTATACAAGCTGTCAAATATATTAAAATAGGCGAAGAAATATAGTTAGGAAAGAAAAATTACCTACGAAATTATTTCAGAATTTTAACCATCGCCCTGACAACCGAGGTTCCTTCAAATTGAACAGGGTATATATTTTTGAGTTATGCATTAATTTCACCAGGTGGACAGATCATTAAACAGGTTTTACTAAGGATTCAACCCTAAATTTTCTCCAGAAGGTTTATATGCATTTTATTTTTGTAGAAAGTACCGGTGCGTAGCATATTATATTTATGTAGACTAATAATCTACCAATCAATTATGGACAGCCTGCAAAATCACATTTAAACACAATGAAAAGAAATATTCAATTTTGCACTCGATTCTTCTTACAGAGCTACCGTAAAATAAATATTGAAATGCTAATTACAATGTGATTTATTTTAACCGTTATTAATTTTAATTAATAAGTAAGGACGATTTATATAACTATGAGATTTTGTTAAAATGACAAAACTATATTCATCATCATCATCAGCATATAAGCCTCTACTAAATACACTATGGCGCAATTTGCATCGCATTCCATGGAAGAATTTGTCCTATTCGCCATGCTAGGTAGGCGGAATGGCGATCGCAGATTACTTTGAAGCCGCAGCCCATCACTGATGTAACATACTGTTATGCTCATGGTTTAATATACTGTTATGAACACAATTCCTTAGTCGCCTATTCTATTGCTAAGGATATAAACACATCAGTGATTTGTCAGAACAAGAGGAGTAACATATTGATTTGGTAAAATAAATAGAAACCTTCGCGTATATAAATAATACAAAATGTCACGTAAATTTGCAGGCAATAAAATAAAATATTACGTTCCTTATTTTACTCTTTTATCTAAATTAAAATTAATAAAGGATCTGGAATGAAGTTTAAATGAAAAACCAATAATACGCTCCACTGAGTTGGCTGGTTGCGTTTCATCCGTAGTCATGGCTACACGAGATTAGGGTCACGATAACCCTGACCTGTATCTTCTTGGAGGCTGTATCTGTACGGGCTCCATAGTAAGTTAGATGATTCTGGAGCCTTACAAATTATTCATCGTTACATTTATTAGATACTTTAATTTTTGCAACTTGCTTATATTTTGCCCTTTATCTGTAATTATAATAAAAACCTTGTAAAAAATATTAGAATTTGATATTGCTAAGCTCGTTAAGTGGTGACACCGCTCTTTTATTAGCGCTACGCTGTTCTGGCTTTTCAAGGCGATAATCATGTCTTACTAAACTTTTCTCATTATGCTAAGCATCAAAATATACAAGAAAAAATCAGTTATTGCCGTTTTTATTTAAATAAAACTCCAGTTACTTATTTAAAGCCATGTCAATAAACTTATGACATTTTTATTACTATTTGTACACTATTATATTATATTGCTTATTGTATCCTCGAGATAAATCAGACAGGGTGCTTCTATATATAAAATAGGATTTTATGTACCTAACAAATGGGCTGTAGATACTGTATTATAGGTACTGCTTAGCAAGCTTTACCAATCTGTTAGGAAGGTCGCGGCAGAACCACAGAATTAGTTATGAAGTCGGGAAAGGGTTTCCATGTTGGCTAATAACAGGCCCGGCGTGCTCGGCCGGAGCTATCTTTGGAAATATTGTTTTAATGTGCGCTTGTGTATAGCGTATGCTATGTATTTTATATGGCTCAGAGTTGGTCCGATCTAAATTGGTGACATCATACCTTTGTATTTTGATTTTACGTTACACAGTTCTTTATGTAATTTTGCTGCTCATTTGGATAGGGTAGACTTAGTTTTGATTTTGGATTGTATGTATCTGCGCTCGCTGAATTACCATTAAGTCCCTTGTTGGGCGCCATTTTGAGTAACAAGTTAAACCTATTGTTCCTTTTCACTTAGCGGTCCTAAAGTGGAAACCTCTTCAAATAATTATTTTCAGTGAATAACTACTTGTAATGTTTTATAATATTTTATAGTGTACAAGATGTCAAAAATTTAAGAGACGTCATGACAAAGAAACCTCATCTAATTTTCAAAGGCAAGAATCACTGCTACATTTTTTTAAATATTTCTATAATAATCGAACTTGGGATTTAAAACGATTTAGTGATCTCTCATAAATATAGAACAATATTATTAAATATATTGGGTTCTTATTATTGACTTTATCGATAATCGAAAAATTACAAAAAATATATTGTAAGTATTCTTATGGCACTATAAGAATACTTAGCAATGATTTCGTTTGGCATTTTTGACAAGTAGATACTATATTTAACCTTTGAGGCATGTCTCCTTCACTGTTCATTAAAATTTGACACCGTCAAGTCAAAAACATTCTCATTCGTCCATGGCTTGTGCCCCACGTAAAGGATTATACGCAGCCCTGGCCCTGACCTAGCCTAGTCGGTCTGCACCGGCCAATGTCACCCGGGCCGCGCTGCAGTGCTCTGCAATTACACCGGACTAAAGTTAGATGTCACGGACATTGGGGATTTGTGATTGTACTAGTTCGCATTGGTAGGTAGGTTTCTTTCTTTTAGAAAAATTGGTAATATGGAGATCAACTTTCAAACGCTGCGCCGTCAAATTTCCAGCTAGGATTCTTTGAGTTTTTTGTATGTACATACTTGTGGATTTGTATTGCTTTGTTTTCCTAATTCATCCAGACAGCCTAAATAAAACCTCGCTCAATATTCCTTCGAAATCAACGGTTGCTGGTTCGAATCCCGTTAGGGGTGAATATTTGTATGATGAATATGAACATTTATTCCCTTGTCATTGATGTATATACTGCATGTAAGGGACAACCCGACATTCGTTTTAAGAGCATGTTATTTAATTCAAATTACTTGCGATTACCCTCCAGATGGGTATCCTTCCGTTTGGCAAAATATTTTTCGTCAAATTTTACTTCCTATAAAACTTATTGCACTAGTTTTATTTCCCAAAAGAATCTTTAGCAAATTTATATTTCGCATTTTAATCACTTGGTCAAATATTAATTTGGCAACTTTTTACTTGCTCAAGTTTTAAAGCAAATGCTTTATTTTGTAAAAAGTTATATTCCAAAAATAAGTTCGTTCAAAATGATTTCATATAGGTTACGTAGGCTAGATTAGAACTGCTAGAAAGTGGGTTAGGTTAGGTTAGAACTGTGACCCCAACAGAGCGCGAGCCGAGCGAGCGAAGCGAGCGTCGCGCGGCAGCGGCCGGCGAAGCGCCGGAATTGATTTGTATAATAACAATATAATTATTATAGAAGTTCTTACCTGTAAATTATTTGTCCAAGGTGAAACCAAGGTTTATAATGCAGTCTCTTAAGTAAATCATATGAAATGCAATATTTTGGGAAGAGCATGTTATGCCAAACCATATTTGACTACATTATACTTGGTAAAATGAAACATTGCCATGTAATTTTTTGTTAAACAATAAATTGCCGAAAATAGTATTGCTAAATGTAAAATTGCGAAAAGTTGTTTTGCCAAATGAAAATTTGGGAAACATACTTCGGCATGTGATACTTTGGGAAACGTTTTTTGCCCAAAAATTAGTAATCCCTCCAGTCATCTGCAGGGATTACAAATTTTTAAAACTCTACAGTCATCTGTAGAGTGACTCTACTAAACCTTATACCGTACTGTAACGTAACGGCACAGTAACGGGAGAATCTGCCGGTTGCCATAGCGACGGGGTTAAGGACACAGTGGCATTTTGGTATACCAGCTTTAAGGGGCCGATCAGTAGCGAGCTATTTTAGAATTTATTTATGAATTAATCATTAAGGGATAGTTAGGTTAGGTTAGATGTGTACTGAATTGATGATGAAGATATGGCTACTGAATTGGTTACTAGCTCTGACTCTATTGGTAATTACCTTCATGACTTTTATAATACTAGCTACATAGCTACTAGATAGCTGATTGGGATATAAAAAAAGAGGCATCTTGACGAATGCTATAAAATGCAAAAAAAAAAATTAAAACTCAAAAGCTTATTTTAGAATAAAGTGCAATCTATTTTCGCCCGGTTACTGTCGGAAAAATGAAACATACCTCGAAAATGAAATTAGATACCGAAACATATGTTATCCTCGCGCTCCATCGTCTCTTCATCCTCTTTGCGCACCTCAGACAAGCCTATGATATCCCATTTGATGTCCTTGAGTGCATTCACCAACTCCAGCAATCGATCCTCACTACGCAGGCTGCGTACGTTAAAAGTAAGTAATTTTAATGTATTTAACGATCTTTACCGGTTATCTATTTTAAGCCATACAGATTCTCTACAGCAAAATTGTACATGCAGACTGATTACTGTTAGAAAGTTATTTATTTTGCACACCATTTGCACACCTTAGAGTCCACAAAACGTTAATGTTTAATCCTGCACTTCTTCACAGACGACTAAATTACCGGGTTAGCACAGGAGATTGCAGTACATGCCACCTATGCTTAAAGACAATTTGTAAGACTCTCCACATACCTATACAATCGCGTTAACAAAGAAACAAATATTTATTTGAAAACCTTCCGGGAATGTAAAACTACATTGGGTGATTGGCTCAAAACTAAAATGTATAGCGAAATCGAAGCTCTAATAAAAATACGCGTAGGACAGTAAACTCATTTCGAATGTAAAATTCATCAATAATTGACGCTGTATATGTACATATAAATAAATGTATAAATGAAATAAGATCAGGATCACACACATATACACACCCTTACACACCCATTTACACAAACACACTCATCCACACAAACACAGCCATCCACACAAACACACACTCATCCATTCCCATGGGCACATTTTCTTTTATTCTTTTATTTTTTCTTTTATTTTATTTACTGATAAAAAATGTAATATGGAAGAACGGGACTACTAACACAAGTAAACTTTACTTACAAGTAGCCCCAACGCTGGACATTGTAAAAATATTATCTAGTAAATAAATGTATTTTTTGTTTTTTTTTTGTTATCGGTAACCTTGTTTCTAGCGTGAGTCGTTTGACGGTTGGATGATAACAACGCCCGGGGATTCTTCGCACCCCGAGCCCCGGTGTGTATCTGCTCACCGTCATCAGCAGCTTCACCGGGGCCGCCGGGCACTAGGGGCCTGCGCTTTTCTGTACTATTCATGATGATGGCCCTATAGGTTTTAATAATTAAATATTTGGGACACTTACTTATCTAGTCTGTACTATGGACACTAGGTAACGGATAAACATACATAAATGTTTATATTTCATAATGGATAGATCATTTATTTGTACACACATAATAAATTTTACAAGTGAAAAATACAGAAACATAAAATATTATGTATGTGCCGCAGTATACACAAAGGCTACAGCTCAGGTGTGGATTTGTCCGAATCGGGCAAAGCACTGCTATTCTGCTGGCACCTGAGGGTTGGTCGTGGGATAGGTACATAGAAATTTATATGTGTTTGGTGTTATTTAATTCAAAACTAACATAATTGGTAAATGAATTGTGTAAGATATTACATTTCTATGACTGTAAAGTGAATATTGGGCTGTTCCCGTAATTCGTTCAATAACTTCATTAGGTATATTTTATTAATTGAATTATTGGATTCAATCGTTATAGAATAAATTAATAATCAATTAATAATCAGAATTAATAATTATTAATATAATTGGTCAAAGAATCAGTCTTGCTATACAGCGAGGCAACGCGGCCAACTTTCTGGGTACCATTCCACCAACCAGAGACTTGGGGCTAGTTTTTCATTTATGTTTTTTTTTTTTATTATTATTTTTTTATTTATTTAGTAAGACACACCAACAGCACACATATTACAACTCACATAACAACAGTTTCAAGTATAAACAGGTCTGATATATGTGCCAATAATAGGCGTGTACAACATTCAAGAGATATACACAGCTCTAAACATAATTAAGTTAAGTCTAAATTAAAAACTAAATTAATTTAAGTGAAACAGCACAATGGTCTATAAATGTTGCTTTCGCAAATATTGAGAAATTCTTCTCTTAAACACACCTAATGAATCGTGAAAGATATCAGTCTGTGGGATCTCACTATTCAAATGGTTAAATTCACCACACAATCTCGGGATTGGAGAATGACGTAGAACATTTGTTCTAGATGTAGGGATATGCAGCAGTCTAGTAATGGGAGTTCTGGGAAAATTGTAAGGAATCGATAATTTAATTCTATTTTGTATAATTATTTTTTTATAATAAATTGTATAATTATTTTTTATAAATATTGTACAAATGTTATTAATAATTAATGAAAAAATATTAATTGACTCGTATTCATCCCCAGCGGGATTCGAACCCGCAACCTTTAATATCGAAGGTAGGGTCACTACGGGCTACACTAATGAGTCGTTTATCTATCGGTCGAATTACCTCCTCAAATATAGAGAGAGTGCAAAACAATAGCACGCATAAATAGATTTCACTTCTCGATGTTTCAATTTTCAAGAATATGGGTAGATCACCCTTTTCGTTGAATGACCTAAAACTATACGCTTTCATTAGAATCTGACGTAACACGCCCACACAAAAATTCCCCTAATTTGTACGTCTTCCTGATATATCGTCATGCATAACATAAAGGCGTTCCATCTAGCGTTTTGTATAATTTAATTCACAGGGAAAGGGTGCCGCGCCATTACAGTTATGAGTGTATAATCTGTGGCAGCGATCGTAGCGGCGGCTTGATGGATGAATTGCGGCTTCCGGAACAAACTGCAAATCATGATAGGGGTTTATGTAGAGCCTAATATATTATTGCATGTTATTTTTTCGCTGGTACTGTATAACGGAGCCTATATCCACTAAGTACGACCCTTAAGAGCGTTTATCCCCTTCGGAATTCCATTCAAACTTAAAAAATTAAATTTTTCTAAATGAATGGACCGACTTCAATGAAACCTTTTACATATTAAGTAGAATACATAGATCTACAACGTTAACTCTGCAAGAGACTATACAATGTTAGAAGTTGATTTACGCGCAAAACAATATGCAAACATTGTTACATTCACAGAGAAGAATAATCTTAATTTTGAACATGGTAATAGATCATAGAGTTTTCCTAGAAATCTACCGAACTATTTCAGAAAGAAAAAGAAAGAAAAAGTATTTATTGCCAACAAATACAGAAATTTTCGAAAATTTTGCAGATTAAATTTATTTGTGGCAAAGCGATTGGGCGTCAGCATTTGCCACCAATATGTCGTATGGCAATTGACAGCGCTGGTTTTCAGCGCAACCCCTCTCTCACTTAGATTTTCAAAATAAAACAACAGTCAGGCGCGTTCCCACATACACTTATGTGTGAGAAAAAAAAAACAGGAAAAAAGAAAACAAAACTGCTGTTACCTACTTGCGAGTGTGATCACAAAAGAAAAGATCTTAAAAATTTCAGTATGAGAGAGCCACTGGATTGGACTGGACTGGAGTTAGACAGCGATTAACTTAAAATCTTGCACGAGTTCATGTTGAAACCGTAGGTAAAAGGTTTATTTAAATGAGTTAGCACAACAAATTGTCCGCAGTTTCAACAAGCTACTCCTCCAGAAGGAGGAGTTGGAGCAGAAGCAACTTCACCTTCTACAAGTGGTGGAGAGTGAGAGGACTTCAAGGTGGCAGTATGCTCAGCAGTGCGATGAGCTCAGCAATGAAGTCAAGAAATTGAGAACCGAGGTGAGCTTTATTAAGAAGTAGGTACGTTGATTCACTAGGAAATCATAAAAAAAATGTGTGTTCAAATACTGCAGACTATTGATCAAGCGACACTCTTTCTATTTAAAACCTAAGCGACGCGTAATGAGAATTAGTTATTCCAGCTGTGCTTGCTTACCCGTGTTATACAAGCTTGACTTACAGTCGAACTTACCTTACTCCTGAAATTAATGTCATTGTCAAGAGTACCTTCCGAAGTAAGTTATACACCTCTGTATCCTATCAGGTCTCCCCGAATGCCGTTGAAACCTACGAAAATTCCTGAAATTAACCACTCCCAATTTTACTCGACATCATGGTATCAATATTTTGGTTGTCATGTTAAAAGTGTATTTATAGAGAGAGGAGAAAATTTAATGCCATGGATATAAAATACTACCTACTTATTTATATTACTTACGTACTTAAATTATGTCAAGCAAGCTAATTGCGCAAGAGTCGCATCGCTTCAAAAGCTGAAATACACTTTTCCTTTTATCCATATTATTGCGTGACCATAATCGTGCCGTTCCAAGAATAATGATGATAAAGTAGTTTTTTTATCTACTCTTTAAAATAGACACAAATTCTCAATTTCCATGTTAGTTTGGATACCAGCAAAGGTACACGTCGCATGCGATTGATATTATACCGATCATGCACTCCATCCTGCATTTTCTAGCTATGCACCTACAAGAAGGAGCATGAACCGTCCACCAGAGCCGCATCCAGTGCCAGCTCGTCTCCAACCCACTCCCCTGAGGTCGACCCCGCTGAACTGCGCAAGATTAAGAAAGTGCAGGTAAAATTTTGGTGGTCGAGATTCGTCTTCTTTCCCAACTTTAAGATTTTAATCACTCTTGCCTGCAATGTTATAAAGTAGATTTCCAGCATTTGGGTTAGACACTGCAGTGTCTCACTACTTTAGTATAAGCCAATCGTGTTGACGACTCATCGTCATTATCACCAATCTTGTTAAGGATCAGACAACATTATTTTCCTTAATACTAATACTCAACTAATTCTGGTGATCATCACCCTTATTGAAGATGTTCAGTTCTAATATTCCCAGGGAATATTGACACGATAATTGATGATATTTCAATGAGGACCATTGCGAATATGTTTTCTAGTATATTTAGATGATATATTTCTCATTGCGCAGAGTTTCTTCAGAGGTTGGTTATGCAGAAGGCGATGGAAGCAGATCGTGGAGCAATACATCAAGAGTCCCCACGCTGAAAGCATGAGGAAGCGAAACAGGTTACTTGACAAGGAATATATTTTTCGGCTTTGTTTTCATTTGTGACACTTACCACGATTCGTCTCTATTTGCTTTATTGGGAAGCGAAATTAAGAAACCATCTTCCCCAAAAATATGCCCCGCCCCATAAATGTTATCTACTTATTAAGTCAAGTTCACTCCCGCCTTGTATATGTACTAGCTAAATTTATAAAAGTTAACCACGTTATATTATAATCTATCTATAATGTCTACTTCTTTGAGTTTATCGTCTTTTATCTTAATTATGTGTTGAGGTGGTGGTTATATGTTGTTCTGTTTGTCCTTTCTCCAACTACACAAACTAGAGAAGCTTTAACTTACCGCACAATCGTCAACTTTAGCATTGTGAACTTCAACCCTGACATTGGCAGAATCATTGTGCACAACGATGCAGCCATCACACTGAATTGGAATTGGAAGAAACCATCTGTCATATTGTAAACAATTTCAACAAGTTAGTGACTGATGTAGATGGTGACTGGCTCACACGATGATGTAAGGGTCCATTTTCCAAATGAATTGTCTGTTGTGTAGTGTGTGAATAATTTGCTCTCTGAGGCAAGGTCATTAATAAAAAATCGATATTGTGCAA
The DNA here is from genome assembly GCA_949316235.1 of Oegoconia quadripuncta. Lineage (NCBI taxonomy): Eukaryota > Metazoa > Arthropoda > Insecta > Lepidoptera > Autostichidae > Oegoconia > Oegoconia quadripuncta. The sequence goes on from OX438748.1 coordinate 2,264,421, forward strand.
GACCAAAAATAGCCAGTCTAGCTAACCATATTAGCGTACGATTTGTCCATATACAGTCTGTGACCAAGGTTAAACGTTTGACGTCATTGTAGGTATATTTCCAAGCATCTTGAATTATAAATACACTTGGGTTTATTTTCGGGTACCGTGTTGCTCCCAGGATGTTAATCTAGAGAGAAATTATACTTATTCATATTATACAATGAAGTTGTTTTCCTTTGAATTTTCCATTGACGTGATTAGTTCCAAATTACAATGTTCCTGTGGTCAATTCCTTTTATTTTTGCATTGATAATAAATAAATGTGATATTTTTTCCAGCCTCGTTTTCAAAATGGTGGAGGCTGAAGAAGAGTATCTTGAGCAAATGGAAATATTGGTCAGTATCTATACTTTTATAACGTTTCAATCAAACATTTTTATCATCAAACCCCTTGATTATCATTCGAATACTCTACTTTCCTACATACAATCTAATACAATGACACCATCTGATTGTTAAAAAAATGCAGGTAACCTGCTTCTTGAGGCCATTCAAAATGGCTGCCAGTTCAAAGAAGCCTCCATGCACCCACGAGGATGTGAACTCCATCTTCTTGAACAGTGAGACGGTGCTGTTCCTCCATCAGATCTTCTTCAAGGGTCTCACCTCAAGAATGGAGTCATGGCCTACACTTGTCTTAGGTGAGGTTCTTTTCCTTTTACATTGTTAATGTTTCTCGAACCCTAACCGGCGATTTGTATACATTAACATATGTTTTGCTAAAATTGCTAGATTGGTGATCGCACAGTTTTGAGAGCTCCAAATTAATGACAATGAATTTCGCATTTTGCTCTCATTGCTCATGGAAGGATATGCCTTGCCACTTCATGGGCAGGCTAGTTGACGATCGCGGACTTTTTGGGAGCTGACCACTTGCGCTGCGATCACAGTATATAATTCTGTAACTAATTAATATTATATAGTTGGTATATGGATAGATGCGCCATATAAGGATAGGTTGCGTTCAAGTAGATGGTGCATAATCACGTACACCACAGATGTGTGAGGGCCAATCAGAGCGTTAGGTTGAGTATACGCAAATCACACCTTGCTTTAAGAGCGGTGACAGTAGAATCCATACTAATCTATAGTGAGAACAATTATATCTCTTGTTTTTATGCTGAGGTTAAAATAGTAACAGCTGCCGAAGTCCTGGCTGGATTTAGCTCAGATTAGAACGAAGAGTGTGAATAGAATCGCGTTCACACTCCCAACTAACCTTTGGAACATATACTTAGGAGCCACTTGCATACAGGAGACCTATTCGACATGCTGCTACCAATGCTGACGATATACCAGGAGTACGTCAGAAACCATCACTACTCGCTGCAAGTCCTCACGGAGTGCAAGCAGAGCCAGCCGTTCGCTCACCTTCTGACGCGGCTGGAGAGCAAGCCTGCATGTCAGGGGCGGTCGCTGGAGACATTCCTGACATATCCTATGCATCAGGTACAGTTGATAAAGAGTCTCGTGACGAGCAATAAGCCCTTGAAGGTATACATCACTGTCCTTATTGTCCAACCTGTTCCTTCCCGAGGTCGTTGTAAAATGTGACTAACGGACTTTACCTCCAAAAAATAGCTATAAATATGCACGTTTCAATAGAGATGGGTTGACTCCCGCCACGTGTGTATTACTGCATAGTTCAAAGACGAACTGTGGATGTTGTTCCAAGCATGGATATTTTTTATCTGTGTTACGCAAACAAATGTTTGGGATATCTCTGATAGGCGGATCGATGGGTGAATAAAGGTCGTGATGTAATGTAGATTTGTACTCATATAATTACCAATATAATGTTTCTTTACTGTTTAATACTTCATTGTTGTGTCCGTAAGTGTTATAGTATAATAAATAAAACTTTATTAAAATTCATAATTTGAATTAGACTGCTGTGTATTTGACCTTATACGAGGACAATATAGACCGATGGTAGATAAAGTATCCGTTAATGAATGTAACTTTCCTACTTGATTATAGGTGTTACATTAACAGCACATCCTTGATTAGAATGATACCAGGTCTCGAGACAATTTACATTTCATTTTATCTACAACAATGAAATCAAATTGCTTTATTTTGTAGGTACACAGGGTACACTTAAAATAGTCAGATTTTACAGTTTTAAAGCTACTGCTTGTTCAAAAGGTTATTTCCACTGAGAAGAACAAGCAAGAAACTCGAGAGGTTGCTCTTTAAAAAAAAAAGGTTTTTATAATACAAAAAGGCACAATAGTATTTCATTATTAATTGTGACATAGCCTAGTTATGCAAACGAGCTGGTTATGTCCATGAATATTTATCATCTAAACAATCTGATATTTTATAATATGCTTTCTCAATAAGTTTCTGTTTCATAGTATCTTTAAATTTATTGAAAGGAAGATTTTGTATATCAACAGGAACCTTATTGAAAAAGCGTATACATAACCCTTTGAATCAATTACTGATTTTGCGGAGGCGACTTATGTGACCTGCAAGTTTATCTTTATTTAACACATTTAGTTTTTTTTCACATTAAGTAACAAATTATTTGCCGTAAACCATATTACTATTTGAGAAATAGCGTTGTTCACGTCGTCATAATTTAATTTTAGTCTATTTACTTTAAACAATGCAGACGTATCGTCAGCAAACAATACTAGTTCATGTTTATCCTTTACAAGGTTTGGCAAGTCATTTATGTAAACCAAAAACAAAAATGGTCCGAGAATGGATCCTTGTGGGACGCCTATACAGACTGTCGACCCAAACGATGTATGGCCACTGATATCAACCCTGTGAACTCGGTTACTCAAATAAGAATTCAGAAGGTCGAGAGCACGGCCGGTTACTAATGACGTAATTTCCAGATTAAAGTGTCACGATGAACGCAACCAAAGGCCTTGGACAAGTCGCAAAATACTTCTATTACATCCTGCGCATCTTCCCAAGCCTCAAAAATATACTGTAGCTCGACACCTCCATCGGTTGTCGAGCGGCCTCTAGTAAAACCGAATTGCTTATATGACATTACATTGTTTTACATTCCTTCATTCATTTACATTCATTCTTCTATTTCAATATTGTTTATTTTATCTTTTGTAACATTAATCGATCTGTTAGGAGTTTAGTAGGAAGGAGGAGGTCTTGCTAGATATAATTAATAATTCGATAGTAACTTGTTTGGGAATGCTTCTTCAGATTCCTCGGTATATAATAACTCTTCACGAGCTCCTGGCACATACTCCTCATGATCACGTGGAGCGTCGCAGCCTGCAACACGCTCGAGCCCAATTAGAGGAACTGTCCAGGCAGATGCATGACGAAGTAAGTAATCTAAGCCGAAGAGGTCCCTTACGCTTCATCATCATCATATCAGGCACAGGACATCTAGTAACTTCTCCCGACCTTCATTAGGTCGTCTGTTCACCTTGCTACGTTTGATGGCGTGTGCTCTCCACTCAAAAACTTTAATTCTATGTTACACACTACTCCTTGGCTTACCTAAAAACAATCAAAGTGATAGAATAAAAACCTTAAAAGATTTAGTCCTATAGTCAACAGACCACATTTTTTACGATGTTATCACACCAAATACCACACAAAAAATAATTGAAACACCAAAAATTGGATAAACAACCGACTTCAGTGAGGTTCTGCCCTCTCTCTTCGGAGTGCATCACCAGATCCTAACCAAATTTATATTGGAGCACCATGGTGAGAAACGCAATCAAACAAAACAATAATCATCAAATCGGTTAACAATTATCGAAAATATGGATTGACTATGTATCCATACATCATGAATTGAAGACTAACGCACGTAACAGATTAGAAATTACTACAAATAACTTGCAGCAAAGTCATTATCAGAAATGAAACGCCACAGGTTCGAAACTAATAAAATTAATCTTTTCAGGTCAGTGAAACTGAAAACTTAAGGAAGAACTTAGCAGTGGAACGTATGATAATCGAAGGCTGCGATATCTTACTCGATGTCAACCAAGTCTTCATTCGTCAAGGTATCTTCTTAATTGGTCTTTGTTTATGCGAATAAAAAACTACAAAAATGTCGTTAAAAAAAATCCTATTGAATGTAACTTGATTATGCCATATCGTACTGTGATGCCAAGCGATAAAGAATTCGGCAAACCAAATATATTTTCCTACCATCATTTTCCCAGGAACATTATCACAAGTGGTCGGCAAAGGTCGTCGAGCAGCCCTCCAAGCTAGACAGGCGTTCCTCTTCAGCAATCATTTGCTTCTGACCACCAGAGCTACTGGTGGCAGACTCCACCTGCCTCCTGCTGGACGGTTGCCGTTGCACGACGCTTTGTTGATTGAGGATCCATCAAACCATGATGACGATGGTAAATGTATATTTTTGTTTATAACTTGGTTTTGGTAAATGAACACCATATTGATCTAGTTCGCAATTCACTTACGGTCGGACAAACAATTAATCTAATGAATATTGACTATTCCTCAGATTCGACTTCAGTATGCTCATCACCTGGCGGTGATATTTATCAGGCGAAGGACTTCAAGATATTAGTCGAAGTTAAAGGAGAGCAAATATGCGCTCATTTAGGTAAGCATAATTATCGTATATAAGCCTATCACGCTTGACGTTAAAATTGTTAATAGAAATTGACACGCTTTGTGCATTAACCAAATACAAAACGGTCTCAAACCAATAGTGATAGTGTGTCAAAAAATGGTACGAGTAGCTTGCTCTTCCTACTAGTCTTCAATGAAGATTTATCATTTTGCTTCGACCCTGCCAATGCTGGATCAAAAGCATATAGATTTTGACAATAGCAACATCGAAATGCTCTTGTAATTCTAACAAAAAGTATCCTTTCAGTCGCCGCAACCCTCGAAGAGAAGGCAGCCTGGACAAGCGAGCTGGCCCAATGTATGGAAAATGCAGCTCTAACTGAGCTACTGAGGGCTTGTGGCTCATGCGGCGCTGCTTCCGCGAGCCTCCCCGCTTGTCGCTCCGACAGGGCCCTGTTTACCGACGATGTGGATATCCGCTTTAGCAGGACCTTAAACTCCTGCAAGGTTCCGCAGATCAGGTCGGCTACGCCACAGCGGCTGTTGCAAAGGCTTACTGGTAAGTCGAGGGATATGATGATCTCATACATATCTTCATAAGTGACGTTCTCGTGGGTACTGGTTTGCATATCTCAAGCACCCGGAACATAATAACGTATACACTGCTGCTTGGCTGCATATTTAAATCAGATAGCATGTGATGGTTAAAATATTTTACTACCAACCAAATCAAGTATTATCAACTAAGAAGTTAAGCAGTATTAGTAGAATTAATTACTCATTACAGATCTCCGTTTCCTCTCTGTGGATTTCCTAAACACGTTCCTGCTAACTTATCGAGTGTTCACCGTCGGCGTGACAGTGCTGGAAGCGCTGAAGCAGGTATTCTACGAGCAGTCTCAGCAGGAGTTGGAGCTGGCACCACCACCTGATGCTACTAGGAAGACAAGCGCTGCTAGTTCTGTATCTGGTGAGTGATCCCATTTCATTCTTTCTTGTTCATAAATCGCCCATGTACGACAAATTTGGACAGTGGAACATAGGCTTTGGTAATATTTAACACATTGTTTTTTCTAGGTTACGGATCAGAATATAGTGACCGAGATTGGCAGTCTAGGTTTTGGAGGGCTTCTAGGAAAAGTAAGTTATAAATTTATTTATTGTTAATTTGAAAACGCAGTGCAGATTTTAAAGTGTCAAAAAATACGTTAAGTTTTCAAAATCATTATACAGTTGCAATAATGCGACTTATTGTTTAGATAATAGAACTACTATTGTGATTCTAGGCGAAGACGATGACAAGCTATCTCCATATTTGATGGCACCTTCTAGACGGACATCTTCAGTTAGTAAGGTATTGTAGTTACCTCCAATATCAATTAGAAATTTAAAATATTTGTTTCTTGATTTAAGGTGTAATCTCTTTGGTAAATATTATGTGTGCCCTGTGTCACGGTTGATATATTGTAATTAGTTAATAATCTAAAATTTTGTAAAAATTAAAGAAGATTACTTATACTTACACACAGAACTATATAACAGATTAGTCACTTAATCGAGGTGAATAATTTTGGGGAGCATTTTCTATTGTTCAATATCTTTCCAACTTTCCAACCTCTCTATAACTTACTATCACATACTTTTTCCACTAATTTATTGACTGTCCCTATCTCTTTAATCTTCCTTATATTTTAACATGTACCTGCCTGTTTCCTATTATTTCTTCTTCGCTTTCTTTTCCTTGTCTTTGTCTTTGTCTTACCCCTCAACTTATCCCTCAAAGGACATCTAAAATTCATTGTTAATTGTTGTTGTTGTTTTTACTCTTTACTGAGTTCTGTTTCGACATGCATACCTAAGGCCGAGGAAGATAATAGTCATCTGACTATACCGAAGATCATGGCAACGTCATCTAGCAATGAGACTTTGAAAGGTACTAAGATTACAATTATGTTAAATAGGTAGTTGTTCTTTCATAGATGACAGATTCTTAATCCTCCTCCATGATTTTCCCTATTTCACGGGGAGATGGTTGACACCGAGTGCGGGTTCTATTCTCAATGTGATAGAGTTTGTCGTACATCTAAACCTAGTTCATAAATCTACAGCCCATTAGAAATATTTGGTTCTGGTAGGTACCTAGTTTGTTTCATTTCGTAAAAATTTATATGTTCACGAGCCAAGTAAAACTTCTTCGTTTTAAAATTTTACTAAATTGGTAATTTAACCCTCAAATACCGTGACTGTTTTGTTTAAGGTACATCTCCATCATCACCGGGTGCTATAAGTTCAGTAACATTAGTCGGAAGCCCAAAGAAGGCAAGTCCAGAAGATAGCAGTTCTAAAGAAGAAAAGAAATCTCCAACTAAAGACAATGATGCAGCGGCAGCCATCATGAAGGATGAAAGCATTGAACTGGTAGACCAGAGCGACGAGGATATCAAATATAAAGAAGAGGAACCCGAAAAAATCAAACATAAAGACGATAAGTTTAAAATATCGAAAAAGTTCTCGGAGGTATGTAATGTTAGTATACAAATCGCAAGTCGCAACTACTTTCTTTTTCTCTCTATACTTATATTTATAAAGCAACGGTCAAATATTTATTTCTTTCACAAAGTAAAACTAAAATAAGAATTTTGCGAAGTATGAAAATAAATAAATGTTGGTCGTGCATGAGTAAACTCAAAAGTTTCGGTGACATTGACACAAAATTACGTCCAATAACCTTCATCATCATTATATAGGCCTCCTCCATAGATTTCCAGTGATCGGCAAGCGGCTTGCATCCAGCGATTTCGCGCGACATTTATCAAGTCGTCTATCCATATTGTGAGTGCACATCCTACTACCCTCAAGAACTTTAATGCTCCACCGGCCATTAGCTCTTCGATCTATGTGCCCTGCCCATTCCTACTTCAACTTACTAATCCACTGGGCTATGTCAGTGGCTTCCGTTCACCTACAGATTTCTTTATCCCTGATTCGATCACGTAGTGAAACGTCGAGCATCGCCCTCTCCATAGCTCGGTGCCTGAAATAGTAATCTTAACATTGACTTATTAGTTCAACTTTGTCGGAGGAATCATGGACTCAAAAATCATGACTCTTCATATCATGTTAAGTTAGCTAAGTACACATCCGAATATATGAGTAAGATTAAGGAAACTTGTTCAATGAACAGGAAGAATTGACAAAAACAATATGATATTACCGGTACCAATTTAATTGTTATTTTACTTTCGCAGCGTGTCCGTACAATGTCCGAAAGTCCTCGACGTCTCTTGCCATCATCTGCAGCCACATCAGAGGCTCGGCGTCGATCGGACAGCGCTCGCGATGCGAAAGCTGCAGCTGAAGAGTTACGAAGGGCTTCAGATTCCGGTCGATATGCTCCTAGGCGATCAGTCAGGTGTGTTCACCATTAAACGTGTTTACCATTAAATATATTCATACATATTCGTCCGTGATGCCTGCAATCTAATTTAAATTTAACTACTTACTCCCGTACTCCAAATATATTATGATGAATAAGAGTTGGAATTACACAAGCAATACACGAATCAGAAATGTGATTATTTCTCTTAAAAGAAGTTCTAGATAGTTCAAAAGGCGTTTGTCATTCATAAAATTTATCATTTTTGTGTCCAGTGAACGACGCTGTACTAACTCATCTTTGACCAGCGAGCGTCGTCGCTACTGGGGCGGTTCTGAACCTCGTTCCTCGGTGACTTCCCAGGTCTCACAGGTGGCGCCCGTAAGTTTAAATTACAACTACATTACAATAAGTAATTCATTTCAACCTTTCACAAGTTGACGTACCGACAATCCTGGTACTATTAGATACTAATACTATTGTAACGCAAGTACTGTTCGGTTTTACAAAATCCAATAACAGCTTCGCTGGCTTTGTCCATATAATCATTATCTTTTAAATAGTTTTCATTTCCAACGACTAAACTATTCAGCTTACATTTTGATGACAAATATACATCAATATTCATGATTCATTTCTTAGCATTAAAATTTCTAGAATTATCGCCGGGAAACCAGTCAGCCGAAAGCTGGAGTGGTCATTACATCTTTCAGGCAGTCTCATAGAAGGTAAGTTGGCCTTGACTTTCCTTTTATTTCTTTTAAATCATCTTTTTCCAATCCATAGCTTCAGTGACCTATTGATTCGATTTGGAAGCTCAGTTTACTTTCTATGTTGTGTGCAGCATGATCTCACTCAACTATTTATACAATCTCGGATATCTTGGAAGAATCAACTTTTTCAATTATTATCGTTGTTTCTGCACGATGTTGTTCATCAATTTCAATAAAGTTTCAAACTCTTCTAGCTTTATCGATGTTTTACCTAGTATACACTTAGCTTAGAAATGTTAATCTTAAAACTGACATTTTTAATATTCATTTAACAGCTTTGGAAAAGACCTGTTGTGGTGAGTGATTGGCGAAGGTAAAGGTAGAGTGCAGTCATAGTAGCACTGCAGTAGAGGAGTATTTTGGAAATTTTGGCTTAATAACTAGAGCATTCGGTTGTTTTACCCTTTTTTATAAAATTTTTGTGACCTAGATTTAATGTAGTGTCGCCCGGTCACATTTGACACCACAGCAAATGGAACACTTTTCAAGAACTGCAATTCATCATTTTACACTACCTACATTGGGTTTAGACCAGAATGAAACAGCACTAACACGGGATTTATGATTTGCATTATCACTTCATGTACATCATTCATCATTGTAAACAAATTTTTTTCCTGTAATATTGATGAAACACAGAGGCAGATGTATACAAAGTAACTTATTTTTATCTTTATGCTTATGAGATTTTATATTTATTTTCTAAATTAGTAGAAAACACTTTATAATGTGTTCACTTTTATAATGTGGATTTTTTACCCAATTTTTTTAGAACACTTAAAAATTATATTAGATTCCTTTTTTCCGGTATTTTTCCATCTCACTAGTGAGGGTGATTATTCAAGCTTCAGTGGTGTTTAATAATTATGTATGTTTAAATACGTAAATCTTTAAATTATAATAAAAAGTATCAACAAAATGCATGTATTTACTAATAAAAAGTTAAACATATTTCAAAGAATTTCCTAAATTAATTTGAAACTTTTTTTCATTTCTGGTACTTACTTTCCTCCTACCTGTCATCCTTTCTACATTCCTTGTTCCTTTATGCATGCTTTCTTATCTGTACGCTGTAACTTGTTCTGCTAGCTCTTCCTTTAGTTGGAATACTTTTCCTCTATTTATGTCTTAATCTTATTAAATATTCTTAAACTTAATTGGTATAGTATACAATAAATTTTTAGATAATAACAATATTATGCTATATATTATTAATGATATCGTTTTGAGCTCTCTTCAATAATTGATCCTCTCTAGGAGCAGTACATCGACAGCTGCAGTGGCTTTTGCTGTAGCCACCTCAGCATCATCGAATCCCAGATCACCACCACCCACATCTCCACCAGCTACAAGACGAGATTCTGTGATATCCACAGCTGCTACTATGAGGGTTTTAAACGTCTTGAGGTTTGTGTTTATTTTCTTTATCTAATATGAGTTATTTTGCTAAATTCTTAATTTTAAGTTTTGACTACTCCGAATGTACACTTACTTACATGGCTTATACCTACTACTAATATGAGTAAGTTATTTACATAATGACAACGTAATCATCAATTACAATATTTATCCGAATAAATTTAGAAAAAGCTAATGATCCTCACTTCGAATATAACATAGTTCATAAATGTTCTTTCATCCATAGGCATTGGATCTCCAAACACTCAGCCGACTTCTGGTCAGATGAACGTCTCCGAGGCCTTACCATGGACTTCCTGAAAGAGATCGAGGGTAGCCCAGGGTTATTGCCAGCGGAACATAAAGCAGCTGCCCAATTGCTGCGTCTGCTTGAACGAGCTCCGGATCGGGCTGTCGATTTGAAAGCTCTGTTTGTTCCTCCGCATGTTAGTTTTGTCACTGATTTTCACTTTGATCCGACATCAGAATTGCTAAAGATTTTTAAAAACTGCTAAACAAGGCTTCTGCTATTTAAATTGCAGGCCCATATTAGTACGTACTTGTTTTCAAAACATACCGCCATAGTCACCTAATTACGATGGTTATTTCTTTTTTCTATATTTTGGGACATAATATTTATTTTATTTTGTAATTGCATACTTTGATTTTAGGTGCCAACCAAAGAGAGCATCGAAACGTTATCTGCTCTGGAAATTGCAGAACAAATGACTTATTTGGACTATCAAATCTTCAGCGCCATTCACAGCGAGTAAGTAAACACATTGTGGTGGACTCTCAAACATTAAGGATTCAAACGAACTACCTTCAAGGACAATGTCAGTTATCGTTGGTTTTCCGATGACGTCGGTATCATCCTACAGTTGATTAACATTTGCTAAATATAGAACGACAATACCTAACAATCTAAAATTGTTTTTACTATCATTATCATTGACAGCAGTGAACTATCTATCTAAACCTCGGAATAATAAGCTATATGCTAGAACTGCGTCATAATTTTTGACAGATCCAAATTCGAAGCCTAGTTTGTGAAGGTGTTTATTATTTTGATACATTTCAAAAAGTCATATGTACTAACCTAATAGATATTAATACCTCCAATGTAAAAGCTTTTACCAAAACTTCATGGTTTTATAGTAGTCTGTAAACTACACATACTTATTTTTACCCTTTGGCTACAAATTCAACCACCTACGTTATCTCTGTCACTTTTGTTTTGTCAAACTGAAATCGAATTTTGCTGGTCGACTAAGTCGACATGGCCTAGCAAATCTTGATTACCTGAAGCCTTTATTTTCAACGAATGTAATTTTATTGATGCTGATTCAATTTCAGGGAGTTCCTGGGTCAAGCCTGGACGAAAGCTGATAAAGCAGAACGAGCTCCACATATTTTGATGATGACAGGCCACTTTAACCATATATCTAACCTTGTCATATCGGAGATACTAAAGAAATACACTTTGACTGGTACGCGTTGACCACTTTAATGTTTTGGAATTGTCAAAACTCTTGCTTGCTTATCAGATAGATAACTCTTCAGATTTTGGTGTAGCTATAAAGTAACTAATCATATAAATATTAAAAAACTGATAAGGTTAGAAAAACGTTTAACATTGTGTTCTTTTAGGTCGAGTAGCTGCGATAGAGAAATGGGCAGCAGTAGCAGACATAGCGCGCTGTTTGCACAACTTTAACGGCGTTTTACAAGTGTGTGCTGCGCTTTCAAATACGTCAGTGTACCGCCTCAAGAAGACCTGGGATAAAGTCTCTAAGACCGTAAGTAAAGCATAATATAAAAAATCTTTTTAATCTCTCGTAATTGCATAGATTTGTCGTTATTTTTATAGTCGTGGTTAGAAACTCTGACCACTATACCAAAAGCTCACGGGTTCGAATATGTTTTTATGATGAATACGGACATGTGTACCCGAGTTATGGATGTTTTTATTTATAATAAGTATTTATTTGCAAAAAAAAAATGATTATGTAGTAGGTATTATCAACCCTCTGGTATCCACAACACAAGTGATTGGTTAGCTCATCGCTCGCTCGGCAATTTGACGGTTTCTCATTGGTCAACGTAATCGATGACGATACCGATGAAGTTACATTATCTAAGGACTGATGTGTTCCGAAATGTCTTACTATTACTAACGATATAATATATTGCATTAAACTTATTGAATATATTCACAGAGCAAACAAACTATAGAGAAGATGCAGACAATAATATCATCGGAATGCCGATTTAGAGTTCTGAGAGATGCTTTGCACAGGTCAGTTTTTTTTTTTTATCAACAACAGTTTTTTTAATTCTAATATATTCATAAGCGTCGAGCGTCGGTGGCTCAGCGGTTAAGACGCGGTCTCCCAATTTGGGAGATCCGGGTTCGATCCCCAGGCAGGCCATGCACCAATAAGTATTTTAATTTAATTTTATTAGTTATGTGCATTTATTCGACCCTTGAGGAAACCTGCATGCCTGAGAAATAAAAATTGAAAAGCATGTGAAGTCCCCAACCCGCAACGTCCTTGTGTGTGCCTTGGTGGACTATGGCCCATAGTCCTTCATTATATGAGAGAAGGCCTATATCCCTGGAGTGGGATGTTTAAGAGCTGAGATGATATCCATAAAGCGAAAATAGGCACGATGTAGCGTCGACTTGCGGAAAATAGCCCGTGAAAGCCTATAAACCTGTAAAAGTACAATATAGAAGTATTTATTATCGTTTGTCTTTTAATAGGTGTGACCCGCCGTGTATTCCGTATTTGGGCATGTACTTATCGGATCTATCCTTCATCGAGGAAGGAACATCTAACTATACTCCGGATGGACTACTCAACTTCTCCAAGATGAGGATGGTGAGTTATACAATGGTTATCTATAATTTTTTTTATGCACAACGGGTTGGTACTTGATTCCAATCACATCTGATGTTAAGTGTAGATGAGGTCGAAGGTGTAAGCGTACTGACCATGAAACCCTATCATCCTATTTGGGGAGTGGCTATCTTATATCTGACAACCGGAACTCAACAATGCTATAAATGCCCTACCACCAACCAAATTTATTTGTAATTTCCATTTGATTCGACAGTTAAGCTTATCTTTGTGTACAATACTAATCATAGCAAGATACAAATTATTGTCGATCAATAAATGTCGAAATTAAAAGAGACTTCTTTTCTCAAAGGAAGACTACAAATTCCAAAAGATTGATATCGTCAAAAAGTTTGTATTTTCAGGTCCAAATATTGCCTATGAAAATAAAGAAATATTGATTGATTGACAAATAAACTGTAGTTTGCTGACAAATTGTACAACAAAAAATAATATAAGAAATATTCAATTGAAACTATGCCTTTTTCTTTACAGATTGCTCATGTGATCCGTGAAATACGAAACTTTCAACAAACCCCATACAAAATTGATCACATACCAAAGGTAAAATATTGTATAACTGATGCTTATAAAATATATAGGTCCTTACATATGAAATTGGCGTTTTGTATGAAGAATTTCATTAAGACTGTTTTCTCCATACAAACATTTTTGATTTTTTTTTGGGAAAGGCAAAACCAAATTTAGCTAAACTTTGTGTATTATCGGATAACATTAAGTTAAGTATAGGCAGCGTTATTTTTTAAAAGTTTATCAAGAAATGATTATGGGAAGCACATGAAAAGAGCTCTGTTAATTTTTTTTTATTCTGTGATTTAGCCCAGAAATTAAAAAATATTTCACGTGAAACCTTGAAATAATATTCCATTTCCCAAATAAAAAACAAATTTGAATAAAGCTTTGAAAATCGCAGGAGTTGGTACATATGATTAATGAAGAAAATAAACTCCAATTTCATAGGTAAATACCCAATATAATGAATTAGAATTTACATCGTAACATTTATGGGGTACTTAGTGCTTCAATGAAATGCTAGATATAGGCAATGCTATTTCTCACCAATTTTGTATATTATAACGATTGGAAAACATCTTTAGTGAGTATACTAAATTGTCTTTGATATTTCGGATACTTATTTCTTTGGTATTTTAGAATGTTGCTCAAGCGTAGATCCGTGCTTGAGCAAAGTTAGAAAGAGATGCCGATATACCACTTACATAAAGCTGTCCCTTTTTAGCGGAGATCACTACGTGAGTAACATTCTGTAATAGCCAAGTCACTATATCCTCCAGGTATGTGACTTCCTTCTCGACCGTTCGCTGGTCATCGCCGAGGAGCGTCAATACACGCTGTCGCTGGAGCTGGAGCCCCGCGTGTCTCGCGGCTCGGCGGCCGGCCTGCACTCGCACTCCGCCGCGCCCGCGTCGCCCGCCTCCTAGCGTCGGCGCCGCGCGTCCCTCGCCGCCCTCGCGCCTCTGCGGGCCGAGCGCTAAGCGACGCGCGTACCTGCTAACGTATTGCAGCATCGTCAATGTAAACGAACATTCAATTTCATCTCTATTACATGCCCAAATACAGTGGTGGAAGTGTCATCTTGGGTTTTATCGAATGTTGTGTTGATTTGTATTAGGTATTGTTTCTGTTTAAATATTTAGAGATGTAGCCACTATTATCTAGTTTTACAGGAATTTGGTGGTATCCCTTAGCTAAGTTTAATTTCTAAAAATAGATTGTTGTATGATCACATTATCACAGAATTAATATAGTACATTATTTGAAAGAAATGTACTATTGGCTAACAGATCACATGTGATATTAGAGACACAATAGATAGAGATCTGTGATTGCCAATTGGCATACAAAATTAGTTTCTCTGCATACAATTGGGAACATTACTAACTACTACATACAATACTCCATAAAACACACAGATGCAACTCTGATCTGAACATTATTCATTAATGTCGTTAATAAATTTTATATTTCCAATTAAATTCAATGAAATCTCAAGGCAATTTACAAATAAAATACCTAAATTTTACAAAATATTAACAATGATTAACTACCTTAAATTATACACTTGAATGTAATACCTTAAAATGTAATTAAAATTATTTTCTTAATACTGAATAGAAAATTGTTCCTTGGTGTTTCTATTTTTATAACATTAACTTTGTCAATTAGTGTAATTGCTGATTATATAAAAATCATTGAAACATATCATTTACTTACTTACTTCTGTTTAATGTTCTGTCACAAATCATTAAATGAACGATTATAGATTATACCAGTAGTATTTAACTTAAAAAAATTGTACTTAATTTAAGCTTTTGTAAATTATTTCCAATTTATGTGCAACTGAGTGAGACTATATTAAATCTAGACGATGAAAGCAATCGTCGTATTGCTAACACATTTTAAAAATCTATTAGCTCTAACAATTAGGTACTTAAAATATTTTGGACTATTCACTTTGAAGATACAAAGCGACGCGCACTTGATTGATATTCAGAATATAGCCAAAGCTAACCTACAAGTTAAACCATTATATCGAAATGCTAACACAGTATTCAATGATCAAACTATACAATTCTCTAAATTCACAATTGAGATTGCAACATAAACTATAGACACAAAGACGGTTGTCAACGATTGTATCATTCTGATTTCCTATTACTAACTCAAAATTGAGCGATTTTTAGGAAGTGTTCATAAAATTAACGATAGATGGCGCCTATGGAATGTTTTAGACATTGTCGAATAAAAATTTGGTAAACATTAATTTACCTATATACTATAGATGTGGTCCGCGAACAAATCTTTTTACAAAAAACAGTGCCATCTCTTGGAATGCTCGAGAACTAATAGGACTACTGAGGATAAAGCGCCAAATAGCAAAACCGTGCACAACCAAAATTGATTTTTTAGTCTGTGATCACAACCCATAAAAGTGTAAGAAAATAATACAATATTGATTAAAAATATGAGGTTATTACGACTAATACATATTATTATGTTTGTTGTACTTAACAGATACTCGCATATTGTTTGATCACTTTTATGTTGTAAGTGATGAATTTTTTTCCAACATAAATCAGCATTTGATACGTCAGTTCGCGAACGAAGTCGGTGCATGACCGAATTCCCATTGGTTCTAAACTCCCTTTTAACACCAATGAAGTGGTGCCCTTTTGATTGCTTCAACGACTCACTCCATACGTAATAATATGTTAGTCAATGCTGGTAAAGAAAGTTTTATCATTGACCGAATACGTGTTTAACCACAATCTCAGCTCCTAACACTTATCTCTAGATAGGAAGATGGACACTCCCATTGAACCTTGCCTTGAACAGCCTTGGCTGTTCACATTATGAATTAAGAGTTGAATTGCTTAGTGTGAATGTTTAACTACATACGGATGGTATCCTTCCTCACTTTGTAGTCCGAAGAGAAAACGGTGATAGTGGAATAAGATTATGTAATTCAACGCGCACTTACCGAAATTCATCTTGTAAAAGATTAATAGGCAAATGACCTTGCGACGATGCTGCAATTTAGCTGCCGTCATCGAATGGTCACTTGAATCTTTTGGCACTTCATAGTTAGATATATTTTCAACAAACCGTGGTATATATTTTTTTTCAAATCTACAAAGCACAGAAAAACTAGCAAAACAGCCAATGCGCAATAATTTTTAACAGTCACTGACAACCAAGAAGTCAATTTAAAAAATTGCCACTATCAAGAACAATATTTCTTTTTTAATAAAGTAGCCGTGCAACATTTTGACAGCTATGGCACAATATAAAGCTACATGCAGTAAATAAAAGAGAAGTTGAACGTCGTGTCGTAGCAGGAGGTCAAGAGGAAGGCGGAGACCCGAGAGATATGGAAACATCTCCACCGACAAGAGCATCGCTCTTAAATCAGATGATGATGATGGCACAATATAAACCAAAGAGAATATAAGTATAAACATATAAATGGTTTTGTCAGTGCCATCTATCGATTTATTTGGAACTATTTTTTAAAGCTTTCAAATCGCTCAATAATCCTAAATGTCATTTGATATCAGTTACTGGTAGTTGTCAATCACTTTACCATTTTAAAGACCTAAACGCATAAAAATCAATGCAATCTGCATTCATTACTAAATTGTAGGTAATTATTTTGTGTTTGCACTGTTGAATGCTCAGTTATATGTTATTAATGCAGTAATGAGATATCAAAAGTTTAATTAGAAATAAGAATATTCTAACGTCCGTGCCTAATGATAACACATCGTACAAAACAGTCAATAGGGCACCGATTTCTTAGTTTCTACCTGATTACTATCGCAACCGCAGACATTTATGAAAACCAATTTATAAATGGCTTGTTTCCCGATACATACATAAATTGTATGTTGTAATACGCAATATGGCTTTCATCCTCAAGATTCTTATTATGATTAGAGTTGTTGCGAACGAAATATTTAAATATAGAAACTGAAAAATCGTTACCATAACTTGATATATTTACTCTGGAATAGTTTGTTATTACTTATTATATACTTACTACATATTATGCGTCATGATTAGCTACCTAGGTATGTTTATATGGATATCTTGTACGAACGGTTGTTAATGTTACAAGTGATTGTTGTTGTTATTGTTTTATATTTCCTAAGAGGACAGTTATAGTAAGATAATGAGAGACATTTTATAATACATAAATTAATATCCTTCACATCCATACAGCGCCATCTAGTAGGTAATAGTAAGTAACAAGCTTGCATTATGGATACCAGATGGTACTTATGTGATATATATTGGTATACATATAAATATAATATCTATTGCTCGGGTAAACTTTCAGTATTCTAAACTGTTAGTACCTATAACTGTTATTCCAAAGATTGGACGAACCAAAGTTGTGCCCTAATTCATCATCACTTATCATACAGTCGTAAAATAAACTGAATCCCTTTCTTCCAATACTTTTGATAAAATTTTGCTTCAGTTTTCCTCTAAAATATACATAAGCTCTATTTGTATAGTTGAAGTTTCTCCACATAAAGCACTTTCAAATAGTACACAATGAAGGGTACTTCAATTCATGTATAATACAAAATTAAAGTGTGTTAGTGCAGGATTATATTGACGACAAAATAAATACGTCACGTAATCGAAAACATTTTCAAAGAAGTCATTTTTTTAAATCTAAACCGAAACAGTTTTTAGCAATATTAGCAGCTTTTATTAGCACAAATCACTTTCAAAACTGGCAGAAATTTCGCCAGAATAGTCTGACGATTTCCACTAGTAGGTAGAAAAAAAGAACTTCTTTTTTTATGGCTTTGACTGTTTTGAGTATTTAGCCAAAGACAAGTGAAAAAAAAAACTTAGTACCTCGAAGCGACATATTGGTAGTTATGTATATGATAGGCAGCTTTTTACTCGAGTGTTCAAGGAAGGCAGTACATTGCGCACAGTATGAAGCCTATATATAATGCTAAGGCTATGAAGGAGCCATTGGGCCGATTAGAGTCAAAATCCTTTCGACGTTAAGACGTTTGTAGAGCTGGTGAATCCATTGCCCGGGGTGGACTAGACTCTGATAAATTCCCAAATTTATTACTAAATGTGTCAAGTTACGTAAAATAACTTGAACCTGAAGAATAATGAACTAGTTAAAAACCTATTGAAAACTTGTTAATACATAAATATTTCTATACCTACGTATATCTCAATGACTGTTAAGTTAAGGTTCAGAACCGAGTAATATGTGACATAATTTTATCTCAAATTAAGTCTACGTGATCGATTTAAGAAGTTTTAGAGAAATATTCATCTTAAAATTTATGTCTGATGTAACTCAACGTGATCTCAAGTGAGAGTAGGTGTGTCTAAGTCTTTTCTACATCTTTTTCTATGTCGTTTTAATGTTAACGTTATAGATTGGGAGCTCGCGACACAACCACAAAATCAAAACCTTATAAATATATTATCTACCTCTCTTACAAAATGATTGTGTCAAAGGATTCTTGTTACAAAATAATTATTATATAGTATGAAAAGTTCTGTTATATTTGTAAGAATGGCTGTTGAAATAATGTATAAAATTAAAAAAAAATGTTTAGAGATTTTTTCCACTTACCCTAATGCACAATTTTTATAAATACCTTTTTAACACTTTGAAAGGCTGTCACATATCCTATAAATTAATTATTAACAACGTGTGTTAAAGATAAAGTCTAGTTGTGTAGGTAATTTTTACAAACTAAGTTATCTATTTAATTGGTCATACAATTGTCTTCCCTTGTAATTTACTTAATCTATTCTTTTAAATTATTGTGCTCGTAGCATTAGGAAATCATTTTAAAAGAACAAAAATATTTTTCTCTTAGATTTTAAGTAACTCATTACGATCATTATGAACCACTTATGAAATTTGAAATAAAATAAAAAAAAACTACGCTTTGATTGATCTCTTATGAATATCCATTAAGGATTTTTATAAAATACGTAATTATGAAAGTTAACAATGTGTCTGAACTACCTCTTTACTCAAATTATAGAAGTATACTTATTGTATAAAAATATTCTACAACTTTATTGCGAACTATTGTGAATCTCTCCTCGCTCAACATCTTGCATTGTGAACTCGTTTTTAATAATGCATATTGGAAAAGTTTTAATGAGATTATTAGTATTACGTAGCTACATATTTTGTGTAAGTTTCAATAAGCAGCACGCATAGGTAAATTGTTAGTTCGAAATTATCATATGGTAGAATAGGTGCTTGCAAAATTCTATCAAAGAAAGCAGTATTTTTTCTATTAAGATTTAGGGCTATTTATTTTGTTATTTAGACTGTGATTATTTGTGTATTTAAGATATTTAATGAATTTAATTGTGGCATTAGGCAACATAATATTTACAATTAGTTTAAAACTATCCTTAGTTAATAAAGTCTTTGAAATGTGTTCCTTATCCGGAACTTAGAGAAATTGGTTGATATGGAGAATTTGACGCTTGACGCAAATTAAATGTTTGGATGTGCCAATAATAATGACGAATTCAGTCATGACGGCCATTTATGTAAAATTAATTGATATCAGTCGATTCCGAATTGTATCGTACTCGTATTTTAATTATGGCTAGTAGTTCCTATGGTGGCAATTTCAATCCTGTGTTTATTCTTCATAGCAATTTTTGATCTCTAATCTCATATTTATTTTATTACAAAAATTGGTTATTTTATTATATTTACTTATACGCTAGATATTTCTTATTAATTGAAAGTTACTACCTACATAGAAATTTGTTGTTAGGAGAATGCAATTTATTACAAAACGATTTCCTGTAGAGAATTAGAATTAATTATTTATATATTGAATGGTAGAAAAGTCACTATTAGAAATAAATTTTAATTGTTTAACTACTTTATAAACTTAGTAGTTGTAATATAAGAATAAAAAAGACACTTCATTTGACCCATTCAATGAAGAACATACATGAAAACGTAAAAGCACGTTATAGTTACATTTCCAAGCTTGAATACAACAATAAAGTACTCGAAAAACACTCGCCATAATAAACATAATGAATAAGAGATTGTTACAATACTTAAAACTATTAAATAACTTAAATAACCAACTTGTTAAATGTTTTATGGCAAGTCGGCATTTTATAAAAACAAGGAGATATCACCTAAATGTAAATTAATTTACGTACGATCTACTTCCACTTCCTACTCCAAGTCAGTATAAATTACGTTGAGGAAAAACTAATGACCAGTGTTGGTTTTCAGTGGAACTTTGAGGTGAAATCACGAACGCTCCTGTCTATCTGTTAGGTATTTTGCTAGCTATACCTACATTAAGCAAAATGCACAAGAGGTCAAGTTTCGTACAACATAATATTATTAACCTTTTTCTCGTGTATCACTAAACAAAACATGCCTGAAATATTCATGCGTCATGAAACCAATGCAATTATTTTCCGTGATTTTACTTAAAGTGGGTAGGTGAGCAAGAATGCGTTTGTCTAAATCAAATCATGACAAATCATATGAAATCCTGATAATGGTGTCGATTCGGTTGTACGCAAACTAAACTAAAACCAATTTTAAAGTAGATCTGTCTTTTTCTCTCTGGAACAATATAACGTGACAGCACCAGTCCAGTCTAAATCTGATTTTAGTTTAGTTTGCGTACAGCCGAATCGACACCATTGTATGTTTTACAATAAATAATAGTGGAAATGTGCCAAGGAATCGATTTGTAATACATTGTATTTCATCTAAGTAAATGGCTGTAAACTGTGAACATATGTCTAAAACTTATCACTAGTTATGAATGTCGACAATATTTGAAGTTGTTTCTCGAATAAAATACAAATTCTCGAATTTTTAGTGTAACTGGAAAATGTCTAAATAAATGTTGTGAAATAGGGGAGATACTGTAAGTATTGTCCTGATGTTATACCTGTATACTAATGAAAATAGAATGTAAGTTTATTTTTTTAAAGAAATTATTGCTCGGTGAATGTGTAATATAGTATAATTTAGTGAACTCCTCAGCAGTGTATTTTTCCAATCTAAAAAATCTGATAAAGGGTTTCGCTGACTGCATTACCACCGATTGGACACCTTTAAATTTAATATGTTTTATGGCTTACAACCACTCACACTCCGTGTTTTGATGTTGGTCCAACCTCCAATGATCCGCGCTGTTATTAAAATTCCGTCATGAAATTGGTCATCGACTCTTGAACTATTAATAGTGCAAGAGTTGATGACCAATTTTGTGACGGAATTTTTTAAGTACTTAAGTTTAAACTTAAGTTCTTTTCTGTATTGCGGTATTACCACTCCGCCATTCCATCACGAATTAGTATTTGTCGTTTATTGTTTTTTGTTGTCAAACTATCTAGAATATTGATAGGTAAGTTGTATATTTTGTGTAAAAATACAATAAATATCTTAACCGTTGTAATAATCCCTCCGAAAGTACAAGGTGAAAATATACCGTCGGAAGGAAATTTATTAGAAGGAAATATTCCTTAATTTTTTACCGTAATTTAATGTTAAATTTAGTGTTTTAAATAGCTTTACCTGTAACGGTGTCCGTCTGTCATCAAATCTTACAACTTAAATTTTACCCACTTCCCGGTGGTCATTGATCTCAATAATATTCACTATTTTGACTATTATGTATGTCAATAAGACAGATGACAATGCAATATTACGATAACATTAAGCTGGTCTGATGATGGAGCCTGAAAGTGGCCATAAGCATTCTGTAATGAAACAATACAACCATATCGAGTTTGAGTTTGAGTATTGTAGATGGTATCCAGGTTCTGGTTATAGAGTCGGAAGGTGGGCACAGGAACTCAGTTTCGAGTTTGAGCTTACGTTACTTGCCTCATGATGCAGCATTAAAAGCTTGTATTTACAATTTGGAACTTATTAAAAAAAAAATACAATGCATTAATGTAATGTTGAATTAAATGTTTATGGCACCATTCGATAGGGCCAATAAGACGGATTAAATCTGTTTTATAAGCTTGGTTGTCATTTTAAAGGAAAGTCACGAAACCCAACATAATTTCGCTTCAAATGTTAGTGTCGATTCGGATGTACATCAACTAAACTAAAACCAGTTTTGGAGTGGTGCCGTCGCATCGTACTGATCCAGAGTGAAAGAGACAGTACTACTTTAAACGTGGTTTTAGTTTAATTTAATTTAGTTTAGTTGGAGTAAATCCGAATCGACACCGTTGCCTTAACGGACGGAAATTAAAAACTACTCAGGGTTACCGATTAACATTTATCGAGCAATTGTTATTCTTAATAAGGTGAAGAAAGGCAAATTACGACCAGTCAGAGGGTCATGTATATTTTTAGGTTGGTATTTCTCTATAAGTATTTGAACTTGTCTTTAATCCAGATTACAAAAATAAATTTGAAACATTGTTAGGAATTTATGACGGTCTGGAAAAAAATTTACATGCTAGTTAAGCGATAAAGAAGCTATACTTACTGTTATTTTTTTACGAATAACGAATTATTATTGTACAAAAATGTTTATTCAAAGCCACTGATATAATTATGACTGCAAAATTTTGGATAATTTTAATCATAAAAAAAAATGTTGCTCCCGGCTAAAAAATATTTAGCACATCACAATGGCGTCTTTCTCACTTACCTAGGATGCTAGATATTTTTAAGGACTGTCTTGAATTACAGCCGGGATAACGTAAATATGCAAGATATGTAATGTAATACACTTATGATTAATCCCAGGCAAATTGCTGATTTACAAATTTTATACGGCCCGTTAATATGTTTTAATAATATTTTTATAATAATGTTCCATCGTTCTACAAATTGTATAATCCGGCTGGTCACATTTGCCACACCTCACAGCAACACTATTAGGTAAGTCTACAATCGTTTACAACATGGAGTTATATTATTATTATTATTATTATATTTTTACAGATTAAACGTATTGTATGACTTGATATATGATGTCCCAGCGCAATGGATGTTGAAGGGAAAAGTAACTCAAATATTGAAAATAGCATAGTTTACTCACAGGAAACCTTATCTAACTATCTCATTAATATTATAAATCCGAAATTTTTGTTGTTTATTTATTTGTTTGTTTATTTGTCAATCACGGTGAAACGGATGAACGTATTTGGATTAAATTTGGAATATAGGGAGAACATACCCTGGATAAAAACATAGGATAATTTTATCCCGATAAGTGAGTAGTTCCCGCGGGATAAAGAAATTAAACATATCCGTGATAAAGTTATTCCACACAGGCGAAGCCGCGGACGGAAAGCTTGTCTCTCATATAATTACCATTATCCGCATTTCAAAAATATTTGAGTTTCATACCAAATTTGGTTTCCATTTAGTAAAATTGTTATCCATTGATCTGGGATACCATTTTTGTCACGTTTCCGAGTTTGTTAAAATATGTGGGAAATACATTTCACTGAAAGTTTGAAGTAATGCAACTAGAAGACCCAAAAGCAGCGCCGCCAGGCAATGTTTTTCACCTCTTTGATAAACACTCCGAAAGCGAAAGGAGTACAAAGACATTGAATTACTTTGTATGTATTAGAGACAGACTCCAAGTTCAAACATTTAAGTCTTTTTTGAACACGTGTGAATTTCTAAAGAAAACTATATTTATTTTTCTGTAGTACCGCAGCCAGCACGACGACCGTTACACCACCAATGTAACTTGACCGCGCGACGCGATGTGAACGCCGCGAGACAGGGTTCAATCGCGCTAAGCTTGAACGATAAAGATAATATCAAAACTAAACCATACCCAAAAAGTTATAAACACATTTCGTATCGCTCTAACATTTGAACGGAAGCGCCATCTAGGTCCACAGTAAGCATCTAGGCTTGTGTTATGGATACCAGATTGTTGATAAACTACACAAATAATAGTAACTAAAACATATGCCCCTAGGGGGATTCGAACCCGGGACCTTTTGGTAAAGCAGCCAGAGTTTCTAACCATTACACCAAACAGGTCGAAAAATAGTCTAATATTTTTTAATACACGTGGTAAACTAACCTTTTGCGTTTGGTTTTATTTTGGCAACGTCAACTATTTAATCCTTCAGAGAAAAACAGTGCGATACCATTTATCACATCAGCTAAACCAAAATCTAAACCAATACCAAAAGCCGTTGTAAAATAGAGCGATTGACCCCCTGTACTTGTACCACGTAAAATTTTTTGCGTTTAATGGCGAAAACTTTGCCTAGCTTTCGATCGCTAAATTTGGCACAACGGAAGCGCCCTAGAAGTAAATTATGGTAACTCGATACGTCTATACATTACACCTTTTTATGTGAGCTATTGATTGTACTCTGTTATTGTAATATTTTGGTGCAATAAAGAATATAAGAAGAATAATGACACGTTTATCCCCTAATCCTTACTTCTAGGGCGATTACGTAGTATCAAATGTAGCGATCGAACGCAAGGCAAAGTTTTCGCCATGGAACTTGAAATTTTTTTATATTGGAAGTGTTACGGCTTGGGTGGTCAAGCCTTGCGCAACTAGCGCGTGCGACGAGCGTTTTTAACATTCACTGGGCGCTCGTCACGATGAGAGAGCGACGCGTATCTTGACGAGCGCTCATTGAATGTCGCTAGTCGCCCAAGGTCGTGGCCAAGCCGTTATACGTTACGGTCGTCGTGCAGCCTCGTGTAAAGTGTCATTCTATGGAACTTGCTATGTAAACAAAAGACGATCTCAGATCTCTCTCGTACCTGCTTGTTTTTTACTTTCGGTATTGTATTATTCGATATGGTTTAACATAAGTAAAGGAGTAAGTAAGAGTCTTGTCCATCACTAGTAAATTCATCATTCATAGACAATTTCAATATGGCGGTTTGTTTACATAGCTAGTTCCATAAAATGTTAGTTTAAATACAACTCCATATGAATTTGACACCTACTTCACGTGTGCTCTTTTGAACATGTATTACTTCACGATAATAATGACTTAGACTAACTTTCGGTGAAACGAAGTTCTAACGAGTTGTGTACTATAAAACCAAGGTTCTGTTAAGTCTGAGGTTACTGTTGTTGTTGTTCTAGACAAGACCCGTCAAATTGTTGTCTGTTCCCTTCATAATAAAGTTGTCTTTGTATAAGGTTTCTTTCGAGTTTTATTTAGCATAATTTCCCTAACTAGGCCGACTAAAACCCAGTCAATAACTCTAAAGAACGTTACATTTCTTACGTAAGTGATAGTAGAATGCATAAAGTGGTATTCAGCTATTTTGACAATGTCAATTGTCTGGGGCCCAATTTGTAAATCACCCGAACCGCTCGTTTCTGCAGAACAAAATACATACATTGCGGTGAATCAAATCAATCTTCGAAATATTATGTTTCCGTGGCTCCACAGAGGTAGCATGTGACAGTTATGCAATCTACCGTAGGTACTTACACTATTAGGTAGGTACATACAGGGTGAATTTGAATACGTGTAATTCCCATTAAATGGTGACGCCACTCTTGATTACGAACAACTTTCCCGAATCATCTTTACAAAGTAAATAATTCTGAAATCACCTTTCCGGCAGTCCGGGTCAGCACGCTTACACATTCGACCTCATCTTCACTTAACATCAGGTGTGATTGAGGTCAAGTACGAACCCGTCGTGAATAATAAAAAAAAAGTCCAACAATTTTCGGCTGTTGACTTCACTCATGTGTGCGAAGTGTAAGTTTTTTCTCGTTTTTAACTTTACCATCAAGTTCGCGTTTACGAAAAAAGTCCCTATGAAAAAAATCGTTTTGCAAACTATCCGCTAGAGGCGCTGCACATTTCTCCATACAAATCTTCACGTAAACGTGAACGCGGTAGTAAAGTTAAGTCGAAACAAAACTTACACTCCGCCCTCAGAGGGCGAACAACATTCCACTAAGAACCAGAGCCGAATTCAGCCGTAAATTGTTGGACTTCCATACTAAAGGTGATTTCAGAATTATTAAAGGTGGTGTCTGAATGGTTTACTTTGTATGGATAATAATAATAATAAAATAATTAGGAGTGGAGTCACAAATAAACAAAAATTACACGAATTAAATTTTCATTTTTACTGTTTCACACTGTATGAATAAAAATGGTATTTATTATTTTTTATTATTACACATAATAATAATATGTAGATAATTAATACAAATGGAAAATTTAGAAAACCTTCGAAAGACTACGAAGTCATCCAAACATAACAAACAGCTGTCATCATCATCAGCCCGTAAACATCCTATTGCAGGGAATAGGCCTTCCCTCGCATATGAGGGAATGGGACATAGTCCGCCAAGCTGGCCCAACGCGGGTTGCGAATTCACATGCCTTTGAATTTTAATCTCAGGCATGCAGGTTTCCTCACGATGTTTTCCTTCACCGTTTAAGTGCAGTCGAAAATGCACCTAATTAAATTAAATTTAAAAAATTAATTGATAAATGGCCTGCCTGGGAATCCAACCCGGACCTCCCAAATTGGGACACGGCCTCTTAACCGCTGAGCCACCGACGCCTGACCGACTGAGACTGACTGAAGACTGGACACATACACCCACATACGTCAAACACATAACACCTTCGTTTTTCATCGATGGTTAAACAATACTTTCCGTCGACGCCGGGGTTTGCAGGAAAAACACAGGAATAGAACTGTTTGTTTAGTAAAATATTTTTATTTAATTACCTATTAAGAAATTGGCAAATTTCTTCCCCATTTTCATTGTTTAGGGTTATTTGTGAACCACTGAAAATCGTAACATTAAAACTGGCAACATCTTGTTCTAAAACTTTTTTCAATTATAAATTTCTTTTCGCTATAACGTAATTTGTCTATGGTAAGTTTTTGAGGGTGTTACCTACCTTTTGTATGAACAGAAAATTTGCAGTTTTTTAAAATCAGAACAAACTTTGCCTGTTTTGACACTACGACTTTTCTGAAGGAAACACTCTTCCTACGGACTGACAATGTCGCAATTTCTGTAATTTTCGAGACAAAATTAACATCTTTTACGAAGTACCTACCGATAAATGCCGTGTTATTTCGGCACGTAAAAACAATCGAACCAACATACAATTATATCTTCCCGTGGGTGTCGTAAAAGATGATTAAGGGATTTTCCATCAATAAACATCATTTATACCGGTGAGTTTTTTACCATAAGGTAAAAATAGGGCATATTAGGTAAATATAACGTATTACCTATGTAGTTTTTTTTCTTTTTTCAAAACTATAATCGAATAAAGCGTTGTGTCATTTGACGGTCACGTTTGTAGCCTATTCCACATAATTACATCATTATATTATAAAATTGTATTTGTTGTATATTTTATTTACGAGAAAAATAGTGATAAGCATAACTTAAATTTGAGATATAAGGACAAATTAGCCACCCCTATGTTCAGACTGAGCAAAGTTAATTCATCATTTTATGGGACACTGTATACGCTTTTACAACATTATACCTGAGAATATCATTAATCTAAATGAAAAACAATTTAAAAACCATGTTAAAACAACATTAACAAAAAAGGTTATAGCAAAATTAGTGACTACCTGAATGACAAAAACGCTTGGTATACTTCGCCCAGCTCCCAAAAATTATAAAACTGTATTATAAAAAAAAGAAAAGAAAATGATCCTGTGGGTTTCTTGCGCCGCTTCTTTTCCCACAGATGATTTCCCTTTCCGAAGCGGTGGTAGCTTGGATATACTGACTGACCGAAAAATGCTTAAGCCCTATTATTTCCAATAGATTTAAATTATATATTTATTGGACACCAAGAAAACATTATAATTTTTTACATAGGCATAAAAAATAAAAAACTAAATTAAAATTATACCTAAGGCAAAGACGTCATCCAGAACTCCCGATTGCGGTATGGACTCTAACACACTGGCTGCATTACCTCTCTGAACAGCCAGACTGAGACGTTGAGCGAGGTATGCGCCAGCCCGTAAATCGCACGAGGCCAGCACCAATCTGGTCGAGAGACCGTGGACGAAATTCCTGGTGTCAGAAGACCAAGGTCCCATAGTTTCTACTGCAAGCGCCACAACCTCATGGCTTCCCAATAGGGATGAGTACTTGCGGCGCTTGAGCAGCTGTGCTTCCTCTGCCGCAGCTCTGGCTCTCGAAGAGGTTTCGGGGATGTGAGAGGGTGCCAAAGTATCGACGCAAGTAGCGTCCCATATCAAGGTTCGCGCTAGTGACCATGGCACCAATGTCGCCCCATCCGGCCTCTTGCCATCATCCCTGGATAAGCCGCAGGGCTCCAGAGACGCGGGAACACCAGCAGTAGCAAGCGCTCGACGTATTAAATCATTGATGGTGCCATAGACTTAAATTGACTTTCAACAAATGATATAATATGCCTTACGTTGAAATAAATGTTTGAAGTTTGAATAAGGTGCATATTTATTTAAAAACAGTAACAAATAAAGAGATGGAATTTAAATATAAACTAGAACAAATGTAAAAAATTGGGGCCGCGAGGCAAGGTACCCAAAACAAAGAATTAAAATAAATAAATAATAAAAGACTTGGAGAAAATATGAGTTCCAAATAAACGCGTGATAGGAACCCTATGAATCCCACCAGTCGCATATCACTCTCCGACAGGCGCGGGCGTCGATGATGAATCCCACCAGTCGCATATCAATCTCCGACAGGCGCGGGCGTCGATGATGAATCCCACCAGTCGCATATCAATCTCCGACAGGCGCGGGCGTCGATGATGAATCCCACCAGTCGCATATCACTCTCCGACAGGCGCGGGCGTCGATGATGAATCCCACCAGTCGCATATCAATCTCCGACAGGCGCGGGCGTCGATGATGAATCCCACCAGTCGCATATCAATCTCCGACAGGCGCGGGCGTCGATGATGAATCCCACCAGTCGCATATCACTCTCCGACAGGCGCGGGCGTCGATGATTAATCCCACCAGACGCATATCAATCTCCGACAGGCGCGGGCGTCGATGATGAATCCCACCAGTCGCATATCACTCTCCGACAGGCGCGGGCGTCGATGATGAATCCCACCAGACGCATATCACTCTCCGACAGGCGCGGGCGTCGATGATGAATCCCACCAGACGCATATCAATCTCCGACAGGCGCGGGCGTCGATGATGAATCCCACCAGTCGCATATCAATCTCCGACAGGCGCGGGCGTCGATGATGGTTTAAAAAAAAATAACTACCTATGCCAATAACTTCTATTTCACTTACCTATTGGGTAAGTAGGGTAGGGTACTCCATTTTTTTCTTACTGTAAAAAAACTCAACGGTATATTTATTCAGTCTTTCACATATTACAAATACACCGTATAGTTACTTCATACAGATTAGTTACAAAAATTATATGTAGCTATTCTTAATCATTTATCTAACTCAATCGTCCATCAATCTCACCAAAGGGAATATAATCACCTTATATTTATTTTTAATATAATTAGCTGTGAAAATGCTCTAAGGCCCGTATTAATAAACCATTCTCAAGATTGAGAACAGTTTTATGATCGGTCTCAAGTAAACATGTTGATTAATAAACCTAACTTGAGACCTGAAAAGCACGTGCTTAACACTTAAGCAGTACTCACTTGAGAGGTGCGCGTATTAATAAACGAAACTCAAGACTATCATTCATTCGCCGCTGAGGCGAATACTACTCAGCTGAGTAGACCTCAAGATTGGTTTATATATTAGCACGGAACTTCTTAAGACACATATTTGGATACATAAGTTTAAATGTATCGTCTTGCAATCGTTCACTGAGCCAATTTCGTAATTTGTACTTAATTGTAATCCGTGGATAACTGTAATTGGCTTTCTAGTTTGTAATACCTTGTTTGAAATATCATCTATGTTGTAAGCTGTTGTTATCCCTAAGAAAAAAAAAACAAAAAGACATATCGGGTGATACAGCCTCATGTATTGAGATTGTTTTATTAATACGGGCCTAAGTATGAATCTCACAACACTGCATATACGCCTCTAAAACTCGGCCAATTCCCAGCGAACACATCACACTCGGTCTCTATCTAACAAGGCGTTGAGTGAGAAGACTGCGCAGGAGAGGAGTTTTGGTGGGCTACTGTACCTACGCACGTTCGGCAGCGCCAACAACCTGTGACCTCGAGCCCCCTTGTAGTTATTGGCCCCCTTGTAGTTATTGGGGGCAAAAAGTCGGCAAACTTGCTCAATCAACTCCGGACACTCGATATCGCCACAAAGAATACGTCATACGGTAACCATTAAGGTAAAATTGTGCCTAATTTCTTAAGAGTGCTCAACATGCAAAACAAGAAATTTGTTGGATACATAATAATAACAAGTACTATTCGGGGAGAAACGGCGCTTGGGAATGCTGGAGAAGGATTATGCGCAGGATGAAAAGCTGGCGAACACGTGTAATAGGGGTCTCTTGTGCGTACGGGTTGGGTACAGTCAACCAGAAGGTGTGCAGCGTATCGATAAGGAAAACCAGAGATTCACATTCACAGTTATTTATTTATCTGACTCTAAATTATACGAAACAGTATTACACTTTAGTAACTTATTAGTAATCTGTGGTATTACATAGAAACACGGTACACGAGGGCGAGTTAGCGAGGAGCGCGACGGGGAACGACTGGCGAGCCCACGCGGTGCAATCGTTCGCTAACCCGCTGGTGATATTTGAGAACGTATTACGTCACATACATTGTGTCCCTACATAAATCCTCCCTTTAAAAAAATATTGATTTTGGAGTTCCATCCCAAAATTCATAAAGAATTCATAAAGGGCAGTGGTAGGAAAATAAAAATGTTTGAAAGTTGCGGACTTTTAATACCGCTCTCTGGGCTCTTTCGAGTTTGATTAGGTGAGATTTAGAGGCACCGCCCAAAGACCCCAAGTAACGCAATAGGTGACGAGAGATTGACAAAGAGATTGATAAACCATTTCAAGTATGGTAGTGTATTTTGTAGTGGTAGAGCCACGCTGTAAGCTATTAGCTTGCAGCATGAATGGGCCGGCTCGACCGGGGAAGTACCACCCTCTCGCAGAATACCGACGTCTGAGTTAGTACCCCAGGAGGGTACCAGCACTGCTGGAGAATCCCTCATCGCTCAGGCTGCCCTACTTATTCTGGGGTGGACACCTTCCTCAGAGGCCGGCAACGCATCTGTGACCCTTTGGGTGTCCATGGGCGGCGGTGATTGCTTTCCATCAGGTGACCCGCATGCTCGTTTGCCGCCCTCTCATATAAAAAAAAAAAAAAAAAAAGTATATTGGGCTCAGCTACGTGTCGTAGGTTTTTAAAGATGAAAATCAATTTTCGAAAGTTTGTTATCAATAACTCCTAGGTATTTTATTTTATCCACTCTGAATACATATTAATATTATATAGAAGTACATGAAAAATTCAAACTTTATTTGTAAAGGGCACGCAGAAATGCTTTTTGTACCTTTTCCAGGAGTAATGTATATATTTCAAAAGGTTGTTTCCAACATTTTAGCACTTCACCTCAATCACACCTGGTGTTAAGTGAAGATGAGCGCGAAAGTGGAAGCGTACTGAACCGGAAACCCCATCTTATTTGGGGGACTGGTTATCTTATCTTTGACAACCGGAACACAATAACGCTATAACATTGCTTCTTGGCGGCAGACTTCATTGTTTATCCTGCGGGACTACACACTATCGGGATAAAAATATCCAGGGTATATTCTACTTATACACCGTGTAACGGTTAAGTGTAGTCATATTTTAAGGGCTTGTTCTACCCATCAATACGAACAACTTTTACTATGGGGGCAACTTCGAAATCGCGAAAAAAAAATGAGCTGTTCCATAGAAAATTTCAATAACCTCCCGATGCAATGTATGAAACAGCTGATTTTTTTTTCGCGATTTCGAAGTTGCCCCCATAGTAAAAGTTGTTCGTATTGATGGGTAGAACAAGCCCTTAAAATATGACTACACTTAACCGTTACACCCTGTATACCAAATTTCATCCAAATCCGTTCAACCGTTTCGCCGTGATTGAGCAAGAAAAAAACAAACATCTAAACTTTCGCATTTATATATTAGTTAGATGTGTATGTACAAATCTTTTGTCATTTTATAATAAAATATACTTAAGTACATAAGTAAAATCAATAATCAGTAATTCGCCAACACGTACTCGGGGATTTTCCACTTGAAGTGAAGACGTTTTTTCAATGCACCATGCAGCGGGAACACGAGTTCTTGAAATTTCTCCTTGTCTCACCAATATGCCAAAGCAGTGTGGCAAAAGGAGATAATCATATAAAAGTGTTTCCATCTATTTATAATATCTCGTTGGTCACACGTCGACTGCTTCAATTTTCTTTTCAGCTTCGTCTTCTTTAAGCAATGGCGACGTTCCACACATGCGCACATCCTTTGTGTACGCGATGACTCCGATGCACAAGCCTGAGATGACTAGCCAGATGCCTCCCATGTAGAAGGTCAGGTCCCAAGACCCAGTCACATCTTTCAGCATGCCTGGTAAATAAGAAATGATACTTTCTTTAACTAGGAATATAACAGAATCTCCTTGACAGTCTTAAGATTCAACCGCCTCCGTGGCTCAATGTAAACAACATAGGGTTTACGAATCGGAGGTCGCGGGTTCGATCCCCATCGGGGTACATGTTTAGTACTCGGTTTGGTTGGTGGTAGGGCATTTTAAATGTCCGCCTGGCTAGCTACCACCATCTTATCTAAATCTGCCGCCAAACAGCAATGTTAATAGCATTGTTGTGTTCCGGTTGTCAGAGATAAGATAGCCAGTTCCCCAAATTATTTGGGTTTCCGGGTCAGTACGCTTCCACCTTCGGCCTCATCTTCACTTAAAATCAGGTGTGATTGAGGTCAAGTGCTAACCCGTTGAGAATAAAAAAAAAAAAAAAAAAGATGGTTTATCCCACACGTCATTCTATACAAACTTTCAAATCAATCCGAAATGAATAAACCGATCTTAATGAAACGTTATATGCATAAGCAGGATACAAAAAGATTCTTTGACGACCGATTGGTGTAGTGGATAGTGACCCTATCAGCGAAACCAACGGTTGCGGGTTCGAATCCCGCGAGGGGTAAATGTTTGTGTGATGAATACGAACATTTATTCTCGAGTCTTGGATATTTATATATGTTTATCCGTTATCTAGTATCCATAGCACAAGCTTTGCTTAGTTTCGGACTAGATGATAGGTGTAAGTGTCTGAAATATTTATCAACATCATAGAATAAAAGGTGGTAGTGAACATTTTCAAAATATCGAATTTAAAAGAATATATTTCATTTTACTTTATTTTGTGTTACTTTTGACAACCTAAAGTCGCTCTAATTTAGTTTCATTACTCTTTTTCTTTTTTTTTGAGAGCGTCGGTGGCTCAGCGTTTAAGACGCGTTATCCTAATTTAGGTGGTCCGGTTTCGATTCTCAAGCAGACCATGTACCAATGACTTTTTAAATTTAATTGCGCCGTTTGTTTCATTTTTAACCACCCGACGTTTGCGTGTGTGTATAGGTACCTAGTTTCGTGCGTTAAGCGGGTTTATTCCGTCTAGTGACGCATTTGATAAATTAATATTTCTTTTTATATACAGAATGTTCAGTAATGTCATCGCTGGCTATGATGACGTCGTCAATATAACAGTATAAAAAATCAAGTCCTTGTAATACTGAATTATTCATGAACCGTTGAAAGGTTTGGGCTGCATTACGTAATCCAAAAGGCATACGAGGAAATTCAAATAAGCCAAAAGGGGTAATTATCGCGGTCTTCTCTATATCATCTGGCGCGACAGAAAGACAATGATACGCTCTATTTATATCAATACGTGAAAATATTTTCTTGTCCGTCAGTAGATAGGTAAAATCCTGCAGACGCGGAATCGGGTATCTGTCCGGTTTCGTAATGGCATTTAGAGCGCGATAATCGCCACAAGGACGAATTTGCCCGTCCTTTTTTGGTACGACATGAAGTGGACTAGCCCAAGCTCCTTTCGACGGTCTACAAATACCAAGTTCCTGCATAATTTTAAACTCATCTCTTACCTTTTTATACCGGTCCGGTGGCAGTGGCCTTGCCCGTGCATGCACCGGCGGACCTGTCGTATCTATGTAATGCAGGACAGCATGTTTAGGTGTGTCCTTGAAAGACACTGGTTTAGTTATATCAGGATACTTAGCTAAAAGATCGAAAAACGGGTGACCTTCATCAACAGTTTTAACTGATTGCTCGTTACTATTCACAATCGTAGCTAAAACATTTAAATTAGTAATCTGATCTATTAATTTACGTGAACTTAAATCTACTAACAGTCCATAATAAGCTAAAAAGTCTGCACCGATAATAGGTTGACGTACTTCGGCGATAACGAAAGTCCAACGCAGTGCGCGTCGCAACCCGATATCCAACACTAACGTTTTGATACCGTACGTTTTAATCACTGAACCATTGGCGGCGTATAACGTATAGTCTTGTTGCTCGCACTGTATATTCTTACCTACTTTGGTACGTGGAATGACTGAAATGTTCGCTCCGGTGTCTATGAGGAAACGTAACCCGCTGGTCCTATCTGTGACACATAGACGGTGATTAAGAATGCCGCCGCAGCTCCCCGTCTCTGCTGACTGCACGGCCTCTAGTTTACCGTTTTCTTTTTCCATGCACACGGCTCAATACATTTAAGTGCCCTGTCCTTGTAATTAAAATGGTAATAGCATAACCAGTCATCGGTTTCGGGCGTGCGCCTAGGCGCAGTACTGCGACTGCTACGCGAATGCGATCTAGCCCTGCTCCAGGCCCTGCGATTTCCTCTCGACTTCGACCTTGACCTTGGCCTTGACTTCTCTAAGTCGTCGAGACGTACACTTATTTTAGCAATCTCTGCGATAATCATTGCAGTATCAGTATTACCACCACTGGACTTAGGCTGCTGACTGACCTCTACCACCTGCGATGATCTAAAATTTTCCATCACCTTATCTGCTATAGATGCAAGTGTTGTCAGATCTTTAGTGTCTGAAACAGTGAGTACAGCACGCACAGAAGGAGGTAAGTGGTTTTGCCATAGAATATGTAAGGTTTCATCAGTCACCTTGCCCCGGGCCAAATCCTGCATCTTCCGCAACAGCTGGGAGGGTTTCTGGTCCCCCAGCTCCATTTCTCCAATCAGCTTCTGTATCTGGCGGTTTTCACTCTCTTCGTAGATGGTAAGTAGCCTATGTTTAAGTGCTTCATATTTCTGTGTCTGCGGAGGGTTAGAGAGTATATCTGTCACCTGCGGTATGACATGTTTTCCCAATTTAGCTACTACTAGTTGATACTTAGACTCATCCGACAGGCGCTGCGGGTAAAGCACTGCCTCCGCCTGGATGAACCACGTGCGCGGTTGGTCAATCCAGAACTCCGGTATCCTGGCAGATACGGAAATTGATGCGAGATCCTCCATTGTTTGATCGTTGGGTGGATCAACAACGGCGTTTGAGTTGACGGTTCCCTCGTCCAGCTTAACGAAAATGAGTCAGCCGGTTCACACACTTAATGGTGCGATAATGTTCTTCGCACTAATAATTTGTTAGCACTAATTTTGTTCATAAAAAAAAACCAAAACACTATAAAAAGTCACTGTTCTACATTTACTATTGTTCTAATATGTCGGAAAGTCACCACTGTTACTTTTAATTGTCTTTCGCTATATGTATATATAGAACTAGAGAAGGGCGATTAAATAATAGATATTATCCCGATTGACTCCATTTAATTAATGTAGAAAATTATACTAACTACTGAACAAGGGAACGGTACCCGGCTGACTGGCTATGCGTCGCAACTGCATCGCCAGTGACGTCATGCAATCAGATACCGTGTGTACCTACAATATTCCCCCTTTTATTAAAAAAATTTAAGATACATCTTAAAGTAATTAAGTAATGTAAATTAACAAATAAAACAATATGCATCAGTGCACTGCGATTACGGTACATCTCTAATACAAATCTGTGATCGGAACCAAGCTCGGAATGCGCGACTCAGCGAAACCTCCAAGTAACGCTCATGCTTGCGCTATCATGTTGCTGTTGCGACAACATGATAATGCAACTACATGTAGAGTAAATGTAGGACATATTAAATGAAATATAATATCCGATGATTCGATGTATTGTAATGGCATGCCTGTAAGAAATTAGGTATTAAGATTATTATGAATTACAAATTATCATGAAATACATAGGTAGATAAGTAATGTTACTTAGGGTTTATTTAAAAAATATTAGTAAGTCAAAAAATTATACAATTACAAATTTCGATTAATAATAACGTAGTTTTACTCAGTCTATATTATACCAAAATTCTGAATATGTTCACACTGAATTACACTTTTGTGTTACCAATAAGTTTTTTTCTTTGTTACCAAGAATGACAACCGAACAATGTTTCACTGTTTATTACAACACAAGTTTTCACAAATTCTGCCTTGTACATAGCTTGATATTAAAACTTTGAAGAAAGATCACCAGTTGCTTATTTTAGGTATATATAACCTTGGGTGGCTGGGTTTGCTCTCGTGCTGGCATCTGCGATTGCATGGCCTGCATTTGCTTTCTCATCCACCTTTTCATGCTACTAAAGCAACGACGATATATAAAATATATGACGATTAACACTAGAAGAATGAGCACTATCAGTAGCGCGATAAAATATTGGTTCATTTGCACTTGCATACTTGTAGCACTGGCACTTGCCTGGGCTATGACTACTTGGTCTTTACTCGATGTACTGCCCATTGTAAAGTTTATGTTAATAAAAATGTGCTTGAAAGACTTGCTACTTACAAGTTTGGAGTGTAAATGAACTGTAATAGAGAAAATGCATAGTAAAATAATAAATTTTAACCTAAATAAACTATTGCTAAATACTTACGAAACGAACTGGATTTTTGCTTATACGTCCACTGCGCGTACGTTTAGTACAGTCGGCAGGAATGTCGTTAGCAAAAGTTTCGGCCTTGTCTGTTTTGTCTACTCTATTTTGCCTATCTACTAAGTTCTTATCTAAATTTAAATTTATATTTTCTGGTACTTCCTCTAAAATAAATGCTGGTTTTAACCTATCAATAGAGATACATAATTCACGATCCGGTAACTGTACAGTAAAAACTTTACCGCTCCTATTCAAAACGCGATAAGGTCCATTATAAGGTGGTTGAAGAGACTTCTTAACAACATCGTTTCTGATAAAAACGTGTGAACAGTCCTTTAAGTTTGAATGCACAAATACTGTGCGTTTACACTTATGTAAAATCGGTTTAGGTTTCAAATTATTTATCAAATCTCTAAGTTGCTTTACGTATTCATATGAGTCATTTATTTCCTGTTCATTACTGTCATAAAAATCTCCAGGTAATCTTAGGGTCTGTCCATACGTCATCTCAGCGGAACTTACACCTGTGTCACTCCTAGTTGCAGTACGAAGTCCTAATAATACTGTAGGTAACTCTTCTACCCATGAATTGGAATCTAATCTAGCTGTAAGTGCTACTTTAAGACTACGGTGCCACCTTTCTACGGCTCCGTTACTCTGTGGGTGATACGGTGTAGTACGGAATTTTTCTATACCTAGATATTTTAACAACTCTTTAAAAATGCCACTCTCGAATTGTCTACCCTGGTCGCTGGTAAGCTTGGCAGGGCAGCCAAATCGCGAAATCCAACCTTCGTAAATAGTCCTAGATATGACCTCTGCCGTGATTTCCTTCACTGGAAATGCTTCAGGCCAGCCTGTTTTGCGATCTATTATAGTCACTAAATACCTGTACCCTTCTGATGTGGTACTCAAAGGGCCCACTATGTCTACATGAATGTGCTCAAAACGAGTAACCGAAGGAAATTTACCTAATTCAGACATAGTATGACGATGTACTTTAGATCGCTGACATTTGATGCAAGTTTTTGCCCAATTACCTACGTCTTTGTTCATATTCACCCAAAAGAATCTGTCCCTCATTAATTTACGAGTGGTACGGATTCCGGGATGACTCAAATTATGAACGGACTGAAAAGCTATGTATCTAAATTGGTCAGGTAAGTACGGTCTAATCTTAGATTGCGACATTTCGCAAAGTAGCGATTTGTCGTTCCCAGGTAACACTATCCATTTAAATTGTAAACTATCACGTTTCAACAGGTCAGCCACTTGACTATCATCGGCTTGCACTCGGGCGACTTCTTCGAAATCTATAAGCGTGGGACATGTTATTGTTTCCACTCGCGACAAGGTGTCAGCGACAACGTTATCGGCACCGCTGATGTGTCTTATGTCCGTTGTAAATTCGCTGACATACATTAAATGTCTCATCCGACGCGGTATTTCATTATTTGTATTCATTTTAGAAAAAGCGAATGTGATTGGTTTGTGATCTGTAAAAACAATTAGTTGACGGCCTTCTGTCAAATTACGAAAATGTTTAATTGCTAGGTAAATTGCTAATAATTCACGATCATATGCGCAATACTTTTCCTGTGTAATTGAAAGCTTTTTTGAAAAGTAACCTAAAGGAATCCATCTTTCATCAACAAACTGTTGTAGTACTGCTCCGACGCTTTTGCTAGATGCGTCCGTCATCAAAGCTAGTGGAACATCAGCCTTAGGGTATGACAATGTAGAAGCGCTTTGTAAGCTAGCCTTACATTTCAAAAATGCTTCGTTAGCGTGAGAGGTCCAATTGATTTTAGTCTTATCTCTTTTTTTAGAATTATGTAAATAACTATTAAGTTCTCCCTGATAATCTACAGCATGAGGTAAATGAGAACGATAAAAATTAACCATTCCTAAAAATCGTCTCAATTGCTCGACCGTTTCCGGTCTAGGAAAATCATTAATGGCATCGACCTTCTCTTTTAATGGTCGGATACCGTCTGCTGAGACCTCAAAACCAAGAAATTGAATTTGCGATTTGCCGAAGTCACATTTAGATAAATTAATAGTAATTCCAAATTCTTGGAATCTCTCAAAAACTTTTTGAAGATGTTCGCGATGTTCAGTAATGTCATCGCTGGCTATGATGACGTCGTCAATATAACAGTATAAAAAATCAAGTCCTTGTAATACTGAATTATTCATGAACCGTTGAAAGGTTTGGGCTGCATTACGTAATCCAAAAGGCATACGAGGAAATTCAAATAAGCCAAAAGGGGTAATTATCGCGGTCTTCTCTATATCATCTGGCGCGACAGAAAGACAATGATACGCTCTATTTATATCAATACGTGAAAATATTTTCTTGTCCGTCAGTAGATAGGTAAAATCCTGCAGACGCGGAATCGGGTATCTGTCCGGTTTCGTAATGGCATTTAGAGCGCGATAATCGCCACAAGGACGAATTTGCCCGTCCTTTTTTGGTACGACATGAAGTGGACTAGCCCAAGCTCCTTTCGACGGTCTACAAATACCAAGTTCCTGCATAATTTTAAACTCATCTCTTACCTTTTTATACCGGTCCGGTGGCAGTGGCCTTGCCCGTGCATGCACCGGCGGACCTGTCGTATCTATGTAATGCAGGACAGCATGTTTAGGTGTGTCCTTGAAAGACACTGGTTTAGTTATATCAGGATACTTAGCTAAAAGATCGAAAAACGGGTGACCTTCATCAACAGTTTTAACTGATTGCTCGTTACTATTCACAATCGTAGCTAAAACATTTAAATTAGTAATCTGATCTATTAATTTACGTGAACTTAAATCTACTAACAGTCCATAATAAGCTAAAAAGTCTGCACCGATAATAGGTTGACGTACTTCGGCGATAACGAAAGTCCAACGCAGTGCGCGTCGCAACCCGATATCCAACACTAACGTTTTGATACCGTACGTTTTAATCACTGAACCATTGGCGGCGTATAACGTATAGTCTTGTTGCTCGCACTGTATATTCTTACCTACTTTGGTACGTGGAATGACTGAAATGTTCGCTCCGGTGTCTATGAGGAAACGTAACCCGCTGGTCCTATCTGTGACACATAGACGGTGATTAAGAATGCCGCCGCAGCTCCCCGTCTCTGCTGACTGCACGGCCTCTAGTTTACCGTTTTCTTTTTCCATGCACACGGCTCAATACATTTAAGTGCCCTGTCCTTGTAATTAAAATGGTAATAGCATAACCAGTCATCGGTTTCGGGCGTGCGCCTAGGCGCAGTACTGCGACTGCTACGCGAATGCGATCTAGCCCTGCTCCAGGCCCTGCGATTTCCTCTCGACTTCGACCTTGACC
Source organism: Oegoconia quadripuncta (assembly GCA_949316235.1). Taxonomy (NCBI): domain Eukaryota; kingdom Metazoa; phylum Arthropoda; class Insecta; order Lepidoptera; family Autostichidae; genus Oegoconia; species Oegoconia quadripuncta. Next base: position 2,305,347 of record OX438748.1, read on the forward strand.
TTGGCCTTGACTTCTCTAAGTCGTCGAGACGTACACTTATTTTAGCAATCTCTGCGATAATCATTGCAGTATCAGTATTACCACCACTGGACTTAGGCTGCTGACTGACCTCTACCACCTGCGATGATCTAAAATTTTCCATCACCTTATCTGCTATAGATGCAAGTGTTGTCAGATCTTTAGTGTCTGAAACAGTGAGTACAGCACGCACAGAAGGAGGTAAGTGGTTTTGCCATAGAATATGTAAGGTTTCATCAGTCACCTTGCCCCGGGCCAAATCCTGCATCTTCCGCAACAGCTGGGAGGGTTTCTGGTCCCCCAGCTCCATTTCTCCAATCAGCTTCTGTATCTGGCGGTTTTCACTCTCTTCGTAGATGGTAAGTAGCCTATGTTTAAGTGCTTCATATTTCTGTGTCTGCGGAGGGTTAGAGAGTATATCTGTCACCTGCGGTATGACATGTTTTCCCAATTTAGCTACTACTAGTTGATACTTAGACTCATCCGACAGGCGCTGCGGGTAAAGCACTGCCTCCGCCTGGATGAACCACGTGCGCGGTTGGTCAATCCAGAACTCCGGTATCCTGGCAGATACGGAAATTGATGCGAGATCCTCCATTGTTTGATCGTTGGGTGGATCAACAACGGCGTTTGAGTTGACGGTTCCCTCGTCCAGCTTAACGAAAATGAGTCAGCCGGTTCACACACTTAATGGTGCGATAATGTTCTTCGCACTAATAATTTGTTAGCACTAATTTTGTTCATAAAAAAAAACCAAAACACTATAAAAAGTCACTGTTCTACATTTACTATTGTTCTAATATGTCGGAAAGTCACCACTGTTACTTTTAATTGTCTTTCGCTATATGTATATATAGAACTAGAGAAGGGCGATTAAATAATAGATATTATCCCGATTGACTCCATTTAATTAATGTAGAAAATTATACTAACTACTGAACAAGGGAACGGTACCCGGCTGACTGGCTATGCGTCGCAACTGCATCGCCAGTGACGTCATGCAATCAGATACCGTGTGTACCTACACAGAATAAATCGAAAAGTCCCTCTGGCTAATTTAATTTAATTATGTGCATTTGCATGCTTGAGAAATAAAAATTCAAAGGCATGTGAAGCCCCCAACCCGCATTGGGCCAGCGTGGTGGGCTATGGTTACTTTAGTAACTTATTAGTAATCTGTGGCTATGGCCTATACTCCCTCATTATATTTAACGACCTGTTTGGTGTAGTGGTTAGAAACTCTGCTGCTATACCAAAAGGTTGCGGGTTCGAATCCCGCTAGGGGCATATGTTTGTATGATGAATACAGACATGTGTTCCCGAGTTATGGATGTTTTTCATTTATATATGTATTTATTTACAACAAAAAAAATATTTATGTAGTATATAAACCACCTGGTATCCACAACACAAGCCTATAGTTGCTTAAAGTGGAACTAGATGGCGCTGTGTGTATGTCCAAAGATACTTATTTATTTATTATTTATTTATGTATACGAGAGAAGGCCTATATATTCCTGCAGTGGGATGTTTACAGGCTGATGGTGATGATGACTCTTTTTCCAAAATATTTTCTAACTGGCACGGCCATAGATCTAAACAGATCTATGGCCGTGCTTATTCGTATAAACTTTCATTAGAACCGGTTTATTCGTTTCGAAAAATTTGAAGTTCAGAGTTTGTATAGAATGACGTACGTTAGGTCCGGTGGCGTCCTCATTTGATAAATTAAGATTTAAATCTAACTAATATTATATATATGAAAGTTTGAATGTTTGTTTATTTGTTCGTTTGTTTGTTTGTTTGTTGCTCAAACGGATGAACGGATTTGGATTGAAAAATTAAATTTATATCCCGATAAAGTGAATAGTTCCCGCGAAATAAACAAATTAAACATATCCGCGTTAAAGTTGTACCATGCAGGCGAAACCACGGGCGAAAAGCTAGTTTTAAATAAATTATTGATTAACAAGGCCACTTTTGATTATAATTTTAAATACTGAATTCAGTTTCAATTAACCGCCTCCGTGGCTCAATGTAAACAACATTGGGTTTACGTTTCGGAGGTCGCGGGTTCGATCGCCAGCGGGGTACATATTTAGTACACGGTTTGGTTGGTGGTAGGGCATACTAAATTAAATTAAATGTCCGCCTGGTTAGGTTAGGTTAGCCATCCACCATCTTATCTAAATCTGCCGCCAAACAGCAATGTTAATAGCATTGTTGTGTTCCGGTAGTCAGAGATAACATAGCCAGTCTCCGAAATAAGCTGGGGTTTCCGGGTCAGTACGCTACCATCTTCGGCCTCATCTTCACTTAACATCAGGTGTGATTGAGGTCAAGTGCTAACACGTTATGGATAAAAAAAAGTTTTGGCCACGAGAATGAGTACTGAGAATATTGGTAGATGGCAATGGAAGGAAAAAATATGTAAAATCCAATCATCCTAAAAGTATCACATGGGCTAAAGTGCCGCGGCATCGATATCTATTAGAAAGTATTCGCATTACAACAACCACGAAACCAACTACACTAGCTACTCATAGAGCAAAGTGTTTACACATATAGGAGTATAGATACCATCCATAAGCATCCGCTACTGAGATGTGTAGCAAAATTTCGTCCACATTGTTAATAGACGTCGCAGTATAGTGGACAGTAGCATCAGTCATTAAAACAAAGTTGTGCAAGTTCAAACCTCAGTAGATGCTGCAGCAGAGCTGACGAAATTTTCTTACTCATTCATATGTGACATATTATTATTGATTTGGTTTGAGTGTTGATATTGTATGAATACTTTCTAATAGATGGTGCTAGAGTGCTTCGGTCCATACGGTCCATATAATACTTTTAGGGAGATTCCACTGTACCTACGTTACATAAAAGCACTTAAGTTTATAGATTACCTCCAATAGGTGGCCCAATCAAATGCCCGATGCCCTGACTCAACAGGATCAACCCATACGCCACGGTGAAGCGGTCTATTGGCATCAGTTCCATCAATATCGGTGGCGTATAGGAGTAAGAGCTGGCAAAGGAGAGCCCGAAGACTGCGGAGACAATAGTAAGAGCCCAGAAGTTGGTAATGCAGAACGGGTAAGCGGCGACGGAAGCACCGCAGATGATGAGGCAAAGGGCGTAGGTTTTTGTCACGTTCACCCAAGGTTTGTCACCGATCCAGCCGAGGCCTACCTGAAAATAGATATCTTAGCTTTCATCAGCAGCCTTATACAACCTCTTTGTTGGGGCACAAAATCAAAATCAAAAAAATATTCATTTCGCAGGATAAAAATTATCACTTGAAAACGTCAGATTTTTTTGTCTTAATATTAAAATTATTGACATTATTGCTCATTCGCAAAGCAGATTCCCCAGAGAAGAACGAGCAAGAAACTCAAGGGTTGCTCTTTTAAATTAGTTTGGGTTACAATTATATTATATTGTATAATTAGGCTGATTATCGCCGAGCGGTCTATGTCCATGCTTGCTTATCATCCAGATAGTCAGAAATTTTATAATTGCCTTTGGTAAATAATGTCTGTTTTAAGATGGTTTTGAATTTATTTAAAGGTAAATTTTAAATGTCTACTGGAACCTTATTATAAAAGCGTAAACATTGCCCCTTAAATGACTTAGTGACTTTGTGTAAACGGCTGACATGAAAAGCAAGTTTATTTTTATATCTGGTATGAACATTATGTACATCACTATTTTTCTTAAACGATTCTATATTTTTTCTTACATACATTAAGTTTTCGTAAACATATTGCGATGCTAGTGTAAATATATTAATTCCTTTAAGAGAGATTCCTAAGAGACACTCTGGGGCCCAGTTTGTAAATCGCGCGAACCGCTCGTTTCTGCAGAACAAAGATACAGTTTATGTCCGCGGCATTTCCCCACAAAGCCTCCTCTCACTGGCAGAGGATATGGGCCATCTTCCACTGGGCTCCCAGGGCGGATTCATAGATTTGAGTCTAACAGTCAGTGTTTTGAAGGCTCACTTGGCTTAACGACTGCCTTCAATGGAAAACAACCGGTTGGTGGTAGGGCAGTTTAAATGTCCGCCTGGCTGGCTACCACCATCTTATCTAAATCTGCCGTCAAGCAGCTATGTTAATAGCATTGTTGTGTTCCGGTTGTCAGAGATAAGATAGCCAGTCCCCCAAATGTGTTGGTGACCGGTCAATACGCTTCCACCTTCGACCTCATCTTCACTTAACATCAGGTGTGATTGAGGTCAAGTGCTAACCCGTTGTGCATAAAAAAAAATAGTTTACTAGGAACTTAGACGCATGAGGGAGTTGATTACTAAAGACGAATTAGATCAGACAGAGCAATGGTATTCCTTATATTCAGGCCAGAAAAATCTAGGTAGGAACGAATTCAAGCTGACATGAAAGGTGATGATTTGTCTATAAAGGAAAATTAATGGCATCCTGATATTCAATTTAGCAGCCGCGATAGAGAAATGAAATGAAAATATAATGAACGTATATTTAGGTCAGGTATAGTAAGATTGATAAGATAATTGAACGGCGGACTAGAATATGATAAGACAGTGGAATGGAAATTACTACATACATAGTTAGTATACTAGTATACATATTTATAATAAATATAAGTAAATAAGAAAGACGAATATCTAATATTATAAATGCAAAAATTTTGATGTTTGTTTGTTGTTCAATCACGGCGAAACGGATGAACGAATTTTAATGAAATTTTCGCATATTTGTAGAATTTTTTACCGATAAAGTGGGTAGTTCCCGAGGGACAAACAAATTAAATATATCCGCGATAAAGTTACGCAGGCAGGCGAAGCCGCGGGCGGAATGCTAATAATGAAATAAAAATACTAAAGAGGTACTGTAAGGTTACAGAGTAAAATAAAATATATCTAAATACGTAAGTTGATACGGAGAGTTGTGTTAATACATATAATATTCATTTGTGTGTCAATATATCTACAATAGATAGATATGTATTTAAATATTATATTATAATAAGGTTCCAGTAGACATTCAAAATATGCCTTTAAATAAAAAAGCAATCATAAAACAGAAATTATTAACAAAAGGCTATTATAAAATCACTGACTATTTGAATGATAAGCAAGCATGGACATAGCTGTCTTATTATTCATATAATTATCAAATCGCAACCTATAATCTGTTTAAAAGAGCAACCCTAGAGTTTCTTGCTCGTTCTTCTCTGGGGAGTCAGCTTTGTGAATGAGCAGTAAATTTAAACTATAATGTAATATTAATCCCACCAAAAACATTCTGTAAAAAACTAGCCAAGTCTCGATGGAGCTGCTTGATTATCTCTAAAAAGTAATGAAATCTATACAAAGTCGTGCCAAGTGTAAGGTTCCTTACTGCGATTTCTTTATTATTATAGTTAATGTTGTGTGACTTGGCCGTTGAAGGGTACACAGGGGTACAAAACCAGGTGCTCCATGACACCATTGCACCAATCTGTCGCCAGAACCGCTATTAATGTTATTAATTATGTTATTAAGAATGTTCAACGGCAAACTATTAGCGAATAATCTGTGTGGCGTTTACATAACATTCTTTATACGTTAGTGGCTTTATCAAGCCTACAATTGACTGGTTATTGAATCAACGTTTTCCAAGTGGCAATTTTCCATCGTCAATGCGTAGCGGTTCTGGCGACAGATTGGTGCAATGGTGTCATGGAGCACCTGGTTTTGTACCCCTGTGTACCCTTCAACGGCCAAGTCACACAACATTAACTATAATAATAAAGAAATCGCAGTAAGGAACCTTACACTTGGCACGACTTTGTATAGATTTCATTACTTTTTAGAGATAATCAAGCAGCTCCATCGAGACTTGGCTAGTTTTTTACAGAATGTTTTTGGTGGGATTTCACTTCTTTTTGTAGAAACGTGGGCATATTACATATATGCCCACGTATCTACAAATATACTTGATACTGCAAGTTGAGTCAGTTCTACCATACACCAAGAAAGATATTGAATGGAAGAGACAAGACCCGTCTTTGGGCATACCAACTACTTGGTAGCCACTAAGTTCATCGTCGTCTTTTAATATTATCGACATTTTTTACGATAATTATTATCTTGCGAAATCAAACACAATTAAACTCAACGACCTTTAGTATATGGACAACAAATCAGAAATACCGATAATATTTAGACTAAAACCTACTAATATCTTTAAGACTTCTTTTGTCTTAATAAAAAAAACTTAAAGAAAATATTACTCTGCCTACTCAATCTATACAAACTATAAGCAAAACGTTAACTCTTAATTATTAGACAAGTGTCAATATAATTAATTATCAATGAACTTTCTACCAAAGGTACTACCTACCTAGTACTGAAATACAGCTAAATTAATGATATTTTTAAAGGAAACGAAGTAATATCTAACTAAATAAACTAAACTAGAATACTAGAAAAGTACTTATAAACACGAACGCGATTCGAAGTACTGCCTAACTGTAAATTAAACCTAGAAAACTAAAAGTAGGTACTAAATAATTAACAATTAAATAAAGTATTCAATTGAAACTACTTTTAATTCTGATAATTAAGTAATAATCAGTAATCCGTCACTAACCATATAATTCCTAACCTGTTTAAATTTTTGAATTAATATAATAACAACCTGCCAATTAACCTTAGCAAACCTCACGAAATAATCAGCGAAATCAACGAAATGCAAATAATCCCTCCTAATCCCTAGCAAACATTTTCAAGCGCAATAGAAGAATGTCGTAAACGACTGTAACGCGGCCGGTTGCCACTTTGCCATATAAGATTATCGGAAAAACAAAACGTAAGCGCGTTTTAAAATACAGTCAACGCCATCTAGCGACGCGTGCGGGTATCACCGCCACTGTTAGCCAATGCATTATATTTTGACCAAATTTTCGTTTGTTTATTTAATTTGTGTAATGTTCGAGTAGAATAAAAATAATCGTTTGACTATTTCTTCTTGTAAACTTGTAATAAGTATAAGTAAGTATAAGTATAAAAGCCAGTCTAGTCTTATCCAGAGTTTTCCTTTAATTTTATTTATATTCGTATTAAAAGCAGAAGGGGAGGCATTCGCCCAGCAGTGGGACGCTATAGGCTAGATTAAATTAGAAGATGTGTCCCACTACGCTGGACAGTCGATTTTTTATGTACCAATAGTAGAAGGGGGCATTACCATATCTCTAATACAGCTGGGACCAGCTGAGGGTTCTTCGTCAGATATAAAGTTAATCGTTCGACTATTTCTTCTTGTAAACTTGTAAGTATAAGTATAAAAGCCAGTGTAGTCTTATCCTGAGTTATCTTTTAATTTTATTTATATGCGTATTATAAGCAGAAGGGGAAGCATGCGCCCAGCAGTGGGATGCTATAGGCTAGATTGAATTAGAAGATGTGTCCCACTACGCTGGATTTTTGCAATGACAGTCGATTTTTCTATGTACCAATAGTAGAAGGGGGCCTTACCATATCTCTAATACAGCTGAGACCAGCTGAGGGTTCTTCATCAGATACTTCAGACCTTCGAATTTTGACATCAAATGAAGCGGCCCACCAAGTTGAATATTTTTTGTAAAGGCGGTATATGTCGATCTCTAATAGTTTGGTTGGGCTCTTGTGTTTCCTAATCAGGGTCACCAGGTACTCCAGATCTTCGATTATCCTAGTTTTTATAGTTTTCCCTTTATGTGGCCATTGAACCATAACTCTGTACCAAATTTCAGCTCTCTGAGTTTATGGGAAGTACTAGTTCTATTTTGATGATCATGAGTGAGTGAGTGAGTGAGTGAGTGTCATAAATGCGAAACTTTGCTTTCGCTTAACTTCGGATCTAAATGACCTACAGACTTGAAATTTTGGATTTTAAGTATGTGATTATAGCTTACTGGATGACGAAAATTTCTGCGTTCTAGTCTTATCCAGAGGTTCTAAAATAGGGGCCTGAAAATGCGGCGAAATGGTTCCAGTAAAGGATGGTACGGCAGTGTTTGCTTCGCGCTCGACTTGGCGGGGGCACTGCCGTGCCCCCAGATAGTGACGTTTTCAAGTGATAATTTTATCCTACGAAATAAAATATTTTGATTTGATATGGGTAGTTGATATGGAGAGTTCTGTTAATATTAAGTAGTACAGTGGCACTACTCTGCCTTTCGGCTCCACGGAATACCAGCGTCGTGGTTGCTCCAACCCGACACATGCTGAGTGGAGACCTTTTTGGATTTAGTGTATTGTAAACTTATATATAAAATACTCTTATAGCAGAAATCCAAATAAATACTTTCTTACTTCTTTCTTACTAAATATTTCCACATAAAAAAATCTATGTTAATGTCAATCTCAAATTATTAATAAAGATAATAAGTATACAGATAACATATACAGATAAAGTAATTTGTGATTATTTTAGGGCTCCGTCAAATATTGCAAAAAGGTTCTGCTCTTAGATTATATATAACTTCATTGGTATCGTCATCGATTATGTTGACCAATGAGAAACCGTCAAATTGCCGAGCGAGCGATGAACCAATCAATTACATGTCAGAACGTAATAATAATAATAAATAAATAAATATCCTTAGACATACACACAGCGCCATCTAGTTCCACAGTAAGCAACTATAGGCTTGTGTTGTGGTTACCAGATGGTTGATATACTACAGGGGTGCGATGTCAGACAACCTCCTCGTGTGCCTGATGGCTACTTGTCCCCCTGGATACGTCTGGGGGGAACGGTAGTCGTTGGGCCGGTGCACCCTGGGCATCGGTCAACAACTTCCCTTTAAGGGTTCTTGTTGACCGATGGCTAATAGTCTGACGGGGTGGGCTCCTCCGCGTGTCCCTCTGGTTTAGCAGAGGGCACTGCGGATGGAGCAGGAGACGCTCCCCTCCTAGCGGGGGAGTAAGGGTGGGCTCGGTGTGCACTCGCACTGCCGCCGAGCAGGCCTGGGGAGGAGGTTAGGGGGAACCTCCTACCCCTTGCCACCGCCGGGCTCGTAATCCGGGACCGCGGCTTTCAGCTGCAGTCCGGGACCGAGGGTCTTGGCTTAACCGCCCGGACCGCGAGGAAGGAAAACCTCTATAAAAAACCAGCCCAAGTTTCGGCCCCGAGGCCCGCCTCGGCGCCGAAATGCCCTCGTCGTCCCACTCCCGAAAATTCGTTTTCGGGAGTGGAACGACGAGGGATGGTGGAGGGCGAATTCCACCACAGCGGGCTGCGGCGAGGAAGCGGCGCTCCCTGAGGAATGCCCATCTGGGCAGGGGGCGCCGTGAAATCGTCTGCAGCACGTGGGCGACCTCTCCTTGACGACTGCAGCTAAGGCTGCGGCCGTCGACGAGAGGTCGTGGGGAGCGGCCCCCCCCCTCTGTTCGGGGGGGGGGGGACGGCGGGCGGGTCGGAGGGGCGGTGTCAGCCAGCTGCCTCTACGGGCCTCCCGCTGTTGCAGGCCGCTATGGTAGGGGACGACCTCTCTGTTGAGAGGTCGTAGCCGTGCGGGACGGCCACTCTTTGCCGCCCGCAGCCAGGTTTGAGCTGCGGACGCCAAGGAGGGGCCGTGGAAAGCGGTCCTCTCTCTCTGCGAGGCGTGGAAACCTCTGCGAGGTCGGTCACTCGCAGAGGCCTCGCGGAGCGAGGGGAAATGCAGCCGCACGGGGGGCACGGAGGAGAGCTTATCTTTACTGATAGGCGATCCTCTGCCCCCCCTACCCTGCGGGGCCGTGGGTGGCGATCCGGGGGGATCACCGCCCACACATAGGCCCCGCGAGAAGGCGCGCGCGGTGTTTTCCGCGCGCCTTCTAGAGGTGGCTGGACCAGGCGATTCCTCCCTGCTCCAGCCCAGAGGTGGGCCTGCCGCCGCTTTTGCCCTGGCGGTGGGCACCGCGCTGGCGTGGCTGCGGACGAATACCAGATGGTACCCGTGGCCACGCCGTCAACGGCGCGCGCGAGGGAACACCCAGGAGTTTTTAGTCGGTAGGCCGGCACCTTCTGTGCCGGAGTCCGACATAATCCGCCCCCCTCCCCCGAGGAGGGCGGATAAGCATGAGCGTTTCTCCTGGTAAAAAAAAAAAAAAAAAAAAAAAAATGGTTGATATACTACATAAATACATTTTTTTGTAAATAAATATCTACTTATTAAATAAATAAATAAATAAATATTTCGGACACTTAAACCAATCATCTAGTCCCAAACTAAGCAAAGCTTGTACTATGGATACTAGATAACGGATAAACATACATAAATATTAATATAAACATCCATGACTCAGGAATAAATGTTCATATTCATCACACAAACATTTAGCCGTCGCGGGATTCGAACCCGCAACCGTTGGTTTCGCTGACAGGTTCACTATCCACTACACCAATCGGTCGTCAACGTAACCGATGACGCCATCGATGAAATTATGTAATAGACCTGCCGGTCTAGATGTACACTCGAGGAATGATAAGGATAGTCATCCTAAATATCACTGTCCGTTGCACTTGCCAAAATCATAACACCTACTTGTCCTACGATATTGACAAGATAATGAATTTTATTGATTTTGACAAAGAAACTGTCATTAAAATCTTTTCGTTCCCCAACTTTACCTTACTATTGTGACCTGTCTTTCTGTACTTAATTTTAAACTTACAATTCCAATACTGCTGGAAACACCAATGATGCTCATCATCATTTCTCCGCCCTCCATCTTACTGACTGTCATGTAGGACTTGAGGAAGAAGTAGGGAACGATGAACCAGATCGAGAGGATCAGGGAGCCAAGGTTGAACATCATGAAGTGGAACTCGGTGAACATTTTGAAATCAAATGTAGACCTTAGGATCTCGTAGAAGCGGTCATACCATGTCTGTGGAATAAATATTATATTAAATAACAATTATTGTATCACGATTAGTGACACAAGATAATGACGATCATAATTCAACTGAATTTAGTTACATAATGAATATTTTATCGAGATATTACTTTGGAAACTAAAACTTCCAATTTTCGTAAAGACTGTTTATATATTTATAATCAATTATAGGTACAACCTCCCATAGCCAGCGTTTTTCTTGCAATATTATGCGTTTGAGTGGGAATGCATCATCTTCGACCTTCGATTCGATCTTCGATTTCTACATGACACATACATACCGTCACGACTTTTATCCCAAATGGGGTGGTCAGAGATATCCCAAACAATACAAACATTAATATTTTAAATTATCACTTTCATAATCGATTTAGTCGTAGTAGTACACACAGATAGAGAAAAGCCTTCAAATTTATTAGAAACACGATGGTCGAAAAGCATGTTATAGGTCCATGCAAATGCTTCTTCCAGTTTCTACAAAAATGTAGTTGAAGATGGATCACACGATCCCAGGAATTGTAGTTACAGTTACCTACTTAATTTGAAAGAAATAAATCATTCATACCATTTCCTGAATTGACGAAGCAATCGACCACATAGAGTTTCTATACATGTCCGGCAGTGACGAAGCCCTGAGCTTGTACCTCGGTATATTCATCATAACACCTCGATGCATCATGGTTCCTCTGTATAAAGGCACATCTCGAAGATAGTGATGGTCTACAGATATCTGCTGCATCCAATTAGCTGGCGGAGGAGCCTTTACTTCTTGTTTAGTTTTAATATCAGATTTCTTGCCATCGAGTCTTTTAGGATCTTTGTTATCATCTTTTTTGTCATGCTTCTTGGCATCTTTTTTAATATTTTTATTTTCTGAAATTTTGTCATTATCGTTTTTTGTACTATCGTGTTTGGTTTCTATTTTATGTGCTTTGTCTTTTGATTGTTTGACTTTCACTTGGACCGGTAACTTAGCTGGTTCCAGGATGGCATCTGGATGGGTTTCCTCGTTGAGGTTGGTTTCAGACCGTCTCCGAGTTAGCAAGTCTGGGTAGTTATGTAATATTATGTTGTAGAGGCGCTTGTTTTCCATTAGGTTTTCAATTACTTCCGGTGGCACCTGAAATATGATATAAAACTGCTAAAAATAATTTCTTACACGTTATACTTTGAAAGAGAAAAATCACAATTTTCTTCAACAATTTTTAGAAAATATAGAGACAGAGTGTTGCTTTTTAAGTCTCCCAAATTATTATTAGTACCTTTTCTACGGGAAACAGATGCCTTTCCACCGAACGAGTAACCATGTAGACCTAGTGTTGATGGGCATTACTTGGTGGACAGAACTTCTCTTCAATCCCATTTTTCTACTACAAAATTAGCCACCTATAAATTCAGTATATTATAATTAAAAAATACAAGCAATTACCTTTTCATTTTGCTGCACAAATGTAGGTAAATGGATAGCAGAATGCATTCTCTTGTATGACTGCTCTGCATTCATTTGTGTAGTCGCCTCCAACTCTTGCGCCTCCGCTATCGTGGTTGTTAATGTCGCCAGAATGTAATCAGGGCTCTTCCCGCTCTGCAGCAACGACTTTAGCTCATCAGCACTTAATAGCACAGACTCTCCTCCTAAAGACCGTGAGCTTACAGACCCTGCACTCGACGATCTCCTAGATGTAGATTTCGACAATCTTCGTTGCATCTTCTGCTTAACTTCCAGCCAATCAGGGTTTCTCATTAGAGCCCCACAAACACACATGTTCAATAATGTACCAGCTAACAACAGTATAGTATTTCTCCAGTCGTATTTTTGCAGTAAATAATTCATAAAATGTGGATACACCAAAGTTCCGAAGCCAATTCCACATGATGCTAAGGAGACAGCTAGATTTCTCCTTTTATCGAACCAGAAGGCAACGGATACTACAGCAGTGACGTAAAGAATTCCCATCGCTAATCCAGAGATGACACCGAAGGTCAGACATAACATTTCAATTGAATTGCTAAAGCATGCCAAAATAAATCCAACAGTGGATACGACTCCAGCGATCATTGTCATCATTCTGCAGCCATACCGGTCTACTAAACTGCTCATTATAGGACCGGCTAGTAATGGCATCGCTATAAAAAAGCCACCGATTAAAGAAGTTTTTGACTCAGATGCTTCGAAGTATGTAGTGAATTCTTCCTGTAAAATACCAAAAGAATTCGCTAGACCATCGGCACAAGCTGCTACCAGAAAAGCTGAGGCAACCACGACCCAACCCCAGCCCCCATCAGGTATTGCTGGCATTTTTTCAACAATTGATTCTTCAGAGCATATACTGTCATTGTCGCCTATGCCTTCGAATTTCACTCTTTCCACAGGTGGAGAATCATTTTCTTTATAATAATGAGCTACTACATCATGTTTATGTTCTGATTTGATGGAATTTATTTTGTTTATGTCCTTTTCATGATTGTTGTCATTGTTTCTGTGATTCTCGTTGGTGAGCCTATCAGTTTCCATTGTCTCGACAATCTTTTGTTTCCAATTTGCTGTTTTATTACGTAATCTTCATTATTTCATTTAATCGTTTCCTGTGAATAAAAAAAAAACTTTAATGACCTTCTCGTGGGCGCGTTTCCTCATATTTCTACTATTTAGTAGAAGCAAGTGTGCCGTAAAGAGGGGTCCAGATTTATTGCTACGTTTTACAACCTATTTCAGACAGTCGTTAATCCACTAGATATAGTTAATAGGTACCAATACCAATAAAATTATATCTGTATTGATTGTATCTATTACATCGATTAATTATATGAGACTAAAGTAAATACGGTGATAAGAGGAAGCAAGACGAATTTGACAGGATGAGAGGATTTTGAAATGAAATGAAATGAAAATGAAATGAAAATCATTTATTCATGTAGGCAATACAATATGCACTTATGAACGTCATTTGTTTTTTTCTAATTCTAATGAGTTTTTTTCTAATGAGTTCTTTTCTCCTTTTAAGAATGAGTTACCTAAAAACCGATCAAGTAGGTATCGGACACGCTTCAATTTAGGGTTCCATAGCATACAGCATACCTTCTACTTTTGACCTAAAAGACATTTTATGTAGCGGTTATATATGTACGGATAGCGCGCGCTCGTGTAAGTACGAAATCGGTGAACTCGTATGATTAGATTAGATTAGATTTATTTAGTTCACTTTTACAATAGCATGTCATACATACAGTTTCGTAAATTTATGAAATTTAAAATAAAAGTGATTGTCAAACATAAAACAAAAAATAATAACATAAAAAACAAATTCCTGTATACAATAGTAAAACATGTTGTTATATGTATGTCAAAATTAATTAAGAAAGTATAAGTATGTAACCATTGTTTCGTCAACGTCATACCATTTTAGAATAATCAAAATGAAATAAAACAAAACAAAATAAAATATAAACCATGTCATGAGATTATTGATATGCCATAATCACCTTTGTCAAATTATAGTTGAATACAAGTTAAAATAGATATATTAAAATAGAAAACATGTCAGGAGGTTATGAAAATGTCATATCCATATACTCTTTAATAGAATAAAATTCATTTTCCAACAAAAAGTTTCTCAGTTGGCGAATGAATGAATGCGTATGAAAATTGTGTTCTAAGTATTTAGGTACTCTATAAAATACTCTACTTATACTTCTTGATTTGATCTGAAAATATTTGTTGGATTAGTCCAACAAATATTATCTAATCAAATATATTTATTAATTCTAATGGTACATTAAAACATGTATAATAATACTTAATTGCAACTGTAACCGAAGTGCCTGAACTAAGTAAATAAAGCTAAGGCTTCTATGACTTAAAATAATATAATCATATAGGTAAAAACTAAAGATCAATAAATAAAGTAGGTAAACAGAAGAAATCTATACTTAAATACTACTCCAATATACTTAAATATCTTCTCTGTATCCTCGTAGGACAAATTTTGAAGAAATTTTTGTAGTAATTTCTTATTATGACTGTAGGTAAGGTACAAAAAGTAAGGTACATGGGGCACACTAAAAGTTTTGCACTTCTAATCGGAACTATTTGAATTTCGAATGTTATATTTTTTGAAACGACTTGCAACCTTCTTTGTAATAAAAAAATTGGCGGGAAATCATTTGTCAATTGTTTTTTATCACACATCAAAGTTCTACGTACGCAACGAAAATGGAATTAAGTCGAAAAGATTTTAGAGCGATGATTTTTTATGATTTTAAAAGTTCTCTCTCTCTCCGCAAGACTGTGCCGCTCGTCTTCAAAATGCTTTTGTGAGGCGATGGTTTGCTGAATTTGAGACAGGTCGAGTTTCTTTACATGACGAATTTCGTGAAGGGCGGCCTTCAACTGCCGTCAACGAAAATAATGTGGCTACTGTTAAGCGGCTAATTGAAGATAACCCGCCGATTACCTATGAGACAATTCGAGGACTATTGGGGATTAGTATGAGCTAAATACAGAAAATTTTACACGAAGAATTAAAAGTTCGGAAACTTTGTTGTCGTTGGATCCCTCATGAACTGACAGCGGAGCAGAAGCGGGCTCGCGTGGAATGGTGCTCACAGATGCTACTGAAGTACGACCACGGACATTCTAATGCTGTTTATGGCATTGTAACAGGAGACGAAACGTGGGTTTATTGTTTTGAACCCGAAAAAAAAATAGCAATCTTATGAACAAAAGTGAGGCAGGCGAGAAACGTTGGTAAAAAAATTATCACGTTTTTTTTCTTAGCTACGGGGTCCATCTGCACAATTCCACTTGAAGATCAAAAGAGTGTTAATGCCGAGTGATATTCTACCATTTGTTTACCCAGGGTATTAGAAAAAGTTCGCGAAAGACGACCAAAAAGCCGCTTTCTTCTACATCATGACAACGCTTCTTCACACACGACCAACAAAACAAAGTCATTTTTAGCTTCCGAAAAAGTACAAATCGTCACCCATCCTGCACATAGCCCCGACCTAGCACCCTGTGATTTCTGGATTTTCCCCAAAATCAAAGATTTGATGAGAGGTTTCACTTTTACCAACTCCGAAGATGCTGTGATAGCGTTCAATCAGCACATAGAAAACATGCAGCAGACATGTAGAGGCAGATCTGTGGTCCTCCTGTTTTAAAAAATGATTCGATCGCATGAAAAAATGTTTAAAATGTTTTATTTTCTTAAGTTACGCAAAAGTTTTAGTATGGCCTACGTACATAGCAGTTTTCGCATTTAATCTATTCTAAAGAAATGGTCCTAGGAACACGTAAAATCTAAATGAAAATGCATGTGATTCTTGTTGTTAGAGCGAGTTTTAGGGCATTATAAACACGAGTTTTTTGTTGATCAATATCTGGGAAACGATACTCACGATGTGGCTGTTTGGCATAGGGGTAGAAAATACCCTGGAAGAAGACTTATAAAGCTACTCTGCTATAACCGACGCAGAAAAGTACATCAGCCCTAACTGAATCAAATATGTATAACAGTAAATTTCAAAAGTGAATAATATACAGTCCCTCTGATAACAAGGGAGATGCCACGAGATATATTTACTGTTGTCAATCAATCAAGTACACTTTATTGCACAAAGTTTAAGATAATATTTGATAAACATAAAGTTTGTTGTCATTGTTTAGTAGGTAATAAGTAACATAGTGTACGTATACACGCGTATACTTAATCTAACGCTCTGGTTGACACTCACACATGCGTAACCAAATGTGTGAAAAGATCTGAGTTTATGTAATCTTTATGGCCTTTGTGAACGTGTGCGTCTCGATGCACACGCCCCTGAATACCTATCTCTCTTATTTTTATCTCGAATCTTGAGGTCTCAGCTCTACAAATATTTTTTTTTAGCTGGGGATAGAGGTGTGGAAATATAAGCGTTAAATACTCAGCAGTATGAGAGCATAAGCTCAAAATTCCATTCAATCCTTATATTTACCATAGGGTTGGGTATATGCAATTTATCAATTGAGACCTGCAGTGTCACTTATACTGCAGTGACACTTTATAGGTTTAAAGTGTATAACATTCTAACCTTTTCGTTACAGTACATTTTTGAAAATATAGCATCATTTAGGAAAAATAGTGATAAACATGATGTCAATACAAGAGATAAAGATAAACTTGCAGGTCACATAAGTCGCCTCCGCAAAGTCAGTAATTCATTCAAAGGGTAATGTAGGTATACGCTTTTTCAATAAGGTTCCAGTTAATATACAAAAAACAGAAACTTATCAATAAATTTAAAGCACATTATAAAATATCAGACTATTTACATGATAATCATCCCTGGACATAATCAGATAGTTCGTAAGCCAGGCTATTTCACAATTAATAATGAAATATAAAACCTTTTTGTAATATAAAAACCTTTATGTAAAATCAAAGCCTGATTTTAAAAGAGCAAATTGGGAAACCGCGTCTTAACCGCTGAGCCACCCACGCTCCGATAATATTGGCATTCGATAATACTTGTATCAAATATTAAAAAAGTGTGATAAGATGTAAATTGTTTAGGCTTGGGCTGGATATCAAGATACGAAGCCGATTGTATCCACATCATCGACTTTAACTGTACTTTACTCACCTACCTAATCACTATGCGAATAGTGACATGGAATCGTTTGACTGGTTCAAGGGCAACTATTATTAGGTTCGTTCCTATGAAGTGTAGGTAAATGCTGTCATGAACTCATAAATGGCATAATGACAACATGAGACAATCAGTTATTTTTTTTATTTTTTTATATGAGAGAGCGGCAAACGAGCATGCGGGTCACCTGATGGAAAGTAATCACCGCCGCCCATGGACACCCGCAACACCAAAAGGGTCACAGATGCGTTGCCGGCCTTTGAGGAAGGTGTAGGCTCGCTTCTTGAATATGTATACCTTATTTTGCAAGGTAGATATTGAGAAGTGTGAAATACGGACGGATGATGATGATGATTTTCAGCCACGCCGCATAATATTCAAAAAAAAAAAAATTCAAAAATATTTATTTTCATTCAAGCATTACAATCTTGTACACAATTGTGAGAGTATCCTGTTAAGCTTCTTAAAACTTGTGTTAGGATACTCTGCTCTTCATTCTTGTACATTTTACATAAGATTTTTACTTAATGCTTAATTGAAATTGAAAACCTGGATTAGTTGCTTATTTGAGTTGTAAATATAATATGAGAGGTTACTTGGTCAGATATGTGTTTGTGTGCGTGCGTGTGTGTATTTATGTATGTGTGTGTGTGTTTATGTATGTGTGTGCGTTTATGTATGTGTGTGTGTTTATGTATGTGTGTGCGTTTATGTATTCGTGTGTGTTTATGTATAGTATTTTATTTTAAAGTTATAAGTGAGTAAGGAATTGCATAAGGTACAAAAAGTGAAGGATATATGAATTACGCATGAGGAATGAGGAACCCGCTAATTAACCCGATCATTGTTTTTGCTGTGCTTTTGTTTGTTCTCTCTGTATAAGATTTATAAAAGGGTTGTCCCATAGGTAGATGGTAGATTAACTTTGCTGACCTTTATCCCAAATGGATGGTCGGAGATAGCCCAAATATTAGCGATTGGGTATCCCAAACGTTAAAAGTGTAATTCTTGAAACTACATCCACGGTTCACCTTTTGAAATATACAGAAATGCACACGTGACGATCTTCCATCGCCATTAACACGAGCTAGAATTTGCGATATATTTCTAAGATGTATGAAGAAAATTTATTTATTTCGAAAATATATGAGTTTTTATCGTAAGGAAAAAATAGGGCGTATTAAGTAAATGAAATAGAAGTTATTGGTATAGGTAGTTTAGTTTTTCTTTTTTCAAACACATCATCGGCGCAAGCGCCGGCCGGAATTGACATGCGAATGGCTGGAATCATAGGGTTCCTATCACGCGATTTGAAAGGCATATTTTTTAATTTGATTAATTTAATGATGTAATTATGTGGAATACGCCACAAATGCGACCGTCAAATAACACAACGCTTTATTAAATTATGGATTTGAAGAAATAAACTACTTTCTATTTCGCAATACAATACAAATACACTTTATTGCACAACATAAAAGAAAATACAGTTTCAGAAAAGTGGTAAGAATAGAATGTTCAATTTTGCAACCTTATCACTAAAAGCGATCTCTTCCAGGCAGCCCTTGGATATAAGGACAGTACATTTGAAATAGGTGGGTTGTGCGGTATTAAATAGGGATGCAGATACAAACTACGTGTATAAATTTCATATATTTACATACACATACATACATCAATAGACAAATATTCCTACTTAAACATAACTATAAAATAGCAACAAAATACAAACGTAAATATATAAAGGTGTACTAAATAAATATTTATTGATATATAAAACAATAATAATAAGCGACAACAGGATTGTGCTAAGGTATAGAGAGAAGATAAGAAAGGAGCACAGATTAAGCACCAGGAAATGCAAGGAATATCCACGTGCAAAAAATCACGGCCTTTAAGATTATAGAAAGGTAAGTATATCCTTACTGAACTACAGCTAAACAAAGCGGAACGTAAAATGTAAAAGTGTAGGTATACCTTATCTTTTTTTAACCAAAGCTTTGTCATGCATGAGGTCGAAGGTTTATCTACCTACTCTACCGTATGATACCTGCTTACTGGGGAATAAATTTAAAGGAATTAA
The DNA here is from genome assembly GCA_949316235.1 of Oegoconia quadripuncta. NCBI lineage: Eukaryota > Metazoa > Arthropoda > Insecta > Lepidoptera > Autostichidae > Oegoconia > Oegoconia quadripuncta. The sequence continues at coordinate 2,324,969 of OX438748.1, forward strand.
TATAATTAACATTGGCATCGCAATATATTTACGAAAATGTACCCATGTTATTGAAGGAATCTGCGTTGTTCAGGAAAAATAGTGACATAAACAATTACGTCGCGCGAAATAATATTTGTCCTGCTCATTCGTTTGGACGAAATATACAACTATCCCACTCTCACGTGCGTCACCCGACAAACGATTTTTATATGCTCAACAGGTTAGCACTTGACCTCAATCACACCTGATGTCAAGTGCAGATGAGGTCGAAGCGTACTGACCCGGAAACCCAAATAATTTGGGGAACTGGCTATCTTATCTCTGACAACCGGAACGCAACAATGCTATTAACATTGCTGTTTGGCGGCAGATTTAGATAAGATGGTGGTAGCTAGCCAGACGGACATTTAAAATGCCCTACCACCAACCAAACCGAGTACTAAACATGTACCCCGCTGGGGATCGAACCCGCGATCTCCGATTCGTAAACTCTATGTTGTTTACATTGAGCCACGGAGTCACCTGTTGTTAGGATTCAATAGGCTGTGTGGTCCTTGGAGTAGGTTCATGGCGCTATCGAAAGGTTGGTCTTTTGGCTAGATTAGGGTTGGTCACTTTATTTTCTAGGGAATTAGAACCACACGACGTGCATCCTGACTCTACCACAAATCTTATTAAGTACTGGAACTTTTACTCACGATATCAATTAACAAACACGTTAATAGCATTGTTGTGTTCCGGTTGTCAGAGATAAGATAGCCAGACCCAAATGTGTTGGGGTTTCCGGGTCAGTACGCTTCCACCTTCGACCTCACTTCACTTAACATCAGGTGTGATTGAGGTAAAGTACCAACCCGTTGTGCATAAAAAAAAAGGAGAGGGTAGGGTTGCTAGATGCTATCCTAAAGGAGAACATGTACTCCTTTTCTTTATTCCATCCTCCCTCACCTACCTACTTTGTGGCCTCATTATGCTACAACTCTATAGTGTTTGCTAATAATGCCGTGCATGCACCTGCTCAAATATACAGACATGTATAATGGATCAAAGGAAGAATCACACTAAGTATAGAGTTCAAATCAAATCAAATCAATAATGTTTTATTTATTTATTTATTTTTTTTATATGAGAGGGCGGCAAACGAGCATGCGGGTCACCTGATGGAAAGCAATCACCGCCGCCCATGGGCACCCGCAACACCAAAAGGGTCACAGATGCGTTGCCGGCCTTTGAGGAAGGTGTCCACCCCAGAATAAATAGGGCAGCCTGAGCGATGAGGGATTCTCCAGCAGTGCTGGTACCCTCCTGGGGTACTAACTCTTTAAATACCGCTGCCATTCTGGAGAGAGACTGGTATTCGTTTATTTCGTAAGTTATAAGAATAACATTTGAAATCGTCATGACATACAGTTATCGCTCATTCACTAGGCAGTCTCCCCAGAGAAGAAGAGCAAGAAACTCCGGGGTTGCTCTTTTTAAATAAGTCAATACAAATACAATTTGGAATAATTGTTAAATTTATGATTCGACAAAGAAAAAGAAGAATAAATTGGATATTGCCGAGCGGTTCATGTCCACGCATTCTTATCATCTAGATAGTCAGAAATTTTATAATAACCTGTTTGATATCTACTTATACAATATAATTTTAAAACTTTTGTTAAAAAATTAAGAAAGTTTTGCTAAATATGATTAACAGGGTAAATTTGAATTCGTGTAATTCCCATTAACTAGTGAGGTTTTCGGCTGGGGACTCCACTCCTGATTACGAAATTTCACCGTGTATAAGTAAATTAGAAAAGTAAGCACGTTTAATTATGTAAGTCCGCCCGTTTGAATCCTCCTGTTTCGACTCTTTAGTCAGATCTCATTTTTCAAATTATGTCTTGTCAACTCTATGTGAGGAGCATTACTTCAGTACATCACACACTGACGACCGATTGGTGTAGTGGATAGTGACCCTGTCAGCGAAAGCAACGGTTGCGGGTTCGAATCCCGCGACGGGTAAATGTTTGTGTGATGAATTTGAACATTTATTCCTGAGTCATGGATGTTCATATAAATATTTATGTATGTTTATCCGTTATCTAGTATCCATAATACCTACAAGCTTTGCTTAGTTTGGGACTAGATGATTGGTGTAAGTGTCCGAAATATTTATTTATTTATTACACATGCCCAAAATTATCGAACCAGTTCTAGGTTAATCTTGACAGTTATTGCCCTCTGTCAAGGACAAATTAATAACCTTGGTAAGGCTACAGTCAATTAAACATTAAACGTCTATGTGCTTCTGGTCGATGACCTATTCTGACCAGCCCGCGATAACGCTAATTCCGCGACAGCGTTACACGCCGTATCTGCGATTGTCTCTTTATCTGTCTCGTCGACAGCGAATAGTACTTTTGAGCGTTTGCATACAAAAGAAGGATACCGACGGCTGACTCTACATAAGATATACAACATCCGTAAAATAAGGCGTAGCAAGCAAACACGCATAAAGTATTTACTTGGAAGAACTTTACGTCTGAGTGAACTAGAATTTCCCGGTGGTCCAATGGATGTATTCTGACAAACAAATCGCTATTACAAGCCACATAAAGTATAAAGAATAGACATAGACATATGTGTATTTGACACCAGAATATAGCAACAACAGTATCAATTAACCGACTACAAAAAGGAGGAGGTTCTGTATTCTTTATGTATGTACATCGATTAGTCCGAGATTTTGAAGCTGATTTACGTCGGTGTGATTATCAACAATAAATATGACAAATCGAAGATCATCAGGTCGAGCTGGTACACCCGAACTGCCCATGTAACCTGTAGGAGCGAGAAGGTTCGCCATCGCACAATAAAAAAAAACGACTTCAAAAAACCCGGAAAAAATTATTTAATTAAACTACTGCAATAATAATAACTGAAAAATATGAAATAATAAACCAGAGCAGAATGTTCTTTATAGATAGATATACACTATTATATATAATGAGAATACAATGCAATTTATATGCTATACAATAATACTTAGGTATAATAATGAAATTAAAAATATATACAATAGGTACTTTTTGAAGTCATACATAAAGAATACAGAATCTCCTCCTTTTTTGAAGTCGGTTAAAAAAAGTTATTAGTATTTATCCGTGGTTGCCAATCTCCCTGATAATTTTTGTGCGATGGTGAACTTTCCCGCTCCTACTGGTTAGGTGGGCACTTGGCGTATACCAGCTCGACCTGATGATCTTCGATTTGTCTTATTTATTGTTGATAATCACACCGACGTAAATCGGCTTCAAAATCTCGGACTAATCGATGTACATACATAAAGAATATAGAACCTCCTCCTTTTTTGTAGTCGGTTAAAAAAAGTTATTAGTATTTATCCGTGGGTGCTAATCACCCTGATAATTTTTGTGCGATGGCGACCTTCTCGCTCCTACAGGTTAGATGGGCAGTTCGGGTGTACCAGCTGGACCTGATGATCTTCGATTTGTCATATTTATTGCTGATAATCACACCGACCTTCTCTATACTTTTTCCATACAAACCCGAACTGTATCTACTTAGTTTCCCTGTGTAAAAACTACAAAATCGTCTAAATATGTAATACCATTCTGATGTTTACCACGATTACACAAAAACTACTGGACCGATTGCGCTGAAATTACAATGGGACCAACTCGACGGTATCCCCTTTCATTTACAAAAAGAACCATGTGAATCAACCGCCAAATCTCGGAGATATCGGTGTACATACATAAAAAAAAAAAAAAATACGCCCCGAATACAGAACCTCCTCTTTTTTTGAAGTCGTTTAATAACAACAAAATTACTAGAAACAGGGAGATTTTGAAATGCGGTGACTGCAGTGTGATGTCAAAAGTGGACTCCATCTCAGCATATGTAATTATTTTTTCACAATCCATTTATGCTCGTCTCCTACATACATCTATTGTTATATACAGGGCGTCCCAAAGTTATGGGACATGAAGGGGAAGTACCTTAAATATCGTAGATAGTGAATTTTGCTCAAAGAAGACTTTATGTTATTTTTAAAAGTTAGTAATTCTGCATTCATAGATTTTCTAAAAATTATTTGCTTCGGCTGGGAATCGAACCGACTCAAATGTGAAAAAAAAAACACCCTACTTTTATGATGCCAATCGAAAGAATAGCTAAAAAATAATAACTCTGCCTAAGTAACATAGTATTTTAAAAGAAAGGAACAACGTGAAATTAATCATTTTAATCAAATAAAAAACATACATGAAACTGCCGTAGTCAATTAAGTAGGTATTTTTTTGTAAATTAATTAATTAAATGCTCAAAATGTGATCCCTCTTGTCTTACGCAAATCGCCAATCTTTTAATGAGCCCGCTGCCTGTTGATTTTCTAATCATTTTATGGTGAACACTCGATGTGATATGGCACAATTCTGTTTGCAACTCGCCTACGTTCTCGTATCGCTTTTTGTATAGCATATCTTTCACGTATCCCCAAAAGAAGAAATCTAATGGTGTGAGGTCCGGGGATCTGGCCGGCCATCTAATCGGTCCATTTGTACCAATCCATGTAGGAAAACATTCATTTAGAAAATCTGCTGCTCTCCGACTATTATGAGCCGGAGCTCCATCTTGTTGGAAAATTAAGTTTTCTTGCTCCGCCGCGGAATGGTTTCTTATCTTATCCCTTAAAATTTGAAGTATTCCTAAATACTTTTCTGTGTTCAAGGTTCCTTGGTAAAAATGGATTAAGAAAACCCGGTTTTTTAAAAGTCCGCACCAACAGTTGAGTGAAAAACGCACTTGGTTATTAGTTTCAGTCACTCGTAGGGGATTTTCTTTAGACCAAATACGATTATTGTTGCGGTTATACATACCGTTATTGCTAAAGTTAGATTCGTCTGTCCAAATAATATTATCCAAAAAATTTGGATCTTCGAGCAATCGTGCCTGGATATCAAGACAGAAATTTTTCTCCTTTCTGTATCGCCCGGAAGTAATTTTTGAACCAATCGTCCTTCAACATAACTCTTAAAACCGTGTTTTTTTAATACACGGTGTATTTTACTTTTTGAAACTCCAATTTCATGTTCTCCTTCTCTCACCGATGCTTTCGGAAAAGCCGAAAAGTAAATTAAAATACCAAGTTCTTCGTCGTTGATCGTATGGTTTTCTTGCTGTGGTTCTCTTGGGCGTTTATCGAAACGTCCCAGAGTTTTCAAATTGTTCACAAGCCTTTTCAAAACTTTACGAGACGGTATTTGTCTATCAGGATATTTTACGCCATACCACCGCAAACTTCTAGAGATATCTTTATCGTTCAAAAAATATGCTTCCATTAGATCAAAACTTACTTGATATGCCATGTTCGCAATAAATTAACACAATAACACTTGTGTAAGTGAATTGAGACTAAACAGATCAATATCCGAAAAACAAACGCTCGCACATACTGTTCCATTTTCAAATTTAAGAACAACATTTAAAAATATCACTTCTTTTTAAAATATCTTAAAAAGTATGCATTCAAACCAAGAAGCTTATACCCAAAATGGAGTTTGCACTATGAATAAAGAAGTGAAGCCAAGAAATTCGGCCTTGAATGACGTCATTGTTGTTCGCCGTCTCTTTCATTAGGGTGACAATTCGTTTGATGCTCAGACCAAGAAAAACTATGGTGGGTCGGATATTTGTGGAGAGTAAGAATATGAATAAAGGATAGGATAGGATCGGAATTTTTTTATTTCCTAATGAATGAATAATATTATTAGGTATACCTAATACGAATAAATTAAAGGGGTTTAGTTTCTGGTATTACAAAAAATTAAACAATTATCGGTGTCGATTCGGATGTACACCAACTAAACTAAAACCAGTTTTAAAGTAGTACTGCCTCTTTCTCCCTGGAACAGTACGGTGCGACGGCACCACTCCAAAACTGGTTTTAGTTTAGTTGGTGCACATCCGAATCGACACCATTGTTGTAAGAAATCAACAGACTAAGATGAAGGAGGGTACCTAATAAAACTACAAAATTTATATTGTTATATGTTTTATTAACGCCAAAGAGCAATATATTACATAAAAACTATTTAAACACAATTATGACGTTGTCATGGTTTAGACAAAGGCTTAAACATGCGAAAATAATATAGTTTTATGTAATTTTTGGCGTTTTGTGCGGATGTCGCCTAACATTTTTTGAGTGTGATTTTTCAAATAGGACGATATTCTGATTTGAAAAAATTTGTTTGCTATGTATTTGACAAGCTCGGTCTCATGTAAATCGAGACAAATAATTGAATCCGTAATTGGATGCCTTGGCGTAAACATTTCCTGTAAATGTGGCTGAAATTTTTGCAACGTGGCTATGACTAGTTTAGACTTCACATTATCTATATGAAGATGCCCCATTGCAACTGCTTGTTTAAAAATTGCATCTGTGTATTTAATTATTTTGAACGCAGCATCCGAAGCAAAACATAACTTCCCCCTATTCACAAAACTTGTAAAAGCGGAAAATTTATTGACATTAATTGAATAATCATGATCACTTCTATGCTTGTTCGTTGTCAGTATAGCATGACAAAAATTGCAGTTGTTTTTTTGTAGTATTTTATTTACAATAAATCCTGTTATATAATAGAGAACATTGTCTTGGTATGGGCTGGACGCTGGACTTTCTAAATGTCTTATCATCTGAAGAAAATTGTCATTATCTTCATTATTATTAGGGCTACTATCAGTTATAGATCTACTATTGTGTCTAAATTCAATAACATGGTTAGTATGGAATGTATCATCAACGCAATTAGCGTTAATGCTGGGCTGTACAGAGTTACGAAACAATAATTTTCTTAATATATATCTAAATTCCAGTGGGCTTGGATTATCTTGCGTTCTTCTTTTAGCTCTTATGCAGGAAAAGAAAATTTCAAGGTTATCTTGAGAACACTTGAAAGTTAGCAAATACTTTAAAGGATTTTCTAGTAAAGATGTTAGATCAGCAAATAACAATTTAAAGGATATTATATTCATAACAAATCCTAAAGCAAAAGTTTTGCGAGTATGGTGCAAAAGTGATTGTTCTCCAATTTTAAGGCTGGTGAGATATTCCTCAGCTTGATTGAAGAAACTATGCCATACATCCTTATTACGAAGAGATAGAGGTGACTTAAAATAAGTCCCGAATGGTGATCGGCTATTCATACTATCGAACAACCGGTCTATTATTCTAATAAACTCAATAGTTGCTTCGCTGTCTACAAACTTGGGATTACCGCTATTTCTTAGGAAATCAATAGCGTCTGCAACTGATGAGCTCAAAACTTGGGCTGCCAAACGTACATTCATTTTCTTATTTTTGAATTCCACATGTACTCCTGTTATTTTGTTAGAAAGCTTAAAACCTTCTTCTTCTTGTAGTTTATGAAGCTCTTGAACATATTTATAAGATATTTCACCAGCAGCTGATTTTAAACCCAAGTCTGCCAAAACATTCCGAGCAAGCTTTAACATATGAGCCGGATCTAATATACAATACACTTTACTTACACCATTCATATGATGGAAGTATGGTCTAAAATCGTTCTCTAATAACGAGCAACCAAGAGTTTCATAGGCTTTGATATTACTTCTAGCGCCATCACAAGTTAGAGACCTAACAGTGATTCCTATTTCATATAACATTGTGATTGCTGTATTTATTAACTGTCCGAGCAGCTCACCAGTTAAACAATTGTGAGTGAAAAAGTAACCAATAGGACATTTAAAATAATTGGTGTATGATACTATTTGGAATACCAAACATTCGGACGCCAGCTGTTCCGGATCATTAACCGGGATGTCCCCAAGGTCGACATAGCCAACAACTTTGCCTAATTTACTGCAATATGATATGTCTTGTTTCAACGACATGGAATCAAAAATTAAAGCCACATTTTGTAAATAACCTCTTTTGGGCAACTCAATTTTTAAAAATTCTAGAACTTCCGTCAGGAATCCAACGGAGCAGTTAAAACTTGACAGTGATCGCCATAACGTGCTTTCATGTGGCAGTGAAATAATTTTTCTTAAATAATTGTATGCTTTTGGTGAATAATAATGTAAAGTTAGAGCAAAAGCTTTTACCTCATCACTATATTTTACGTTTTTTTTGGAATTACCTGTTTTATTTTTTGTTAACATTTTACAAATATTTGTAAAATTGCCCTTTAATATGTTTTCAATTTCAGAGTGAGAGGTATAATTGCGCACAATGTTAATAATTGACTTCAAATTATTTAATTGTTTCCCTTGTCTCTTAACTCGTTGCTGCAATATTTTTTTCCTCTTGACTAATGATTTTTCACGGGTCGTCTTGAAATTCGCCTGGGCATTAAAATCTTTTAAAACTGGCCGTTTAACAGGCGGTTCATATTCCTGTTGAAAAATTAAAAATTAATTATAAATAACAACTAAAACAAAATAGCAGAATGAAGACAACTAATTTACTCACAATATTTTGTGCTGGAGGCGGCAGCATGACCGTAACATTACTAACAGTGGTTGTAATGTGAGAAGTAGACATTACATTATTATCCCGATAATCTGTTAATGCCAGACGTTTAATAGGTGGTTCATTTTCATCTTCCTGTTTACAAAATATTAAAACATTTGTTAAATATTTATAGACGGAAAGCAGATAGGAAATGAATGACTATTTTCTACTTACAAAATCATTAATTAAAGGTGGCAACATGATCTTTACATCACCAACAATTCCACTTGATGATGCAGTCTGGGATGTTGAAGGCATGTTAATACATTCCTGAAAAATAAGGCAAGTATCTATTATTAATTCATGGTGCAAATTAACAACCATTAAGAATGTAATGGAAATTACATAATATCTGTTTAATACTCATAATATTTGCTTACCGATGTGTTGCAACATTCACATAATTGGTATGTATAAAATGGTATAGCATTTTTAAGCAAGCGCCCTGGTCTCTCAGGATCATAGTCTTCAGCTTTAAAATGCATACTACAAATCCTGGCAGAAACGTAAAATTTTCCCTTTATTGGTATCATTGCTAACCAAGTCTTCTTCTTATTTGGGTCAGTAGGAAAGCTGAAAAAGAAACAAATAAAGAAAGTCAAACTCATGCTCACTATTCCTTGTTGTTCATAGGCAACTTTCTGCGAACGGGTAGTACGTATATATGGTTACCCTAGTCTTTTTAACTTCAACATTTCAAGTTATAAAACAATAAACTTTTTATGTATTTATCCTTATCTGACTACAATAGTAAGTAGTCGTATCGGACACATAATATGTTTTCTTCTTTTATTTGGTTACATTACAAAGAAAAACCCAAAGGTAGTAAAGAAATATCCCTTTGTTCGAAAGACTATCAATTCTGTCATGATATGATTACAACAACATACCTGTGAAATTTTACATTAGTTCCTGGATACCAGACATTTCTGCAACCAAGTACTAAACAACTCATGATTAATATCACTTATGCACTGCTTATAAAGTAAAAAAAACCGAGAGGAACTTCCGAAGTGGGCGACAATGTTTTGACGGCAGCCATTTTAGATTTGGCATATTACATTTAGTGTTGCCATAATACGTCGGCCCGAAATACCCTATAATTATGGAAGTTATGGTAAGGAAGAATTATTTTTAATAACATTATTATACCTTAACCAACGGGATAAAAACGTGAAAATAGTCAAATAAACTTAATAGAACAACATGTTAATTGCAGATTTCTTTTCCGTTTAAATATTGATAAAGACAACATGAAGTGAATTAAAAATGTACCGTTGTTGGGGGGAAAATAATGTTGAGTTTGGCTACTCTACCTATAGAGTAAGTGAGACAGAAGACAACAGTAAAGGTCAAATCGGGTCAAAAAAACTGTCTTCAAAAGGCATAGAACCTTGCAATCTCCATTTTGGGTATAAGCTTCTTGATTCAAACAAACGCTGTCATAAACTGTTCCATTTTCAAATTATAAATTATTTATTTTTGTTTTTAATTTGCCTTCTGTCTAGCTTACAGAGGACGTATTGAAATACAAGTTTTATCATTTCATCTACACGTGCACTTATAATAAGGAAAACTATGTTAGTACCTATTTTATGAAGTGGGTACTTATTTACGAATAATCAATGCTATCTTTGGAATGATAATATCGCTACTTTTCGAACGTCGTCGGCAATAAATAACTTTCTTGAAATTTGACTCAATCATTTTATGTTGTTCCTTTCTTTTAAAATACTATGTTACTTAGGCAGAGTTATTATTTTTTAGCTATTCTTTCGATTGGCATCATAAAAGTAGGGTGTTTTTTTTTTCACATTTAAGTCGGTTCGATTCCCAGCCGAAGCAAGTAATTTTTAGAAAATCTATGAATGCAGAATTACTAACTTTTAAAAATAACATAAAGTCTTCTTTGAGCAAAATTCACTATCTACGATATTTAAGGTACTTCCCCTTCATGTCCCATAACTTTGGGACGCCCGGTATAGCATTCTGCCCTCCGCATGACATGTCCGTCCATGCCATACTAACGTTCTGTTGAAATTCACTGCTGGACATAAAAAATAACACAGTTTCATACGTCTAAACTTTAAGAAGAATGTCGTGTCGTACCAAGAGGTTAAATTGAAGGCGGAAATCAGAGAAATGTGGTCATTACTCCACGGACAAGAGCATTGCTCTTAAATTGAAGAATAAACTTTTCTACAGAACGTTGGTGAATTTTTTTAAGCACAACGCATTATCGCTTGACTATAACCTGATGTTAAAAGAGGAGGTCGAAGGTGGAAACGCGCTCATCCAGACATCTAACTTATTTGGTGGGCTCTCTTATCTCTACCAGTCAAGTGCTCAGCGACAGACTTAGATTTAATAAATTTTACATTAGAAATGCTTTTAATAATCCATCATGATTTCACATCTAGTGTTCAGTATGTTTATTGCAGTATCACAAATATAAAGTACATGCTTACGACGAAAACTAGGTCTTGAATAAATTTTGTGACGCCCCGTTGGGGCATGGCAATATTATCTACATTAGGAGAGGGCCTGACAGTTTATTATTTTCTATACTTATCTAGTACAAAGACTAGTAACATAAAGTCCAACAAGGAGTTTCAGTGGCAATCTTCTGGCTCCATATCGAGCCCTCGTCATCATGTGTAATGGAAAGTGCTGATGGCAACAGAAAAACTAGTCCAAATTCGACTACCTGGCCATTTGCCATCTGGGAGTTCCAGTCCCTACATCCCGGCTTCATCATCAGATCTTTTCGATGGTACCATAATAGCATTATAACCGAACTTATATGCCAAATGCATCTCAATCCTGATACCAGCAAGTTGAAAAATGGTTTGCAAATTTTGAAACGGACAACTTACATACGATGATTGCAAGTTAAATTAAAGTTTGTAAAAAAATGTCCGACCACAAACCAAACCGAGCATGAATGTGCCATGTTGGGAATCGAACCCGCGACGAACGTTTTGTAAGCTTTATATTATTTCCATGGAACCACGGAAGCGGTTGAAAATGTCTGATCCACATGGCAAAGATACATGATATATACACGGAATTATGTCAGAACGGTTGCCTCAACCTAGCCTACAAAAAGTTGTAAAAATATCTAAATTAGTTAACCGTTTGGTTACCACAATTAACACATGTGATTATAATGTCGGAAAAATACACTTTTAAGCGAGACTCACTTTTAACTCACTCAAACACACTCAAAAACTCCGGCAATTTGTTACAACTCGCACTTCATAACTAATCACATGTTTAACAGTGATGTATTACTTCAGTTATATAACTTTATTTACCAACGTGGTTTAGATAAAGTAAGTTGGGACACGTCATCACAGATGTGTGTTTGGAACCGTACTGACTGACCGAAAGCACTAAATAAACTGTAGCTGTAAGACGAGTAGCAACAGAGCTGTTAATCTTTAGTTAATTTTAATTTGTTTTTTTTTTAAATTTCTATTGACAACTCCAAATAAACTTCTTTAGTTATTGGTACAGAATTAGATCAACTAATAACGTCGCGTAGGTATTGTTACATACATTACTTAAGAGATTTTACATTTAGATTTAAGCTGGAACCTTACGTCTATAATATGTATGGTCATATATTCATCTATATTCATGGACATAAACAGCCCGTTCGCATAACCAGGCTATTTCACAATTAATAATGAAATATTATAATATAAAATAAAATATAATATAAAATTATTAATAATTTTGTAACATGAATATCTTTTTTTAAAAAAGAGCAACCTCTAGAGTTTCTTGGTTGTTCTTCTCAGGGGAAAATTGCCTTTTGAACAAGCAGCAGCTTTAAAAATGTAAAATCTGACTATTTTAAGTGTACCCGTGTACCTACAATATAAAGCATTTTTGATTTGATTTGATCTACTGACCGATATAAAGAGTTCTCCATTGGGTGAGCTGATTGGCTTTCAGTAGAACACACGGTCGGTCACAGATTTATAAATAGTAAGCACACCAACATACTACACCAACAACAATATATACATGAATTCTTACGACGTTATTAGATAAGGTATTAATATATTCGTAATTTGATAATGGCAGACATTAAGGACGGGAATATACGTCAGATTTTGTTTCCGATTGTCTGATCGGATTATTCCACTGTGTTCACCCAGGTGATATGACCCAGGTGAACAAAGTGGCATTTATTAGTCAACTTTTAATATCAATAATAAATAAATCGGTAATAAATAATCAATCACATAGGTGATATAACTCCAATTTTTAATTTGTATGTATCTTATAATAATTAAATAATATAATTAAATAATAATCGGTACTGGCTGATCGTATTTAATCGATACACATCTCATTCTTGCGTCAGACTTTTTCTGAATTTACAATAGTATGAACTCACCTGTTTACAAGATGTCGTATTATTTTTGTATTCATATTAGAAGTACTTATGTATAGTATAGTAAACTTATGGAGTAGGAAAACTGAAACGGCAATAAAATTGTAAACGCCTCGGCGCTGTTTCGACGGATTATCGGAACCGACTATCGGATCTGACGTGTATTGAATGTTCAAACAAAATAATAGCCCTAACGCCTTCCGATAGTCTGATCAGATTATCGGATCCGTTTGCCTAATAGAAAACTCTTATGTATTCCCAACTTTAGAACCCAATTCTAGACATTTGGTCATAAGTTAACACATAAACTTGGCTAATACTTTTATATGGAAATATGGTACGCTGTTAAATCATTATGTTCGGTCTGCTGCGTGTTTGTAAGTGGCTTCAAGTTGGATTCACATAATCTAGGTTATAAAATGACAACACAGAAAACTTCTGAATCTATTTTTCTTAATTCAAAAATTCTAGAACAAAAATTTTGAGAACCGGAATTGAAATCTGAACATAAAGCACGTAGACACTCCATCTAAATAAGGCAGCGATTATCGCTTAGTTACCGCTAACTACAGTTAACGATCGTTTGTTGATATTGACCCTGAAGCATGATTCACGCTTGAATGGATAGCATATTATGATAGATAAGACATGGAAACAACGCTATCGAAGGTTAACTAATTTTATAATTTACCAGGCGTTCAGGTTTGAATTAAATATTAACTGCAATATTTGTAAACCAGACGTCTGGTACGGTATTTGAAACGGTACGATATAAATTCATGCTAACAACATCATTACCATGCCAGCGTATCTCTAGAGCGCACTAGTTAGGACTAGGTATACATACATAGGCCTTCGAGGATATCCAATAATCCTATGCCTTCGATGCTTCGACGACCTGTTTGGTGTAGTGGTTAGCAACTCTGACCACTATACCAAAAGGTTGCGGGTTCGAATCCCGCTAGGGGCATATTGTTTGTGTGATGAATACGGACATGTGCACCCGAGTTATGGATGTTTTCATTTATAATAAGTATTTATTTCCAAAAAAAATATATTTATGTAGTACAACCATCTGGTATCCAGAACACAAGCTTATAGTTGCTTACTGTGGAACTAGATGGCGCTGTGTGTATGTCAGAGGATATTTATTTATTATTTATTATACCGCCTGGAGGGTTGACCGTGCTATACGCTGACGTAGTGTACGTGCATCACTGGAGCATTTGGGGGAACTGAAAACCAGCGTGGAGATCCGTCGTAGCATGAGGAGAGCTCACCCATTTTGCGGCAACACGTGACAGCATTGTGCGCATGTTATGTAATTTATTTCATTTGATTTCATATGGTATTCGTACAAAATAAACTGTTCAAATTTAAATATAAAGATTTATTTCTAAGGATAAAATTACCACTTGGTTTCTTATTTTACACTTACTTAATATTAAAATTACTGACATTATTGCTCATTCACAAAGCTGACTCCCCAGAGAGAACAAATAACAAGCAAGAAAATGAAAATTAATTTTACATTCCGAGTTCCAAATATACTAGTATGCTGTCTAGTTTTATGACATGGATCATCTAAATCGAGCGGAGGCGGCGGGTGGGGTTGCACAGGCTAGACGGAGAGGTCGTCGAACTTCCCAGTAGCTTCTGATATCCTGGGGTGCGATTTTATAATGCGTCCGTAAATTACAAATTCACGAAGGTGTATTTGTAATTGTCGCAAACGCATACAAAAGATAACAACTCAAAAATTGGTACTGGCACTTTTTACCCAACTATAGCGAAGCCAAAAGGAGGGTAATGTTTTTAACTGTAATGTTAATTTGGACAAATAAGGTGTCCTTAGATTTGTACTAGCTCCTAGAGTGTCATAGACTACTATCGTTATGATAAATCCACGCTCAGCCATTTTGCCACCGTTCTTGTCAATAAATAATTCCGGCACCCCATCATTTCGACACTCGCACATTATGTCCATTAAACAATTCGTCCACTGGACATTTTGTCACGTTGGATGTTTTCCTCTGTCTACGTCTTCTCTCCGGGGCCGATTCACAAATGATTCACACAGGTGGATTTAGTAAATTCATTTTGTATACTTATATACAAAATGAATTACTATAAATTCACCATTTGGCTGTGGAAGGATCTCCTCTGCTATGCAGCCATAATTTAGGTATTTTATGTTTAGATTCAGAGAAGTAATGAAGCATCTTTGGGTAGCACCTTATAGAAATATAAGAAAATCAGTAAAAAAATCTAATAGTGAACGTAGGAGCGGCTTGCCTCAGTTACAATCTTCGAGCTAACTAGCGACCAAAAGACTAGATTCCCGAGCCAAGAAAAGTAAGACACTTTATTAAAACGTTATCTATTGTCACTTGTCTTGTCAATAGAAATTGACGCTTTTGTGTATTGAATTGAGATAATTTGTAGTTTAAACATAAAAATACTTCAGAAATGGCTGAAAAGCCGTTAGAAGAAGCTTACATATCCGTTGTGGATGAGGAGCCTGAAATATTGCAGCTTCTAAAATGGGATACACCACAAATACAAAAGCAACAGCCGCCTAGGTGTGTTGCGCCTCCAGAGAAACCAAAAACTCCTGAGAAAAGGAATTCGAAGCCCCCAGAGACGGATCCCTTCGATTTAATTGAGCCAGACTTCATAGAAACCTACAGGCTATCGAAGGATTTGACGCGAAACCTTTGCGAGGAATTGAAACCAGTAATAGCGGAGTCTACGAAATCCATTGAATTTTCCGTTGAAAGTAAGGTAAGAAGATTTTTTTGTGTTCCTGTCGACTGTCGACGACCTGAACCATCCGGCCTCTGACTTAACTGTAGCTGAATATACATATGTTTATACTCTCAAATGAATGATTTATTTACTTACTGAAGATATTATTGCATTTGACACTGGCGGAAATATTGCCTGAGAATGACTAAACTGCAGGCCTATGTGGCTAGTATGGACATGATGATCGTAGGGTTCTATCTTGTGTAATTGTAGAAAAGCTATGGATCATACTTTGGTTCACTTTGTAGTTTCTGTATTAAACTATGTAGTGTCAACATCACTAGAATGAGAATGGTATGCTGCTCTCAACATGCCTCAT
The DNA here is from genome assembly GCA_949316235.1 of Oegoconia quadripuncta. NCBI lineage: Eukaryota > Metazoa > Arthropoda > Insecta > Lepidoptera > Autostichidae > Oegoconia > Oegoconia quadripuncta. The sequence continues at coordinate 2,341,034 of OX438748.1, forward strand.
TTGTTGACCAATCACAATGTGTCCCTGACCATGTGCCCACCTTGTTCAAGTGCTACATATGGCTTTTAATTTTTTTGTTATGCGGTAGATACAGGCATTTGTTATCTAGAAATTACCTTTTTATTTACCTTCCTTCTGTACCTTCTGTAGTAGGTACAACTTTGTATTTACTGCTGGCATCTTGTTTCAGACTCAAAACAATATCCCAAACAACTATTGGGCACTCTAAGGGCCGTTTTAATAAATCAATCTTGAGATTGAGATCGCATCTTAGTCACTATACTATTTTTTCAATACTGTTTTAATATTACAACAGATTCTCAAGTGTCACCTTAAGGTCATCTCAATCTTGAGAATGGTTTATTAATATGAGGCTAAGTATTTTAAGGTTGATTGTTCTTGAATTAATGACTGTTGCCATGCCAAAATAAAATTTATAAAATGTTAGACAAAGCCTATATGGCCCAGCAATGTGCCTAAATGTGATGATGAGCAGCTGTTAAATTAAAAAGCCCACATTTCTTTACAAAAAGGGATAAATATGATTATTCTCTGTGACCAAGACAAGATCTTAGATTTGACGCTTGCTTACAATCATTTATAATCGGGCTTGCTGGAAGAAATCTCCTTTTATAGTACCTTTTGTACATCCTATATCTAGTATGTATTTGACTTTTAAGTGTACTCGTATGCAATAAATTATAAATAAATAATAATAGAAACGCTATAAATAAAAACTCCTACCTACCTTGTAAAAACTCTGAAACAAGCTTATAGTAAAATGTTACAAAGTAACTTTTTCTGAAAAGTACACACAACTTTCAAGCATCAGCAATCTATAAAATGAAATAAGTAAATATTAGTCTTTACTTTCTCAACAAGGATTTTCATATTAGGTACTAAATCTTTTTAGTGACTGGTGACTGAACTAGGTACTTAATGCCTTGTATTTCAGATCCCCAGGTGTCCACATGGGCTGTAGTACTAGTCACATACTGAAGTAGTTTTTTTTTTAAATTTTATTGATAGTACAGAATCAACAGCATCATTATAAACAGCAACAAATTCTATAAGTCAAAGTTATGTTAGGATAGGTACAAGAATTATTTAATGGAGAATACCCACCTAAATGTGTATGCCATATACACATTTAGAGTGGGTGTGGTGTGTGTAATTTTATTTTTACATAAAAAAAAATTATAACCAAAAGTTATTTCCAGGTCTTAGCCACCCTAGCATTCTACGCAACAGGGAAGTTTCAAAAATCCATAGGCACCAAGACTGACCCGAATATAAGCCAGTACTTTGTATCCTCGGCCGTCATCCAGGTGACGGAAGCCATGAATCATCCCACTATTGTGAAAAAGTACATCCACTTCCCCCATTTAAGGGAGGAAAGGGATATAGTGAAAGCCAGGTTAGTATACCTGCAGTAGGTTTGCCTTTATAATTTCTTTTTGATGTTAGTGATGAACTTATGACATATTTTTCATGGGAGACACATCTCGAGTGGCAGAAAATCTCCCCCTGATGGTAAATCAATGTGATTTAAATCTGTCAACCCTGTACTCATCATCTTATTTAAGAGCCCTGCTCTTGTCGGTGGAGTTTTTTCCATATCTCTCTGCTCTTTGCCTTCATTCCTGACCTTAACCCTGTAATAATAAGTATTATTAAATGGCTCATCTCCACCTGTACATAACATGCAATAACTTTTATCTGTCTTATGTCAGGTTCTATATGAAGTATGGTGTACCCAATGTGGTAGGGTGTGTGGAGTGTACCCACGTGCCACTCGCGAGGCCAGACGATGACCAGAAGAGTCACTTCAATAAGTCCTATCACTCCAAGAAAGTGCAGATTGTAAGTTTTGAAAAGGTTTTCATCCCTTTCGATCCTCTTATTCTTAAAGTAATAGTCAAGTATCAAGATCAAGGTATTAGTACTTTCAATAAATTTGAAATAAAAATTAAGTAAATAACTGGCTAAAGATAATTAAGCCTTTGTATGTTTGATCAAAAAGTTTGTTATGAAAAAATACTGGCAACTGGTCATTAGTTAGTGAGATCAAAATCTAGCTTCTGTCAAAGGTGAAATAGCCGGCCTTTCAGTTTCATTTATTTTTAATTTTAGATCTGCGACAGTGATTTGACCATAATCAGTGTGAACCCCAGTCCCGGGTCACATTCCCATGACGGCATCCTCAACCGACACGCCGTCAAGGTGGATTTGGACAGTCTCAATCACTCAGGAGAGCCCTGTTGGCTTGTAGGTGAGTACAACAGTCATAATCAGGTGGTGTCTTATAATTTTTGATTCAACAAAACTTTGACTGAATATCTCTGAGCGATTCATTTTTATGCTTGCTTATTGTCATCTAAATAGTCCGAATATCCCCACGCAAAATCTGCTGCTATGAGGCTTTGACCACATAAAATTACAGACAGCATTTTTGGTCTGAATTACCAAGGTTCCATAACTACCAAGCAAGATCAATTAAAAAAAAAATCTTAATCATAATCATTTATTGCTTTCCATGGTTACATAGGTCTTAATTTAAAAAATGTTTACGGTACATGGAAACCCTGTTAAGGCACGTCAATATAAATTTATGTAATCTAATAAGGTTGGCTTAACTAAACATGTAATTTTTATTTTCTCTAAATTATGTGTGTGTGATAAAATACAATGTACAATTTGACCAAATAATATTAGATATCAATTAATAATAATCGCCCACGGCAAAAATAAGATTATAATTAATATAGTCAACAATGTTACGTCTTATCTATTTAAAAGTTAATTGAATTAAAATTATGTCAAGATTTTTTATTACAGGTCAATTGTTTAGATAAATAAATAATAATATAATTAATTTTGGTAGGCCTTATACGTCAAAAAATTCTTTTATGGAATAGTAGGATTTAGTGTGGAGAAATGTATTGAATTTTTCTTCATTTTTTATGTCTGTTGGAATTTTATTATATATTTTAATTGTCATGGAGTATGGTCCAGATCTAATATGTCATAGGTTAGAATTTTATCACCTGAAAACGTTACATTTTAAACTCGATAAAAATTTGTATAGTCCAAGGCTGTCCTGGAGAAGAAAAGTCCCTGGAGAAGAATGAATGAGCAAGAAAGTCAGAATTGCTCTTTCTAAGTGGCTATTAGTATTGCAATTTGTAACTGATAAATATAATCAGAAAGAAAATCGCCAAGTGATTCATTTTCAGGTTGCTTAGCATGCAAATAGAAATTTTATAAGCCTTTCTAAGTTTCTGTTTCATAGTAGTTTTAAAATACACGCCCCCCTGTTTGTATAACCAGAATACACTGGTCTGGGGCTGTGGGAGTATGATCTGGCGTGTTAATTATGTAACATAATTTTAACCGCCTCCGTGGCTCAATGTAAACAACATAGGGTTAACGAATCGGAGGTCGCGGGTTCGATCCCCAGCGGGGTACATGTTTAGTACTCGGTTTGGTTGGTAGTAGGGCATTTTAAATGGCCGTCTGGCTAGGTACCACCATCTTATCTAAATCTGCCGCCAAGCACCAATGTTAATGGCATTGTTGTGATCCAGTTGTCAGAGATAAGATAGCCAGTTCCTCAAACATTTGGGTTTGCGGGTCAGTACGCTTCCACCTTCGGCCTCATTTTCACTTAACGTCAGGTGTGATTGAGGTCAAGTGCTAACCCGTTGTGCATAAAAAAAAAAAAAAAAAAAATGAATTTAATTCTATATTTCAGGTGGCCCATACTACAGCCTAAAACCCTACATCATGACGCCGATTCCAAAAATCACAAAGAAATCCCCAGTATCACCGGAAAAGTATTACAACACAATGCACACACAATCACACAGCTCTGCCACGGACACAATAAAACACCTGAAGAGCCGTTGGAAGTGTCTGCAGGCTACATGCAACAAGCAATTCGACCCTGCAACAGTGTCCATGATGGTGGTAGCATGTTGTGTTTTGCATAACTTATGTAATAGACGGGGTCTGCCTGTCTGTCCAATGACCCAAACGGAGGAAAGACTCGAAGTTATGAAACAGAAAGTGGCTAATGGACCAATATCGAAGAAATTGAATGAGGATCAAGACGGATTGCTGGTTCGGGGTCAGCTGGTAGAGCGGTTATGGAATGAAAGGAGAGTAGTACCGGAAACTACGGGCCCGAAGAAAAGGGCGAAGAAAGACAGGTGTGTTATTTGTTTATTAACACTTTCTTGCATATAATACATACATATTAAAGAAAACAAAAGAACCAGGACAATATTTAGACCTGTTTGGTGTAGTGGTTAACAACTCTGACCACTATACCAAAAGGTTGCGGGTTCGAATCCCACTAGGGGCATGTTTGTGTGATGAATACGGACATGTGTACCTGAGTTACGGATGTTTTCATTTATAATAAGTATTTATTTACAAAAAAAATGTATTTATGTAGTATACCAACCATCTGGTATCCACAACACAAGCCTATAGTTGCTTACTGTGGAACTTGGTGGCGATGATTTAATATTAAAAATATGCAAAAGGCGAACTTATGCCCATTAGAGATCTCTTCCAGCACACCTCAGTAGGGAGACAATTGAGGAATAGCTTAGGAATTATTTCTTTAGATTTCACATTTATTATCTCACCTATGGCATAGAAGCGTTAGTTTTGGAGGAGCAAAGTTTAGCTAGGTATGTGGCGGTCAGTCATTGGATGGGTTATCATTAGTGGCATATTCATACGAGTGTTTCTGTGTTTCAGAAGGCACCAATATGATATCAGTCCTTAATCCTTAGACATACACGCAGCGCCATCTAGTTCCATCTAGTGCTTCATCTCCGACCACATCGTCACTTTCCATCAGGTGAGATTGTGGTCAAACGCGAATCCAGTCAATCATAAAAAAAAAAAACAGTAAGCAACTATAGGCTTGTGTTGTCATATCAGTGGGGATGTAAAGCTGTTGATGTTGTTGTATGTTAATATAAATAAACTTAAAACTATTTTTTTAATATAATATTTCATGGGTTAAGGAGGAGGAGATTCATGGAGGTTCTCTTACCAATCAGTATAATTTGATTGTTCAAAATGAAGTAACGAGTACTGCTCCCCCACAAGGTTGACTACTGAGAGAAGAATTAGCAAAAACCTCAATCCTTTTATTTAAGTAGGTTTTTGGTTATAATTTTGGCTCGACAAAATAAACAATAATAATAATAAATACTAAATGTCTTTGCACAAACACACAGCGCCATCTAGGTCCACAGTAAGCATTCATTAAAATAATGTGATCTCGTTTACAGGATAGAGGCTCCAACCAATCACAACCAGGGTCAAAGCCATGTGGTACACAATCAAATGGTCGAAGACCCCAACAAAAGACCAAGGATGGCCCCTATGAATCCCCCAGCATACGGCCTCATGCCTCCAGTGTGGGGTCATTATCCGCACCACTGAATGACGTGTCGAAGAGGAGGCACCACGACTCATATATTAATAAAACTACACCTTGTATACAGGTAACCAAGAAGTAGCTGATGAAATAGTATTCTGATGTGTGATTACCAGCTAATAATTTTAACTTAATTTTGTTGAACTTATTTTGGGAATGTATATTTTAGGCCATAACCAGTTTTTTATCAAACTGATGGGTAGTACTGAACGAAAAAGCTATAATTAGATTTCTAATCTACAATAAGGACATAAGTATTTAAAAAGAAAAAATCCAAGTGCTTCTAAAAAAGGTACCAAAAACACTACTACTACGATTTCAAAGTCAGTCAAGCCTTCTGGATATCTGGAAGCAGACGCCATTTTGTATTTCGCGGATGCCATGTTGGACTTTTTACGATCAAGACGAAACTGACGACAGCTTGCACTTTAAAACTGATAAGGCATTTAGCTACAGTAGCAACATAGAAATCTACATAATACATGTATCCGAGAAACATTCTAACCGCCTCCGTGGCTCAATGTAAACCACATTGGGTTTACGTTTCGGAGGTCGCGGGTTCGATCCCCAGTGGTGTACATGTCTAAGTACCTATTCGGTTTGGTTGGTGGAAGGGCATTTTAAATGTCCACCTCGCTAGCTACCACCTTCTTAACTAAATCTGTCGCCAAGCAGCAATGTTAATAGCATTGTTGTGTTCCGGTTGTAAGAGATAAGATAGTTCCCCAAATGTGTTGGGGTTTCCGGGTCAGTACTCTTCCACCTTCGACCTCATCTTCACTTAACATCAGGTGTGATTGAGGTCAAGTACCAACCCGTTGTGCATAAAAAAAAAAAAATATATAACCTTTATGAATAATAATGTCCAGTTTTGACCTATCCAATTAAATTACATTTAGCAGCAATGACATATTGATAAATAAAAAAAAACTGATCTATTTTAAACCGTACATCTTTAAAAATGTAATGTTGTTCCTCATCCGACGACAGCGCGACATTGTCAAACCAATGCTAGCTGTCTCTTTCATTTACATTAATCGCAATTTGATGTGCGCATGAGAGACAAGGACAATGATATTGTCAAAGGTTAGGTACTATTTGATTTACAGTTTGTAGTGCAATAAATAATAATGCAATAAGTAAATGAAATTTCGTGTTTCCAAGCAAATTAAACACATAAATTGTCAAAAAGCAATAATTATCTTATTGAAATTATGATACAAAATAATAGTACATTACGATATAAGTGCGTTATGGTGGCTGTAATCCACGAGGCGAAATTTCAGCCCGAGCTGAAGAATGTATATCGTACGACGTTTTTCAACATACTTGCGAGGAAACAGAATAAAAAATCACGCGGTGCGTTGTCCGGCTGGCGCCGCGAGGCGGGCCAGTTCTAAATTTGAAAAAAAAAAAAAACAATTTGAAGCATATTTTATTCCTGATCTCCATAACACATGGAGATCAGCGATATTTTATTCACCGGGTTGATGATGTTATCACTTGGCTGTATGAGATTTATGTTCATTGCCATAGCAAATAGTGCGGTTATAGAATATAACTTCACTATTTGTATTTAACACGCGTGTTTTATGAGCTGCTTAAATCTGCCTGTCGGCTGTCTAAAATCGGTGAAATTAGATCCTCTTTACGAGCAAGTTTGTTGAAAAGATTTAGTGACTTCTCTCGAACAATACATTGGAATTACGCACCACCTAGCATTACCCTTCTATTAGCGTAGGTGGTGTTCTTCTTCGTCTTTAGAAGTCAATGGCAAAAATTATGATGACCTTCGATGTTTAATAGTGTTCATAATTGTCTGGTATCATGACGCAAATAAAGAGACGCGGAAGTAAAAGAAAGCAATTTCTCGATGTTTTGGCGAACAACACTCCGCGTAATTCTGATTCAGGGGGTACCGGTGGTCTGTGGTCGGAATTTAAACATATCGCAACCTCATATAGGGAACCTCATCGGGGAGGGTGAATCTAAAGTCCACATTGTGCTGTTCACATTAACGCCCATTCGTTTGTGGGGTGCGATGCCAATACACACTTTGACAATGCAAAATTGGTGGAGGTCACCTCGCTTGTCAGTATTACAATCCGAGCTCCGACATGCTAGTTTAATAATCCAATAACCGTGTTGGTTGTCGTGATTCCACTACATCACCGTAACTCGAGGTCAAGCTCGGAATGGGGTGCGATTTTCTTGAGAACTCAATCTTTCAACAAAATCTTTGGTATTTCGATACATAGAGAGAATACTGCTTCCTTTGGGCCCTTTCGCATTATTTGAGATCGTCGCAATATCAAAGTTTAATCCATTCATCTCTTCTAGCCGTCACCTCCTTAATATTCTAGTGTTAGGCCTTTAACACTCGACTGCAGAACTCACATTATCATCTTTCTGCGCACACTCCCAAAGATTATCTAAAATTAAACATTTTTCAGGAACTGTAGTTAGTATGGCCATCTAGCTTCTCCGTCAGAATACTCCTGGTTCAGTTGTCCGTGTGGGCCAGCTGCCCTGAAGTGGCCACGTGGTCGTTACCTTGCCATAATCGGACAACGCTTTCAGCCACTCCTTTATTACTCTTCCAAATAGCTGGAAGCAAAACCTGTTGCGTTATCAGGTGCTCAGTGGAATGGAAGATATGAAGTGACTAGCTTAGGTTTCTCATGTAATCTAGCAGTGAGATACGTGATCAGCGCACGCTTTCTTCATGAAGCCTGCACTAAGTACGCAAGCGCTGGTCACGTGCTTCTCACATTTTCATCTTTCTTCGTACATTCCCTAAGATTGTCCAAAATTAAAACATTTTCACAATCCAGGAACGTAGTTAGTATGGCCATCTAGCGGGCCGGTTGCCCTGGAGTGGTTACGTGGTCGTTACCATTGTGGTCCGGCACTCCGCTTGCCGTAATCTGACGCTTCCAGCCAGTCACCCAATACTCCTCCAAATACTGCTGGGACCAAAACCTGTTCAGAGCAACCTTTTGGAAGCAGCCTGCATCCAGCGACCTTCATTTACTTCATCTAACTTGTGGGTAGACATCCTAGGCTGTACTTATCGGTGCGTGGTCTTCACTGTAGGACTTTAATGCCCCATCGGGATCCAGTTCTTGGAGCTATGCGCCCCGCCCATTTCCACTTTAACTTATTAATTCGCTGAGCTGTATCGGTGACTTTCCTTCTTTCCTCGGCGTTTTTAGTCATTTCTTTACCCTTAATTGAAATTTCCCTGTACTTGTTTGAAATCCCTTGTCCTTGATAGGAATGTTTGTTTGTTTCCCACATGTATAACATAAAAAGCGTTATTTGAAACTGCTGGCTTTCTTGCTTGGTCATTTACTAAAAATTTCTTCCATTTTCCTTCTTCCAGCAACCTGTTTTTGACAAAATCTACCTTTAATTCTTGTAATGTTTCTAATGCCATGATTGTATTTTCATATGATTTTGGCATAGAAAGGAGGATATATTTTTTTCTTCCTAGTATCGGATTCTTATAACTCATTGCAAGCAATGGCGTGTCTTCGGAATAATGTATTTCAGAGAGCCTCGTTCATAAAAACAATTTGGAACGCATTCCTTTTCTTTGAAAATTTTCTTTTGAAGTATTAAACATTTGATACGCAGAGCTCTTTTTAATATATTCAATGTGACTGTCTGCCACGCCGGCGATAAGCAAGGCTTGGGTCTTTGTTCGTTGCTAATTACTTCTCTCGTGGGGAATCCTCCTTACAATAAGACGGGTCATCGATGGCCTCCAAAACCCCATTTTCTTTTAACACACTCCGCATTCGAAACGCCCACGGACCAAAATTGCCCATGTAAACGGGCTGATGGCATATTTTTCTCGCCATGACATCATCAATAAAAAGCACACGTGCGAACACAAAAATAACCAAACCACTCTCCGCTACTACTGTTATAGTTCATTACTTATTATCGCGGCTGGCGAATAAAATATCTATTTTCTTTATCATCATCATCTGATTTAAGAGCCCTGCTCTTGTCGGTGGAGATTTTTCCATATCTCTCCGCCTTCCTCTTGACCTTCTGATACGACACGACTTTCAACTTCTCTTTTATCTGCTGCATGTAGCTTATTCTCGGTGTTCCTCTTTTTCTTTTCCCCTCTATTCTTCCTTCTATTATGGTTTTGATGAAATCATCGTGTCGTATAAGGTGTCCCAGCATTTTCCCTCTTTTATTCTCAATTACTCCCTTTTTAATTGGTCCCTTTAATACTCTTGACGCCACACATCCATCATTCGCATCTGCTGGACGCAGTCCTCTCCACTCCTAAACGACGACAGGCTTTTCCATGGTTATACAGATTCCTCAGTTTAACGGCTTTTGGGCAGGTAGATCCCGTGACCCACCTTTCATTCTGCAGTTATACTGTGCTTAACATCTCTATGTTAAGAGCACTGTAATGATGGCGAGATACGTACATCTCTATGTACGTATCGCGCCATCATTTTGAATTAGTGAACCGAGTTATTGGAATTCGAAGCTGACTGGCTAAAACACGCTATCAAGGGCAATGGGACTGGAGAAATCTATATTCAGTATTGATTCTGCTCATTATCAAGGGTCGAGGTTACAAAACGCAAAGACAAATTATAACAGCTAATACGGACAATCCCACCTTCACACTCCTCTCATTGTAACTTCTATAAGCTAAGATGAACAGTGGTACTCGACACGGCCCCTGCTGAAGGTAGACGGTGCTCTTTGTGACTATTGCTACCTTGGTCCCCAGACTAATTCCAGAAATAGGGTGTGTAAGTAGAAAACGAAGTTTGCCACTACTTCTTCGGCAAATGGGAGTGCAGCTAATGAAATGCAAAGCCGCTCTGACAACGACCCTAGGGGGAAGGGATAACAGATAATACATACAGACCATATACTTCCACTTGCTACGATCCTGACACACCTCTTTTGCTTCATTCACTCTCATGTTCAGATAATATTATCCTGTTAATTAATATCCAAGCTCTGGATTCACTCCACAGCCGCTGGGGTAAACTTATTGAGTACTTCCAGACTGCCGGGGAAACGCCTGCTTAGGCACTCATCCATAATACCATCCGTCTGCTCCAGGTGCAAAATGCATCAATTTTGGTCTGATCTCGAAATATAGGTATCCAGTCGAAATCATTCCGGGACTGAGTCGTCTACGTAACAAAATGTCCAGTGGACGAATTGTTTAATGGTCATAAAGTACGAGTGTCAAAACGTACAAATGTCAAAACGTATAAAACGAAATGGCAACAATGTTTTGGAGACAAATAATGTAATTGTTAAAATGTATGCGAGTTAGAATGTGTATATGACAAAATGTCCAACACTATGCTCTTAGACAATTAAAGAGGTTCAAACTTAAACATTACCACGACACCTACACAATAACAAACTTAACATTAGCATTAGTTAAGTACGATGAACCCTCCAATATTCGGTTCGTCCGTAGCCCCAATAACGAAGCTGCTGAATAGTTATACGAATAATATAAAAGTTAGTTTTCAAAACATAATGTATTGAATATTGCTTGAAGGTGTAACGCTGTTCGCTTGGCAAAATAAATTATTTTTAAAGTAATTGTGGAATCAATCACTTGATTCATTCCCCTAATCATTGTTAAAACATTATAAAATTAACCCTAAACAAAACTTTTAACACTTCAAAGATATAAAATCAACCCTTAACACTTCAACATTGCAGTAATTTCATTCTTTTCTATTTGCTGTAGTAATTGTTTGAGTTTTCTGTCGAACAGAATGTCACATTTTCGTCGTTTCGCGTTTTGAAATAGCATGTCTTTCATTTTCGATTCTTCATAAATAGCTTCCTTTCACAGTAAATGGTTATGCCAACCTTCCAACGCATTATTCGTACGATGTCGCTCTTTGGCGCAGCTTATTTCTGCCAACAGATTATTATTTTAAATTCTTCTTCATCTCTTTTTCTTCCGAAAAAGGTGAATACCGCTCCGCACGGGCCTTAGCCAAGTGTTGAGGGATTATTGTTAATGGCAGTGATGATGGATGTTGTTAGAAACTTGCGAGTGATACCAGTGTTCAGAATGGTAGCCTTTTGTAATATATAAGAGATGTAAGTAGGCAATTTTAACGTATTTAGGCAATTGCTGAGAGTATTCGGTATGATACCGGTCGAAGACAATACTATAGGTACAATATGTACTTTCTTTACTTTCCATTGGGATTGAATTTCTATTGCTAGGTCCTTATATTATTATTATTATTTTCAAATTCTTTTGTTTCTCAGCTTATTAGCTGGCTTACTGATGTGTACGGGCCTAGGCCAAATATACTTCAGGGGGTCCATATGTTCCATGGTCGGGTCTTGCGGGGCGGGGTGGGGTCTAATGTGGGAGTTCTGTTCAATCTGTAAAAATTTCGTAACTATGCGGCATGTGTTGAGTATGACTGGTTTCTGTAGAAGAGTGGAGGTGTTAGGTAGGTTTAGTGTAGTAAGTGATTGTTGCAGTTGTTTGGGTATTACCCCTGTAGCTGAAAGAACTATCGGGACTATAGTAACTTTTTAAGATGCCAAAGTCGGGATATTTCATCTTTTAGTTCTGTGTATTTAGAAATCGTTTCTGATATTGTGGCTTGCAGGTTTTGTGTATTCGGGACTGCTATATCTATCAGGTATCCAGTTCTGATATTTTTGTTTATTAATGTGATATCAGGTCTATTGTAGTGTATTGTACGATCAGTAAGAATAGTACGATCATAATATAGTTTAGTTGTAGAGTTTTCCAGGACAACTCAGCATTATATTTGTAATAAGGTTGTATGGCTTCTATTAACTTCAGTTGGTGGGCGAGTTTTTGATGAATGACATTAGCCACTTGATCGTGTCTATGCTTGTAGTCAGTCTGGGCTATTGCTTTGCATGCGCTGGTGATATGTTGAATGGTCTCTGGAGAACTGTTGCATTTTCTGCAAGCGTCTGATGCTATTGTCTTTAGAATATATTTCTGATAGTTTCTGTTATTATTATTATTTCTATTTTCAATTTCTTTTTCTCAGCATGAGCTGGTATTATATTAGCTGTCCATGCCTCCGAAATGGGATGTGCTGGTAACATAGGTAAATATGACGCCAGTTCTGTTACTTTTCGTCCCTCTTTAGTTTCGTTTAGCTTAAGATTTTCACATTTCCTCCACACAGCTCTATTGAAGTGAAAGAAAGATCTACTTGACATTCTTCGTACACCTGTTTTACAGCACTTACTCGTATTTCTGCTTTCTCAAAATCTGTTTTGTATTTCTTTATATTTATACCCAAAACACATTTAAGGTAGGAAAATAGACGTATATATGTGTTTGTGTATTTATTAGCGTAAAGCAATGGAATTATATTCATTTGTTCTTCGGTGCTGTTCACGTCTATGTGGATTGTAAACAGTTGTTTAAATGGTAAAGGTGCCAAATAACATTTTTTCGCCAGTTCCGTATTTCAAGACTTTCACGGCGTTGTTAGTTCCAAATAGTAAGATTTTTTCTTCTTTGCCATCTTCCCAAAGTAAAAAATGGCGTTTTAAAATAAGTGTCGTCTTCACATCTTCAAGTTTGTTAAATGACGTCGTTGTAACATCTAAATACCGTTTTCGGGCTCTATAGAGTGATCTCTTTTTATTTTCAAACAGTGGAGTCTCAGTAGAATCATCAGAGTCTAAATTTTCATGTGTATTGTAGCATTCTTCAAAAATTCGCTGCACCGACTCGTAGATTTCACAAACTTTTTTCATATGTGCAACGTAATTTTTATTTTTGTCCCGATGGTTGGCAAGTGTGCGTAGTACTTTTTTATGTCCTGATGGTTGGCAAGTGTGCGTACGTTTTTATGTCCCGATGGTTGGCAAGTGTGCGTACTTTTTGCAGAATTTTCGTTTTACTCGGGTCTAATTTTACTGAGACACCACAAGATAAGCGATTTACACATTTCTATACACATTTCTTCAACATTGTGTATACTTAGATTGTATCTAGGTATGTATACCGAGTAATATCGTTTCTTTCCCTTTCTGCGTCTTGCTAAATACAATTTCCTCTTGTTCTTCCTCCATTTTCTCACAAAAAGAACAGCGTAAAATCAGCACTGACAGTTGGTAGTATTAGCCTTTTGACGACATGACATTCTAATGATTCTATTTTATCTCAAGTGCCCACCGGCCAGTACTTATTGATAATTGAATAGTATAGTCATACATATATACCTATTTGGATTATGTATATTTTGACACCTGTTTATTTTGAAACTCGTACGTTTTAATACTTACACATGCTGTCGTTTTTGCAATTTGGCATTTGGTTATATTTACACTTACGTATTTAAACGTCTGTACATTCTGACCCCTATTCATTTCGACACTAGCACTTTATGTCCATACAATTCGTGCACTGGACATTTTGTCACGTTGACGACTCAGTCCCGGAATGGTCGAAATGGCTGGCGGAGGCAATCCTCGGGGCCCAGGACTGCCTGGGTTTAAGGCGCACCGTCGGATATAGAGGACGCTTAATAGGAGGTTGACCATATGACCACCATCTCTACTAGTTGAAAATTAAATGAAATAAAAGTCATATTTATTCATGTAGGCAATACAATATGCACTAATGAACGTCACTTGTTTTTAAAAGGACGCTTAATAGGCGATTGACCACATGACCACCACTTCTACAAAAATCATATTTATTCATGTAGGCAATACAATATGCACGTATGAACGTCAATGGTTTTTTAAACTACCACCAACTCGGAACGCGTTAGTTAGGCCTAAAACTAACCGATAATGTAACGAACCAATGCGAATCGTGTATACGAATGCGCACTAGGGATAAGCCCGCCCTATACAAAATGAAACACAAGGTGTACAGTGCATATCGATATATATTACATTTATATTATAATTTATAAATGAACAGATTATAAATAATTTATAACTACACTGTCTTGTTTATTGTATAAGTGAATCTCGTAATTGTAACAGTCTTTATCGACACGTTTATTTTTTTATCTACTCTTATGACTTTTTACTTACTATGACTTTTCTACTTAGTGGATCCCGGCATGACATTGGTCGGTATTTAAAAAGCAGAATGAAAGAGACAATAGAAATATTATAACAATGGTAATAGAAAAGACACAATCGCGGTGAATGAATGAACAAGTGATGGTTCATGCCGCGCAAAACCGATTGGTGTGCTCTAATAAACTATGGAAATTCTATTTCCATTCCAAAGGAATTAAAGCGGAGGCATAAGTTCCGAATGCGATTAATAACTCTATTCTCTCTTTTAGTCTTTCAGTCTAATTGACATTCACAAACACTGGGCAGGTTTAATTCCTAAGCTAAACAATGTCTTAATTAATATTGGAGTTAATACACTAGGTATCGTCCGGCGAACTCTCGCTAAGTCTGCACAGAGTGAGATAAAAACCGTCCCTGTGCAAATTTGCATCAAATGCAGAGTTGTGTGGTGAAAAACTGCTCCAATTGTGACAGAAATATGACGAAATGAAGCGTGGAGCAAACTATAAAGATACCCACGAAAGAGATTTGTTATGGCGACCATAGTATAGCATATAAATCAATGCCCTTAGGATTGTAATAGCAGATTATTGTACCGAGCAGAAAATTATATAATTGCTCCACAGGTTATATGTACCTACATATTTTTAACCGCCTCCGTGGCTCAATGTAAACAACATTGGGTTTACGATTCGGAGGTCGCGGGTTCGATCCCCAGCGGGGTACATGTTTAAGTACTCGGTTTGGTTGGTGGTAGGGCATTTTAAATGTCCGCCTGGCTAGCTACCACCATCTTATCTAAATCTGCCGCCAAGCAGCAATGTTAATAGCATTGTCGTGTTCCGGTTGTCAGAGATAAGATAGCCAGTCCCCCAAATGTGTTGGGGTTTCCGGGTCAGTACGCTTCCATGTTCGACCTCATCTTCACTTAACATCAGGTGTGATTGAGGTCAAGTACCAACCCGTTATGCATAAAAAAAAAAAAAAAACATATAACCTTGGAACCTTCCAATGCTAAATTGGCGAAATATCGAGTTAAGAGGGTTCATCTCAGACGACATGATATGAATAAAACCGTTTCTAATGAAACTTTGTACTTATAAGCAGGATACATAGATCTAAAAAGTTTGCAATATTCAAAATATCCAATTCAAAAGAATATAAATTGCATTTTTTCTGTTACTATAGAAAACTTAAAATGGCTCTAATTTAGTTTTTACGTGCTTTATACGTATAAAGTTTCAAACATTTTTAAGTAGTGTCTGGCCTCAAGATAAATGGTTGTTTACTTTAAGTACAATATCTGGCTGGATTTGTGTGCGGATAGTTAAATTCCTATCAATTTCTACCGAACGCTTGGGCCACTTCATTGGCCAATAGAGACGCAATGGCCATATTAGAACAATTGGCCACCACCCTGACCGCATCAGCGTCAATTCGCACAGACAACAGCACCAAGTCCTGCGAAGACATCATCCTACCCGCAAACCTGTAAATTGTAAATAGTAAATTTATGAATGACAATTCTTTTTTAAAATTTTACATAATTGTAGGTTATCTAAGTAAATACAACTAATGTAGAAAGGTTTTATATTTTAATTCTTACGCCCCCAAAGGCACTAAGGAGCGTCCGTAAAATACTACTCCTGACTGACGCTCTTGTACAATCATAAGAAATTCAAAAGGCTATTTTAAACCGGTTAATTATAACTTAGATTAACATAGAAAACATAAATACATAGGTGTGTCGTAATATCACGTGACAATTGTACAGAACCCTCTCAAGTGAGATTTGGACACATTTAATTAGCGTCTCGTGATTTATGAACCTCTTGATATATGCAGCATTTAAAATTTGTATGTATCCATTGATCAAGTCGGTATGACAAAGTTGTCTGCGACAGGGCAAGATGGCAGTTATCGATATTAGGCTTAGTAAGGATTATTTGTATATGAAGGAATAAGGATTAAAATGTAACCATTTAAAAAAAATGTATATTGGATATTAAAGTATCAATTCGAGGACTTGAGCAAAGAAAAATTATGGTTTAATATTTAGGGTCGCGGTTGTTTTCAAATGAAAGCAGTCGTTAAGCCAATTCCGTGGCTTAGAGGGATGACTTGAAAACACTGTCAGGTGGTCACTAGACAGACTGGGGGGGCTACTGTGATCTCTTACTTCCATTCAAATGCCGCTCAGTTTAAGTGCATCTCAGTGTCAACAATATACTGCACGGAAATACCAGGACACGATAGTCCTTCCCATGGAAAGCGATATTCAACTGGACTTATTTATGGTATTGATGAAGAAAGTGTGGCAAAATTTAAACGATTCTGAATGGACCATTCATATATTATACCTAAACCCTCGATAAAGGCCCATGTCGCGGACAAATCTAATGTATTACGTAAACTAGATTATTTTTATGAATTTATGTATAAATAAATATTCTGTACAATGCAGATGCTTCTTGTTTTATTTTAGAAATAAAGCGTCTGAGCCTAGTAACGTTTTATTTGTCGATTTTTAGAACTTGCTGCCTATTCAAGCTGTCATTGATAACACAGCCCACAGGTCAATACATTAGAATGGACAAAACCTTCGTGGCACATTACCCGCCTCCACACTCCTCCCACTGTAACTCCTGTAAGCCAGGATCAACAGTGGTACTCTGCACGGCGCCTACTGAAGGTAGACGGTGCCCTACGTGGCTCTATTGCTACCTTGGGCCCCAGACTAATTAGAGAAGAGATAAAGGTGTGAAGTAGGAAAGAAGTATCCCACCCCCCACCTCGGCAAATGGGAGTGTAGCTAAATGAATTCAAAATCAGCACTAAGGCTTAACCTATGGGGAAGGGGATCAAGTTATGCTTGACACCCTGTTTTGATACACCACGGACAGCGCCGCCTACCTTCGTGGCACAGTTAAACTCAGGTTCCCAGCAGGGTACGTTTTTATTTCTCGGTTTGGTTGTGGTAGAGCTTTTTTAAATGTCCGCCTTATTTAAATCTGCCGCCAAGCGTTGATAGCATTGTTTTGTTCCGTTGTGTTCCGCTTGTTAGAGATAAGATAGCCAGTCCCAATTAAGTTGGCGGTTCTGGATGTGCGCGCTTCCACCTTCGGCCTTATCTTTAGCTACTACCGCTTCGGAAAGATAAATCATCTGTCGTAAAAGAAGCGGCGCAAGAAATCCACCGGATCATTGTTGTCCTTTTTAAACAAAAGTATACATTTTTGGGAGCTGGTGGAAGTACACCAAGCGTGTTGTTTGTTTGTCATTCAGAAAGTCACTAATTTTGTAATAAATGTTTTTACCCGACTGCCCAAGGAAGAGTGGTAATGTTTTTGCTAACGTTATTTAGACATTTTGTTCTCAGAGTAATGAATATTCTCAGGTATAAAGGCGTTATAAAGGTTATAAAGGCGTATACAGTATCCCATAAACGTGTTAACTTTGCTTAAACTTCACATGTATGGCCATGTAACGTGTGCATTTTTACATAAATAGTTTCTTGGACGGGTGTTTCTCTGCCAGTATGATTCGGATTTGATTTAAATTTGTTAAATTAGTAATAATAATTTGAAAACAAATAAATTCACTCGCACAATCACACATAAGTATTGAAAATTTACCAAATACCTACCTATATGATATCTACCTATATGATACCTTCTAGCTTTTTATAGTTAATCACTTGCAGTTGTTTTTGAGTTGATTTTAGATATAGTTTTTTCTTTTTGTTTACTTTTAGTTAATGTTTAAATTTATTCATAGAGTAATAATAATTGATTCCTTGGTGGAAGCAACTACTCTACTTGGTGGGGACTGAAAATCAGCAAATCTGCTGAGTCCCTACCTTTTCATCACAGTTTTCCTTGTTAAATTAACTTTGTGGTGAATAAATACCTTTTATTTTATTTATTTTTTTATTTAGTCTAATAGGGGCATCCAATATGTCCTTATATCTCAAATTTAAGTGATGCTTGTCACTATTTTTTGGGAATGTAGAAATATTCTTTATATAAAAATACTCTACGTAGAAAATCGGTAGTCAGTGGGAGTTACCATGACGTCTACTGTACCTGAGTAAACTTCCCGATGAAGTGACAGCTGCTACATTAGCTGTCTCGTACACTCGTTTACACATCGCCTCTTCATCTTCTAGTTTAGCTGCTTTTTTGTCGCACTGCAATAGAAATGTGTGGTCACAGCAGGTTTCGCTATTATTATTTTTTTTTTATGTACAACGGTTTGGTACTTGACCTCAAAGACACCTGATGTTAAGTGAAGTTGAGGTCGAAGCGCACTGAACCCTAACACATTTGGAGGACTGGCTATCTTATCTCTGACAACCGGAACACAACAATGCTATTAACATTGCTGCTTGGCGGCAGATTTAGATAAGATGGTGGTAGCTAGCCAGGCGGGCATTTAAAATGCCCTACCACCAACCAAACCGAGTACTTAAAACATGTACCCAGCTGGGGATCGAACTAATCGATTTAAAGACTAGCTTTCCTCCCGCTTAGCCTGCGTATAGGCTTATCGCGGATATTCTTAATTTTATCTCGCAGGAACTACTCACTCTATGAAAAAAAGTAACATAAGTCTTAATCCAGGGTATATTCTACCTATATACTAAATTTCATCCAAATCCGTTCATCCGTTTCGCCGTGATTGATCAATACTCAAACAAACATCCAAACTTTCGCATTTTGTAATATTAGTTGCATTGGTGTACCGAGGATTGACAGTAATAAGACTATTATTTATTGACGACCTGTTTGGTGTTGTGGTTAGAAACTCTGCTGCTATACCAAATGGTCGCAAGTTCGAATCCCTCTAGGGCCATATGTGTTCCCGAGTTATGGATGTTTTTCTTTTATATATGTAATATTTATTTACAAAAAAAAAATGTATTTGTGTAGTTTATCAACCATCTGGTATCTATAATACAAGCCTAGTTACTTCGTGTGGAACTAGATGGTGCGCAAACATATTTATATTATACAGGGTGAATTTGAATTCGTGTAATTCCCATCAACTGGAGACGCCACTCTTGATTACGAACAATTTTCCCCAAGGAACCATATTCGAATTCGATCAAAAAATTTTCGAATATCCACAAAATAAACCATCCTGAAACGGCCATTAGTATGAAACTCCAATAATTTTAGGTTGAATTCGTCTATGGTTCCTAGTGGAAAGTCGTTCGTAATCTGAGGGCCTATTACGTAAATTTAAACGTTTCAATCGGCCATCGGCCGTCGTTGACGATCATCGACCACTCGTATAAAAGTTGCTGCATTACGTATGTCGTCGTTTGACACTCGTATACAATGAATGAATGATATTGGAATTGTCCAAAAGTATTGCTAGTCGACACTAGACGGCGCTATTGTGTACATTTTTCGTTAACACCTTTGGCTAAAGAGCGCAATAGAAAGGGATGCCCTTATACGCAGAATAACGTTATCTCAATCTATTTTTGCATTACATAATTTCTAACCTACCAAATTTGTACATGCAATGCTGCCAATTACGAAAAAATTCCTCGATTTGTGGGAAAATAGAGAGTGATGAATAATTCAAATCGGGACTT
Source organism: Oegoconia quadripuncta (assembly GCA_949316235.1). Taxonomy (NCBI): domain Eukaryota; kingdom Metazoa; phylum Arthropoda; class Insecta; order Lepidoptera; family Autostichidae; genus Oegoconia; species Oegoconia quadripuncta. Next base: position 2,361,172 of record OX438748.1, read on the forward strand.
TATCGGGGAATCAAGGCCAATAAAATTTGTAAAAGAACCCATAGTATTTTTATTGCTAATCGTTTTACTACATTTTTTAAGTTAAACAACATTTTACATGAAACAATATTGTACTTCTTTAATTATGATTTCGGAGAAATTTCTGGAAAATTACGTAGGAACCATTAAAAATAGTGTTTGATACATGCTTCGATAATAATTTTATAATAGTAGGTTATTTGTCGAAATATTCACTTTTTGGAAAAGGTATTTGTTCTACAAATTATTAGTAGGAGCACTAGCTTAACTAATAAACGTAAAACACGTTTTTGAAATAATATTTTTTTGCAATAACAAAAGAATCATAAGAATAAGAATTCTTATGATTCTTTGGTATCACTATTGGTACTAACAAGTACCAATAGTGAATACGAATACGATTGCGGTAAGCCCCGACACCTTTATCGTTAACGTTTGAATCGAAACGATGTGCATAGGTAATGCCGATGTCATTACTTTTGTATGAGAGATCTTTCATTCATCGTCAATCGTAACGATGACACTCGCATTCGTAATCGTTTGAAATGCGTAATAAGATTTCGCGAGTTTGACGCCGATGATCGTAATAATCGTTTACGATGGACTCATCGTTTGACTTACGTAATAGATCCTGGAGTGGAGTCACCAGCCTAAAAATATCGGACTTCCATACTAAAGGTAATTTCAGAATGGTTTACTTTGTATTAATCGTAAAACTTTTGATCGAATTCGACTACGGTTCCTTAGGGAAAGTTGTTCGTAATCAAGAATGGAGTATCAGTTAATGGGAATTACGTGAATTCAAATTCACCCTGTATTTATATTACAAATAAATCTGAATCGTATGGGTGGGGAATCCCTCCCCAGGCCTAGTGGTGCGGAGAAAGCCCATCCCTCATCTGAGGGACTGGCAGTGAGGACAAAGGGGGACAATTCTCACCTCAGTCATGCCTCGCAACCGCTTGTGTTCGCTGTCCCACCTCGTTTCCGACATGGTGACGGCGCGCATCAGTTCACCCACCGGCGGCGTTATCGACGCTGGGAACTCGCCTGCAAAAGTAACTTGGTGATATAGACTACAGATACAAGCCTTCTTTCAGAGGTGATTCATCATCATCAGCCCGTAAACATCTTACTTCTGCCTTCCCTCGTATAGTGTGGGAGTATGGGCCACAGTCCACCACGCTGGCCCAATGCGAGTCGAGGACTTCACATGCCTTTCAATATTTTTTTTCTCAGGCATGCAAGTTTCCTCACGATGTTTTCCTTCACCGTTCATGAGCAGTCGGATAAATGCACATAAGTAATTAAATTAAATTTAAAAACTCATTGGCACATGGCCTGCCTGGCAATCGAACCCGGATCTCCTAAATTGGGAGAACGCGTCTTAACCGCTGAGCCACAGGAGGTGATTATCATAGATCAATTTATCTTACAAGCTAAATCCAACCGTATTTCTCATAAGATAACTATCAAATTTAATTTAATTTTTAATGCGACTTACACTCTTTTGGAACTGAGGATACAAGTAAAAATTTAGCATTGGGCAACCAACATACGCGGCCAGGAACCCGCATTTGCGGCAACTGGCTCCATACCACGCGCGCCCCCTGGATCGACTCCAGCTGCCACGACAACTTATCTCGCCGGCAGCTGACCAGGACACCACTCCGCCGCCAGTCACGGCCGATAGCAGCTCGCCACCGGGCCTCCCCGAACGGGGTCCCACCCAGTAGGCTGGAGCGCCTCGGCTGTGTGAAGAAAGAAGATGATGTGTCCGACTCGACGCTCGATTACCCCCTCCAGGGTAGGCTTCAGCTCGTCGGCCGCATGACCCCTCCCTGATTTAACTCACCCAACGATCCGCCCGTATTAACGAGCGGCGAAGACAGCCACGACCGATTAGCCATGGCCAAGATATCGTTTGGCTCGTCTCACGACGCAGGACAACCCCGGAGTTCGGTCATTTTGTTTGATGCTGTTGAACCGAGAGGATGAAAAGAAGTGTACGGGCTATGTTGTTTCTATTCCCGACCCGCTGTCCGTTCTTCTTCTTATTTTTGAAGATGGCAACCAGTCAACCTCACTGTCGAGGGACATTACTGCCAGTTTCGAGTGAAAAATTGCCCCGAGTATGTAAGTCAGTCTCAGTCAAAACAGTAATTCGTCGTATACTTGGCGTATACAGAGTCTAGTCACGGTCAAGTCATTCTTCAGTAAAGTGGCAGAATGCTTTACAAAAGATTTTGGCGGCTTCTTGGGGGAACCCGAAAGCTTCGTTACGCACTTTAATTTACACTTCCCTTCACTTGTACACCAACGTTTGCTGCACAATATTCTGCCATTATTAAGCTTCAAAAGTTAGAATGCACAAATTATAAGAATTATAAAGAAAAATGCAAATTCACTGGCCGAGATCCCGCCAAAAAGCCCGCTGTCCGTTTACACACACACATACCGAGCGAGCAGGCGACGGTGAACTCTATGGGTTGGATGGTGTCGGCGAAGTCCACCCCCAGCGTGGCGGCGGCCGCGGCGCCGGGCGCCAGCGGGGCCAGCGCCGCGAACTCGTGCAGCGCGCGCGACCCGCTCAGCGTCTGCGGGGGCAGCTCGCCAAGGTTTAGCGAGCATGTTTATTTACCAAAAAGGACTATACAGGGTGTCCCTGGAAGTATGGATCAAATCGAACAGAGGCATGGGGAAGGTCATTCCCAAACTTTTTAACCCTATGAATGTCGGTGCAATTTTTGACGGTTCAAAAGTTATGATCAATTTTTTACATTTTCATATTATCGAATAGTGCTTATACAAAAAAAAAATTTAAAAGAAAACTAGCAAAGCTATCAGCTTAATTTTTTTTTCACGATCTTTGTTCGAGCATGTGACTTTCATGTTTTAATACTTTTATGTCGATAGCAGACATGATTCCTACAAAAAAAAGATTGAATACAAAGACATTGGTCTGCCAAAAATTTCACTCAATTTTCAAGCGATTGCCATGTGAAAAAAATGTACTAGAGAAAGTTGACCACGTATCACAAAAAGTTGCCCATTCCATACAGATTCTTTTGAGATGTGTAACACTGGGTTACTCTTATTAATTTAAAAGTTATTAGATTTTTTTATCATAAAGGTCGCTTTTTCAAAACTTTCGAACTTCTAAGATTTTAATATTTTTAGCTTTAAATACGATTTACTCTCAACCCTCATGTACAAAGTCATATTATAAATGAAAACACCCATAATTCGGGTACACGTGACAGTATTCATCATACAAACATATGCCCCTCGCGGGATTCGAACCCGACCTTTTGGTATAGTGGTCAGAGTTTCTGACCACTACACCAAACATGTCGACTATATACATTATCGATAGAAACATCCACACTTGGCTCTAGGCCTGTATCGTGGATGCCAAAACTTCCATAATAAAGAGATAATTTCACTGGTCATTACATTTTAAAAGTAACATCTGTTAAAATAGACCTCGGGAAATACACATGCATGCACAGCATATAGATAATAGAACTACCCTTAAATGTAACTACATTGTTGAAATTTTACAGATTGCGTGTGTGAATGTGGGTGTGAGAGCGTTTTTAAGAGAGAAACCAACCGCGAAACATTAAGAAGATAATGTACATATGTACATAATGTACAGCTGTTACAGGCTTCTGCATATTAAGAAAAAAGGATGGTAAACTAAAGAAATGTGACAATCTATTATGTACTGAAAGTTTTTGTTAACATAGATATTTATTTGAAACTTTGTCATGGTTTACGAGGTTTCTATAAACATTGTTACCATTGTAACACCTTACTAGTGATGGTACTCGAAGTAAACACGAATATACTTAATATTATAAATAAGATCGCTGCGATAAAGTGTGTAAATCAAAGAACTGATCGACATTATTTACTCAGACTATTCTACACACAATTATTTCACTTTTAGTTAAAAAGGTGAGACAATTTCTTTCTTAACCCCAAACTTACTTTATTACGGCGTAGCTGTGTCAGTTAGATGGTGCGCATGCGATTCAGGAATCGGCGATGAATGAGTATATGAGTGAGCGAATAAAAATTAGTTATCAATGAACGAATGAATGAAAGATTTAATGTACTAGTGAATTGCTTTACAGCAGCCATACCTCGTAATTTTTTTTACGTTAGATAGCTAAAAAGCTCGCTTGTGTTCGAATTTAAATTTGGCACCACGTAAGCGCTTTAGAAGTAAATCTTTTATGGACAGAGTTCACAGGTGTAACAACGTTATTATTAGGGAGCTCAATAGAAGGTTAATTACGTCGAACATGTATTGGTACTGGATGGGGGTAGTCACGTGAGATGTTTATCTTTTTTTTTTTTTTTTATTGACCCATTTTACTATGTAAAATGTAAGTTAGGTTATATTTCTTTTATTTTTTATTGTAGTTAGCTTGTTTTTAGCAATTTTATTACATACAATTTTATTATATCTAATATGGATTTTTACAATCTGAAATAAAGCTTTATTATTATTATAAACGGCAAATGGCACGCAAAAATTTTAACGCGTTACAACGGCATTACAGTCATCATGCCATACAGTGTTTGTGTAGTGGTTAGCAACTCTGACCACTATACCATTCGAATCCCGCTAGGAGCATATGTTTGTGTGATGAATACGGACATGTGTACCCGAGTTATGGATATTTTCATTTATAATAAGTATTTATTTACAAAAGAAAAAATGTATTTATGTAGTATATCAACCATCTGGTATCCACAACACAAGCCTATAGTTGCTTACTGTGCAACAGATGACGCTGTGTGTATGTCTAAGGATATTTATTATTATTATTATCATCAATAAGTGACGATGAATGAGTGAAAGGACGAAAGTAATGAATGAGTGAATTGATTTTCCTGAACTTGCTAACATCTACCTACTGAAAAATTTCTAAAGTGAAATTCCACGTATTTGAATGTCCGAGATGACAGAAGTCATACCTGGGATAGGTATGGGCCTATGGCCCGACAAGACAGGTACAGTATCACAATCCCCTCACCTTCTTGTTGATCCTGATGTTGGTGATATCTCTGGCGGCGTGGTTGGTGAAGGTGAGCTCGATGGCGCACATGCGATGCGAGTAGAGATGCGGCGCGCGCAGGAACCGGCGCTGCGCCGCCAGCCCCCCGCACACCACGCGGGGCAGCAGCTCGCGGGGGGGCGGGGGGGGCGCGCCCGGCCCCACCGCCGTTATGGGGTCGGCTGCACCACATGCCTCTTATGTACAACGTGGAACCGAAAGGGTACAGCAAGCCGAAAGGATCTTTTTTAAAGCCCCAGTGCATGACTTTAAACCGACCAAGCGATTCGTATAGCGGACAGTGACGCTTCCAACGCTTGCGGGTTTGAATCCCACGGGGGTTTTTTTTTATGCACAACGGTTTAGTACTTGACCTCAATCACATCTGATGTTAAGTGAAGATGAGGCTGAAGGCGGAAGCTTACTGACACTCTATCTTATGTTATCTCTAATAACTAGAACACAACAAGTAAACATTGCTGTTTTACACTTAAAATGCCCAACCACCAACCAAACTGAGTACTAAACATGTGGAGTCCTGAGGATCGAACCCACGACCTCCGAATCGTAAACCCTACGTGGTTTACATTGAGCCACGGAGGCGGGTAAATGATTTTGTGATGAATACCATAATTTATTCCCGAGTCATGAATGTTTAATGTATGTTTATCCATTATCTAGTATCCATAGTACAAGCTTTGCCTAATTTGGGACTAGATTAATGGTGTAAATGTCCGAAATATTTATTTGTTTAATCACTTTGAAAAGTCAAAATTATTTTTTTAACGATTATTTATCTTACAGTAAAACAAACTACGTCCCAACACCACAACGTGAAACAGAATCGTCAATTACTACTACTGATGTTAGTGTTGTGCAGTATATCGATAGAAATTAATTATGTCGCGTTTCTTATTATGGTTAAGTAGGTATTGTTTGACGACTATAAAGTGATTCTGGTGGCTTTGACATTTCGGCTTGCTATACCCTTTTCCAGGAGGTATTACTAATAGCAAAGGAAAAAAATATATCAATAGAAACAATTGAAAACAGAAGAGGAAAAAAAGAAAGAAAGAAAGTGTTTATTCGCCACTTCGATACATATACAAATAATTAATAAAATAACAGAACATTCAGATAAGTGTCGCAACAACGAAAGGGAAACGACTCAGCTATATGACGAGCTTATAAGAGCTCAGCGCTGGTTTACTGTCGCACCCAGAGCAGACGAGTTACCGTCGCTAGTTGCATAAAGACAGGACATTTCTGTTAAAGGAATAAAAATGTGCTATGTAAATTAAATAAGTTACATAAAGATACTTGTTATGTGTTATAAAAAGCTATATTTGTATACATATACATAAAGATTATTTTAAATACAGGCTACCCTTGAAGAACAAAGATAAATAGAAAGAAGTTCACTGTTTTGGAAATGATTAATCAACTAGTCCAAATATAATTATAAATGCGAAAGTTTGAGTGTTCGTGCGTTTTTTTTATTTAATCTAATTAAGGGAAGATCTTGGGATATCTGATATGACACATCTTCATCAGAATTACAATGGAAGGTAGAATAGGAGGGTCGGGGGAGAGAGAGACAGACCTCAATGTACATGGACCAATTGAAGGAGAACATAAATGTAGTGTCTAGCAGAATTATCAGTGTTGACAGCGCGTTCAGCGTTTGCAGCGTAAGATGAGCCAGCAAGCCCTTTCTCTGCTACAATGATATAGTGCTTTAAGATTTTCCCCTGTGTATAATTAAAATTGAATGTATGTACTACAAATAGTTTCCTATATTTGAATGTCAATACAGACGACAAGGAAAAAACGGACATACCGTCGCCGGATCCTGGAGGGACGGCGGTGGGGGGCGATAGGAACCCCCCGCAGGTAGGAGTCATGGTGGGCAAAGAGTTCGCCACCTCGTCCAACTCTAGAAGTAACTCCAAGTTGGATTTCTCACTCTTGCTCTGTTCTGTGCTTGTTGGTTCCGGCTTGTTAGGTGTCTGAAAAAATATTATATTATATATTTTAGACAATCTTTACGGGTAAGCCCATAGTGACCAGTTCTCATTCAATCTGTAATCGATTTTTTCTGTACGTACAGCCTCCGGCTAAGTATAACGTTTAGCTGTACATGGAATTATTGGAGAGATTATGACTATCGAACCATAAGTTCCTAGTGCCCTACTGCCTACGGCCGTAAGTCCCAACAGCCCCATAGCTCTAACCTGACCTTATAATATATTATACACAAATATATATGTACAGGAACTATGCTATCGTGAGCCCTAAGGTAGCACGTGGATAGTGGTAGGATCAAGGGGGTTGGTGTGGTGGTTTCCTCACTGCTAATCTGCCAGGCTCAACAGACTAATCACTGGCACTTGATTTCTTATGCCACTGTGAGAGGTGATGGTTGAGAGTGGTTCTGGGAAGGATGTACTGTCAGAGAGTCGCCCTGACCAAGTACTATGGTAGTGCGCTGCCAGAGAGTAGCCCTGGGCCAGCTGGGTGTAATGAGAGGTACAAGGGGTTGGTGGTGGTTGGTTGTTCTCACTGCTAGTCTGCCAGGCTCCACAGATTAATCACTGGCAGTTGAAGGTGTCTTCGGCCACAGTGAGGGTGTTGGAGTTGGAATGAACGTGTCGCTGGATAATTAAATTTTATTTACAATGTATTACCTATATATACAGATTTATCTATTGTACACATTAGACGCTCTTTCTTTGTATTCTATGCGTGTAACTAGCCGACGCAGCTAAAGCCCAGTTTTCGGACAGTAGGTCGACGAGGAAGACCGCTATTGCGCTGAGTCGTCTGTTCAAAGGTTGAACACTGTATTTTAGTAATAAAGTTAAGATTTTATCCACAACGGGTTCGCCCTGACTGATCCGTACGTATCTGCGTACTGATCCGGAAACCTCATCTTATTTTGGGGGCTGGCTATCTTATCTCTGACATTCTGAACAGAACAACGCTATGAACATTGCTGTATGGCGGCAGACATAGATAGCTAACCAGGCGGACATTTAAAACATCTTACCAAAGGGAGTACTAAACATGAACGCCGCTGGGGATCGAACCCGCGACCTCCGAATCGTAAACCCAATGTTGTTTTATATTGAGCCACGGAGGCAGCTGCTCAGTTTGAAAAGGCTGTAAGTTGCTTAAAAATGTGACTAACTTGGATAGTTATCACATGAGAAATATGGTTGAATTTAGCTTGTTCCTGCTCTGATCTATGGTTTGTTCGTGACAATCACATTTTTTGTCAGAATTTTTAAGAAAATATTTGGCAATAACCGTCCATTGGAGTAGGTGGTATATGCCCTTACCTTGACATCTTTATCCTTGGTCTTCTTAGGTGTGTCACCGGGGCTGGTGTCGGGTGAGCTGCCTTCGGAGCCGCTTTCGGAGCCTGATGACGTCGCGCTGTCAGACTCCGAATCCGATGATCCAGAGTTGGAAGACCTGATTCACAAGTGAATTTTTAACCCTTCGATCCACGAAAGTGTGGTGTTAAAGAACCAAAACGACAGAACCGATTTGGAAACGGTTTTTTATTTACGATAGCAGGTGGTTGCAAAATGGTTCTTAGCCATGGTCTTGCATTTTTAGTGTTTCCGTTATAGATTTCCATCAAACCTGGACAGAATAGGTTTACGTCGTACCATGAGTACTCGTAGTACTAAACGGCGCGGCAGCGTATTACTTAATTTAAAAAGTACAGTTGTTTCTATGGGAAAGTTGTTTGTAATCTTGAGTACATACATACCCTTTGGTATAAATGACTAATTAAACGTAACCCTATATGTACTTGGGTCAATCAACTTTTTTGTACTTTTAAATCTAGCAGAAAATACAATTAACATACTGCATTTATGTTGTATACATAAGATATAGGTATCAAACAGTGTGTGTTTAAAAACTCACTCGGTATTTAAGAAATAGAGTGAACCCGTCTCTTCCCGTGGGTATCGTAAAATACGAATGAGGGACTTTTCCACCAATAAACAGCTGTAGATTTGCGGGTGTGTAATGTTTGACATAATAACAATAAGTCTAATTATCAGATTGTATAATTTCATTTGATATAATTTTGCTTAGTATAATGTTCAAATGATATAACGTTCTGTTTATATAATTTCATAAGATATAATTTCACTTCATATAAAACTCGTTAAACATAATATTTACTTTCCATAATGTTCATTTGATATAATTTCATTGGATATAATGAACAATAGGTCTATATAGTCATAAAAAAAACAACTAACACCCGAATTCGAACTTAACCTCTCCTCTACTTTTTTGCCGGATTCACGCAGCTCCGCTTCGCGTGTGTTACTTGTTTATTGTTGTATGAATTTAAGGAAAAGACCATTATGCGAAATGAAAATTATGTCTAGAGAAGATTATCACAAACGATAATTATATACTATGAACATTATGACTAGCGGTAATTATATGAAATGAACGTTATAACAAATGATAATTATATTTAATAACTATTATGCCAAGTGTTGTTATAGCATATGATTGTTATGTTTCATAAACATTATACTAAATGAAATTATATTACACAAAAGACATCAGCATTTTTGGGCCAGTGTTTTGTCACCTAATAAAAGGTACACCTAAAAAAAGCCGGTACTAAAGACTATCAACTTAGCTATTCAAAAGAATTTTTGGAACCTTAGTATAGTTATAAGAAATATTTGAAAATATCGCTCTCAGAAAACATTTTGGCTCACAAACTATACAAAAACTAAATTCTTTCCAAAAAAAAAAAAAATAGACAAGTGACAACTGACATTTTTGACTGTGAGGTTATAATTTAAGTAGGGATAACAGCAACAGCGAGCGAGCGACGGACATGGACTTATTATTCAAAAATAAGTCCATGGCGACGGACGACTCTGAAAAGAAAAAACAATTTTTCTTTGGCCTAGCATCTTGTTTCCATGCGTGAGAATGCATGTGGTTAATGTTGCCAGTATATAATTTCAAAGTTCCCCAAACCATATTTCAAACCTCTTTTGTTCTTTTCTAAAGTCCTTTAAAAATATATGTGTTAGGTTTTTAGCACGTCTGGTACTAAGAGTTCAAGACTATATTTATTAATTGAAGTGACAACAAACTGGCCCAAAGATGTATGGATCTGTGCTGTTGTCCTTTATGCCTTTTGAAAATTATATCAAGTAAGTGTTATGTCTATTTGTTATTATATCAAACATTACACGTCGTCTCTATTATGTTGTATTTGTATGTTTTTTTTCTTGTGTACAATAAATGATAAATAAATAAATAAATAAATAAAATACACACCCTAGATTGGCACTGTCACGGATGCTTTTCTGTATGTTTGGAAAGTTGAACCGTGGATGTTGTTTCAAGCAACGTTTATGTTTGGGGTATCACTGACCACCGCATTTGAGATAAAACCCGTAACGATATGTATGTATCATACATGCTAGGGCACTCCCTATGATTTCAATGTATGACATTTTTTATTATGTATTACTATAATTCCTTAACATATTTGATTAATTCATTGTAATAGTAAATTCTTTTTATCTTTGCATATACATACAGCGCCATCTAGTTCCACACTAAGCAACTAGGCTTGTATTATGGATACCAGACGGGTGATTAATTACACAAATACATTTTAATTAAATAAAAAACACCCATAACTCGGGAACACATGTGTGTATTCATCATACAAACATATAGCCCTATCGGGAATCGAACCCGCGACCTTTCGTTCTAGCATTCGGTTCTTTGATAAGTTATTTACTTAGACAACATGAAGAAACTGCCATAGTTACCTGTAATTATTGGTGTCCTTCGGTTTTTCCGCCTTCTTCTCCTCATTGTTACTCTCTTCCCTGTAGAAAACCAAACTCTTTAGCTTCAGCTCATATTAGTGGCTCACGCCATCCCGATGTTTATCTGCGGGACCCTACCAGAAGTCTTATGGTGTAACTTCAATGTACCTGCCCAGTGGCGGAATATGGACCTGCCAGTGAGAAGCCGAGAAGCCTTACAGTACTCGATTCTTGATTCTATCTTTCAAAGTCATACTGCTCAATGATCTCATTTCCACTGCATTAATTCTACTTTAATTTTTCTTCTCCACATACCCAGTATTCACTCCCGTAAATCAGTGTTGTAACCAAAACCCTGCCATGAACAGCCAGCCGAGCCTTTTTGGTCACATACTAGCTCCTAATAAAGGTATGCAGAGCTCCATTCACTCATTTGGGGCATTCACTCTTCATTCGATTTCCTTGTCACACTTTCCATCCCTTGTAAACAGTGAACCCAAATACATAAACTCACGTACTTGCTCCACTTTTTCTCCATCTATCAAAAACTGCAATCCGTCATATATACACCTCTCTCAAATATCATAACTTTCGTTTTACTCATATTGACTTTCATTCCATTTTCTTTCAAAGCATATTCATAAGTGTTACCATCTCTTGTAACTCCTTTTATGACGATGCAAGAATTACTTGATCATCGGCATAGATGAGACATTTGACGACTAACTCATTCATTCTCAATCTACATACGTACTCTTTCAATACTTGCAGACAACTGTCCATGAATAGGTTAAACAGCCAAGGGAACGCAACACAACCCTGTCTAACACCTTTCTCGATGTTAAACCATTTAGTATACGCCCCATTAATCCTAACACAAGCACTGGAATCTTCATAAAGTGACTTCAGTGCTCGTATCAAGGTGCTGTCTACCCCATACATGGACATTATAAAAGGTTACCACAGATATAGAGGGCGTCCCACGGCTATGCCACATGGAGGGAAAGTACCTTGAATTTTGTAGATGGAACATTTTACTGAAAGAAGACATTATTTTAATTTAAAAAACAATTTAAACTGCATTCATAGATTTTTAAATAAGTACATAGTTGAACCGGGAATCGAACCCTTTATTTATAAAAAAAAAATTACCATGTAGCTTTATCATACCGATCGAAAGGCTTCATCATAAGGATTATTTTTTGCTAAATAACATAGTGTCAGAAATAAAAGGAAGACCATGAATTTTAACATTTTTAATACAAAATTAATCAATTTATCAAATGCTCAAAAAGAGCCCCTTCCTGTTCAATACAAAGTCGCACTCTTTTGATTATTTCGCTTCCTATCGATTTTTTGATCATGTTGTGGTAGATATTTAGAATAATACGTCGAAGTTCTGTTTGTAGCTCGTGGACACTTTGATACTGGTTCTTGTAAACTAAATTTTTTACATAACCCCATAAAAAAAATCTAATCAGCCAGCCGCATTGCGATGGAGAAAATCATTTACGCGTCTTTTGGCAGATTCAGGATACGGCATACAACCAGGTACCTACTTACTAATTACGTATCTCTTTATCATTTTATCATGAACTTAAATTATAATAGGGAAATGATGCATACTTCTCGAGTGGGTAATTAGTATTAGTAATGATAATGTCAGTTGTATGTCCTTACGGCAATGTCAGCTTTTCATTTTTCTGAACACAATTGCACATCTAATGTTAAAATTCATGGTCTTCCTTTTATTTCTGACACTATGTTATTTAGCAAAAAATAATCCTTATGATGAATCCTTTCGATCGGTATGATAAAGCTACATGGTAATTTTTTTTTTATAAATAAAGGGTTCGATTCCCGGTTCAACCATGTACTTATTTAAAAATCTATGAATGCAGTTTAAATTGTTTTTTAAATTAAAATAATGTCTTCTTTCAGTAAAATGTTCCATCTACAAAATTCAAGGTACTTTCCCTCCATGTGGCATAGCCGTGGGACGCCCTATATATGCGCCTTGCAGGATTAGAACTTGCGACGTTTTATATACTAAAACAGGGTTATTTACAGAGCTTCTAACTACTGCCACCAAACAGATCGTCCGGTTCCAATGCAAACGCAACTATGCCTAATAGTTGCACTATGACTTGAGCCAAGATGACCCCATTTCCTGTATATTTTTAAGGGTAAAACGTGGAAGTTGTTTCTAGCATTAAACATTTCATGTTTGGAACACCTAAACGCCTGTTTGGGACATTTCTAATCACCCCATTTGGGATAACCCACCACCGTCCCATGGCCCTACCACCTCTCGGTATACGGGCCGAAGCTGCGAGTGGTGTGCGTGGTCCTCAGGCTTTCCCCACGCACACTTTCTTGACACTCTACAAATTATTTATCTATATCCTGTCTATTTATATTTTCGCCAATTGGGCTGAACAGTACAGTTTACGGCACTTGGCGCCGGAGTGCTATCTACTATTGTTGTGCCTGAGTTTGCTGATTCGGTCTCCAGCCGTCTGCGCTTCGCGTGCCATGCCCTTGCGAACTCCCTTAGCCTTGCGAAGTTCGCCGCTGAGCACACCACAGTCCCAAAGTGGACCGGTCCCACCTCCGTGAGCTCCTAATTGTCCAGCATTAGTGACCTGTCCTCATCGTACAACGGACACTCCCATAGCACGTGGTCCCTGTACTCCTCGACATTCCCACCACAGTGACATAGGCCCACCTCAGATAGACCCCATTTGGGATAATGGTGGTGAAGTTATGTATGTAAAAATGCTTACTCGTCTGATGACTCCTCGGAGCTGGTGGCGGTGTCTGATGAGGAAGACGACGCCGTCCCGCTGCTATCAGGCTCTGAGTAGAAGCTCTTGTTCTTCTGAGAAATAAATAATCAGAATTTGATCTCCTGGTGGTCAAATTCGCTTGTGGTGAGAATTTTTATTGAAAATTAGCTTAAAAGGGCACAGACCCTACGGGCTGATTTTCCATATTTTACGAAATTTCTAATTCATTTAGTGTATCTCTGACTTATTAATACAATATAACAGCTACTCAACCAGTGGTAATGTAAAAATTTGAGAACCTAGAGCCGGCCAACAACTGCCAGCGACTTGTCCCATTTTGAAACCCTAGGCACGCCAAAGCCGTGGGAGATGATTAAAAACGAGCGCGTCGGCGGGGCTCAGGGTCCCCGTGGGAGACTCACCGGGGTCCAGTCTACGGGCGGCGGGGCGGGGTCGCTGGGCGCCGGCGCCGTGTCGCGGAGAGCGCGGGGGACAGGGTCCCCGTGGGAGACTCACCGGGGTCCCGTCTACGGGCGGCGGGGCGGGGTCGCTGGGCGCCGGCGCCGTGTCGCGGGGGGCAGGGTCCCCGTGGGAGACTCACCGGGGTCCCGTCTACGGGCGGCGGGGCGGGGTCGCTGGGCGCCGGCGCCGTGGGGGGGGTCAGGGTCCCCGTGGGAGACTCACCGGGGTCCCGTCCACGGGCGGCGGGGCGGGGTCGCTGGGCGCCGGCGCCGTGTCGCGGAGAGCGCGGGGGACAGGGTCCCCGTGGGAGACTCACCGGGGTCCCGTCTACGGGCGGCGGGGCGGGGTCGCTGGGCGCCGGCGCCGTGTCGCGGGGGGCAGGGTCCCCGTGGGAGACTCACCGGGGTCCCGTCTACGGGCGGCGGGGCGGGGTCGCTGGGCGCCGGCGCCGTGTCGCGGGGGGCAGGGTCCCCGTGGGAGACTCACCGGGGTCCCGTCTACGGGCGGCGGGGCGGGGTCGCTGGGCGCCGGCGCCGTGTCGCGGGGGGCAGGGTCCCCGTGGGAGACTCACCGGGGTCCCGTCTACGGGCGGCGGGGCGGGGTCGCTGGGCGCCGGCGCCGTGTCGCGGGGGGCAGGGTCCCCGTGGGAGACTCACCGGGGTCCCGTCTACGGGCGGCGGGGCGGGGTCGCTGGGCGCCGGCGCCGTGTCGCGGGGGGCAGGGTCCCCGTGGGAGACTCACCGGGGTCCCGTCTACGGGCGGCGGGGCGGGGTCGCTGGGCGCCGGCGCCGTGTCGCGGGGGGCAGGGTCCCCGTGGGAGACTCACCGGGGTCCCGTCTACGGGCGGCGGGGCGGGGTCGCTGGGCGCCGGCGCCGTGTCGCGGAGCGCGGCGCCGAGCGGGGCGGCGGGCGCGGGGGGCAGGGGCCGGTACCCGCCCGCCGCGCTGCCGATGTACAGCGACAGGCTGCCCACCGTGTACTGCTGCCGGTCTACGGAAATTATGCGACTAATATTTCGCGTTTATTCAACGCAAATGTGTTATTAGGTCCTCACCTATGAAATTGGCGTTTTGTATGAAGAATTTCATTAAGACTGTTTTCTCCATACAAACATTTTTGATTTTTTTTTGGGAACGGCAAATCCAAATTTAGCTAAACTTTGTGTGTATTATCGGATAACATTAAGTTAAGTATAGGCAGCGTTAATTTTTAAAAGTAACCGCTTTATAAAAGTTTCAGCGAATCTAAGAAATGATTATGGGAAGCACATGAAAAGAGCTCTGTTCAAATTTTTTTATTATGTGATTTAGCCCAGAAATTAAAAAATATTTCATGTGAAACCTTGAAATAATATTCCATTTTCCAAATAAAAAACAAATTTGGATATAGCTTTAAAAATCGCAGGAATTGGTACATAGGTAAAGACCCAATATTATGTTTACAAAAGAATATATAGTGGTGTACTATATCAACCAGATGGTCAAGCGGAGATGAGAAGGTTTAGATGGATAAGAGCGACAAGGATGGTGAAAATAAGGAATAAATAAGTAAGAAGCCAATATTTGTATTGATGCTAGTGCTGTGTGGTTTCGGCACACAAATAGAATAGAACGAGCCCATCTCTTCCCGTGGGTGTCGTAAAAGGCGACTAAGGGAGTTGCCACCAAAAACATCTATGGATTTGCACGTTTCAACTTAATTTACCTAATGAAAGCGCCACTGAACAGAATAAATCCTCTTAAGCTAGCTAAGTCGATGCCCTACAGGGGCACTTGAGGCCACTTGTCTGACACAAACCTTTTGCCAGTGAGAGGAGGCTGTGCCCCAAGAGTGGGGACGTGTAAGGCTATTGATGAAAAGTATTTTAAAACCAAAAACCTGACAAAATACATTATATTTTCCAAACACCATGATGGATTTCACATCTTACAATGTAGAGGCTCTGGGAATCAAGACGAATCTAACGAAATAAAGAACTATGTTTTACAAACATTAATTGCGATGCCAATAGCATAGCTCTTAAATTGAAGAGAAGATAACCCTAGTAGGGTATAGTTCGTAACAGGCTACAATGACGACGACGCTTCAGAAACACGGGCAAGGAAATATTTCCAATGTCAATAAATAGTCCACCGACCTCAACGCTACTCAACTTAAATCGAGGGCGGAAAGCAGAAAGACGTGGTCAATACTCAACTGATAAGAGCATAGCTTTTATATCGAAGAAGATTGGGATGCCTAAGGGAACAAAATTGTCCCCAATTTTGTATTAAAAATTAAGATTATCTACTGACTTGAGACATACAATTTTTTTTATGCACGACTAGTTGCTACTTCACCTCAATCGCACTTGATGTTAAGTAAAAATCCCGGAAACCCCAACACATTTGGGGGACTGGCTATCTTATCTCTGACAACCGGAACACAACAATGCCATCAACACTGCTGCTTGGCGGCAGATTTAGATAAGATGGTGGTAGCTAGCCAGGCGGACATTTAAAATGCCCTACCACCAACGAAACAGAGTACTTAAACATGTACCCCGCTGGGGATCGAACCCGCGACCTCCGAATCGGAAACCCAATGTTGTTTACATTGAGCCACATGGTTCATGCCAGCCACAGGACGTCCACTGCTGAACAAAGGCCTCCTCCATATATTTCCAACCTGATTCCAGCGACCTTCATGTGGGAGGCCGGGCGGCGCTATAGCTTGTGAGGACATCGGTCGGCTGCGGCATTATGGAAGGAATAAGTACAGGGTATTTTATGGTCAGGAATAGGAATGTCGGTGGCATTACTTAATGCGTCGGCAACTTCGGTGGTGTGGTCACGTATCACGCATGGCAAATGAGAGAGTGGCGGAACGGATCTTCTATTCCGAACTAGATGAGGGCAAGCGAAAGTATAACGGTCAACTTTCCAGATATAAGGATATAATATATATAAGGATATAAGGATTTGTATTAAGGATTAATCATCCTTAACACATATACATCATTTTGTACAACAATTATAAATATAGGTCTTTTTGTATCGTTTTATTGATTTAGTTAGTAGCCTATTTTATTCTTAAGTATTGAGACTGTTTACCTGTGTACATGCTGTGTTCACATCAAATAGGATACAATCAATTAATTATGTCGTAATGTTGGGTAAGACAAAAATATTGTGAATTGTGTCCAGTTTTGTGAACCGTTATGTTCAGCCATATGAAAAGATGCAACATTGAGCCATCTCGATGGGAAGGTTTAGCAGCACAACGTCCTGAATGGCGCAGGGTAGTGCATAGGAGAGTAAGCGATTTCGAGGAGCAGCGTAAAGCTGACCTCGACGCTAAACGCGACGAGCTGAAAACCCGTCCACCCGCTGCCATTCATTTTCACTACGTGGAAGGTGTGCTTACGTGCCCACATTACGCAAGGCAGTTCACCGCCAAGTTCGGCTGTGTTAGCCATCTTCGAGCGCACCAGCGCGAAACAAATCACATCAAATATATTTATTAATTCTTATGGTACATTAAAACATAAAATCTACACAATAATAGTTAATTGCAACTGTAACACTGGTGCCTGAACTAGGAAAATCCTGTGTTTCAGGCGAAGCTAGGGCTTCTATGACTTAAAATAATATAATCATATACAGAATAAATCTATGCTTAAAGATTACTTCAAGACAGTCAATAACTTCTCTGTATCCTCGTAGGTCAAATTTTGAAGAAAATCTTGTAGTAATTTCTTATTATGCCTGTAGGTAAGGTGGTACATGGGAATTTTTGCATTACGGAACGGGAACGGATTAGTAGTCGGAAGTGGTCGCCATGGCCGAAATCGGACGGAACCATCATCTTTTTTTTT
Organism: Oegoconia quadripuncta; assembly: GCA_949316235.1. Classification (NCBI taxonomy): domain Eukaryota; kingdom Metazoa; phylum Arthropoda; class Insecta; order Lepidoptera; family Autostichidae; genus Oegoconia; species Oegoconia quadripuncta. Next base: position 2,379,206 of record OX438748.1, read on the forward strand.
TTTTTGCATATACTCACAGCGCCATCTAATTCCACACTAAGCAACTAGGCTTGTATTATAGATACCAGATGGTTGATAAACTACACAAATACAAACCCTCTGAGTTTCTCGCTAGCTCTTCTCAGTAGTGGTCGCGTTCCGAGCTAGTGGTAGTTTAAAAAACAAATGACGTTCATAAGTGCATATTGTATTGCCTACATGAATAAATGATTTTCATTTCATTTCATTTCATTTCATTTCATTTCATTTCATTTCATTTCATTTTTTTTTGTAAATAATAAATATATAAATGAAAAACATCCATAACTCGGGAACACATGTCTGTATTCATCATACAAACATATACCCCTAGCGAGATTCGAACCCGCGACCTTTTGGTATAGCAGCAGAGTTTCTAACCACTACACCAAACAGGTCGTCAAGTTAGTAGTAGTCGTTAAGTTAGGCTAACTTACCTTGAAAACTGCTCTGAACAGTTGGCTTCGGCTTATCCGGGCAGTAGATGTCGTGCGCGTACGCCGCCAGCTGACTGCCCGGCTTGGGGTCAATGAACCGGCGCAGCATGCGCGCTCTGTCCCGCACGTCGTAGCTGGCGTCGTACCGAGCGAGAGAGACGACGTACCGGCACACGGGCAACGTGTCCGGTTGGGTAATGGATAGTTTCACGGCGAGAGACAGTAGTTGGAGTTTTACTAGCTCGTCCTGTGTTTAATAACTTACAGTAAGTAAAGTTTATCAATTGAGACCTGCAGTGTCACTTAGAGATAAAATTGAACAGTATAATATTCTAAACTTTTTGTCACAGCACATTTTTGAAAATCTAACCATCATTTTCCTGCCCTTATCCCACTTTAGGTGGGGTCGGCACAATATGTCATCGTCTTCCACTCTCCTTTATCAGCCGTCATCTCTGTACTCACCCCTTTCACATACATATCATTCCTCACGCAGTCTACCCACACCTTCTTTGGTCTTCCTCTACCTCTGTATCCCTCCACATTCACACTTAACATGCGTCTTGTTACGTGCATTTCATCCCTCCTCATAATGTGCCCAAACCATGCTAACCTATTACTCCTCAACTTTCCTGTTATTGGCGCCACTTTTAGACTTCCTCTGATATACTCATTCCTGATTTTATCCATTCTAGTCACACCACACATCCATCTTAGCATTCTCATCTCTGCCACATGCATTCTACTTTCATCAGTCTCTTTCATTTATGTAAAAAAAATATAGCATCATTTAGGAAAAAATAATGATAAATATGATGTCAATACAAGAAATAAAGATAAAGTTGCAGGTCATGTAAGGTACCAATGAGTTTTTAAATATAATTTAATTACTTAAGTAAGGTGAAGGAAAACATCGTGAGAAAACCTGTATGCCTGAGTAATAAAAATTCGAAGGAATGTGAAGTCCCCAACCCGCATTGGGTCAGCGTGATGGACTACGGCCCATACTCCCTCATTACGAGGGAAGGCCTATATCCCTGCAGTGGGACGTTTACAGGCTGATGATGATGATTATAAAATATCAGACTATTTCGATGATAATCAACCATGAACGTAACCAGCTCGTTTGTTCGTTTACATACCATAATAGTGAAATATTATTGTCTTTTTGTAATATAAAACCTGTTTTTAAAAAGAGCAACCCCTCGAGGTTCTTCTTTGTTCTTCTCAGGGGAGAATTTTGAACGAGCAGTATTATTATTATTATTATTAGGAGCCCATACTGTCCCACTGCTGGGCAAAGGCCTCCCTCCTCAGTAAACGAGCAGTAGCTTTAAAAAAATGTAACTATTTTAAGTGTACCCCGCGTACCTACAAAATAAAGCATTTGTGACTTTGAGTTTGGATAATAAGGTTCCAGTGGGTCTATTTTTAACGCCCGACGAAAAACGGCGAGTGTTCAGTGGCGGTACCATGATATAAGCATAAAAGCCCGGTATGCCTTTGCTTTAAAGAAATACTCAATCAAGAATATCAACTTCAAACCTCATTGATCTTTAAGACCCTCCAGATCGAACAAAAAAGAGACAACAAGATGTATTTCACTTTATAAACTGCGTAAAAACCACAAATCATTCACCAAATATACTTGCACTACTCTGAAACTCTAGGCACGCCACTGAGAGTGTTATATGTTTGACGGCGTTGTGTGTGTTCAGTTTAAGTTTGAATGTGTCTCAGTAATGAATAGTCCGCTTTATTTCGGTTGATGTGTCATAAGTTGCTTGCGAAACACTGCGAGCGTATTCAGCCGAATTTTCGGCGCCGTACTCTCCGCAGGTGTGTGGCTACCCGTAGGCAAGAGGCAGGAGGTAGGAAACAGGAGCCAGGAGGCAGGAGGCGGGAGACAGGAAGCAGGAAACAGGAGGCAGGATGCAGGAGGCAGGAGGCAGGATGCAGGGGGCAGGATGCAGGGGGCAGGAAACAGGAGGCATGATGCAGAGGGCAGGAGGCAGGAAACAGGATGCAGGTGGCAGGATGCAGGAGGCAGGAAGCTAGGAGGCAGGAGGCAGGAGGCAGGGGGCAGTGACCTGGTCAGCGAAGGCGCGCGCCATGTGGGCCAGCAGCGCGGCGGCGCGCGGCAGGCGGGCGCCGTGCTCCGCCACCAGCCACACGGCCGCGGCCCGCGCGCTGCCCGCCAGCCTGCAGCGGGGGGGTGCCCGGGGACAATGGACCACAGTTAACCCCTGGCATTGGCTGAGGCTGCCCGCCCCCGACGGGCTTTTTGTGGGATCGATAATCGGGCCGATTTTCTCGTCAATACTTTTATCAGTTGTATCCCGGTTGTCAGAGATAAGATTAGACAGTCTCCCAAATGTATTGGGGTTTCCGGGTCAGTACGCTTCCACCTTCGACGTAATCTTCACTTAACATCAGGTGTGATTGAGGTCAAGTACGACCCCCGTCGTGCATAAAAAAAAATTTAAAAAAATCACCGATATTGTGACCGACTTTTTGTGAGACGCCCCCGCGTTGAAATATTGCAATTCCAGTTGAAATGTTCCATTTTTCTCCTACAAAAAAATCTGTCGCCGATTATCGGCCGGGGGCGGGTAGCCTGCGGACCATATTATTTGATTCACTCTGGTTAAAAGGCGCAAAGGTCGAAGGTGATGCTATTGCACATTAACATTGAACGATTCACTTTTATATTTAAATTTGGTTACTTCATCCAAATTAGATAGATAGATAAATAAAGCGTTTACTTGCATATTACAAAAATATTCGACGCAACAATCATTCTGCTTGGTGTTATTCTTCCAAATGTAGCCTTATTTCACAGTAATAAAAATAAAAACTAAAATTAAGTACAACTGTTACAACTTATAACAGAGTTGTATGTGTATCTGTACCACAAATGGGCCATCGCTCAGTGTGGTTCCTCACCTATAACGGTAAGACACTGATTTTCAGCTAGTGCCCTGCGAGAGAAAGCGAGGGTAGGGTACCAGTGCAAAAATTTTCAATAACAACCATAAGTGTGTATTCTATAAAGATCAATCAAATCAAATTGAAAAGCAGAAGTGAACCAAGTAATATCGCCTCAGTAACTCTAACATTTTCTTGGTACAGTAAACGCAGAAATTAAGCAACTAAATAAATTGCAGTACACCTCTTAAGTGGGTTTACTCCGTCCAGAGGCGCCCTCATTGGATGACTTAAGATTTAAGTGCAATATAAATCAAAACAAATCGCTCTAACCACGCTCGAAAAGCACGAAAGATGTATATTTATTTTGTATATAAAAAGAAATCTGAATTTATCCAACTTGGGCGCCACTGGCGGGACTAAATACTTTTAAGAGGGAAATACCTAAATAGCTTTGATAATGGTTATTTTCCAAAATTCACGATTATAGAAAAAAGTGTCCATTTTTATCAATAATTTGAAATTATCAATAGTAACCGTATTTAAATCTGTCTAGATATTATTATAATTAGCTTGTAGGCTTCTCAGATGCAAGTCAGAGCAATATTTTTGATTTATGCTCTTTTTAAAAAGAATTCTTAATTTATACAATGAGAGCGCCACAGGACGGAATAAACCGTCTTGGAACGTTTTCACTGAATTAGAAGAAAGGGGTGTCTTAATGAAATTAGTTATGAAATTGTGAAGATAAGTATTATATTTAATGCAATTAATTGTGATTATGATGATAATTTCTTTTCACAATTTCTGTACATCTTGAAATTTGATATATTGTTCTGTGAAGACATTTGAGTTTGGATTGAGTCAGAAAATACAGTGCATCAGACTTGTTCTAATTATGTTGAGTAAAGCTCTAATATTTTGCATGATTCCAAACTATAGATGCATGAGACTATAAATATGTAACAGCTTTTGTACTACATTTAAAGAAAATAAATAATAATAAATAAATAAATAAACATTTTGGATACTTACACCAATTATCTAGTCCCAAACTAAGCAAAGCTTGTGCTATGGATACTAGATAACGGATAAATATACATAAATATTTATAAAAACATCGAAGGCGGAAATAAATATATCTTATCTTAACGTTTACGTCTTTTTGTACAAACTTCGAATTAAATCACCAATAAACCGATTCAAAGAACGTTATACACAGAAATCATAAATTAAAAAGTTGGTGGAGAAAATTTACAAAAAATTACCAGAAATTAATTCATAATTAATTAATATTTATAATTTGTAACGACTTCGTAACTGAGCACGTTAAACGAAGCTTGAAAATAGCGCCTGTGCCAGAAAAGCTGACAAGGAACCGATTATGGTGGGAATGTAATGCGAAGGTATAAGTGCCATGTCACGGGAAGAGTATTGCACGGAAGTAGATGGCTAAAATAGGAGAAAATGACCACAGAAAGGAAAGGCTGTGTGACAGAACACATGGGTAAGGAGAAATGAGAAATGACATAACGGCTAAAACAGATGAATTAGAAAAACTATCGCTCTGCATCGACCCCAAAAAGGACAGAAAAGGAGGATACGACAATAGTGAGTGCAAAATTCTAGCTTATGGAAGATACTCACCGGTCGGCAAGTAACAACGCAGCGGCTCGCCTCACGGCGGCCCGCGCCGATGCTCCCCCAGCCACGCGTTTCACCACCACCACCGCCTCGCATACCACCCACTCTGTAGATACGAGAGAGATTAACCAGGATTTAACATAAAGAAATTACCAAGTTTTGTGATATCGTTTTTAAATCTTCGGAACACAATTTTTAGTTTATTTTCATACTTAATACATATGAGAAATTTATATCATATAAACGGTATAAATACAAAAATACAGGCATCTAATCTAAACAAATAGTACTAAATTTACTACCTATAAATTTAAAAAAAAATCATCTAGATCAGTGCCATGAGGCACCGTACCTAGGAGGGCGGCAGCATTAACAAAATCGTGGAGAGTGGTAGCCCTCTTGTCGCCTGAGATATCGACCAAACGCGTAGATATCGTTACTAATTCCTTGGCCTCTGGGCACTATGGACCCAAGGTTTTCACCCCAAACGGAAGTAACCCGCTCCGAGGTCTGCATATTTCCACCGCTTGAATGCTTCAGGTGAGGCCGCCGCGGCGTCGGCGTTTAATGCAGTCGTGTTGACATGAAATGCGGCCAAAGTATCATACACAGGTGGCATCCCACACAAGCGACCTTCCTAATTTCCAAGGACCCAACGTCATGCCCTTGGGCCTTTTGCAGTCACTCTTCAAAATAAATGACAGTTCGAGTACAGCAGGCCCATTAGCAGAGACGAAGGACCTCCATAATGATATCGTTCAAAGCCGTGTGACGCTGCAGACGACCAGCACTTCGGTAACTTATTGCACCCATAGGGCATGATATATATAAATAAACATAATATATAAATATCCTTTAATTTGAATATGACAATCATAGAGAATGAAACTTTCATGAAGTTTCTTTAGCTGGGAGTCTATGGAAATTCATGTACACCAGCAAAAATTTTATTGGCGCAGCTTATAGCGATGATAAGTTTTGTTGCTAGATAATTTGACACTTGCATCAAATGCGAAAATACACGAGTTGCAAATGCCGTTTATCAATGTTAACACCATCGGGTTACAAACGTGAAGTTCGTAGGTTCAAAGTTCAATAGAGTATGCGTTTGTATTCAGTTGGGTTGGCTGCCACATCTCATCTAATCCTACCGTTACGCACTAATTTTGTGTTCGGATTATTTCAGATTTTTGATTTGAATATTTCAAGATGACAGAGCGCTCCATCCATCTATCTTGTCTCATTTTCATATCAGGTCGAGGCTAGTCCATTGCGTATAAAAAACAGCACAGTGGTAAGTAATCTTATCCAAACACCTCATTTAAAATTTTTCCGAGTTCATACCCCCTTAGTCGCCCGACTTTGGTGGTCAATAGGAATATAATATTTTCACCCGTCTGCGAATTAAACCAGACACCGATCACAGTGTAATACCACTTTTAGTAGTGACTTACCATCTTTACTTGACAGTAGATGTAACAACCCATTCAAACAAGTTTCCGTCTCCGCTTGTATTGTAACTGCAAGTCTTCCTATCGCCTGGATCGTGGCTCCAGCGAAGGCCTTGTCGTTAGAAGTTACGTATGTTTGAAATTCCCGTAGTACTACCGGAGCACTGCTCTCTGTGGCTAAGTTTGTGAGGATTTCTAATTTGAGGAGTTTGATGTGAGTCGGGTCTGAATTGCGGACGAAGAATGACTTGAGGAATGGTTCGAACAGTGTCTGTAAATAGAAAAATTAATTTAAAAAGTCAGTTGATGTATAGCGGACATCATATGTCCAGGTAAACTGTAGACAAGATCTTTTGATCACATACTCAGTACTATTTGTGATCTCATATATATATATATATATATATATTTTGGGAATCGCATATTTACTATATAGATCGATGGTTATATGTTTCATTTGGAATTTAAACTGATTAGTAATACAAAACCAAAAAAGCATATATACATACAATAGTACTTAAAAAATAAACAACTATACACTGCGACAAATAACAGAACAATTCGCTTAACCTTATTTTATGACTTTGCAAAGCCTTTTCACACTGTGTCTTTCACACTTGTTAATAAACCTGACAGTGTTAGAATTCGAAGAAAGCAATTGGGCGACGGCGCTTTACCTCTTTAACAATATAACTTCTATTGTGTTTAGTGGTGCGTATTATAAACGAATATCTTGATCTTTGAAAATAAGTAAAGTAACTTTCGGGGTGCCACAAGGTAGCCTTTTAGGGCCTATACTGTTTCCTTGTTAGATCATGAAACTAAGCAATTTTATGATATTTCTCTGAAAGACTCTTCGTCGGCTTATAATAATGCGGATAATGATAATAACTAACCCGTTTGTTGACGGTGAGGGACGCAATAGAGTTAAGCACCACGCTCTGGACTTCAAGTGGGGCACGCAGCAGACGGACCATGGCCTTAGCGACCGGCTGCAGTTCTTGAACTAAACAATAACAAAGTTTATAAATACCAAGCAATATATCTCTTTCACTTTGCCAGGTGGCAAAGAAGAAAAGGTTCAAAGAAGATATATAAAATCTGGCAATATTTTTGTATCATTATATATTTTTATGCGTAGAATTTATGGCATTTGAATGTAGGTGTATTGCACTTTTTTTAAACTTCTCTCCAAATTCTATAGCAAATCATACAATTCACAACAACAAACAAACAAAAAAGAGAAACCTTTGAGTTTTCTCCTCTGGGGTGTGCCGATTCCGACATTATATGACAACTTGCCTACTTTGGCTTATTTCACTGCATTGCGTCATAGATACTATTTGCTAAAAACGAATTAAAGGCTACTTTAGTTTTTCTAAAAATAGTTAGATGAGTCGTTATACATATTTACCCTCGGTGAAGTTTTCAAAACAATTAAGAAGTTATTGTTTGTTTTTTTTTTTTAATATAGTTAAATACTGTCAGTGATAGGTACTCTTATCCATGTACAGTTAATTGGGAGCTTATCGGAAGAAAATCATATTCCCATTTGTGATGTTGCCTACCTTAATCACTGCAAATAGTTATTCTAATCTAGCCCTAATCTGTGGAAGGTTACATTTGCAAACAGTCACAAAACCCACTTACTAGGCCCGCAGTGGTAGAATAGCTGTGCGACAGCCATCACCACGCCCGAGTTGCGGCTCTGCAAAAGAGGCTTGGCCGCCCGAAGAAGCAGCCTATGGTCAGGGTCGAGGCTGGGAGACTGAGAATGTTTCTTCGGTGCGCTCGCTTCACTACCAGAGTCGTAAAACGGCTTGTCGGTATCGCTGTCACTCGAGTACGTCTGACAATTATGAATTAATGGTTTGTGTAAGAAATAGACCCGGAGATGTTTAACTCGACTCTGTACTGTACCTACCCCATCAAAAGTTTAAATAGTAGCAAACATTAATACAAATACGACAAATTCGACTCGGCCACATGCACAGTAAGCTACATGTTCTTTTTACTTGAATGAAGAGAAGGTTGTGTTTATCACGTGTATCTATGTATAGATGGATTTTAATGGAAGATTCGTCGTGACAGTCAGTATCATAGCATAGGTTACGTTACATAAAACCAGAGCAGCCTGCTCGTCACGATGCACGTCGCTGTCTCATCGTGATGAGCGCTCAGTGAATGTTAAAAACGCTCATCGCTCCGCTAGACGCCTCTGTGGCTCAATGTAAACAACATTGGGTTTACGATTCGGAGGTCGCGGGTTCGATCCCCAACCGGGTACATATTTAGTACTCGGTTTGGTTGGTGGTAGGGCATATTAAATGTCCGCCTGGCTAGCTATCACCATCTTATCTAAATCTGCCGCCAAACAGCAATGTTAATAGCATTGTTGTGTTTCGGTTGTCAGAGATATTTTAGCCAGTCCCCCAAATAAGATGGTGTTTCCGGGTCAGTGCGCTACCACTTCGGCCTCGTCTTCACTAAACATCAGGTGTGATTGAAGTCAAGTGCTAACCCGTTGTGCATAAAAAACGCGCAAGACCGTGGCAATGCCGAACGCTGCAAACACGGCCTACGCGCCGCCACTACGTATGTATATTAATGTTTGGACTAACCGCGGATCTTGGGTCAACATCCATTCCAATTACAACAACAATTTTTTTTAATTTTAATTTTTATTAGGGAAATCAACAGCTTAATCTTAACAAGTATTGCTTACATATTTCAGAGTATTTTTACAATGTAAAAGCCTTTATAGATTTCCACGACTATTCAGTAGAAAAAGAATACATGAACAAGATAAGAAATTCTTATAACTATGTTTCATTTGCGTTGTACCTGTGTATGTGTGTGTGTGTGTGTGTGTGTGTGTGTGAGTGTGTGTGTGTGCGTGCGTGCGTAAATAAAAAATTACTTAGTCTTACCTCAGTATTGGGGTCAGGGAAACAAGTCTTTGCGTAGACAGTGAGCACGTTCAACAGTGCCAGCTGGCCCCACTCGTCCACGTCCGCTATTAGCGAACATATTTTCCTGCAAGAGTGATCCCCATCATCTTCTTCATAAGACTAAACAACTTTTCCAAAGAGAACTAGCCAAGACGAACACTTGATATATATAAATTATCTAGTTATAGTTTGTAGGCTTAGTTTATGTATTTTTATCTTTACGTTATATAATAATTATCAACTATAAAATACACCCGTATTGCTACTATTAGTGCAAACCTCATCTACTGGTAGCTTGCATCTTTACCCTAAGGTGTGCGTGGAAGAGATCGCTGCTAGCGATAAGGTCGCCTTTTTGTGCGATTAATGATGTACGCTGTATTCTTCATGTAACTTTTGTTAATTGGCAATAAAGAGTATTTGTTGATTGGTTGATTGATATTCCTAAAACTGTAAATTGGGACATATACAATGTAAACACAAGATCATCATCATACCAGTCACAGGACGTTCACTGTTGAACATAAGTCTCCCCCAATGATTTTCAGACCGACCCTTGGAAGTCGCCTGCATCCAGCGACTTCCCGCGATCCTCATTAAGTCGACCGTCCATCTTGCTGGTGGATGTCCTATAATGCGCTGACCGATGCACGGTGTCTAGTATTGACCTGTAATACCCAACGGCTATGTGCCCTGCTCATGGCCACTTTAACTCATAATCCGCTGGGCAATATATTGCCTATAATCTTCTACAAGACTTTTCCATTCCTGATTCGATCTCGTAGTTAAACACTAAACATCACTATTTCCATAGCTTATTGCGTGACCATCAAATAGCTAGCAAATCGTGATCACTTACCTATAACTCCTGTGTATGAGGGTCATCCGATCCGGGCACACTTCGGAGAAGGCCATGGCTGCAGACCCCACTACTAGAGGCGCCTTATCCGACAGCAGCTTGTCTATGATGGAGACAAGCTCCTCCTTTTGATCAGGGTCCAGACTGCAACAGATAAAAATAAAGACACCAGAAAATAATACATACTGGCCGAGTTTTTTCACCGTAACGAAAAATTTAGGGTATATTAGATAAGTGAAATAGAAGTTACTGGTATAGGTTGTTCAACGACACGTTCAACACTCGGGACCGAATATTTTACGTGCACTCTGAAGCAGGAAAACACTCGTACTAAAGTGCCACTTGTGCATCCAAAGATTGATTGCGCCGAATCGAAAACAAATAGCGAATGCACCACGAGTGCTTTTCTATAAATGGTATTATTGAACTATATTGCCATCTCCTTCCCCAATAGTCTATGAAGTTCTAGGTTGCGATAAAGTCCATTGTCACTCAGTTTAACTTGAAACGACTTCAGAGAGAGAAATTAGGTTAACTACAAGACGCAAGAACTTAAAGAGTGATTGACATATCCCCTAAGATTAATATTGTGAAGCATTCTGCACGTTACCAAGCCGTGACCTTATTAATATTGTATTCTGCACGGTATTAAGCAGTGACCTGATTAATATGGGAAGCATTCTGCACGGTACCAAGCCGTGACCTTATTAATATTGGGAAGCATTCTGCACGGTATCAAGCAGTGACCTTATTAATATGGGAATCATTCTGCACGGTATCAAGCCGTGACCTTATTGATATTGTATTCTGCACGGTATCAAGCCGTGACCTTATTAATATTGTGAAGCATTCTACAATACATCAAGCCGTGACTTTATTAATATTGTGAAGCATTCTGCACGGTATAAAGCCGTGATCTTATTAATATTGCGAAACATTCTGCGCGGTATCAAGCCGTGACCTTATTAATATTATGAAACATTCTGCACGGTATCAAGCCGTGATCTTATTAATATTATGAAACATTCTGCACGGTATCAAGCCGTGACCTTATTAATGAAGCATTTTGTACGATATCAAGCCGTGACCTTATTTACTTACTTCCGGTAGAATTTAAAAGTAACATAAGGTTTAATATCTACAAAGAAAACGTAGGTTACATCTTTGGGAAAAATGTTTCTACTCCATTGAACGATTTCTCCTGTGTAGCCTGTAGTGTGTATGTTCGAATTTGACATACTTATAGTTTTATGAAATGGTATGTAACTTAGTGTATGACTTGATACAATAAATATTGGATAATTTGACGATATAATGCAATGAATTAAATTTAGATATAATATTAATAGTAATGAATCATTTAATAATATAATTATATACAAGCCCATTTCATAAGCAAAGACGACATCCTTGTAATTGCATGAATAAATTAAACTGAATTGAGTTGAAACAACGCATCAGACTTTTTATTTTTATTTTCAAAAAAGTATTAAACAGGGACGGAACCTAGTAACATGACATGCAAACCTGTATAGCTTCGGTATGGCGTGCGCAGCTGTCTTCCGTACGTAAGGGCTCATGTCGCTGGAAGAGTCTCGTATCGCGAGCATCACTATGGGCACTATCATAGGCACCCGGATTGAGGAGAGCACGCGCAGGGCAGAGGCACGTATCAATTGGTTCGGGTCCTAAAAAGAAAAGGAGTTTGGGGATCGTACTGTAGAGCCGTTTAGGAACAAAAACATTTTTTTTATGCACGACGGGTTCGTACTTGACCTCAATCACACCTGATGTTAAGTGAAGATGAGGTCGAAGGTAGAAGCGTACTAACCCGGAAACCCCAACACATTTGGGGTACTGGCTATCTTATCTCTGCTACAACACAACAACAACACAATATTTAAATAAGATGGTGGTAGCTAGCCAGGCGGACATTTAAAATGCCCTACCACCAACCAAACCGAGTACTTAAACATGTACCCCGCTCGTGATCGAACCTGCGGCCTCCGAATCGTAAACCCAATGTTGTTTACTTTGAGCCACGGAGGCGGTCGCTTATCTATGTTAGACCGGTCGGTCAACGTGAGCTTATCTATGTTAGAGATTTCTTCCAGTATATGCTCAGAGGGAGAAACAATTGAGATCTTATAGTAGCCAAAAACATGAGTAAACTTACATTGTTAATTTATATAAACCTCCATGACTCAGAAATGAACTTTTATATTCATCCCATTAGCATCTGCACCTAACCGACTTCGAACCTGCAACTGTTGGTTCAAACGTGTTTTCTTTGGATGTGTGTACGCACGTGTGTAAGGTTCGGATATGTAGCTTTGACATACCTTGGACATACCGACTGACAGATAAATGCAATAAACTTTTTTTATTTCCAGTAGATTTAAATTGACATTCACCTTTAGGCGGACGCGAACACCGATCGGTGTCCAAAATACTTTTATACCTTCAACACTCGCGAACACCGATCGGTGTCGGCGGTACACCCGACTTTCAACTCTCAATTGTAATGATTATAGAGTTCCAATTTCTTTGGACTGTGTTTGAACTTGTTCTCTATTAAATTCCGCATCCAATAATGTGCGCCATGTCATGTTAGCTATGATATTTAGTCTGTATTTGCGAAAATATTTTTTTTCTCTTTGGGTGGGAGTGTAGGCATAGAATTCCAACTACTGTTTTTTATTAGAACAGGCTTAGGAACCTGGCCATAGAGCTTCCAATTCTAATAAGAATTTATTGAATTACCCGTGTTTTTAAGAAAAACATGAAATAAATCTGTACTTTCCGTAAAAATACCAATTATATCGTGGATATAGGTATACCTACATATTACAACTCGTAACATTTTTCTGATTTTTTGTATTATAGCTGTAGTAGTGTTCATTCATTATATACATAGATAATATATTCCCGTAGCTATAGCTTTTCACAGATTACAAATACACCCAGTAGAAGAGTATCTATAAACGTTTTTAACACCGCAGGTATTTTCGAAAATTTGACAGGCGCGCCGAGATACTTGACCCGCGGAATTATAAAAAGGAAAGAGAGGACACAGAGGTTCAACAAATGATATCATGTATCTTACGTTGAAATAAATGCTTGAAGTTTGAAGTTTGTGATTGAGGTCAAGTACGAACCCGTCGTGCATAAAAAAAAAACGTTTCATGTATACCAATTATTTCAGTCCTATGCTTATTTAATGTATGTGTTTATATGCAATAAGTGTTGATAATACCTTTAGCGCCCGTTGGAAGGTGCTGATGGATAACAATGCGAGATCCTGTTGTTCCTCAGCATATCTCACCAAATACACATACACGAGTTTCTTCACCTCTATGTTCTTTGACACCACGTTTTTTACCACCGCCGGGAACCTAACAAAGATTAAAATTTTCTTATTAGATCCAACACCATCAAATATTCATAACGTTATAAAACGGCCTAACAAAACTAACCCGACAAACGTTGCAGAGTGTATGTATATTAACAGATTTTATTCAAAAAATAAAATTTAGAAATGTAAATTTTGTGAGTTGGACTTTAAAGGACGCGCGCTCTATGTACTTTGCCACAACACACAAACACGTGCCGCGGTATCTTTGAAGACGCCGAAAAGCGACCACTCGCCGCTCGCCGCCGGCGCTTGCCCCGGCGCCGCCGCGACTTGCTGTGGTTGGTCGCACCCTGTTACCCGCCACCCCCTTTAGCGTCTTCCATAATATAAACGTTGTCTGTTTTTTCTCATTGATAAAATAAAGTACAATCGAAATGAAGTAAGTCTGTTAATTTGTATTTTCATTTACTTTTAATACATTACATTTAATTTTTTTACTCGGAAACAACATTTTTAAGGCTAGTTTTTTAATGAATATATTATTTTATTGTCATGTACGCGCAATTGCCAAAGTTTGTCGGGTTAATTTTGTTAGACCTTATATACAAATTAGTATAGGAATTAGGAATAACTTACAAATCTGATGCGTCCCTCCCCTTGGCGATCATGCCAATTATCCTCTTCATAGCCTCCAGCTTTAGAGAGTCTTTTGATCCATCAAGCATCAGCTTTAGGTCATCATTCCTGAAAATTATTTATTTGGGTGAGATAGACTAACAGAGCCCATGTCAACAGTCTCGCAAGAATCCGATAAGATAAGAACGCCATAACCACTCAACCGTCCGCGGTTACAGCTGTAACCAAAAATAAGACCAGTCTACTGTCGGTGGTTACAACAGTAACCATTGCACGCTATTACCTATATAATATATAATTCCTCCTATTACCTGTAGTGTAATTGTTTGGGGAAAAAAAAATTCAGTGTGACCATTATTAATTCATAGTATTCGGTTGTTCTGACAGATAAAAAAATGTCAAAGTTAGTTCATTCAGTCAGTTATCTGTAGGGAACAGTGTTCCAAGATTTATGTCGTAAATAATTATAATGTTTTTACATATTTCTGGGTTTACTGGGTTCTGGGTAGCAAAATGATCGTGAGGATTAGTACTTTACGATTATGCATAATTATTACAGTTTGTATTGTATTGTATTGCATTGCATTGCATTGCATTGCATTGCATTGTATTGTATTGTATTATATTGTTTGTATTATAATTTAAGTGTGATTTCAATATCACTTTTCATTGTTTTTTTACCGATTTCTTATGTTATACGCAGTTTTTAGTACTCTAGAATAATATGTTCTGTATTAGTTTTTACATTGTTTTAATCTGTAATCCTTCACCTATACTAATTTTTTGTCGCTACAGCTGGTATAGTTTACCAGATATGAAGGTTTTGATTAATAAAGGCATCATGCGCGTAGCACAAGTGTGACCGCAGTACCGGACAGTAGACTGGAATTTGGCCACGCGTGCCGGACGGTTGAGTGCTTAAGAGATGGCATATACTAAACCCCAGAGACATTGACAGAGAATCAATTTGGCTATGATATTCAATGGAACATTAGCCACATCTTTAGGCCATGCATACAATCTGTTTATGGCTAATATGCCCAAATGCAGATAGTAGAAAATATAGCACAAAAAAATGTAAGGTAGATAGGGATTCGTATTTCAATAAAACACACAGTTATCCTGTACAGTCGCGGAATGAAAAGATTCGTCATCATAAAGTTGACTTTTGCTTGTAGACAAGTTGATTTGACATTCGATAACACCGGCAGGTCAATCTAATAAAAAGGTTTTATTTCAACTATTCATAGTCAAGGAACACTAGTTTTTTTTTTTTTATGCATAATGGGTTGGTAGTTGACCTCAATCACACCTGATGTAAAGTGAACACCGGAAACCCCAACACATTTGGGGGACTGGCTACCTTATCTCTGACAACCGGAACACAACAATGCTACCAACAATGTATATTTCTTCGGGGTTTACATTATTAGGTGAATATCAAACAAAACAAGCATTCTGTCATAAAGAAATATTTTAGGTACCAGATTTCTTTAGTCATTTCTGCTTTTTCATTCTATGCCAGTTATTATTTGTATGTCATACATACAAAAAAATCACTACAGATAGTTTTGAACGCGACGTGTTAACTAAATGTGTATAATAAAAATACAGCAGCTACCTAGATAGTAAACAATTTCTGTACCGAAATATACATATCAAAGTACGACATCAAAAACTGGAAACTAATCATAAGCTAAATTTTTACAGACTTCTAACATAATGTTAGAAAATTTAGCAAAGAAAATAAATCATTTCATTCACACTTACTTCTTATAATCAGGCTGAAAGAAAGCCCCAGATGCCGGATCATTGGCAGGGTATTCGACTTCACCAGTAACCACTTTATCATTATTATAAGACGACGTACCCGACATTTTGTCAAAATTAAACGTACAAACAATACAATAAAAACACCTTTCCCTAATCAAAATAACAAAATATATCAAGAGAGAAATCGTATTCAAAATTTGTTGACGTCAGACAAAACAAGCAGTGAACTGTCACTGTCAGTGTCAATCAACCTGTCATATTTTTTTTTATAATTATGGCTTGGCAGTGAAGCCATCATCCTAAACCGATCAATCAATCATACAATATTCTGCCAAAACTTAGAATGCTCCAGAAAATAAAAAAAAATGCAACATAACTCCTTTAGTCATTGGGGCATTTCAACGGGAAGAGCCGATTGATCTACTGGAGCGAAAACAGTACATTTAACGTCTAATTACGTACTTGAAAAAAATCACACGTATTTACAGGATTCTTGACCTGATGGAGAGCATATCTAGAAAACTGTCAGCTTTTACATAAAGCCAAAAAAAAATCCCAAAATTTAAAAACGGCACAATTTTGCTTAAAATGGCGTGTCCGGTTTCCAGAATTGACTCGTTTGCTTCATATAACTTTTAAAATAATCACTTATCAACACAATATCACTTGTATTCGAATATTCACAGAACAAGGGATAGATAGTAAAGCCATATAAGTAATTAAATTTATTGTGAATCCTTGGGCTTTAATACAATAACACATTTTAATTTTGTCCGAAGCGTGTGCCTCAATTCGGTGAAATTTAGTTTTGTTTACCTACATCACTAACTACGCGCAGTACGAACATCACTAGCTAGTTCCCGCAATCTGTCAGTTGCGCCCGAGCGGCCGAGAAGAATGGATGGGGGGGACTACTGTATTAAGGAGCATTTTCGAAGGTACGAAATTATTCGGTGCTTTTAGGTTCGGGTCATTTCTCAAATCGGTGGACCACATTAATGTTGTTTATTAAGTATTTAATAAGATTTGTGCTAAATTAATTGAATATTTAAATGATATCTGCCAGTCAATTTTGTAGAAATTGCTTTAATTTGTAACACTTACAAGTTTGTGTATTTGATGAAATGTGTAAGTTTCACAATTCGGTGGATCTCAATTCCATGGAAAATGGTGCACCGAATTGAGAGAACTTACACCGAATTGAAATTTCACAATACTATTACTGTGAAATTTCAATTCGGTGTAAGTTCTTCTATAATTCTATAATTCAACTGTAAGGATTCAATGAAAATTTTATAATAATTTTTTGGGGGATCAAAGGTGAGAGTTGCTTGGGCGGTTTTATTTAAATGTACTTTTTTTTCAAATGGACAAACTGAGTGAAGCCGAAAAAAAGGAAAAGAAAAAGATTGCGGAGAGAAGGAGAAAGGAGTAAATTAAAAATGATCCGATGTTATATGAGAGATATAAACAAAAAGACGAAAATAATTAAACCGGCAACGGCAAGCAGTTCTATGGACAAATCAACTAGACATGAGTCTGTGGTGCTAAATTATCAAACCGGAGAACTAGACCCTGTGAAAACTGGAAATATTACAAAGAAAAAGATCTGGAAGAAGGATAGTGATTTTAAATTGAAATTGTCGGATATAGATCTATCAGAAAACGATAGTATTTGGAAAGCCAAGATAAACTTAGACACCTTAATTACCCCAACCACCCCCAACACTGGCTGATACTAACTTTTCTGAGCTAAACTTAGAAGATTTTTCTGAAGATGAAGATGAATTTATATTTTAAGATTTTAGGTATATATATTGAGTGAACATTGAAATATGTTTATGGAAAAATAAGAATACAAGTGATCTCTTGTCTGTGATTAAAACGGGTATTTTGTTATAAAATTTATAGTAAATATGTGTGATTGCAATGGATATTAATTTTGTTATAAAGCTTGAAGTAAATACCTATGCCTGTGGCCTTAATACATAGTTTTACAATATTATTGATATCTAGTTTGTTATCTCTGGTTTGTCATTTGTTACACTAGTTCGGTAGTATTTTGTCTCTTTCTCTTTGTCTCTTTGATAAATAAGCGGACTATTTTAATATATTTTTAATAGATTCGAAAATTCTTAATAACTAAGCTGTTTGAGTACCAAGTATTAATAAGTAGGTACAGCGTGAGGTATATATAATATACACTAATATGAAAATGAAGACTTCGGCAAACGAGCATGCGGGTCACCTGATGGTAAGTAATCACCGCGGCCCATGGACACCCGCAACACCAAAAGTGTCACAGATGCGTTGCCGGCCTTTCATTACATAATTTCTATATTAGGTGACAGTGATTCTAAATTCGGTGGTTCATTTTCTAAATTCGCTGGGCCATTTCTCAATTCGGTGATTGATTTTCTTAATTCGGTGCTTTCTCAATTCGGTGATTAACTTTACTCATAAACCACTGCACAATGTGTGGTCCCATTGTCATTCATGCATTCAGGATAAAGTACACTTCAATCTTTGTTATTAAACAACTTTTAAAAACCAAATATAAATTCATCCACCGAATTGTCAAAAACAAGACCCTTCCGTAGAACTGCTCATTGCATAACTCGCTGAGTTCCCGCCAAAAAGCCTCAACCTGTCAAACAAAAATTGCGTTTCGTTTGTTCGAGTTAACTAGGTACATTCATCGCCCGACTTCATGAAAAAAAGAAAAAAAGGAGATATAAATAAATAATAAATAGAATTTATTGCTTGTAAGCAATTATTGCGTGTACGGAGGATTTAGATTTTCGCACAGTAATTCGCTAGCATGACAAAATATTTTTGAAAATGAAAACTCAAACATACAACTTACGAAGCGCTCCTGGTTCAGTTTATATCAACTTAGGGCCGTATTAATAGATCTATCTTGAGATTGAGATCGCGTCTCAATCTCAATAATTTTTTTTTGACACTGTTCTAATTTGCAACGGATACTCAAGCATTAACTTAGAGCACTGTCTGGTGCTGTCAGTCTCTCAGTGCATTATAATTTATGCACACACGGAAAAATAAACTCACAAGCTGGTTCGCACACAGTAGTGTACCTAGGTAATTTAATATTCTGTAAACTTCATCGATCATCGGTCGATCTCCAACAAGAACACGTCCTATTAGTGCATATTAAGCGATTAACCAACCAATCACATGTCAAAACGTAATTAAAGATTTTCCTTTCATGTAAATTTGACTGTATTTCTCATATGATATGTTAATACAATACAATACAAATACTCTTTATTGCGCAAAATAATTTACAATAATTTTTGATGATAACAATAGAACACAACTACCTACTCAGTTAAAATTTTTATGCGACTTACATTTACTTTTAAAACTAAGGTTAAAAGTAAAAACCTAAGTTTTTAAGCCAAGTTTTTAAGTTTGGTTAGCCAATATGCTAACATATTGGCTAACCAAATACCAAGGCTGACAGCCTTTACTATTTATTTTCTCAATTAAAAATAAGTCGCATAAAGATAAAGATAACAAATAGGACTGAATTTAGATTACACAAAAACCCCATTGCCTGTTCGCTTGAACTACAATACATAGAATTTAAAAATGTAACTTCTAAGTAATATCCATAACACAATAAAAAAACATTGATACATAATTTTGTATTTGCCTAAAAAAAAATATACAAATGTCATACAGGAAACCTTGAAATTGTCAAATTATTTAATTTTAACTGGTCTCCTTAGGGCGAACATTATAAAAAAAAAAAAAATTGCCTAAAAAAAAATATACAAATGTCATACAGGAAACCTTGAAATTGTCAAATTATTTAATTTTAACTGGTCTCCTTTGAATAATATTTATTAATTTTAACCCATAACTGTAGTGGTAAGTTAAGGGTTAAATAGCCAAGTTAGATTCATATTCTTTCGTTTGATTCATTGCAGAAATCCTAAGTACCTATTCGTATTCCTAATAATTGCTTTTGAAGTCTCGATTTATTTCACAAAAACCCGCATCTGCCTCTGGCTAAATAATTTGTATCTCGCAAAAAGAGAAAGGACGCAATTCAAAGGGTTCTCGCAATTACATTTCAAACGCATTATTATAATACGAAGAACCTACTTATTGTAGATACATTTAAAAAATAAATATCCTGCTGCAATTTTTTTAAATATTCGGGCGCCATGTTAGGTTTTTTGACATCAAATGCAAAATTTAGATATCTACATACAAATATAACATACACCTTACGTAAATACAAGCGAAAGGAATTATCCTCCATCCTGGTGCAGTCCGGTATCTTGAAATATGTATACCTTTATACAGTAGATAGTAGTAGATACAGTAGGATTCAAAAGCGCTTATCAATCCAGTTTCAGCAGTTGCCATGTGTCTTCTTGTATATTAGGTTCAGGCGTTTCAAAGATATTTAAGGTTGCTAATACAGTTGCTTTGTATAGTCAGCCTCATATCAGCAAGAGCCACAGGACGTTCACTGCTGAACATACACGTCCTCCATAGATTTCCAGACCGGTTGGAAGCGGCCTTTTTTTTATGCACGACAGGTTCGTTCTTGACCTCAATCACACCTGATGTTAAGTGAAGATGAGGTCGAAGGTGGAAGCGTACTGACCCGGAAACCCCAACACATTTGGGGGACTGGCTATCTTATATCTAAGAACAGGAACACAACAATGCTATTAACATTGCTGCTTGGCGGCAGATTTAGATAAGATGGTGGTAGCTATGCCAGGCGGACATTTAAAGTGCCCTACCACCAATCAAACCGAGTACTTAAACATGTACCCCGCTGGGGATCGAACCCGCGACCTCCGAATCGTAAACCCTATGTTGTTTACATTGAGCCACGGAGGCGGTTGACTTTGGCCTGCATCGAGCGACTTCCATGTGGAAGTCAGACCACCTTGTGAGTGGAGATGCTACGCTGCGCTTACCAGTGCATGGTCTCCACTCTATAAAAATGTCCCACCGACCATCCGTTCTTCGATCTATGTGCCCTACCCACTGCCGTTATTAATCCGTGTCAATCACCATGTCAGTGACTTTCCTTCTCATTTCTGATTCTGTCACGTAGTGAAACGCCAAACCTTGCCCTTTCCAGGTTCACTCATGTGTACTCACACACTCTCAAGTACAGCATTATTATACTAAATCCTTTCCTCCGCCATAGAATACTTATGCAATTTTTTTGACTGGATAGGTTACTGCTTGTACATCTTCTGTGTGTGACCTAAGTATTTTATAACATAGATACAATACATCATAATACATCTATTTCTTTTATAACTATATCTGTGCTTATCGTTGCCTGGAACTATGACAGATGACATTATTTTTTTTTATTTAGATTTTCTTTTACAAACTGCTAATTGTGAATTATGGCGTATATGTTTAGGAAAGTGTGTTTTACGTTGATTTTTCTTAGTTTCTTTGGATGTTCTACCACTTTGTTGCTCCTCTCGTTACTATTGCAAAGTGAATATTATACAGCTGCTCCAGTGACCCGTAATCGATACCCCGAAATTATTACTTTGATTAAGACATCTAATAATGAATCGTCAAATCCCACAGCCCTTAGAAATATACTCACAAATAAAATTCAACTCAGTAACCACTCTGACGAAAGTAAAAGCTTTGAAGAGAACGCGATAGAAGATAGTAATCTGAAATATATCCTGGAATGGACACCAACATACACCTCAAATGATTTCATGATGATGAAGATTGGTCGGGAGTCGTTTTTTGAAAATAATTGTCCATTCTCCAACTGCTTCATTACAAGCAATAGAAGCTATTTCCCTGACGAAACGTCTTTCGATGCTATTCTCTTTACATTCTATGACACAGAACCTTCTAGAAAGAAAGAGTTCCCCAAGAAAAGAGCTGAAAAACGAAATACGTCTTTGTTAGTACTGAACCCACACCTTACCACCCAGTTATGGATTACAGTTACGACAACTTCTTCAATTGGACTTGGACATACAAATTGGACTCGGATATCACATATGTATATTTCACAATATACGATATGAATGGAAACATCGTTGGACCAGCAGTGGATATGAAATGGCCGGAGAAATTTGAACCTATAAGTGACGATATAAAACGGCAGTTACGTACAAAGCGAAAAGCCGCTCCTTGGTTCCTGTCAAACTGCGACGGTCATAGGAACAAATTCGCCAAGAGAGTTAATTATGAACTCGAGAAGCATGGATGGTCGGTAGATGCATACGGCCGATGCGGCAGGTTGAAGTGTGGTAGTCATAAGAATTCTTCCGAATGCGATAAGATGGTGATAGACGATTACTTCTTTTACCTCGCGTTTGAGAACTCGCTTGATGGCGATTATATTACCGAGAAAGTCGTTGCTGGTTTGAACAACTTCGCTGTACCGATTGTATATGGAGGTGCTGACTATTCCAGGTATCATCATCAACAGCCTTACACGTCCCTATTGTTGGCGCACAGCCTCCTTTCACTGCAAGAGTAACCATAATTCACCACGCAGGCCCTGTGTGGATTGGTGGATTTTTATTTCAGACCAGTGGCCGCCTGTCAGTGTTTTTAAATCGGCCCTGTAGGACACGGACTTAGCTTAACGATTGTCTTCAATTGAAAACAACCGGAGCTACTATTTAACGAGCCCTTCGAAGCACGGAATTACTCGCATTAAAATGCCAGTAGTAGGTCACCCATCTAAAGACTTCTTCTTAGCGAGTTCATGGCAAAAACATCATCCAAGGACTAACTTCCCCAGACATTGCTTAACTTCACTAATCGAAAACGAATAGCGACTGCGCCACGAGAGCGTATTCTAAGGTATATCACACATTAACAGCCTATCATCATTATTATCATATCAGCCACATTGCTGAGTATAGGCCTCTCCCGTAGAATTCCAAAGCGGTCGGTTGGAAGCGACCTACGTCCAGCGATTTCCCGCGACCTTTATGTGAGTGGACCACCTTGTGAGTGGACGTTCCACGCTGCGCTTGCCGGTGCGTGGTCTCCACTCGAGAACTTTTTTTTTATGCACAATAGGTTGGTACTTGACCTCAATCACACCTGATGTTAAGTGAAGATGAGGTCGAAGGTGGACCCGGAAACCCCAACACATTTGGGGTACGGGCTATCTTATCTCTGATAACCGGAACACAACAATGCTATCAACATTGCTGCTTGGCGGCAGATTTAGATAAGATGGTGGTAGCTAGCCAGGCGGACACTTAAAATGCTCTACCACCAACCAAACCGAGTACTTAAACATGTACCACGCTGGGGATCGAACCCGCGACCTCCGAATCGTAAACCCAATGTTGTTTACATTGAGCCACCGGCCATCAGTCTTTTGAGCTATATACCCTACCCACTGCCACTTCTACTAATCCGCTGAGCTTTGTCAGTGACTTTCGGTCGCTTATGGATTTCTTCATTCCTGATTCAGTCACGTAGCGAAACGCTGAGCATCGTCCTCTCCATAGCTCGTTGCGTGACTTTGAGCTTTCTTATGTGGCCCATAGTGAGAGACCCCGTTTCAGTGCCATAAGCCATCACTTTCGTCTCCAAGCACTAAACTGCCCATCTGAGTTGGATTCCTCGACTGGCCTCTCTTATGAAGTTGGACCTATCTAGTCGGATCTATTATCCTGAATAAGTAGATACACTCGCTCACAACTTCGAAATGGCTGAACCAATTCAAATGGGACCACGCATTATTGAAATACATTCGTACAAAGATGACACACACGCACACATGCCGTCATACACACTTTCTCGTCTGGAGTTCGAAGTTCTTTCTTTATACTTAACATGAGTATTTATACTAGTTTCTTCTTCCCAGATTCTTACCTCCAGGCAGCTATATAAACGCGTGGGCCATTGGCCCTCTGCGAGTGGTTCACACTACGCTGCAACTCATGAGGAACATCAGCGCTTACTACGATTACTTCAGATGGCGGAACCATTTTAGACATGAAATCACAGTAGAAACTAAAGAGTTTTGTAAAATCTGTACAGCTCTGAACGGCAAGGGAAAAATTAAGAAGAGTACCTATTTATGAAGATTTTAGGGGCTGGTGGACTCGTAGACGGCAATACTTACATGAGACCGTGTTGTCAGTGTTAAGAATGCGTTACAAGAAGATTCCGTAGCCCCGATTTCTTCCACCGGTCAGTGGAAGGGGTAATGTAGCGCGTACGATTTTGTAACTGATCGCTAAATTATATACTTTTTAGTGTTTATGTAATTGATGTAAACATAGAATATTAATAAATAAATTAAGTCGTTACGGAATAAGTGGTAGTGCTTTACAACTAATTCAATCGTATTTGTGTAAGCGACGCCAGTTTGTACAATTAACACACCTATGCGTAACTTCTAGAAGAGAAATTCAACATGTGTCGAAATATAGAAATGTTCAGTTCGGAGTTCCACAGGGTAGTATATTGGGACCATTACTATTTTTGCTATATATAAACGATATGCCAAAGCATAGCAAATATCCAATGGTTTTATATGCAGACGATAGTACAATCACTGTAGAGTGTAAAAATGAGACTGAATATGAACATGAAATCAATAAAACTATTGAAGATCTTGTTACTTGGTTAAAAGCAAATAATTTAAAGGTTAATTTGGAAAAAACTAAAATTATGCACTTTACGCAAAGAAAAAAAGTACACGACTTAGATATTAATTATAATGGCCAAGTTGTAGCTAGAGTAGACTTTACCAGGTTCCTGGGGCTATGTATAGATAGTAATATGTCTTGGGAATCACATTCGTTGGAGGTGTGCAGTAAACTCTACAAGTACGCACACGCTCTCCACAAACTCTCAAAAATTGCTAATCGGGACGCCGCGCTAACAGCATATCATGGCTTCGCTGCATCTACTTTGCGATTTGGTATTATTTTCTGGGGCAATTCGAGCTATCGAGAAGTGGTGTTTGGCGCAAAAACGATGTATCAGAGCTTTTTGCGGCTTGAAGTCTACTGAAAGTTGCCGCGAATATTTTGGGTATTTAAAGATATTAACTTTCCCCTGTTTGTATATACTAGAGGCTTCTATGTTTGTAAAATCTAATCCTGACCTATTTAAATTGACTGTGCGACCAGAAGGTCTAAATTTACGACCAAGGAACATTACTGTTCAAACGAGTATGTGTAAAACTGCCTTGATGCGTAAAAGTATAGTTGACATGGCGCCGAAAATATATAATAAGCTGCCACAAATTCTAAAAGAAATTAAAAGTGTGAAAAGGTTCAAAAATGTGTTATTTAACCTATTAATCCATAAATGTTATTATAATTTTGACGAATTTTTTGGGGACAAATTATGTTTAACAGTTTAATCTACCTTATTTCAATAATAACAACGTACTTATTCTTTAATGTCTAGGTAATCAAAAACAAATAACAATACTGTATTAAAATTTATAATGACATGTAGTAAAAATATATAATAGTGAAATGTAATAATAATAACCTAATTGACATCAGCATGCATGTATTGTAGATAATTCATAAGTATAATGTTTGTAAGCCAATTATTGGTAGATCACAGAGATCCTGCTGTATAATATAATAACATCATTATTTACCTGTGCATCACAAATAAATTGATTGATTGATTGATTGATTGATATATAATTAATTATGTGTGTGATTAGTTTGATTTTTAACCCCCGACGAAATACGACGGGTGTTGTGTTTGACGACGTTGTTACAATTATTATTAAATCCTTTATTGCACACAAAAGTGCGCTGAGTGTGTGTTCAGTCTTTGTCCGGATGTATCTCAGTAACGCGTGGTATGATTTGACTGGGGATTTTCTTATAACAAAGTCTAAACAAAGGGACTTGAACTACTTTTTTTTTATATGAGAGGGCGGCAAACGAGCATGCGGGTCATGGAAAGCAATCACCGCTTTTTTCATTTTGACAGTTGAAAACGATTCTCCCTAGGGCTGAAAGTATTATTTCCAACCCGCTCTTAATGCAACTTCAGACCTACTTTCCGAGTATGAGTAATGAAAAATATATTACAGAAACTATGTCAATAAAAACCTTTGCTAATAACAAAAGATTAAGTCTTAATAAAATACTGAATTATATTTAAAAAAATTGTCCCAGGTTTTGCACAGCCGGAAGGGTCCCGAGTAGGCCGGCGGTATTGCCTCGATGAATAGCTAGGCTCACCCTTGGACGACATAAAGTCGCCAGAGTCAACAAATTCCTATATCGTAATTACGAAGACGGCCGAAGGGCATTCGTCGCTTGTAATCGGGATTAGTAGGTAAGTAAACTCTCTATCCTACTTTACTTTTACCAAAGTTCAGATGAGGCCGAAGTTTTCGAAGTCTTTCGGAGTTCGTGTTGTAGGAGTTATTAAGATATATTATGTTCCTTGATAGCCCTAGTGTATATCTGCAGCGGTTGCTTGTACTTTGTCTGTTTGTACTTTTTTGACCTGATGAGGGCGAAGGTGAAAATGCGCTCACTCAGAACACCGAAATAGAGGGACTGGCTATTCTCTACGGTTACAACAAAACAATGCTTTCAACACTTAGATATGATGGTCGTAGCTGCCCAGGTGGCCATTTAAAAAGCACTAAATATGTACCACGCTAGAACTTGAACCCGCTACGTCAGTTATGGTTTAAAATGTTTGTTTTTTTCGTTTTTCGGTTCGTACTTGACCTCAATCACAGCCGATGTTCAGCGAAGGTGACGTCGAAGGTGGAAGCGTACTGACCCGGAAACCCCAACACATTTGGGGGACTGGCAATCTTATATCTGACAACCGGAACACAACAATGCTATTAACATTGCTGCTTGGCGGCAGATTTAGATAAGATGGTGGTAGTTAGCCAGACGGACATTTTAAAATGCCCTACCACCAACCAAACCGAGTACTTAAACATGTATCCCGCTGGGGATCGAACCCGCGACCTCCGAATCGTAAACCCAATGTTGTTTAACCATAATACCTTGTAAAGCGATGTACTTTAAAAAAAATAATAATAACATGTTGACTTTCAATAAGTGATATTTTTGTATCCTACATAGAATAAAAATATTTTTGATTTTGATTTTATATTCAACCACGGAGGCGGTAAATATTTTATTATATTTTGTTTTTACAGTGAATCACGAAGGTGGTTAGCGGTTAGCTATGTAGGCACGTTGACTATGTCACTCCCGCGTCCCGTTTCTTCTGTCACGAGCTGTTTCTACTGGGCATTGAAGTAGAAAAGGTTTACTACGAGTTCGTTCGAAAAATAAAGCACTCAGGCCAAGTACCTACCCTCAGAGTAGCCGACATATAAGTACATTATGTCAGAGTCAACTCTTATCGTCAAAATTCTCCCTATCAAAGTGGACTTGCCCTACAAGCACGTTAACTCCATGGAACTAGTAAGCACTACGTAGTACTTATTAGTTCCATGGTTAACTCTTTTGTAATTTCAGAAAAAATATTTTACCTCTATGTCTGAATAATGTCAGTGGAGTTTGATGTTTGCTAAGTTGTACTGTTGCATATTGGTTCTGGCAAGGACGAACACGTACGTTGATAGGGTCAATCCTTTTTACGGGCCAATCGGAGTGAGGTACCCCTCCTCCCTTATATCACCTTCAGCGAGTTGACAGAATATCAAACAACGTTTATAGGCTAATGGCTTTCCGCCCGGGGCTTCGTCTGCATATAGAACAACTTTATCGCGGAAATTTGTTTATCCAGCGGGAACTACTCACTTTATCGGGATATAAAATATCCTATGTCTCTATTCAGGGTATATTCTACCTACATACCAAATTTCATCCAAATCCGTCCATCCGTTTCGTCGTAATTGAGCAACAAACATACAAACTGTCGAATTTATAATATTAGTTAGATTAGATGTTGTCGACAATACCAATGAAGCCACGTTTTGAGGATAGTAGTTGACTCGTGTGCTCTTACACTATGGCAGAGTAGCGTCCATCCCAGTGTACTATGATAGTGTTAATAATTTACTACAAAGTTTTCAGGGAACAAGAAAACTGCAAATCAATAATAAATAATGGGCATTCTCAAACTGAAACTCAAAGCATTTTATTTCAACATCTATTGGAAATAGAAATAGGGCTAAGCATTTTTCGGTCAGTCAGTATGTCCAAGCTACCACCGCTTCGGAAAGGGAAATCATCTGTGGGAAAAGAAGCGGCGCAAGAAACCCACAGGAAGTAGAAAAGGTTTACTACAGCACAAACTTTCCGCACTGAAAAAAAGCGAGGTTAAGTCACTTTGGTAAGAGTTCACTCGAAAAATAAAGAACCACTATGATTACGTATGATCATCCGAAAGCACTCAGACCAAGTGCCCTCAGAGTAGCGGTCATATAAGTACATTATGTCAGAGTCAACGCTTATCGTCAAAATTCTCCCTATCAAAGTGGAGTTGGGAGTTGCCCTGCCCGGCACGTTAACTCTTTTGTAATTTCAGAAAAAAAATATTTCGCCTCTATGTCTGAATAATGTCAGTGGAGTTTGATGTTGTTATTTCGCCGGATTCGATACGACTAGCAACAAAATACCTTTTTTTAAACTCTCAGATGGGTCATTTTAAAGTTTAGTTCTAGGCGAGTATGTAATTCATTAGATATTTCCACGCGTAGAGTGGCAGATCCTTTAGTGTAACAGTAATAGCAAATCTTTGAGTGTGGCAAAACATTGTTGGAAACATGGTTCAGAAATAATCGTAGTCCATATCCAAGAACCTATTATGGCGAAAAAATGGATGGTATTTGACCAAAGACACCTTTTTCCCATCTGTATTATAGCTCTTATTATCTACTACAGTAGTACTACTTCCATACTGAACTCTATTCCGAAAACGAAGATTGGGAAACCACTTAAAGTTGCTAAAGATATAGCACACCATGCCGTGGAGATAGATTTTACCGGCATTCCTCTAACTCATACCCGCCATGAAGTTGTTCAAGGCACCAAAAAAGTTGAACACAATGCAACTCAAAAGACTTCGAAAAGAAGACGCTTTATAAATTTACACAGAACGGGTTACCTATTAATAAACAACCCTAGACTTATAAATAAGACGATAATTGAGTCAGTGAAACTCGCTGATGATATTGACAGAGGAAGTGATTATATTTTTGAAGTACTTGATGGTAAAGTTACAACAGTTAAAGCCACTTTCAAACCCTTAATCATAACAGAGAAGTCATCAACAACAGAAGATAGGGATCATCTGAGATATATTTTGGAATGGACACCTTCATATAACGCTCCGTTTAATTTATTGAAAAAATATACCAGAGCCTCCTTCATTGACAACAATTGCGAATACACAAATTGTTATGTGACTGATGACAAGAACTTTTTAAAGAACTTAACAGATTTCCATGCTATCATGTTTAATGCAAAAGAAGTTAATAATTGGCAGTTTCGATTGCCTAAATGGAGGTCTACAAAACAAAAGTACGTTGTAGTCTCTACTGAACCAGCGCCTAAAAGTGTGGTGTTCGACGCGGTTTTTGACGATTATTTCAACTGGACCTGGACGTATAGATTAGATTCAGATATTGTTTGGAAATACGTAACTATTTACGATTTGAGCAATACAGTCGTCGGGCCAAGCATAAAAATGAAATGGCCAAAGAAAATGTTAGATATAAATGACACGTTGAAGATCAAGCTGGGTTCTAAAACCAAATTAGCTGCATGGTTCGTCTCCCGCTGCTATCAGCACAGACAAAGATTTGCAAACAATTTAAAATCTAAACTAAACACTTTTAATTTAACCATTGATATCTATGGTAATTGTGGCGACCACACTTGTGGTACTCGCAAGAATTCCAGCGAATGTTTCAAGATGATTGAGAGAGACTATTACTTTTATTTCGCGTTTGAAAACTCTTGGGATGAGGACTACGTTACTGAGAAACTTATAAGCGCTTTGAACAACTACGCCGTGCCAGTTGTTTATGGAGGTGCCAACTACTTCAGGTGAAGTATATAGTTAATATTGAGTCGCAATCCCATATCGCTATTTTTGTGATATAAATTATAAACATAGGTAAAGCTGTTTTTGCTTATGGCAATGAGGATTCCAGAAACATGTGACGCCAGAATACATACATATATACATAATCAATGTAGGGGTAGGCAGAGACTACAGACTTCCATTTGCTACGATCCTGACACGCCTCTTCTGCTTCCTTCACTCTCATAAAGTTGTTCATATATGCTAGTCGGTTTAGGGTACTCTTGACTTGGCCTTTCTTTAAGACGTCCCCGATTTGATCACGGTACGTTCGCCGTGGTCTTCCCATACCAACACTACCATCCATGTTCGCTTCGTATATCTGTTTCGTAAGTCTTCTTTCATAATGACGCCAGAATGCCCACTTAAAATATTGAATAGCTCAGTGGCATCATTTTTTTTCCTTTTGAGCACTATTTGGTACTTTTCTCTAATGTAATATTGACATTACAAAGAGCTGAGTGTTGACCAATCATTGATTTAGATGGTTAAAAAGTTACAACCTGACGTCATGATGAAGTGTGTCAACCGAACGTGTCATACTCTGAGGTTCACAACAACCCGCACTGGACTGAAGAGTTGCACACCGAGCGTAGGTTGTGATCGCAGCTCTGGGGGTTAGCCTCGTCACACTAAGGCCCGTATTAATAAACCATTCTCAAGATTGAGAACAGTCTTGTAACCGGTGTCAAGTAAACGTGTTGATTTAATAAACCGAACTTGTGACCTGAAAAGCACGTGCGTAAACGAAACTCAAGACTATCATTCATTCGCCGCTGAGGCGAATACTTGAGAAGTGATCTCAGCTGAGTAGACCTCAAGATTGGTTTATAAATTAGCACGGAGCTTGAGGTAGCGTCAACTGCTTAAGACGCATCTTGGTTGATACAGCCTCAAGACTTGTATTGAGATTGGTTTATTAATACAGGCCTTAGACCTCGTGATACTAAATTTGTGGTTACCTAAGTGTGACCTACACCTTGATTCGCAACTCTGAACTGCTATCCACATTACTGAGGTAACGATACGATAACACTATCGCTACTATTGGAACATTGTGACATCACAGCTCAGATGTTTTCAAACAGAAATGTAACATTTAATTGAATTCCAGGTTTCTGCCGCCTGGAAGCTACCTGGACGCAAGGAAACTCGGCCCTGACAAATTAGCTAAGACTATGAATGCAATCATCAGGAACTCTAGCGTTTACCACGACTTCTTCCGATGGCGAAACCATTTTCGGTACGAGCTGACGACGGAGACGAGGGAGCTCTGCAGTATATGTACAGCCTTGAACAGTCAGAAGCTGATGGCAAGAAGTTCGCATAAAAAGTTTAGGAGCTGGTGGAACAAAGGCAGACAGATTATATATGAGAAGGTAATGTCTTACATCACGAATACAGAGTCGACTACATTAGCGAATCAAACTGAAGGATGCAAATAAAACATTTTATTTGTTGTTGTTGTTTGAGTGTAATTTTTTGTCTGATCTCTACAATACATATGACTAGATAACGCAAGTACTTTGCGTTCCACGTTGCGTATCCCGTAGTTGGCGTAGTGTCTCTTTTCCCGACTGCCCAAGAAAGAAGGGTAATGTTTTCCGAGTGTGTGCATGTATGGGTGTGTGCATTTTTTTTTTATGCACAACAGGTTGGTACTTGACCTCAATCACACCTGATGTTAAGTGAAGGTGAGGTCGAAGGTGGAAGGGTACTGACCCGGAAACCCCAACACATTTGGAGGCCTGGCTATCTTATCTCTGACAACCGGAACACAACAATGCTATTAACATTGCTGCTTGGCGGCAGATTTAGAGAAGATGGTGGTAGCTAGCCGGGCGGACATTTAAAATGCCCTACCACCAACCAAACAGAGTACTTAAACATGTACCCCGCTGGGGATCGAACCCGCGACCTCCGAATAGTTAACCCAATGTTATATTTACATTGAGCCACGGAGGCGGTTAAGATATGCATATGCATGTATGTATGTCCGTTCTTTTAGCGAAACCTGTAAGCTAAACTGTTTGACTGATTTCGAAGTGCATGGTGTCGTTAGATTCGTCTTGAATACGGAGTGTCATAGAATAGTACGACGCCGGATGCGGTTACATTCAAAAGTGCTCCGTCGCGTACCTACTCAAGTCGGACTACACATTATTGAGTTATATACAAAGACTAGACACACTGGGACACACCCACTCACAAACGCACCCCCTCACACACACACTCAACCACACACACACACACAACACCGTCGTTTTGAGGCTATTTGAGAGGCTTCGAGAGAGAGGCCAATCGAGGAATCTAACACGGATGGGCAGTGTTCGGGAAACTGCGCAACCTCTTCTCGTCAAAAATACATCAATGCTTGAAGACGAAAGTCTTACAGTTCTCGAGTAGAGATCATACACCGACAATCGCAGCGTAGGACGTTCGCAAGGTGAGCAGACGATCTGATGAAGGTCACTGGAAATCGCTGGATGCAGGCCCCTTCCAACCACTCTTAAATTCTATGGGGAAGTTAATCAGCAGTGGGCTTCCCGTGGCTGATATGATGATGATGATTCTAGTAAAGTTTACCAATATTTTTTGTTTTTCCCAACAATTTACCAATCGATTGTAGAAATGAAACTTAACTTTGTTAGTTCACTACAAATTGTAAGCGACAAATTGAATCGAAACGCGACCCCGAATCAAGTTGAGGGAACCCCGTAAGTTTATTAATTTGTTCCAAGTTTCACGGATCGCCTTTTAAAACTTAAACTAATCCGAAGAAACTCAAACAGAAGCAAAGTCTAAGTAACTAGTTCCTGGACTTGTTTGACTTCGTTATCGGAGATTTACTTAGAACTTTATCGATATTAATTGATCGCATAGTGTCTCCAAATGTTGATAACTGATATTACTGAGACCTTGTCCAGAAAAGACGAATTCGCCGCAAATTCGATCATTGCTTTTATAGTGTTAAGGAATATTTGGAATTTAAAAATTAAATTATTAGTTTGGACATGCAAATATATTTAATATTGAATACAATGTAGTTATGATGTCACCTAAAAAATATTATGATCATTTTTGATACAAATGATTACAAGGTTGAAAGGCCATAAAAGAGCTATAAAATTGTTTGTCAAAATTCCAACCATGAAATGTATCGAGCTTACCGTTCGTCCACTTGATTACTTCTGTACTCTTTTTTATTTTACGAATTATTAAAAGTAATTAACAAGTAATATTCGCTTTATTTGCTGTACCTGCCATGCTGACATAATTCTCGAAGCACCGAAGAAACCTATTTAATTATTAAGATCTTGTTTATACTGTACCTATTCTTGCAAATACACTTATTATCTTATCTTACCTTGAATGCACGTATACCTTACTGGGTGCGCGTGATACATCTTCGGCTACATCGTCACTTTCCATCAGGTGAGATTGTGGTCAAACGCGAAACCAGTTTTTAATAATAAAAAAAAAAAAAAAAATGCAACCGAGCTAAATGACAAATTTTTAGCAATGAAACCTAAAATTTTTTACTTGATACATCTGTAGATAGGTAGATGTATTACGCAAAAAGGTATAGGTATATTTTTTGGAAATATTTATTCATCGTACAAACACATCCCCCCAGCGGGATTCGAACCAGCGACATTTTGGTATAACAGGTTGGGATTCTAACCACTACACCAAACAGCCCCCGTAGCAATCACCCTATCAATCCCTCTTTAAGGGTAATAGCTGAAAATCAGTGTTTTGCTCTTGAGCAATCCGACACTGAGCTATGGCCCATTTGTGCCACTGCAGCACACATATACTTTTATATCCCTATATTTTGCGTGTACCTTTATATTTCTGTTTTTTTTTATTTCAACTTTACTGTAGTCTAAATTATGTGTATTAATTATTTATAAATAATATTTAATGTATGTGTGTGGCTGGAGAAACAAATAAACGTTTATCTATCTATCTATCAATCGTTTGTAGCTCGCGACGTAAGAGTGGGATAGTTATATATTTCGTCCAAGCGAATGAGCAGGACAAATTCATTCAAAGGGTTATATGTATTCGCCTTTTCGATAAGGTTCCTGTTACTATACAAAATCTTGCTTTCAATAAATTCAAAGATACTATGAAACATACAAACTTATTAAGAAAGCAGAAACATTTGACGACCTGTTTGTTGTAGTGGTTAGAAACTCTGCTGCTGCTATACCAAAAGGTTACGGGTTCGAATCCTGCTAGGGGCATATGTTTGTATGATGAATACAGACATGTGTGTTCCCGAGTTATGGATGTTTTTCATTTATATGTGTATTTATTTACAAAAAAAAATATATAATTGTGTAGTTTATTAACCATCTGGTATCTATAATACAAACCTAGTTGCTTAGTGTGGAACTAGATGGCGCTGTGTGTATGTGCAAAGATATTATTATTATTATTATATTACAAAATATCGGACTATTTAGATGATAACATCCCTGGACATAACCAGCTCGTTCGCATGCCAGGCTATTTCACAATTAATAATGAAATATATAAACCTGTTTTCATAATTAAAACACTAACACATGTGTGTGCTGCAGCAGTACAGATGGGTCATAGTGTATTAGATAGGTCATTAAGCAAAATATTGATTTTCTAATCTATGGAGCAGAGTAACGTGGAAGTCAAATAAGAGGAAGCCACAAGTAAACAGCAATTGTGATTTACTAAATTTGAAATTTGCGACGGGTGGTCGGGTCCCACCTGGGATGCCGACGGTTGTTTGAAGATGCGAGTTGGGCGCCGTGGGAGATGAGACAGGGCCGTAGAATCAGGGCCTATTGGTCAAGCAGACTTGCTCAGATATATTTATTTATTTATTTAATGATTTATTTGAAATCACAGCCGTAATTACAAATTTAAAATATAAATTATACATTTAGAAGCCAAAATTATTGTGCTTATTTTGTTACCTTATCTATCGAGACATCAAATTGTTGTGTTTGTGGGTGTAAGGAAGAGAGATAATGTATAGAGTAATATGTGCGAGTGTGTGTGTGTGTGTGTGTGTGTGTGTGTATGTGTACACATTTACCTAATCTATGTGAGTGCTTTCAATACTGCTGATTTGAACTGATTACGACTCAGATGAAAAATGTCCAAATCCGAAAATTCTTCATTATATTCTCGCAAACATCGAATCATAGTGGAGTGGTGAGCATAGTTAGTTCTTGATCTGGGGGTGTGAAACAAGCTCCGAGCACGAAGACATAAAGGAGTGGCACGCAGACCCACCTGCTCCAATAAACGCGGGCAATCTTATATTGTGATAGTTAGCTTTTATTAATCACTCGCAAAGATTATTACCACATTAATATAGGTAAAAATAGATTTCTTAAAGAGAAGAAAAGAGCATAGGGGAAAACGTCCTCTTCGTAGCTGACTCGGAAAACGACTGTCCCCTGTTTTAGAAAACAATTTAGAATTGCGAATTTTGAATCCAATTCCAAAAAAGCAAAAACCAAATACTTACCATTCAAACGAAATAAGGTCGAGGTTGAACTCCTCGACACAAATTTATATCTATTATTTCAACTATTTAAATATTCATCGAACTGTCGATTTTTGATGGCACCTGAAGTGCATTCTAACAATTATTATACAAATTGCATATTGAATTTGCACACATTTTGAACAAATTAGTTTATTAAATACAGCGAAGCATTGCGTAAATGAAGTAGGTACAACGATATACACCGTGTAACGGTTAAGTGTAGTCATATTTTAAGGGCTTGTTCTACCCATCAATACGAACAACTTTTACTATGGGGGCAACTTCGAAATCGCGAAAAAAAAATCAGCTGTTCCATAGAAAATTTCAATAACCTCCCGATGCAATGTATGAAACAGCTGATTTTTTTTTCGCGATTTCGAAGTTGCCCCCATAGTAAAAGTTGTTCGTATTGATGGGTAGAACAAGCCCTTAAAATATGACTACACTTAACCGTTACACCCTGTATAAGATATTATCTCTCTATTGAATGGAACTGAAATAAATAACATTACATGAATATGAATGAATTGGACTTCGTTATTCAGCAATTCGCGCATCATCGACTTTCCAATCAAGTGAACTGGGAAGTTCGAAATTCAATTATCTTTAGGTTACAGTGAATATTGTAACAAGGTTTATTAATTCACTATTATATACCAGATGAGTTTTATTACTGTAAGGAAAAAAATGGGGGATATTAGGTAAGTGAAATAGACGGTATTGGCATAGATAATTTAAGATGACCTGTTTGGTGTAGTGGTTAGCAACTCCGGCCACTATACCAAAAGGTTGCGGGTTCGAATCCCGCTGGGGGCATATGTCTGTGTGATGAATACGGACATGTGTACCCGAGTTATGGATCTTTTCATTTATAATAAGTATTTATTTACAAAAAAAAATGTATTTATGTAGGATATCAACCATCTGGTATCCACAACACAAACCTATAGTTGCTTAGTGTGGAACTAGATGGCGCTGTGTGTATGTATAAGAATAAAAAAAAACAATCAAAAACGTTAGATTGATATGCGACTGGCGGGATACGTTTTTTTTTTTTTTTTTTTTTTATGCACAACGGGTTGGTACTTGACCTCAATCACACCTGATGTTAAGTGAAGATGAGGTCGAAGGTGGAAGCGTTCTGACCCGGAAACCCCAACACATTTAGGGGACTGGCTATCTTATCTCTGACAACCGGAACACAACAATGCTATTAACATTGCTGTTTGGCGGCAGATTTAGATAAGATGGTGGTAGCTAGCCAGGCGGACATTTAAAATGCCCTACCACCAACCAAACCGAGTACTTAAAACATGTACCCCGCTGGGGATCGACCTCCGAATCGTAAACCCAATGTTGTTGACATTGAGCCACGGAGGCGGTTTCTAGGTAGGTTTTTATCATGCGAAATTTATTTAAAACTAATATTTTCTCTAAATTTTCTTTAAATAATTATAGTTAACGCTTTATACCTTCAATTTCACTTACCCAATATGCCCTATTTTTTTTTCTTACGGTAAAAAAACTCATCCGGTATATATGTTTCACAGTTTCATGTTTTTATTAATTTTCAGTGCATTTAGAGGGAATATTACTTTTATATGTACGCGTATCGATTTCTGTAATTTTGCTTTTAGTCAGTCGAAATTTTTAATTTTAAAATTTTAATTTTTAATCACTATTGATTAAAAATTAAAATTTTAAAATTAAAAAAACGGCAGGTTCTATAACCTGCCGTTTTTTTTTTTCATAAATTGAATACCAAATCTCTATAGTTATCCAGTCGAATAGTAAGTAATCGATACCTCACTCCGATCAAATTTGACGTAATTCGCTAATAATTTTTCTGTATTTCTTATCAGTAGGAACGCATTTGGTCTCCGCTGTATCTATAATAGTTCCTTCTTTATCGGATGAGTTTTTTTACCGTAAGGAAAATAACAGGGCATATTAGGTAAATGAAATATAAGGTATAGGAAGTTTAATTTGTTTTTTTTTTCCAAACCGTCATCGACGCCCGCGCCAGTCAGAGATTGATATGTGTTTGTCGAGATTCGTAATTATCTCCAAGTTTACTTTATTTATTCAATGTAATGATATAATTATGTATGTAAAACGCGGTCGCCGAATGACACAATTATTTAACGCTTTATTCGATAATAGTTTTGAAAAAAGAATGAAACTACATGCCAAAACCTTCTATTTCACAACAAATTCATGCCATGCCTGTTCAACAGTTCCATGCCTTGGCTGTTCGCATTATGAATGATTCTATCTGAAAACGCCGAACATTCATCCATAGTTCGCTGCGTGACCTTGAGAGAACGGAAAGAAACAAAGGAATACACTTAGTTACCTACATATTACCCTTACATAGACCTGAAAATGATTACCCAGTCGGGTAATAAAACAAACTCTTAAAAATTGGACGTCAATTTTATTAAACATGTTATATCTACAACAATTTTGTTATTGATCTCACAGTTGAGCAGTTCATTAGGCCGACAACAATTAAGATAGATTCAGTGTAGCTACTTTACAGAAAAAGAAATTAGCCTAGTCAATTTTATATCTGCTTTTATACAAAATACAAAGATCATAGACAGTCGCTGTCTTCTTGAAAATGTGTGTTTGTGTGGTTCCCGTACACATTAAGCCTACAGACTTTTTATAAACCAGTATCCCAAGACCGACACTTAGTAACGACACATATTAATAAACCGTTCTCAAGATTGAGATGACCTTAAGTTGACGCTTGAGAATCTGTTGCATATTAAAACAGTATCAAAAACAAATTAAACTGAGACGTAATCTCAATCTCAAGATCGATTTATTAATACGGCCCTTAGCCCTGGCCTGGCGTTCACGGGCAAGTTTAGTAGCCGCGAGAACAATATCCTTGCGGCCAACTCAAAATGACCAGTAGTTGCAAATAAAGTTGCTCCATTCGTGCCTGATCCGCAAATTGACTTGTTCCAACCAATGGCAAGCGTTTGCGTCACAATCAACCATCAATCAGTTCACACGTCAGTGGGCGCATGACGGACATCAGGGCAGTACTCGCGTAGCACGCGACTCCTCTCGTGCTGGGCGCAGAAGAGGCGCGCGGGGGGGCGTCAGGCTGGCCCGCGGGTGCGAGGGACGTCCAGCCGCGTTGGTACAGTCAGCGACGTCTCCGCAAAGCGAACACCCAGGCGAGGACGTACGGCGCCATTCTATACGGAAAAAATTGAAAGGTTTATAAAGGAGGCTGGTAGTTTGGAGCATGCGGGTCACCTGATGGAAAGCAATCACCGCCGCCCATGGAGTGTATATAATCTATGAAAGAGATTTATGTATCAATCAGTGCATTTTGAGTTGTTTTACTTGTGTGTTTTTGTGTCCGAATCCATAACAAATTGTTATAATTGCCGTTATATAATATCTATTTAGTTTGATAAGTAAAATGGGTAACTGAAAATAGATATAAGTATATGTATGTAATAGACGTTTTACTATCTAACTAATTGTATAAATGCGAAAGTTTGGACGTTTGTTTGTTTGTTAAAATTTGATTTGGGTAGAATAAACCCAGGATTAAGATATAGGATACTTTTTATACCGACAAAGTGAGTAGATCCCGCAGGATAAACAAATTAAACATATCCGCGATAAAGCTATTCCAGGAAGGCGAAGCCGATGCGGAAGGCTAATTATACTATAAAATATAGGTAAGGTAGGTGCAATGTTTTTTTGAAAAATAAATAAACTAAACTAAAAAAAAAACTAAACTAAATGTTCAGTAGTATGTTTCTCTTCTTTTATTATGTTCCTAATTGAGCAAGGTGTTGGGAGAAGATAAATGGCAGCTGTGATCTGATCGAGGGTTTATTGTAGGAATAATGTAGGAGAAATTTCATTGTAGAAATAAGCAGAACCTGTTGTGTCGTTTCTATTATGTTGTATCTGTATGTCTTTTTTTCTTGTGTGCAATAAATGATAAATAAATAAAAATAAATAAATGTTGCACCGATTGGAAGAGAAAGCAAAACTGGCCGCGCGCCAGTATATATACAGGGCGTCCCAAAGTTATGGGACATGAAGGGGAAGTACCTTAAATATTGTAGATAGTGAATTTTGCTCAAAGAAGACTTTATGTTATTTTTAAAAGTTAGTAATTCTGCATTCATAGATTTTCTAAAAATTACTTGCTTCGGCTGGGAATCGAACCGACTTAAATGTGAAAAAAAAAACACCCTACTTTTATGATGCCAATCAAAAGAATAGCTAAAAAATAATAACTCTGCCTAAGTAACAATGGGCTTTGGGGGTCCAATGTTGCTCACGTCCGTAGGCTGTACCCTCGAGACCCTACACGTGGCCCCTGGGTGGTGCTAAACGAGCAACACACCTGGTGGTAGGCTTCGGCCGCGGCTAGTTACCACCCTTCAGGCAAAGCCAAACCGCCAAGCGACACGTCGTGTTCCGGTTTGATGCCTGAAGCAGCCAAACAGAGAACGGGTCTGAACAGTTGCGCTACTTCAGTCGACCGGTCCGGATATTGCGGTGCTGCTGCGCTGGTCGTCTCGTCGCGGAGGGTAGCGGGATCCGAAGCACGGTTTTCCGCTGGCCGACCGCAGTTAGTAGGGGGCCCAATTAGTAGCCCAGCCAGCTATGAAAGGCTGCCCCGCCAACTCGCGAAAAATCCCGAAATGCTCCATTGTGCCGGTTGGCGACCGGATGAGAGGACCCAATGGCCATTTCGGGGGGGTTCGGGCGTCCCCGCAGTCTCCAGACGAGTCCACCATCGGTGTAGCGGTCCCGTTTACGTCTATGGGTCATTGAAGTGGCGCCTCGTTCAACTGCCGTTCTCTGCCTATTCACACCGTCATAAAACAATCGAATATGAAAAGGAATAATAAGAAAATGAGGTTTGCACAGCGGAAGCACGTCCTCTCACTTAAAGTGCACCTCTGCAATATTCGAGGATTGCACTCCAATCTCGATCCAGTCCACCACCACCTTGAGACTAGTAAACCTCATTTGCTTTTCCTAACGGAGACACAGATAGGATGTCCGACTGACGCAGCATACCTCAATTACCCAGGTTATTCCCTGGAGCACAATTTTAAACCCCACGCTGGAGTCTGTGTGTATGCTCGCGATGACATCTGCTGTCGGCGTCTCCGGAATCTTGAGGATCCCAGT
The DNA here is from genome assembly GCA_949316235.1 of Oegoconia quadripuncta. Lineage (NCBI taxonomy): Eukaryota > Metazoa > Arthropoda > Insecta > Lepidoptera > Autostichidae > Oegoconia > Oegoconia quadripuncta. The sequence continues at coordinate 2,420,069 of OX438748.1, forward strand.
TTTTCTGTTGTATGGATACTTGTGGATACCGGAATAGAGAAGATTCTCTATGCTGGGGTTTACAGGTCGCACAGCGGTGATCTGGAGACAACCAAGCTGGTCGACTACCTTAGCCTCACAGCAGATGCCGCGCAACAAAGGTATCCCACTGCGCAATTGGTTTTTCTGGGGGACTTCAATGCCCACCACCAAGATTGGTTGTACCCGTACCAGAAAACCGACCATGCTGGGAGGGAAGTGTTTAAACTTGCATTGTCGCAAAACCTCACTCAGCTGGTAAACCAACCTACGCGTATACCCGATGTTGCCGGCCACACTCCCAATTGCTTGGATCTTCTGCTGACAACCGATCCGGACAGATACCTGGTGTCGATTTCATCACCATTGGGGACATCTGACCACTGTCTGGTGAAGTCTGTATCTAACTACTCTCCGCCTGAACTAAGTTCCAAAGGTACCAGGCGAGTATGGAGATACAAGTCAGCAGATTGGGATGAGATGCGTAATTTCTTTGCATCTTATCCTTGGCGGCAGGCATGTTTTTCTTCTGACGATCCGTCGAGCTGCGCGATAGCCATTACCGATGTTTTGCGTCAGGGGATGGAATATTTTATTCCTTTCTCTGACGTATCTCTCGGTGGCAAAGCACGCCCATGGTTTAACGCAGATTGTGCTCATGCCGAAGTAGCGAAGCAATCTGCGTATTTGGCCTGGGCTACTGCTCGCTCGCAAAAAGCACCGGATGTCCATCTGTTGAAAACTGCCTATAATAAAGTCGCCAAATCCTACAAGAAGGTATTGCGTAAGGCACGTTTCGACCACATTGGCAAGATAGGAATCAGACTCGCCTCTTACCCTTCTGGTAGCAAGGCTTTCTGGTCCCTAGCTAAATCGGTCGAATCGAATTTTTGTCGACCAACGCTACCGCCTCTGCTGAAACCTGACGGAACACTTGCGCATACTGCGATAGAGAAAGCAGATTTATTTGCGTCCCTCTTCGCCGACAATTCCCGTCTAGATACTGTGAACCAAGCTCCGCCAGTTACCCCTTGCTGCGATTCTGTGATGGCAGAGGTACATATTCGCCAAAGGCAGGTGCTTAAGACACTTCGCACTCTAGACGTGAATAAGGCAAGTGGTCCCGATGGAATTCCAGCCATTGTTTTAAGGCGTTGCGCTCCTGAGTTGTCTCCAATCTTGACACGCCTGTTCCGTCTGTCTTTAAAAACGGGTCAAGTTCCTAAGTGCTGGAAGCTTGCTAACGTGCAACCAGTGCCTAAAAAGGGTAGTCGGGCGGACCCTGTCAACTACAGACCCATCGCAATAACCTCCATACTTTGTAAAGTTATGGAGCGTATATTGAATGACCAGCTACTAACATACCTGGAAGATTGCGAGTTGCTCAGTGATCGGCAATACGGCTTTCGACGAAACCGATCTACTGGCGATCTTTTGGTATATACCACTCACTGCTGGGGTGAAGCCATAGAGAAACATGGCGAGGCTCTTGCCGTTTCTCTCGACATCTCTAAGGCTTTTGACAGGGTCTGGCATGCCGGTCTCTTAAGCAAGCTCCCTTCATATGGAATTTCCTCTGCACTGTGTACTTGGATATCTGATTTTCTGAGCGAACGGTCAATCCAGGTAGTCATTGATGGCTGCTCATCTGACCTATTGGCTATTGATGCCGGGGTACCTCAAGGGTCAGTTCTCTCCGCAACTCTCTTTCTATTGCATATCAACGATCTGCTTGCACCTGGAACATCTGGGTATGCAGACGATACCACTATCACGGAGAGATATACGTCCAGTGCACAGTCCAGAGGTGAAGACATCCGATCACACAGGAAGTCCATGGTTGAGCGCACAAATTTGGCACTAAAGGCAGTATCCGATTGGGGTACCGCCAACCTCGTCAAATTCAATGCTACCAAAACACAGGCGTGTCTGTTCACCAGCAAACGGAGTCCATTTCACCTGACTCCAACTTTCCGGGATGTATCCCTACCAATCTCTGACCATCTCAATCTTTTGGGTTTGGAGCTAACCTCCAACCTAAATTTTGGGCGCTCCATAGAACGAAATGCTAAAACAGCAGCTAAGAAGCTTGGCATTCTTCTCAAGGTCAGGCGATATTTCATGCCGAAACAGCTTTTGGTACTTTACCAGGCTCAGGTTCGCTCGTGCATGGAATACTGCTGTCACCTTTGGGATGGTTCAGCCAAGTACCAGCTGGCTGCACTCGATTCTGTGGAACGACGTGCCAAAAGACTCATTGGTGACCATTCGATCACTGCTAAATTGCAGAGCCTCGAACACCGTCGCAAGGTCGCCTGTCTCTCGGTCTTTTACAGGATACATTTCGGTGAGTGTGCGTTGGAATTACACAATCTTATTCCACCATCGCCATTCCATCTTCGGACTACTAGGCGCGGGGAGGGATTCCACCCGTATGTAGTTAACATACCGAACATTCGCACTAAGCGGTTCGATTCTTCATTCATAATGCGAACAGCCAAGGCATGGAACTCCCTTCCGGCGTCAGTCTTTCCTGAATCCTACAACCTTGGGATCTTCAAGAGCAGGGTGAATAGGCATCTACTGAGATCGCGTGCTTCATCTTCGGCCACATCATCACTTCCCATCAGGTGAGATTGTGGTCAAATGCGTATCCAGTTAACCATAAAAAAAAAAAAAAAAAAAAAAAAAAAGTAACATAGTATTTTAAAAGAAAGGAACAACATAAAATGATTGAGTCAAATTTCAAGAAAGTTATTTATTGCTAAAGTGATTTCTTCTTTTGGGGATACGTGAAAGATATGCTATACAAAAAGCGATACGAGAACGTAGGCGAGTTGCAAACAGAATTGTGCCATATCACATCGAGTGTTCACCATAAAATGATTAGAAAATCAACAGGCAGCGGGCTCATTAAAAGATTGGCGATTTGCGTAAGACAAGAGGGATCACATTTTGAGCATTTAATTAATTAATTTACAAAAAAATACCTACTTAATTGACTACGGCAGTTTCATGTATGTTTTTTATTTGATTAAAATGATTAATTTCACGTTGTTCCTTTCTTTTAAAATACTATGTTACTTAGGCAGAGTTATTATTTTTTAGCTATTCTTTCGATTGGCATCATAAAAGTAGGGTGTTTTATTTTTCACATTTGAGTCGGTTCGATTCCCAGCCGAAGCAAATAATTTTTAGAAAATCTATGAATGCAGAATTACTAACTTTTAAAAATAACATAAAGTCTTCTTTGAGCAAAATTCACTATCTACGATATTTAAGGTACTTCCCCTTCATGTCCCATAACTTTGGGACGCCCTGTATATACATTTAGATTTGCGCCATCTATCGGATTGTCCCCGTGAGAAAGGTACACTTGTATTGACGTGAATAAATCGATTAGTGGTGGGTTCACGGGTTCGCCGATAGATGGCGCCAGTCTTTACATTTTTGTGCCGATAGCGTCAGGCGAGATTCTATACTGAACACAAGGTAGTTGTTTGTGTGTCAGGCATGTGCCAGGTAATCAATAACCTCGATGCATCGGACTACGCATTAGGGCCAGCAGTCAGACCGCCTAATTCAATTGCTTTGGAAATTGTTATCGTTTATTACGTCAATGCTCCATCCATCCTTGTCATATCATAACACGATGACAATGACGGACAGCATTACTATCGCTATAGCTTTGAGTTAGGTGGTAGAGCCCCAGGCCACATGATACGGTGCGGTGCCGCTCCGTCGTTGATATACGTAGTTTATTGCTGTGTAAAGTCGCTTACTAAAGTTGGTGAAACCATTGCGGGCGGCAATGAACTACACATATCGACGACGCGCCGCCGCAACGCACCGTGTGGCACAAGGTTTACTGAGATACGTCCGGACAAAGACTGGACACACACACACACAGCGCCGTCAGACAGAACACCCCTCGTTTTTCGTAAAGGTTTAAAATCGCCTTTCCCTAAGAAATTACTTGTATTACCGCTTCAATGTTCTGTGGTGGGTGACATCCTGTGCAGATCGAATATTATTTATTCAGGTCCGTTAACCCCAGACAGTCGTATAAAAGAGGGTAACTCTATGCCAATTTTCATTTGTTATGCACACCTTCATAGCTAATTTAAATTTAATGCGGAGTGTAGGTGTACCTACACCTATTAAATTACAAGTAAACTCCGTTTTTAACCACCTCCATGGCTCAATGTAAACAACATAGGGTTTACGAGTTGGAGGTCACGGGTTCGATCTCTAGCTGGGTACATGTTTACTATTCGGTTTGGTTGGAGGTAGGGAATTTTAAATGTCCGCCTGGATAGCTACCACCATCTTATCTAAAAGTCTGCCACCAAACATTTATGTGTTCCGCTTGTCAGAAATAAGACAGTGTCCCAAATAAGATGGGGATTCCAGGTCAGTACGCTTTCATCTTCGGCCTCATCTTCACTTAACATCAGGTGTAATTAAAATCAAGTGCTACCCGTTACGCATAAATTTTTTTAAAAAAATTGTTGTATAAAGTGTCACTGTCAGACCAGCCATTCTGACGCTAACCTCTCTTATCCTCATAACGCGACAGAAGTAATTAGTTGATCAAATCATACTCAAATCAGAATCGGTAAGCATCTTCAACATTCTGATTTGCGGTGTGAGGCCTCCCCTTGTGAGGGGGGGGGGGGGGGGCTGAGCCGCTTATGCGTTCCCAGTTCCTCCCTACTGCCGAAGAAGGTTGCCGCGGAGTTTTAAGAGTCCCACATAAACCGTCTCGCCGCCCCCAGGCGAGCGGTACGCATAAGGCGTTACCCGCGTCAAAAAACAAGGCATCTTCAACATGATGTGTGATGAAATGTGTTGGGGTTTCCGGGTCAGTACGCTTCCATCTTCGACCTCATCTTCACTTAACATCAGGTGTGATTGAGGTCAAGTACCAACCCGTCATGCAATAAAAAAAAAAAAAAATGATACATATCTTTGGAAATGGCGTTCATTCAATTTACGTATCAGAAATCACTAAAGCTTCAGAAAGTATTGGACTGCTGGGACTGTATGAGGCAATATTGCTTTGAATGAAACACTTCTGACTTCCGAGTGATTGTTCCGCGAACACAAATGTGAGTGAATCAGATTCCGATGTCAATATCAAACGGCTAGATGATATTGGTACTTACTTTTGAAGGCGTCACGAGTGGGGTCTCCATGTTGAGGTTCTTATTCTTTATAGAACTGGAGCCTGAGTTGCCTGAAACAAAACAAAAGTGCGTAGGTATACAGTCGGCCACATAGATCAAGGATTATTATTATTAATATTTTATTGCAAGTATATGTAGATAAGCGTTTATTTGCATATATGCACCGACATATCGTTTACATATGACAGATCCAACTAAAACAATAAAACACAAGTACAGAAACGTCAAATATTAATATTATTATGTCACCAGCAAAGTGTAATTTAGTTATTGTACTTAACTAGGTTATTCTATACAATACCAAGTTCATCTAGGCAATGTATTCCTTCCTTCCTCACCTATGAAATTGGCGTTTTGTATGAAGAATTTCATTAAGACTGTTTTCTCGATATAAATATTTTTGTTTTTTTTTTTTGGGAACGGCAAATCCAAATTTAGCTAAACTTTGTGTGTATTATCGGATAACATTAAGTTAGTATGGGCAGCGTTAATTTTTAAAATTAACCGCTTTATAAAAGTTTCTGCGAATCTAAGAAATGATTATGGGAAGCACATGAAAAGAGCTCTGTTCAAATTTTTTTTATTATGTGATTTAGCCCACAAATTAAAAAATATTTCATGTGAAACCTTGAAATAATATTCCATTTTCTAAATAAAAAACAAATTTGGATATGGCTTTGAAAATCGCAGGAATTGGTACATATGATTAACGAAGAAAAAAAACTCCAATTTCATAGGTAAAGACCCAGTATTTTATCTATCGTTAAGCATTACATACTCTGCCTCGGTAATGTATGAAATACTTAGGAATTGTATAGAATTATGACATTACCTAGGAGATCAGGTAAAGTATGAAATGATATAAATAACACACTTTCACCAGAGCTACAACCATAGCGAATTCATTAAAATCGGTGAAGGACACTTCGCGAGATTCACTTGTCAGCAAAATCAGACGCTGCTGATTAGGTTTGTTAGGTCTTTATTTGTTACAATTCAGAATAACTATGACGGCTGTTCATTCGGTATTCTACAGAATGTCTAGTTAGTGTGAAATAAATGATATCTTATATATTGCCTGAACGTTTTAGTCGTTCTATGAAAAACCCATAGAATACCGGATTATATGTATAGTTTGTGATAACACATACATTATATAAACAACGATTTTTAAAAAAAAATTATGCACAACGAGTTGGTAGGTACTTGACCTCAATCACACCTGATGTTAAGTAAAGATGAGGTCGAAGGTGGAAGCGTACTGACCCGGAAACCTCAACACATTTGGAGGACTGGCTATCTTATCTCTGACAACCCAACATTGCTGCTTGACGACAGATTTAGATAAAATGGTGGTAGCTAGCCAGGCGGACATTAAAATGCCCTACCACCAACCAAATTGAGTACTTAAACATGTACCCCGCTGGGGATCGAACCCGCGACATCCGACAAACCCAATGTTGTTTATCTCTTTGGTATAGCGGTTAGAGACACTGACCATTATGACAAGAAGTCGCGGGTTCGAATCCCGCTAGTGGCATATGTAAACAAACATGCATTAGTGTAATTTATCAACCATCTGGAAATACAAGTCTAATAGTTTAGTGTGTAAATAATTAGATGGCGCTGCGTGTGAGTTCGAGTATATTTATTTATTTTTAGGACAGAAAACATTTCTAACCTCCAATAGGGTTCGCTAGAAGAGATCTCTTTACAGATCAGCTCACTTTTGTACATATTTTCTGACTATAATCTGCTTGTATTTCTTGTGCAATAAAGAATAAAGAAAGAAAATAATATACACAAAATCGGGCGAGCTTATCCCTCTTATATCATGGTTCATTCATGTTAAAATCAATGTTTTGTCCACGGCCATTTTCGGCACACGAAAAATGCTTGTGTCAAGTTGACGATAATTATTTAAAAAAAAAATCTCTTTTGTTTTTCTCACTATTCACTTTTTACGTCTAGATTGTATAATGATTATTATTTAATACTGACTTTCCACCTAATTATTTTTTTAAGAGAATTGTAATGAAAAATGAGAATCTGTAACTTGCATGACTTTGGCTTGTAAATTTTGTGTAATATTTTCTAAAATGATGCTGTTGATTCTGTATTATCCATAAAAAAAAAATAAAAAAAAGAATGTAAGCATTAATTATTTCGAATTTCACTAACTGGACGAACGTGTGTCCAAATCCGTGTGTCCACTTTATGACTAACCCCAATCACGGCTTCTCGCAAACAACTTTTGAAAATAAAAAGCACTTTCCAAATTGGTTCCGCCGTTTTCGCAATATAAAGCCACAGACAGACATAAGCCTAAACTCATAACACCTCTTAGTGTCGAGGGTTACAAATAAAATGTTTTTTTTTATATAATAAAAGTTGCTATTCAAAATATTTAAAAGGTACCTTCCTGTCATGTTAAAATTGGGACTTTCCGTATAATATGGAAGATGTATTTATAACTCAGTTAACGTTCGAACCCACATCTCACAAACATGACTGACACGACCGCGACGGACGGGTACATGTTTTATAAGAGTATATTATTATATATATTTTTTTTTTTTTTATGCATAACGGGTTGGTACTTGACCTCAATCACACCTGATGTTAAGTGAAGATGAGGTCGAAGATGGAAGCGTACTGACCCGGAAACCCCAACACATTTGGGGGACTGGCTATCTTATCTCTGACAACCGGAACACGACAATGCTATTAACATTGCTGCTTGGCGGCAGATTTAGATAAGATGGTGGTAGCTAGCCAGGCGGACATTTAAAATGCCCTACCACCAACCAAACCGAGTACTTAAATATGTACCCCGCTGGGGATCGAACCCGCGACCTCCGAATCGTAAACCCAATGTTGTTTACATTGAGCCACGGAGGCGGTTAATATATGGAGTAAATCGATAAAAATGATTTGGGTATTTAAGTCCATAAATTCCATTCGTGTGCTAGACATTATAGACATACAAACAATGCCATTCAGCAATTTTAATAATATCAAATTGTGCTCTAAGGCCCGTATTAATAAACCAATCTCAATACAAGTCTTGAGACTGTATCAACCGAGATGCATCTTAAGCAATTGACGCTATCTCAAGCTCCGTGCTAATTTATAAACCAATCTTGAGGTCTACTCAGCTGAGATCAATTCTCAAGTATTCGCCTCAGCGGCGAATGAATGATAGTCTTGTCATTTATAAATACGAGCACCTCTCAAGTGAGTACTGCTTGAGTAAGCACTTGCGTTTCAGGTCTCAAGTTAGGTTTATTAATCAACACGTTTACTTGAGACTGGTCCCAAGACTGTTCTCAATCTTGAGAATACTGGCCTAAGAGTGCCTAATGGAAAAAATTCGTACGCTGTAATTTAAGGGTTATTTAGTTTATTTAGGGTTATTTAGTTTATTTAGGGCTAAGCCCCGTCCCCACTAAAACGCTTAAATACACTATCCAATTTGTAGGAAATCTAATTAGGAACACTCTACTTAAGAAATCGGAAGATAGGAAGGGCTTATTACACTGAATGATGATGCTTCCGACCGATTTCGGCCATGGCGACCACTTCAACTACTAATCGGTTTGGCGCTGGTGCGCTCAAAGATTGCTAATGTTAGCAATCGGCTATGTAGCCGATCTTTACGGTGAACTGCCGTGCGTAATGTGGGCACGTAAGCACACCTTCCCTTCCACGTAGTGATAATGAATGACAGCTGGTGGACAGGTTTTCAGCTCGTTTCGCGATTTCGAGGAGCAGCGTAAAGCTGACCTCGAGCTTTACGCTGCTCCTCGAAATCGCTTACTCTCCTATGCTTTCCAACAAATTTTATTTCGATAGAGAGACACACGCCTACTTTCTTTCGCACATTATTTTATGTATCTAGTTATTTAAGTTACATTACATACCTTTTGTAATAATTAATAACGCGGGTCAGTGACCTCATTTGCACTACACACAAACCGTTACAGGTTTGTGTTAGCCCGTCCTATATTCCGATTTCTTAAGTAGAGTGTTCCTAATTAGATTTCCTACAAATAGGATAGTGTATTAAGCGTTTTAGTGGGGACGGGGCTTAAAGCTAAATAAACAAATAACCCTTAAATTACAGCGGCACGAATTTTTTCCATTAGGCACTCTTAGGCCCGTATTAATAAACCATTCTCAAGATTGAGAACAGTCTTGGGACCAGTCTCAAGTAAACGTGTTGATTAATAAACCTAACTTGAGACCTGAAACGCAAGTGCTTGCTCAAGCAGTACTCACTTGAGAAGTGCTCGTATTTATAAATGACAAGACTATCATTCATTCGCCGCTGAGGCGAATACTTGAGAATTGATCTCAGCTGAGTAGACCTCAAGTTTTCATAGGCGTCTTATAGTGAAGATTGTTCAAATAATGTTCTATGGATAAATAAACCAAAAAAAAATGCACTAGCCTGCGCCATTCAGGACGTTGTGCTGCCACACCTTCCCATCGAGATGGTTCAATGTTACATCTTTTTTTTATTTTATTGCATCTTATTACACCATGCTAAATGCAGAGACTAATTCGGCATACATTGCTGGTTGAAGTAAAGATATTCGAAGTAAGCTCTGCAGCCTATGCAGTCAAAAAAATTAGACAAATATCGGACGTAAATACTGCTAGATTAGTATATTTTAGTTATGTCCATAGCCTGATGTCTTACGGTATCTTGCTGTGGGGAAATGCCGCGGATATAAATACAATCTTTGTTTTACAAAAACGAGCCGTTCGCGCAATTTATCAATTGAGACCTGCAGTGTCACTTAGAGACAGATTTAAAGAGTATAATATTCTAACCTTATCGTCATAGTGCATTTTTGAAAATCTAATATATGTCAAAAAATTATAGCATCATTTAGGAAAAAATAGTGATAAACATGATGTCAATACAAGAAATAAAGATAAACTTACAGGTCACATAAGTCGCCTCCGCAAAGTCAGTAATTCATTCAAAGGGTTATGTATACGCTTTTTAATAAGGTTCCTGTTGATATACAAAATATTCCTTTCAATAAATTTAAAGATACTATAAAACAGAAACTTATTAAGATAGCATATTATAAAATATCAGATTATTTAGATGATAAACATTCATGGACATGATCAGCCCGTTCGCGTAACTAGGCTATTTCACAATTAATAATGAAATATTATAATATAAAATAATAATTAATAATTTTGTAACATAAACCTTTTTTTAAAAAAAGAGCAACCTCTCGAGTTTCTTGCTTGTCCTTATCAGGGGAAAATTGGCTTTTGAACAAGCAGTAGCTTAAAAAATGTAAAATCTGACTATTTTAAGTGTACCCTATGTACCTAAAAAATAAAGCATTTTTTGATTTTGATTTTGTAAAAAACTAAGCCCCCAGCAATATATGCCAAATTAGTCTCTGCATTTAGGACGGAAGTAGTGCGGTCGGGGTCTTCTAATCCACTAAATCGATATCTAATTGTTCTAACTTCGATTACACCTGCTAATTGGATTTCCTGAGCGACTCGTGTCCCCGGCAATATTGCCAAAACTGGTCTTTCAGAGCTAAATTTAGCTTTTAATTTAAAATTTCGCATTTAGCTTTTCTTTATGCACAACTGGTTAGCAATTGACCTCAATTACACTGATGTTAAGTGAAGATGAGGCCGAAGGTGGAAGCGTACTGACCCGGACCCCATCTTATTTCGGGAACTGGCTATCTTATCTCGGACAAGGATTTGCATTAATTCTGTTACATTTTGTATACACCGGATGAGTTTTATTACCGTAAGGAAAAAATAGGGCATATCATAAGAAGAAATAGAAGTTATTGGCGTATGAAGTATTTGATATCTTCGATAGCTCAGTTATGTGACAGAGAAATGCGGAATGCAGCATTCACCGGTAGCCTGGTTTTTCTGGGGACCCCCGGGGGTGCATCCACGAGCGGTTCAGGAGAATCCTTCCCTATTGGCACTATCGGAATTTTGTGTGAAGATTTTGGTTATGCCGTATGGCGGATTTGAATTGATTTTTGTGTTTAGAATTGGAGCACGGATCACAGGCGCACAGTCAGCGCCATATTTTATTTCGAACTCATTTTAAACGGTTGAATTACGCCGCAAGGTGGCGTGGCAAGCAATTCTCTGTTTGAAAATAATGAATTCAAATAGAAACGAATTTTGAATAGAAAAACACAGGATATCTTCTATATTGATGCTTTCTACAATACCGAACAGGTAAAATAAAATAAAATAAAAATAGCCTTTATTCGCTGATCTATTATTGAGATTTCTTATTATTATTGTTTATAATATTATTTTCAACACACTTGCTCGTAAGTTTGTTCTTATTACACCGCCTTTAGGCTCATAATCTATGATATTAAACACGCGTGCTTTTTCATTATATTACAGCACAAGTGCTATAATAACAACCTGACTAAGTTAAACATGTCTCTCATTGCAAGTTAGGTGTATGAAGACAAAGCCTTTCGTATTTAGTCGGGTATTAATGTTTATTTTTTTCGGTTTTCATGTGGCAAAATGCTACATAATGAAGGAAACAGAAAATGTGTTTTCTAAATTGTGATGATAAATGAATATTGAAATTTACTGATATACCTAGCCTTAATTCACTTACATAAGTTACAAAAACAAACTACTACTTTTTCACTTTTAATATTGGCTGTTGGTCGATGTAGTTCGCGCCATTTTCCATGCGCGCGCATAGATATCGCGCGTCAAGAAAAAAAAAAGCAACGTTTTTCGTAAATATTTGTTGGTTACGACGAAGTTTTAGTTACTTTGAGCTAGAATATTATCGAAAATGTTTACTTCAAGTGAAGAAAATGAACCTAACCAAAATTTGACGCCGCCGGATATACTTAACGAGGCAAGAAATGCGAGTGATAGCCTTTTACCATCAAAATCAAGTGAGAAGTACTTAGCGGCATATGAAACTTTTGTACAATGGAAAAAGCAGCAAGAACGCACACTCTTTCTCCGAAAATATTAGTTCATCGCCAACTTTCACCCAAGATACTGAAATAATTAATAATACCAATACTATAATACAAACTGTTCAAATACCAACAAAAACTGTTAATTACCGTTTTGAAAATTGTACTAATTGTTTTAATAATTAAAATTGTGTTAATACCTACATGAGTTTTGTTTTCTTCCTCTCAAGTGTGTTGAAAAACGTCGTATGAAACGCGTGTGCCTGATCATTACCAACTCGGCTATCTTATTGCGCGCTCGCTTGCAGCTCGCGCGCACAATATCGCCTCGTTTGTAATGATCACCATAGCACACTTGTATCATAATGTACTATTGTCGACATCGGCCACCTCTAGTTCAGGCTGTCCTACGACATAGGCCTCCTCCAGATGTCGCCATTGGCAACGGTCTTTGGAAGTTCTGCGCCACCCCTTTGGCAGGTCATCTTCCCATCTTTTACTAGGTCTTCCATTTCGCCTTCTCTTGTCTCTGGGGTACCACTCGGTGATTATTTTGGTCCATTTGTCTTTGTCTGTCCTCATCCGAACAGGTAGTTTATTTTATTTTTTCAAAAAGGCACGCGCCTTCCTAAGTTTGATATGCGACGGGCGTGATTCGTAGGTTTCCTATCATCCGAAATTTATTTGGAACTCAAATTTTCTCACAAGTTTTCTTTATTTCTTATTCTTCTTATTTTTGAGGATGGCAACCAGTCAACCTCATTGTCGAGGGACATTACTGCCAGTTTCGAGTGAAAATTTTTATTTATCTTATTTCTTCAGTTTATAGGTCAGTCTCAATCAAAACAAGTAATTCGTCGTATACAGAGTCTAGTCACGGTCAAGTCATTCTTCAGTAAAGTGGCAGAATGCTTTACAAAAGATTTTGGCGGCTTCTTGTGGGAACCCGAAAGCTCCGTTACGCACTTTAATTTACACTTCCCTTCACCTGTACACCAACACTAACGTTTGCTGCACAATATTCTGTCATTAGAATGCACAAATTTTAAGACTTATAAAGAAAAATGCTACTTCACTCGCCGAGTTCCCGCCAAAAAGCCTTTTCTTTATTTATTTAAATTAATGATGTAATTATGTGGAATGGGATACAAACTCGACCGTCCAATGACATAATAAAAATTAGATTACCTATGCCAATACCTTCTATTTCACTTACCTAATACGCCCAATTATTTCCCTAAAGGTAAAAAACTCATCCCGTTACACCTATGTATTATAATAAATAGCTCTTCCATATAATAGGCGATGGCTTTTCGAGGCAGTTTTAAATATTCGGCCACCAAATGTTGGAACAACCTGCCGCTTCCTCTCAGACAACTTAGGCCTATTGGCACATTCAAAACAAAAATTGAAGTTGTATTTATTAAATTACTAAATTAACTTGCCCTTGGGTGGCCGAGTTGTTCCATCATAATTACCTGCGTTGACGTGGCGACAAACCAATGATATTATATTATCATACTGCTTCCTCATAATTCTGAATTACTCTTTCATATATTTATGTTATTCTATCCTTCGTCATAATTTAATTATACTCGTATATATTAAATAATGTTTAATTTTATCTATATGCAACTGTTATATTTAGTTATGTGGATGGATATGCACAACTAGTACAACTTTCCGCATCGCGTCGGAGGCTCTTGATGTTGGGCTCCTCTGAAAACCAGCGCTGTAATAATTTCTACAGCATATGCTGAGATGGAGTCCATTTTTGACATCACACTGCACTCACCGCATTTCAAAATCTGTTTCTGTATATTGTGATAATTTCCTTGTTTTAATTAATATTATTGTTGCTATAGCGTGGTGTCAAATAAATATATGTCTATGTCTATGTCTATAATTTCCCTGTCAATACTTAAATGTCAATTCGTACCATAATCAATCCGTGTCAGTCTATTAATACATAATGAGGGTTATTGCCGACAGATACGAGTGGACTAAAAAGGATGCCCACGAATTTCTGTCCCACTTTATGACCTTCTCCCCAAAAAAATGCCCCGTCCCATAAATGTTAACTACTTATTAAGTCAAGTTCACTCCCGTCTTGTATATGTACTAGCTAAATTTATAAAAGTTAACAACGTTATATTATAATTTGTCTATCATGTCTACTTCTTTGAGTTCATCGTCTATTATCTTAATTATGTGTTGAGCTGGTGGTTATGTGTCGTTCTGTTTGTCCTTTCTCCAGCTACACAAACGAGAGAAGCTTAACTTACAGCACAATCGTCAACTTTAACATTGTGAAATTCAACCCTGACATTGGCAGAATCATCGTGCACAACGATGCAGCCATAACACTAAATTGGAATTGGAATTGTGTATGTTTATATGACAGACTTGTATGTTTAGTGTATGTATATGCTATATGTAAGTATATATTTATTTGTTAAAAAGATACAGGCATTACTTATTTATTTCATAATTAAAACTTATGTACGTATTTTATTTAATATTAAATAGGTATTTATTCTATTGTATTTGAAGTATTATTATTATAGTCTTTTTGATTTTAAGCTGATTATGAACACATTTTTCTCAGTGCACGTATGTATGTCTATCCTATCGAACATGTTTTCCTTCACATTTGCAGGGTCTTGCTGGAAGAAATCTCTTTTTAGAGATAAGCTAGTGCCTTTTGTTCATCCTATATCTAGTATATATTTGACCTTTATGTGTACTCGTGTGCATTAAATTATAAATAAAAAAAATTGGAATTGAACTAAAAAGGGGCCGTCCATATATTACGTCATTCTAAATTAGGGGGGGGGGGGGGTTGGTCTGCGGATGACGGTAAATGATAGATGGGGGGGGGGGGGGGTGTTTTATAGTTTATTTTTCACATACAAAAAGATTATTTCTAAAAAGAAATTTCTTCCAGCACACCTAGTAAAATACTAGCTGCCCGCCCCGGCTTCGCCCGTGGTACTTACATGTATTATACATATAAACCTTCTTTAAGAATCAGATATTACCCGTGATCCAGAATTTAAAAGAATGGGTGAAAACTCCGTGGGAGTTATCCAAAGAAAAGTAAAAAATAAGTAGTTATATTATATCAATGATTATTGCCAAAGTAAAAATAATAAAAGGTGATTCTATAACCAAGTGTTTTAATCATATAATACCCTATTTTTCTCAAATCTGCAATGTTTTATTTTGTCAAACTAGTAATGACGTCAATTTTGGGAGAAGGGGGGGGGGTCATTAAGAAATGACGATAGGATGATTATAGGGGGGGGGGGTCTAAAATCTGAAAAAATCGATGACGTAATTTATGGACGGCCCCTTGGTGATGGACCCATTTTCCATATTTCCATTCCCCGTAGATCAGGTGGCGCTAATTTTAAGCGTCATCAACATTACCAAAGGGAATCCTAACTTTTTTCATTACACTTGATCCTGTGGATTTAATCTAATGGAATTTATTCGAGCCTACTTCAACTTGTGGAGTAGCCTTTCAGTGTTTCGTCAGTGTTTTTTTTATTTTTATCTTATTTATTTTATAAGCCATACATCATTATGATTAAGTCGGCTTAAAATTAAAACAATATTACTTAAATTACAAGTGTGACTTTAAAACAAAAAACAAATGTTATAATGCTATTCCAATCTAATGTAAACTTTAGTGTTTATTCCTGTAAAAATATAGGTGTGTAGAAGATAATGAAAATGTATTTTTTTATGAGGTATCCGTTTATGCACAGTTTTTTGGGATATAAATTACTAGCTTTCCGCCCGCGACTTTGTCCGCGTGGAAGATTCCATCAATATCGGTTCAGCAAAAAAAAAATTGCCTATAGTTAATCCAGGTCCTAATCTGTCTACGCACCAAATTTCATCCAAATCCGTCCAGCCGTATAGGCGTGAAGAGGTACCAAACATACGACATACAAACACATACAAACTCTCGCATTTATAATATTAGTTGGGATTGGAATAATTATCTATAGGTAAGGCAGTCTCTGCGTATGAGAATGAGGATTCGCGCAAGAAGTCACATAAAATATTGAATCCCAACTAATATTATAAATGCGAGAGTTTGTGTGTGTGTATGTCTGTATATATGTTTGTTACCGCTTCACGCCTATATGGCTGGACGGATTTGGATGAAATTTGGTAGGTAGACGGATTAGGACCTGAATTGACATATAGCCAATTTTTTTTGCTGAACCGATTTTGATGAAATCAGATCAAATCAAATAAAATCAAAAATATTTTATTCAATGTAGGATACAAAAATATCACTTATTGAAAGTCAACATGTTATTTTTTTTTAAACTACAAGTACAAGGTGTTATGGTTAGGGAGAAGAAGCGACAAGAAACTCCGCAACAACACATCTTTTCAATTAGTTTCCATCTTTACAATAATATTACATTTTATATTACATATTACAAAACAATAGCAATTAACATAACGACCAGCTAACACCAGACCTCCTTATCGCCTAAATAATCATCTATCCTGTAATAACCCTTCTTACACAGAGTTTCTTTAATGTGGCGTTTAAATTTCTGCTCTGTTAAACTCAATACATGTTCTGGTATTTTATTGTAAAAGCGTATGCTGTGTCCCACAAAGGATGTGCTAACCTTGCTAATTAAAACCTTGCTATAAAATTGCTAATCTTCGCGGACAAAGTCGCGGGCGGAAAGCTAGTAACTCATAAACTACAGTGGAACAATTTTTTTTCCTTTGGGCACTATTTGTCAATATTTCAGTACAGTTTTTTCGCATTGTCAAAATACCTGAATTCCTATCTGTATCACGCACGTATTGCGTCTTGAATTTTACAAAATATTATTATTGGCAAAACAACTTTCATTCCGACTGTACCATTTTTCCGCTACACGTGCGGCAAATACCTAACAATACATTTTACGCCGCCCAAAAATAAACTATAACAATAAATATTTTCACCAAATAAAAATATAATACAATTTGTAAAGAAGCCTATAAGCGAAGGGAAGCCCGATACATATAAAATCCAAAAGGAAGGAAATTAAATGTGGGCGGCCATGTTTCTAAGGCCCGTATTAATAAATCGTTCACAAGATTGAGAACAGTTTTGTGATCGGTCTCAAGTAAACGTGTTGATTAATAAACCTAACTTGAGACCTGAAAAGCACGTGCACACTCAAGCAGTACTCACTTGAGAGGTGCGCGTATTAATAAACGAAACTCAAGACTATTCATTCATTCGCCGCTGAGGCGAATACTTGAGAAGTGATCTCAGCTGAGTAGACCTCAAGATAGGTTTATAAATAAGCACGGAGCTTGAGGTAGCGTCAACTGCAAACTTCAAACTTCAAGCATTTATTTCAACGTAAGATACATGATATCATTTGTTGAATGTCAATTTATTTAAAAGACATCCGCATTTTTGGGCCAGTGTTTTGTCACCTAATAAAAGGTACACCTAAAAAAAGCCGGTACTAAAGACTATCAACTTAGCTATTCAAAAGAATTTTTGGAACCTTAGTATAGTTATAAGAAATATTTGAAAATATCGCTCTCAGAAAACATTTTGGCTCACAAACTATACAAAAACTAAATTCTTTCCAAAAAAAAAAAATAGACAAGTGACAACTGACATTTTTGACTGTGAGGTTATAATTTAAGTAGGGATAACCATGGACGTAACAATCAAACTGTTACGTCCATGGGGATAACAGCAACAGCGAGCGAGCGACGGACGACTCTGAAAAGAAAAAACAATTTTTCTTTGGCCTAGCATCTTGTTTCCATGCGTGAGAATGCATGTGGTTAATGTTGCCAGTATATAATTTCAAAGTTCCCCAAACCATATTTCAAACCTCTTTTGTTCTTTTCTAAAGTCCTTTAAAAATATATGTGTTAGGTTTTTAGCACGTCTGATACTAAGAGTTTAAGACTATATTTATTAATTGAAGTGACAACAAACTGGCCCAAAGATGTATGGATCTGTGCTGTTCTCCTTTATTTAAATATATTGGAAATAAAAATAGGGCTAAGCATTTTTCAGTCAGTCAGTATGTTCAAGCTACCACCGCTTCGGAAAGCCTGCTTAAGACGCATCTCGGTTGATACAGCCTCAAGACTTGTATTGAGATGGGTTTATTAATCCGGGCCTTAGAATACCTACAATCGATTACAGACAGCTACTTCACACACAGTTTATCAGTAGTAGTCCAATGTTGGACAGCCCTCTCCCAAAGCGCGACTATCGTTCCCAAACACATAAAATTTTAAGAAGGTGACTAAGGTTAGCCTCGGTGGCCCAGCGGTTAAGACGCGGTCTTTCAATTTGGGAAATCCCGGTTCGATTCCCAGACAGGCAATGTACCAATGAGTTTTTTAATTTAATTTAATTACTTATGTGCATTTATCCGACTGTTCTTGAACGGTGAAGGAATACATCGTGAGCAAACTTGCATGCCTGAGAAATAAAAATTCTAAGGCATGTGAAGTCCCCAACCCGCATTGGGCTAGCGTGGTGGACTATGGCCCATACTCCCTCAATATACGAGGGAAGGCCTATATCCCCGCAGTGGGATGTTTACGGGCTGCTGATGATGATGAAGTAATTTTAATGTACCTAATTAAAGTAAATTCTAATAGGACAATTTTTACTATGGAGCTGAAGATGGTAGGTTATTATTTTATAAAAGAAAACAGAGGACTCTAACAGAACAAGTAGTAAACAAAGGTGCTGGGCAGGATAAATATTAATTAATTAAAGTGTGTTGGTGTCGGTCGATAGGGACGAAAATGCGAGTGGATTCTGATAAGTCTTAGGTACAACTTTATAAAATTTCAATAAGCTCAATACACTGGCAGAGATCTAGTTATTAATTCTGTTGAACATACATGACGTGAAGTAAATCTTCAAAAAAGATTAAGTAGTTTATACTCAATGTATATAACGAAATTGAAAAGAAAAATATAACAATAATCAACCAACTTATGTATTTGCGTGTGAAAAAGCTCATAGAAGCAATAAATGAAACCAAAAAATAACTTTGTATGTTAATGTGCACATCTGACTACGAAACTCTAATACGCGTGAGTCGATACTTGGCCGGTTATTTCTTCCACTTCCACTTCCACTACAGGAATATAGGCCATATTCCTGTAGTGGAATGTTTACGGGCTGATGATGATGACTATGGTTTGTTTAGTGAAAGTCAAAGATGCTTTATTTTATAGGTACACAGAGTACACTTAAAATAGTCAATTTAACATTTTTTAATCTACTGCTTGTTCAAAAGGCAATTTTCCCCTGAGAAGATTTTTATATTACAAAGATCACAATAATATTTCTGTATTAATTGTGAAATAGCCTAGAACACGAACGAGCTGTTTATGTACAGGGATGTTTATCATCTAAATAGTCTGATATATTATAATATACTTTCTTAATAAGTTTCTGTTTTATAATATCTTTAAATTTATTGAAAGGAAGATAGTGTATTATATCTGTATTTGCCGAGTACCTACAGCTTCATTTACTTGAGAGAGCTGATAGTCTTAGTTGATGTATCTGCCTTGGTGTGAGTTAGGTTGGTATGAAGGTCCTACCGCCGAGGAAGGTCGCCGCGGGGTTTTAGTGGGTATCCTCCCGTTAGAGAAGGGGATTTCCACCTAACCGTCTTGCCGACCGCTAGGCGAGGCGGTATGCGTAAAATCATATATAAAATTGGGCAAATTCAAATGCCTTGGCGGGCCACTTCCTTGCCCGCGTGCCTGGGTATGGCCGGCCGTGACTTAGACGAAGAATCCGGATATTCATAACATGGCACTCTTCGGTACGTTAGATCTCTGTCGACAGCATGTCGGACACCGATATAAATAATTATCCCTCCCCCCACGAGGTGGGCCGAATCGTTGTAGAGATCTTTGGAGGAGGCCTTTGTCCAGCAGTGGACGTCCTTCCGCTGATATGATGATGATGACGTCACACACAGCGCTATCTAGTTCCACACTAAGCAACTAGGTTTGTGTTATGGATGGCAGATGGTTGATAAACTACGCAAATACCCGTTTTTTGTT
Source organism: Oegoconia quadripuncta (assembly GCA_949316235.1). Lineage (NCBI taxonomy): Eukaryota > Metazoa > Arthropoda > Insecta > Lepidoptera > Autostichidae > Oegoconia > Oegoconia quadripuncta. The sequence goes on from OX438748.1 coordinate 2,440,350, forward strand.
GATTATACATGTTATATACATCATTTGTGGCACACTGTTTACGCTTTTATAGCCTTATACCTGAGAATATCATTAATTTAACTGAGAAAAAATTTAAAGCTCATGTCAAAATAAAATTAGCAAAAAAAGGTTATTATAAAATTTGTGACTACCTGAATGACAAACACGCTTGGTGTACTTCGACCAGTTCCCCAAAGTTAATTATATATTTTATTTAAAAAAAAAGGACAATGATCCTGAGGGTTTCTTGCGCCGTTTCATTTCCCACAGAACGATTTCCCTTTCCGAAGCGGTAGTAGCTTGGACATATCGACTGACAGAGAAATGCAATAAACTTTTTTATTTCCAGTAGATTTAAATTGACCTTCAACAAATGATATCGTGTATCTTACGTTGAAATAAATGCTTGAAGTTTGAAGTTATAAATGTATGTACACAATACACATCTATACCTAACTGCGATATACTTCTCCGTCTATTCATTATAGAAACATGTGCCGCTAGTGAGAATTGGGTGCTTCATATTACTTCCACAAGGTAAGATTATAGTCAAACATTCAGAAAAACGATTTGTGCTCGTTAATCATACACTTTATCATTAAAAAGACACAGTATTGCCTCACCTAAAGTGTCAGAAGCCGCTGTGGACCTGAAGCAGCTGTTCCTCAGGAGCCTGCGGATGGTGCTGCGCAAGTTAAGGGTGTATGACCCGTACACCAACGGGTTCATGCAGGAGTTGGAGACGGCCATGGCGAACAGCAGATCTTGGACTCGCGGGGAGACACGGGACGCTGAGCCCCGGTCTATCATGTACCTGGTTATCAGGGAATTTATTTTATTGTATAAGAAATTTTATGAGAGCATTGGATCGACGTTTTACGACGAGATCGAGCCAGGAATGAAGAAATCCGTAGAAGAACGAGTGAGTCACCAACATAGCTCAGCGGATAACATGACCCACCTCCACACCCTCCCACTGCAACTCCTGCAGCCAGGAACAACAGCGGTACAGCTGAACGTTGCCTACTGAAAGTAAGCGGGTCCCGAGAAAAGACTTTACGCTACCTTGGGCCTCAAATTCTTTTAAGAAGAAGAAAAAGGGGTTTAAAGAAGGAAAAGTAAAATTATTTCCTCCTTCCCCTTTTTAAATGGGAGTGTAGCCAGAGAAAAGCAAAAAATCCTCGTATGAGGTTAAAATTAAATGGGAAAAGGGGACTGAGTGAGGCTCAGTCCTTAATGAATATAGAATACACTACGGACGGCGCCAAGGGGTGCAGTGAGTTCTTGGTAAGTAGCTAATCTACTTAGTGTAGTAATGCCAGTAATACGAATGGCAGAAAAACTTAAAAGCACGGAAGCTATCACGATTTGCAACCAGATCCCCGTAGTACACTGGATGGCTATTCGCATTTAATTTTGATAACATGAGTTTACGCTCCTCTGTCCATCTCGGGCACTCACATAGTATGTGGTGTGCAGTCTGGTTACTTGCACCACATACACAGTCCGATGATAGAGTACAACTTACCCCTAAAAGTACCATGTCCTGTCAGAAGTTGGGACACCTGATGGTCTATCTCGATCCAGGAGCTTTTGAGCCTTGTGCGGACACACGGATCAGCGGATTAATAAGTTATGGCAGGCTCAGCCTAGTCAAGACACATATAGCTAGTGGAACTAATGGCCGATGGGGCATTAATTTTTTAGGGAGACCCACAAGGTGGAATCATCTCATTTATGATCTGAACCTTCAGAGAAATTTCGAGCATAGCTCATTCCCTATTTCCTCCGCAGGTCATTGCTGGTATTTGTCATACCAACTGATTATCGACTGTCATCTCCAGGCTATCATCTTATATGCATTGAAATAGAATACCGGAATAAGTTATGTAATATTCTGAACGCCTAGCCCTATCCCATAAGCGTTAATACTATATTAATTCTGTGCCATAAGTTTACTTGGCAAGCGAGTTACATCGGCATGCGACTAGGGAATCAGCTATATGCAGATATGACAGAGTAAGAACTATGCCTAGTATGGATGCACAAATGGCGTTAACTAGCGTACCACATAGCCATGGTGGCGTACGGCAGCCAGCAGAGCGCGAACACGGCGACGATGGTGACGGTCATCCGCAGCGTGCGGCGGCGCGCGCGCTCCAACACACGCCGGTCCGAGCGGCGCAGGCGCACCTGGCTCAGCGCCGCTCCCCCATTACGATGGTGCACACACTTCTCTGTAACAAACATGATATGATTACTTCTACAATTCCAAGTACTGTCGTGTACTAGCTAGTTTCATATGTATGAAGACGCGATATCGTATGATGGACCACATCGTGAAAAGCTGGGTAGAGTAGTTTTTCTTCGACTACAGTATACTACTTTTCACTTTTTCTTCTTGAACATTTAGCTACTTTCACGGTTTTCTAGTTGAACGTATTACCACGTCCGCATTTTGCAAATTGCACGTATTGTTACTTACGCTTGTTTCTACTTGCTCGTTTTGATATTTGCATGTTTTGCCAGCTCCGCATTTTGCAAATTGCACGTTTTGTTACTTACGCTTGTTTCTACTTGCTCGTTTTGATATTTGCATGTATTGCCAGCTCCGCATTTTGCAAATTGCACGTTTTGTTCCTTACGCTGGTTTCTACTTGCTCGTTTTGATATTTGCATGTTTTGCCAGCTCCGCATTTTGCTAATTGCACGTGTTGTTACTTACGCTTGTTTCTACTTGCTCGTTTTGATAATTGCATGTTTTGCTAGCTCCGCATTTTGCTAATTGCACGTTTAACTTACGCTTGTTTTTACTCGCGCGTTTTGACATTTGCACGTTATGCTACTCCACATTTTGCTAATTGCACGTTTTGCTACTTACGACTCTTCTACTTGCGCATTACTTGCTAGTTGAGCGTTATGCTACTTTACGTTTACGTTTACTTTACTACTTTACACGTTTAGATACTTGCAAGTATTTTGATACTTGTGCACTGGCAATATTATAAATGCGAAAGTTTGGATGTTTGTTTGTTGCTCAATCACGGCGAAACGGATGTACGGATTTGGATGAAATTTGGTACATAAGTAGAACATACCCTGGATTGAGACATGGAATATTTTTTATCCCGATAATGTGAGTAGTTCCCGCGAAATAAACAAATTTCCGCGGGAAAGTTATTCCATGCAGGCGAAGCTTATCATCAAACCAAGAAGTCCTATCATTCCTAAAACAACATCATAAAATATTTCAAACAAGGAAATTCTCTTGCAATGGCACGCAGGTGACATTAGGTATGCATACAAACATAAATTCTTTATGTCAGATATACAGTATTCCGCGACGGATTTTATAAAGTGTAGATATAAAGTATATCAGTGTTAAGAAAATATTTTATCAGATCACAAAATCATTCATCCTTGTACACGTAAGTATACATTTAAAGAAAATTCATTTATGTATTTGTTTATTAATAAACTGAATGAAAATGAAATTCATAAATTCAAAAACATAACCCTTCCTTGCAGTAGTTACGGTGACCTAGACGACGATTGGTGCAGTCGGTAGTAACTTTACCTTCAAAACCAACGGTTTTGTGTTCGAATCCCGATAGAGGTAGGTACATGTTTGTGTGAAAAATATTTATGTATGTATATCCATTATCTAGTATCCATAGTTATAGGCTTTGCCTAGTTTGGGACAAGATGGTGTACGTGTCCGGTATATTCATTTATTTATTTTAAAACAAATTAAACTGGTCCTTTTCAAGAATTTGCATTTCAAGTAATGAAGAATAATAAGAATAAGAACAATTTATTCGTACACTTCTTTATTTATGTATGGACAAAAATAAGGATATAGTAAATTATAGCTAAATATACAAATTATAAATAAAATGCGTACAATGCTGTCACGTGTTGCGGTGTGCACGAATGGGTTAGCACTCATGCTGCGACGAATCACAGCGCTGGTTTTCAGTGCTCCCAAATGCCTATGGATATAGTGAATCAGTGGATCAGTGGAGTGAATCTAATAATATTCTAATAATATATTAATAATAAAAATAGATAAATATTGCACATAAGTAATTATAAATTTAATTTAAAAAGTCATTGGTGCATAGCCTGCCTGGGAATCGAACCCGGACCTCCTAAATTGGAAGACCGCGTCTTAACCGCTGAGCCACCGACGCACCATGTTTGATGCATTGATGTTTTAATGATTCATTATAATTAGAATAAAAGGTTAAATACATGATACAATACAGACATATTATTATAATTTATACATATTACGTACTTATACACTTATATATATATATCCGATAGTATAAGTAAACTCACTCATCTCTTCCCGGTTATCCCACATTCATATAGTTTCTTGATCTCAGCGATGAGGTAGCGTTCAATCTACATATATAGATATTATATAATATATAAATATAAATGCACACTTCCATAATAAACATTTAGACTACACTAAATCTTTAGACTATTATTAACAAACACACCTACTTTTACATACAAATGTACTCATACACACACACACACACACACACACACACACACACACACACACACACACACACACACACACACACACACACACACACACACACACACACACACACACACACACACACACACACACACACACACATACACACACACACACACACACACACACACACACATTCACATAGCTACAAACGAACACGTTGAACTTTCATAACAGTTAATTAGACTCACAATTTCTCACTCAAGTAATCCTGTTTATTAATATTGTTAAGTTTCTTATTAAATTTACACTGTTTGTTTTATTTAGTAAAATAATATTACATAGCTATGGAAGAGTGAGGTACTTCTGATACAGGTATTGCTATACTTACAAGGAGACCTCAACTACTCACTTATTAAAACTGATATTTTACTGAAATAAATAATTTTTGTAATTTTGTAATTTGTATTATTATATAAAAAATATCTTATGTTTTAATCCAGGGTATATTCTACCTATATACCAAATTTCATCCAAATCTGTTCTTCCGTTTCGCCGTGATTGATCAATAAACAAACATCCAAACTTTCGCATTTACAATAATTACATTCGAATCATGAAAAATCGATAACTCTGCGTTATTTGTACCTACAGAAAGTTTTCGTATTTCTCCAGTATGCGGCATTTTAAAACAATACAATATTTTTTATGTCGACAAAGTCTAACGTCGTAATAAGACCCTTCATAAATAAAGAATTAGCTTTGTAGGCCCTAATTATATCTATGAGTTCTTGTTACGAAATGAAAGAAAGAATTTTTTTTGGGATTCTCTCATTAGTTCTGTCTGAGGCGCGAGGTCGACATCAAAATGAAGAGTGATTTTAGTGAAGTAGGTAGGATATACTATGAAATATCTTTAGGTACCTAATTATGCAAAACGGTGACCTAAAAATGTAAAACGAGGGGGGAGTATGCAAAACGGGTCAATCTCTTCACGATTATCCCCTCACCTACCGAATCCTAAAAAAGACAATCAAGTGCGAGTAAGACTGCTCTGCGTGTTCCGTACCTACCTTCAATATTGATCGTTGTGAAGTTGTTAAGGACTAATTGAAAAGATGTGTTGTTGCGGAGTTTCTTGTCGCTTCTTTTCCCTAACCATAACACCTTGGGAAGCGATGTAGTTTAAAAAAAAAATAACATGTTGACTTTCAATATGTGATATTTTTGTATCCTACATTGAATAAAATATCTTTGATTTTGAATTGTCAATTTTTTTAAATTATAAGTACCTACTTAGTTACGTAGAAGGTGTACGAGTAAATAAACGAGGTGTTTCAATTTGATGAATACCTGAAAAGGGTCTTAGCGGACAGACAGACGAACAAAGTTTGCGTGTGCCGTTTTTACCCGACTGCCCAAAGAAGGAGGGTTATGTGTGTAAATTTCTATGTTACCTCCTGTAACCTAAACGGTTAACAAAGTGCAAGGTGTCGTTAGAGTCGTCTTGAGCCCTGAAGTGTCATAGGATACATTTTGTGGTATTTACCACAATTGGATTATTTAATCCAACATGGCGACCTTGAAATGCAAAATATGCTGTCCGATTGTTTGGTTTTTAAACTTATATTGTTATTGCCAGTCCACTCTGGACTGGGCAGGCCACGTTAGCCTCATGCCACTTGAGAAATGGGCACACATCATCACGCCCTGGATGCCTGAGGACAGGAGGCGTCGTGGGGGTCGGCCGCGCAAACGTTGGAGAGATGATCTCATTGCGTTTCAAGAAGGATGGTGGGAAACCGCCAAGGATAGAAATGAGTGGAAGATTTTGGGGGAGGCCTTTGCCCAGCAGTGAAATGAAATGAAAATCATTTATTCATGTAGGCAATACAATATGCACTTTTGAACGTAATTTGTTTTTTAAACTACCACTAGCTCGGAACGCGACCACTACTGAGAAGAGCTAGCGAGAAACTCAGAGGGTTTGTCTCTTTTCAATCAGTCATTTACAATCTAGAAAGGTTACAACATTTTTTATATATCGTGTAGAGGAGCCGTTTAATCCCACGGATTACTATCATTAATGTAGTCTGAAATTTTGTAATATCCTTTTTTACATAATTTTTGTTTTATAATAAGTTTAAATTTATTAAGCGGAAGATTCCGTATATCCATGGGAACCTTGTTGTAGAAGCGCACACATTGACCTCTAAATGACTTACTAACTTTACTAAGTCTACTAAAAGGTACAGCTAATTGATTTTTGCTACTTGTATTGACATTATGTCGGTCACAATGTTTCTCGAATGAATATATATTTCTCTTAACATATACAAGATTTTCATATATATATTGTGACGAAAATGTTAAAATATTAATTTCTTTAAATATTTGTCTTAATATATCTCTTGACCTTAATTTATAGATTGCACGAATAGCTCGTTTCTGCAAGACAAATATGCTGTCTGTATCAGCAGCGTTTCCCCACAGCAAGATACCATATGCCATCAAGCTATGAAAGTAGCTGAAGTAGACTAAGCGCACAAGGGACAAGTTAGACTAATAAAAAAAATTTGTTATTACCCTTTGAGGTGTGGAATTTAAAAAACACTAAAGACCACCATACTATCTTTGATTTCAATAATGAAGAGTACTTATTTGAGAGGTAACTTTGCAACGGTTCACTTTGTAAAATTTGAGCGAGCACCCAGTAAACATGAGCACGGTTTCATCAAATTGCCGCCTAATTGCCGCTAAAGGCGATATGTCTCGGTCTCTGTGAAGGGAGTTAAAAATAGTATTGAGAGTGAGATTCGATCTCAAACTTAAGAACGCTTTATTAATACGGCCCTAAATTCTGACGGTGCTTCCAAATTAGTTCACAGCGCTGTCGCTAATGGAATATTCAGAAATGATTACTTCCATTTGAAAATGGATAATAAATTTTATTAGGAAATTAGTTAATTAAACATGCCTTATTTTCCTGTGAAAATCCTTCCGAATAAAGTAGGTTGTTTACTAAATATTAGTGAAGAGTTTTAAACGACTATTGAAAATTTAGAAACCCTCCAGTAAATAAACATAAATTAAAATATTTTATTTACTATAAGAGAGTCTCCTTTCAAGTCCACATTTTTCGTAATGAATGGACCGATTCTAATGAAACTTTATACGTATAAGCAGGATATTTAGATCTAAAAAGTGAGTAGAAAACATTTTCAAAGTATCGAATTTTGTTGCTACTATGGGAAACTTAGCGTCGGTGGCTTCACGGCTAAGAAGCGGTCTCCCAATTTGCGAGGTCCGGGTTCGATTCCCAGGCAAGCCATGTACCAATAAGTTTTTAAATTTAATTTAATTACTTATATGCATTTATCCGACGGCTCTTAAACGGCGAAGGAAAACATCGTGAGGAAACCTGCATTTCTGAGAATTAAAAATTCTAAGGCATGTGAAGAAGTCCCCAACCCGCAATTGAGCCAGCGTGGTGGATTATGGCCCATAAAACCTCATTATACGAGGAACGCCTATATCCCTGCTGTGTGATGGGTAGGAGTGGGATGTTTACGGGCTCAGGTGGCGATGGAAAACTTAAAATCGCCGTAATTTCGTTTCAATACTCTATTTCTAAAATGTTCTTTACTATCAATCAATCAATCAATCAAGTACACTTTATTGCACAAAATTCTACAATACACTTCTTAATATAGCTTCAAAAAAAAAAAAAAAATTATAATTGTACAACCAGGCGGTCTTATCGCTATTAAGCGATTTCTACCAGACAACCTTTGGGTAGAGGGAAAAAAAGTAGAACGGGAAAAAAGCAAGTAGGTTTGTGCACCAATAATTTAAAAAAATATATATATAAAATAATAGATACCAAACAATAGATATAAACATACATACATTAGATATGAACATCAACTTACATGCAATGATAGTGTAAAATATACCTACATATATAGTGATAAATTATCATACATACATATACAATATATGTGACACCAAACAAAGAAAATAATGGATGGCAACAGTCAAGACGCTACGCTTTACTAACTTGTCAGATCTATGTGTAACGGTGCCACGTCCATTGATGTCATGCTGCCTTTTTTCTTCGCTCACCTCCTTTCAACTCCCTTTTTCTCGTCATCATTCAAATGGATTTTGATTCAAATTCTTGCTATTCATTACTCAGTTCTAACATGTTCGTTACTCAGTTCACAGTCAGCGCAGTGTTTTATTATTTCCCCAAGTTCCTGCTTTAATGGATTTCTACTAAACCGTTATGGATTTATTTTACTTCGATGTTAAAGTGAATCATAACCGACAATAAAATATTAAGTGGTTTCTGCGTACTTATTTGACTAACAAGCCGTAACCCCCTCAAATATTTAAGATCATCGTCGTGACGTTGCTGTCGGAAGAAAGCCCACTGGCGCCCAACGTGGGGCAGCAATGTCACGTTGCCGCCGGAGGAAGGCCCACTGGCGCCCAACGTGGGGCAGCAACGTCACGTTGCCTAATCCTAGCTGAACTTAACATAATTTATACAAATTTACGCGACATATGTCCGTGCTTTTTGCGTATAAAGTTTCATTTGAATCGGTTCAAACCTGAAAGTTTGTAAGGAATACCGTGTGGGATTAACCCTCTAAACTTTGTCTACCTCACAGATTTTGCTGCGTCTCTTCTTTAAAGTTTATATAATAACTTGTGTTAGGAGGCACTCCGTCCGCCTTCGTCTAACCGGAAGCTACCGCCTCCGTGGCTCAATGTAAACAACATAGGGTTTATGATTCGGAGGTCGCGGGTTCGAGCCCCAGCGGGGTACATGTTTAGTGGTTGGCATATTAAATGTCCTAATAGCAATGTTAATAACATTGTTGTCTTCCGGTAGTGAGAGATAAGATAGCTAGTCTACTTTTCAGGTCAGTACACTTCCACCTTCGGCCTCATCTTCACTTAACATAAGGCGTGATAGAGGTCAAGTGCTAACCTGTTGTGCATAAAAACAAGGATATGAATAAACACATAGCCATTTCTGCTACGCATATGTCGAATATCCAACTTAGGTTAATACGTAAGTAGGTAGATTCATTAACAACATTTATTTTCCACACACACATAAATATAAATATAAGCTGTACAATTATTCCAACAAGACATTAAGGAAGGCTCATACTAATAAAACTATCCCAAGACTGAGAAAAACTTATAGAATGATACTTGAGATTATTCTATTTCTTCCATCTAATCTGAATTTGAACAGTATCAAATATATAATATATTAATCAAATACGCTTTATTGTTTAAATAAGGAAGGTACATTTAAATATCTTATAGAAACTACAAATTAGGCGGCCTTATCGCTAACAGCGATCTCTTCCAGGCAAACCTATCATCACGGAATTCAATACGAGTAATTAAGTGGGTTAGCACAAATAATTTCTTAATTGTTAAGTACATCTGAAAGTTCTGCATATTGAAATCAAAAAGTGTTATCTTTTAAGTATGCAAAACATATTATTGAGAGTAAGACTCGAACTCAATCCTGAGACTGCGCCATCAATACGGCCCTTAGTTTAAAAAAAAATAAGCTATTTTACAAATAAATAATAATAAATAAAATAAAAAAGATATGGGAACAGACTCAGCGTATGCTGAGCGGCGCAGCCACACAGTACTGATTTTCAGCCTGCCCCTCACTATAACAACAGTTTTTTTTTATTTACGCACACATCACAAATAAACAAGTAGGATTTCCTACAGCTGTAGGATACAATACTTTAACAAAAAGAAGAAATACCCAACTTCATCGATGTATACCTGAGTAGGTTAAAACATTTCCCAAAGCTATCTGCGCGTCTGATATTAACTCGTTAACTCGGATGACATACTTAAACCAGTTTAATCCGTCATGAAAACGCGACGGCTTTGTCATAAAACGTATACGTATTGTGTATTGAAAAGTTATTATGAAAAAGTTCATCGTTTTGTGCTGAAATACTCTCAGTGCGATATTTGTTATACCTAGTTAACCGTTTTTCATGCTTGAAGTTTTTTTACCCGACTACGGCGAAGTTAAAGGAGGGTAATGTATGCAGCGTATCTGTACTGTATGTAGGTTACCACCTACATCACAAGCGACTCAAAGAATCAACTCGTCTCTTCCTGTTGGTGCCGTAAAAGGCGACTAAGGGACTATCCATCAAAAATTACCCCCAGTCACGTGTGCAATTCTGTATATTTCAAAATGTGAAAAACCCAACACCCACTTCAAGGTTGGAACACCCAAACGCTAATGTTTGGGATATCTCTGACTACCCCATTTGGCATAAAAGTCGTGACGTTATGTATGTATTTAATAATGCAATCTAAATATCTTTTTGTAATATAAAAACCTGTTTTCAAAAGAGCAAAACTTGTTATTCTAAGGAGAAAATTGCATTTTGAACAAGCAGTAAAAAAAATGTAAAATCGGACTATTTTAAGTGTACCTGTACTACTCTGTGTAAAAAGTATCGGGAATATGTCAATAAAAAGACCCGCGTAAAAGAGGTCGTTCTAATTTTTTTACTGCATGTTGGTAGCACTGTACTGATTTAGCGCGCAAAATTTGAGCGGGATCTGTCATTTAATTTGTTTTAAACTACACTTTTTGTTGGTCATAGTTTTGAGTCCTCGGCGATTTTTACAATGGAAAATATTGTTGAACAAAGAGTGTGCCTTAAATTTTGTGTTTCAAATGATATTTCATGTGGTGAATCACTAAAAATGTTGCGAAATACCTACGGCGAATCGTGTATATCGAAAACAAGGGCTTATGAATGGTATAAGGCTTTTAAAGAAGGCCGAGAAGTAGTAGTAGACTTGCCTCGTTCTGGTAGACCTTCAACCGCTACGACCAAAGAAAACATCGACAGAATCAAGAAGCTAGTGCTCGAAAATCGACGTATGAGTCTGAGAGAGTTGGCTAGTGAGGTGAACATATCTTTTAAGTCCGTCCACAACATTCTCATTGACATTTTAGGCATGAAACGCGTCGCCGCTCGACTAGTTCCAAAAGAGCTCAATTTTGTTCAAAAAGCGCAGCGAAAGCATGTCGCTGAAGACATGGTTTCCCGAGCTTCTACGGATCCGACCTTTATGAAACGTATAATAACTGGTGACGAGACATGGGTTTATGAGTACGACATGCAAACAAGCCAACAGTCTTCAGAATGGCATCTCGAAAACGAGCCGAAACCCAAAACCGCGGCAAAGTCGCTCCAAAATCAAGGTGATGCTGACAGTTTTTTTTGACTACCGTGGTGTGGTTCACTCCGAATTCCTTCCAGAGGGAGAAACAGTGAATAAAGAATATTATTTAGGCGTCATGAAGCGTTTGCGTGAGAGTATCCGCCGAAAACGTCCAGATTTGTGGCAACACAACTCATGGATGCTGCACCATGATAATGCACCATCACACACAGCCATTATAGTGAAAGAGTTTTTAGCGAAAAATTCAACAAAAGTTCTCGACCAAGCACCGTATTCACCTGATATGGCTCCGTCTGACTTTTTTTTATTTCCCAAGTTAAAATTACCACTTCGAGGAAAACGTTTTGAGTCGATAGAAGCCATAAAAGAAAATTCGCTGAATGAGCTAAAGGCCATACCGCAAATAGCCTATGAAAAATGTATGGAAGACTGGGTGAAGCGGTGGAGATGTTGTATTGCAAGCGATGGGGCCTACTTTGAAGGCGATAAAATAAATTTAGATGAATAATTTGTATTTTTTGTTTTATTGACAAATTCCCGATACTTAGTACACTGAATATACCTATAAAATAAAGAATTTTGACTTTGACTTTTACGAAGATTTATGGATGTGTATATGTGTATATAGGGCGCCACTGGACGGAATAAACATTCTTATTATAACACTCAGAGATTTTAACTACCATATCAAACAAAAACTGAACGGATTATGAGTAGAGTGAAAAATATGGATCAACCAATATGCCAAAACAACAGCGACGACTTTGTTATAAAGAGAAAACCTAAATCACATTCAATCTCAAGAGACCTTTGAAGAATTTAATGGCACATCGTACAAATAAGAATGTGAAAGAGAATAATGTCACGTTTAAAGCACGGCGGGTTACCTCTTGACCTCAATCACACCTGATGTTAAGTGAAGATGAGGTCGAAGGTGGAATCGTACTGACCCGGAAACCCCAACACATTTGGGGGACTGGCTATCTTATCTCTGACAACCGGAACACAACAATGCCATTAACTTTGCTGTTTGGCGGCAGATTTAGATAAGATGGTAGTAGCTAGCCAGGCGGACATTTAATATGCCCTGCCACCAACCAACCAACTAAATATGTACCCCGCTGGGGATCGAACCCGCGACCTCCGAAACGTAAACCCAATGTTGTTTACATTGAGCCACGGAGGCGGTTGCTATTTATGCTTGATCTATCTATGTTTGAATAATATCTGCACTAAATACGCCACAGACGTTTCCGGACTCAACACAAACCGGAATAGATATGCCTGATCAGATGCGGATGTGTGTGGGTCCCCTTAACTGATTAAACTTCATTGGCAGACTTAGCGCTACCTTCTGCGAGCACAAAGATAAACACGCCACAGTAAACTCAGGGTAATTTAACATATACAGGATGATTTGCATCATCGGACCATAAATGAAGAGAGTTGAGCTCATAATTATGAAGATGAATTATCACCATCATTTTCCTGCCCTTATCCCGCTCTAGGTGGGGTCGGCATAAAATGCCTTCCTCTTCCAGTTTATTTTTTTATGAACAACGGTTGGACTTGACCTCAATCACACCTGATGTTAAATGAAGATGAGCTCGAAGGTGGAAGCGTACTGACCCGGAAACCCCAACACATTTGGGGGACTGACTATCTTATCTCTGACAACCGGAACACAACAATGCTATTAGCATTTCTGATTGGCGGCAGATTTAGATAAGATGGTGGTAGCTAGCCAGGCGGACATTTAAAATGCCCTACCACCAACCAAACCGAGTACTTAAAACATGTACCCCGCTGGTGATCGAACCCGCGACCTCCGAATCGTAAACCCAATGTTGTTTACATTGAGCCACGGAGGCGGTCCACTCTCCTCTATCAGCCGTTATCTTCAGGTACAGCAGTCTCTGCGTATTACTGTCTGTACTGTCGGTACTGTCAGCGGCAATAACTCTCATAGGCATATAAGGCGTATCAGTGGCGTATCACCGGCGGCACCCGTCTCGGCAGACTGCCTTGAAGCAGTAGCCTAATTATATTATACTGTATAGCATTCACAGTCTCACTATATCCATATTCTGACGTATTTATTTATAATACTATTACGTAATTATTATTTTGTATATTTACACTACACTATACATACACTAACCCGACTATAATTATTTATTATTATTCTGCTCATTATTGTAGCTCACGTGGCGTCCGTGCGTCACTGGCCATTTGGGGGCACTGAAAACCAGCGCTGTGATTCGTCGCAGCATGAGCTGAGTGCTAACCCATTTGTGCACGCCGCAACACGTGACAGCATTGTCGGGATCTTCTTCATAATTGTATTTCTGTTTTAGCTATAATTTACTACTTCTTTGTTTTTGCATCGTGTTGTGGCGTTCATTATAAACTATTCTTATTCTTATTCTTATTAGAAATGAGAATTCCAACAAGATGGCACGTCAGGAAGCTAGATAACGGATACACATACCTAAATATCTATATAAACATCCATGACTCGGGAAGAAATGTTCGTATTCATAACACAAGTATTTACCCCTCACGAGATTCGAACCAGCAACCCTTTTTTTCGCAGACAGGGCCACTATCTACTACACCAATCGGTCGACAAACTTAAAATATTACGCTTAAAATACAGCACTATTTTTTCCTTTGGGCAGTATTTGACACTATTGGCAATTTTTTTTGGCATTATCAAAATGACTGAATTCCACTTTATGTTTTATAGCATCACCTACGTCATTTAAGCGGAGTATAAGATAAAAACAACCTCCTGTATATCTCGTTAGGCATTTGCTTTTCATCTTTAAGTACGCGGATGAAAGGTTATTATTATTGCTGAAATTTAATATTTTGAATAAAGTTTCATTGCTACTCTCCAAGCAAGTCGATATTAAGTATCGTCGCCGCCTCCGTGGCTCAATGTAAACAACATTGGGTTTACGATTAGATACACAACGGGTTGGTACTTGACCTCAATCACACCTGATGTTAAGTGAAGATGAGGTCGAAGGTGGAAGCGTACTGACCTGGAAACCCCAACACATTTGGGGGACTGGCTATCTTAACTCTGACAACCGGAACACAACAATGGGTAATGATAGCCCTTCGCGCTCAATTTGCGTTTAATTTAAAGCGCTGGTTATGGATAAAATCAAAATCAAAATCAAAATCAAAATCAAAATCAAAAAATGCTTTATTTTGTAGGTACACAGGGTACACTTAAAATAGTCAGATTTTACATTTTTAAAGCTACTGCTTGTTCAAAAGGCAATTTTCCCCTGAGAAGAACAAGCAAGAAACTCGAGAGGTCGCTCTTTTAAAAAAAGGTTTTTATATTACAAAATTATTATTTTATATTATAATATTTCATTATTAATTGTGAAATAGCCTGGTTATGCGAACGGGCTGGTTATGTCCATGATTGTTTATCATCTAAATAATCTGATATTTTATAATATGCTTTCTTAATAAGTTTCTGTTTTATAGTATCTTTAAATTTATTGAAAGGAAGATTTTGTATATCAACAGGAACTTTATTGAAAAAGCGTATACATAACCCTTTGAATGAATTACTGACTTATATATATATATATATATATATATATATATATATATATATATATATATATATATATATATATATATATATATATATGTATATATATTGTAACAGCCTACAAATTGCCGTTTGAAGGATTTCCTAACTGTGTAATCTAATTTGTGGTTTCCAGATTAATACCAATATCTATGTAGGTACTCGTAAATGGGATCTATTCGTGTGTTTAGACTTTACCCGACTGTCCATAGAAGGAGGGTAATGTTTTTTGAGTATATTTTGTTTCTACGGATAATCTACGGCTTTATGTTCCACCCAATACGTCCAAATTTTATAGTCAGTCTTTTACTTTGCAGGCCATCCGTCTGTGGAACTCTCTACCTGAATCCATCAGACGTGCTCAGTCTTTGAATGTTTTCAAGACAGGAGTTAAAGAGCTTTTTTTAATCCTTTAATCTACTCTTTCTCCTTATTATTGTTATTATTATTATTTTTTTTTCTTCTCACTGGTCATCATTAATTAGTAATTTTCCTTTACAAATTCTTTCATTATTTTATTATATATTTATAAGGTACTTATGTGTATATTATTTTGTTATGTATGTGGTATCCATCTATATGTATATATATATAGCTATTTATGTATATAATATATATGTATAAATGTATGGTTTTAGTTTTTGTTTATTAAATAAGTAATTGATTATGTAGGTATTTCATATCTGCATCCGTATTTTGCACAACCTGCCTGTTCTATAGAGTTATACTCCTACACCCAAAGGTTGCCTGGAAGAGATCGCTTTTAGTGATAAGGCCGCCTAATTGTACTCTTGTCAGTAATGTGTTTTGTAAAATGTGTGTCCTCCTTTTGTACAATAAAGTGTATTTGTATTGTATTGTATTGTATTGTTTCTATGTTACCCCATGTAGCCTAAGCGGCTTGAATTTGAAGTGCACGGTGTCGTTGGATAATATTTTATGATAAAAAAAATCCAGCAATTTGTTACAATCTTGCAATTTTATTAATTTTTTCTCCGTTTTCAATTTATAGTTTATGTATAGTACATAATTAGTGAATAAGACACGTGCCATATTCAAGTTAGTAGAGTCACAAACTGGAAGTTTCAGTACTCAAGGTATTTCCACTGTTAAAAGTTGTAGTGTTTAGTCAAAGACCGTATTTTATCAAAGGGATTTCTGCTAGGTACCGTGAAATACCTGGAAATATGTAGCATTTTCATCTTCAGTGTCGAGGTAAATGAAGGAATCTTTCATTTATCTCGACACGTAATGACGTGATACCTGCGTAATGACAAACTGACGCTCGATGAAGTCAGATTGAAAATTTAGAGAACACGCATGTAGAATACATGTGTGTTTTGCTAACCAGTGGTTTTTTTTCTTTTTTTTTTAAGCACAACGGCAAAGTTGTGACCTGTTAGAAAAGTTTTTTTTTTAATATATGTATATACATGAAGTCACGTTTTTTTTTTATGCACGACTGGTTTGAAGTTCACCTCAATCACACCTGATGTTAAGTGAAGATGAGGTCGAAGGTGGAAGCGTACTGACCCGGAAACCCCAACACATTTGGGGGACTGGCTGTCTTTTCTCTGACAACCGGAACACAATAATGCTATTAACATTGCTGCTTGGCGGCAGATTTAGATAAGATGGTGGTAGTTAGCTAGGCGGACATTTAAAATGCACTTCCACCAACCAAACCGAGTACTTAAACATGTACCCCGGTGGGGATCGAACCCGCGACCTCCGAAACGTAAACCCAATGTTGTTTACATTGAGCCACGGAGGCGGTTTTAGCGTATGTGATAATTTATTTTTGTGTCACAATTGCTCGTGCTTCGTTTCGTTAAAAAACCGGCCAAGTGCGTGTCGGGCCACGCGCAGTGTAGGGTCCGTTAATTGCCCGTAACATTATGCAACCACCAAAATATAAAAGCACAGATGGTCTAATGTCCCGTCTGTCCTTATTAATGGTGAGACGTATCAAAGTCAAAAATGTTCTATTTTGTAGGTACACAGGGTACACTTAAAATAGTTACTTTTACCTATTTAACCTCTGCAAATTTTGACCCCTATTCATTTCGACATTCGCACTTTATGACCATTAAACAATACATCCATTGGGCATTTTGTCACGTTGACGACTCAGTCGCCGGGAACGGTTTAAGCTATTGCTTGTTCAAAATGCAATTTTCCCTCGAGAAGAACAAGCAAGAAACTCGAGTAGTTGCTCTTTTAAAAACAGGTTTTTATATTTACAAAAAGGTTTTTATACTTCATTATTAATTGTGAAATAATGTAGCCTGGCATGCGAACGAGCTGATTATGTCCGGGGATGTTTATTATTTATAGTCTGATATTTTATAATATGCTTTCTTAATAAGTATCTGTTTTATTATCTTTAAATTTATTGAGAGGAAAATTTTGTATGTCAACCGGAACCTTATGGAAAAGCGTGTACATAACTGCCCGGTTAATCAATCTACTGCGTACCTGCGTTGTACCCGCACGCTCTTACTGCGTCCGTACGAATCGGACTCGCTACGGACGCGAGACGCGCGCGTTCGTATCGACGCATGTGTGAGTGACTCGAATGTCGCGGATTTAATAGGGAACTTATAATACTGAATGCTGAAACTGCTTTCGACTCACTCTCACATACGTCGGTATTTACAAATAGGCAGTTTATTATCATACTGTATTTAGTAATGTACATATAATATATCGTCAGGTCAAGCAAATGTTTTTAATTATCAGGGATCAAGGAATGATAATAATACGAGAATATACATTATAAATTCTATTTATTTTTAATAGTAAGGCAAGGCTTCTATAATAAGGCTATAATAAGAATCGACAGGTATAAATATTCAATTAACGAATAGTATATAAATATAAATTACATTATAAATTGGGCATTGTAACAGTATAAATGTAAATACTTATCTGTACAGAGTAGAAGAGATTCACCTTGCTCTGAGGTTCAACACAATGTCGACGACGAAGCGGCTTCGTATATGTACTGTCCCAAACACACGTGTTTCCAATAATTAAATGAAATACCAAAATCACGTAAAATACTGTTTAGACTTTGATAAATTTATAACTATATTTATCTCTATTTATATGTTATTTATGTAAATATACAGAATTACTCACTTAATCAATAGACACGTGTGTTTAAGATTATATTCATTACCATTAAGAGGCTGACAGCAGCCAATTGCGTTGAAAGATTATCATTTTTTGTAAAGCATATAGCTCGTATCATTATAAAAAAAGTTATAGGTAAAATTGATCATATTTCTGACATGATTCATGTTTTCAAAACATAATTACACAATCTTCTCTCGATAGAATTTAATTGCAAAGTAGCATCTAAAAATGCATGAAATCTTATTTTTCTCAGATATGCATTCACTAACATAAATGATATTTTGTACAATATTGTGTCGTATATGTTACTAAAACAAATTCATGTTTTAGATTTTCAATAATGCGTCTATTTTAATTGAAATAATTAATTTTGTGATTTGCACTTACGCCCTATAATTCTAAGTAACGCTTTCTCTGTTACTCGTACTCAATGCGACAGTGATCGCTTAGGCGCGTTGCTGGATAGACCTGTGTTGTGCGCTGAGACGCTCTCCCAAATATTCGAACTTTTTTTCATATTCATATTCAGGACTTTCTTTTTCTTGTTTTGTTTATTTAATTAGGGTAAAATTTTGTATGTGTGTAAATAACTTTATTTATTAGGTAGGTAATCACAGTTGTAAATAAATAAGTTGGTAAAGTTAATAATAGAAAATGGACTCGAAAAAAAAAACAAAACCGAAGAAACGGCAATATAAAAGAAATCAGAAACACATGATGGAGGTTGTAAAGTAAGTATAATAAAATATTATATCTCTTTTTAATTAATTAAGTATGTACATGAAACACCAAATTTATAAAACGCAACCATAATTATGTTTTCACTATTTTGTAGTTGCGTCTACTGATACGGGATGTATAGGTACCTTTTTTCGTCACCGCTTATGTAAGACGTTTGGCTCAGTCGACTTGGGCTTGTCGCTTGAATTTCGTCGTGCTGGATCGATCCCAGTACTTTTCTTGTCTTTTTTATTTTATTTGCTTTTATTTATTGTATGTCTAAATAAATCCTGTAATCTTTTTTTACATGTCTAAGTGATATTTATCAAAAATTTCATTTTTGTGCATGGCTGTGTACTTTACGTCATTACATATTCCTAGGTGCTGACGTACTACAATTCTTTGATTTTCAGTTCTAAAAATCATTTGGGCCCTGAAGAGTCATCAACCGGACTTGTTTTGCAAGAGTGAGTAAAATTATTATTTTTACCAGTATCTAGGATTTCTGAAATAGATAATAGGCAATATTGTTATTTTTGACCAAAAACAAACCTTGTCGAAAGAAATATGTAAAGGTCATCATAAAACAAAAGCATAACTTTGAGATTTTTATAAAATGATTGCCAATGGGACATATAATAAAAATTATATAAAAAAAAACAAATAAATTCCTTTCAACCGCTAAAATAATCTATTGAGAATTACCATAGACTTACGAAAATCACAGATTCGGCCATCATAATATATAAGGTCTAACAAAATTAACCCGACAAACGTTGCAGAGTGTATGTATAGGATGTACCTATTACGAAAAAAATAAAAAATAAAACATTAAAGTTAACAGATTTTATTCAAAAAGTTTTCCTGAAGTGTTTCAATAATATTATCTTTTAATGACAGGTACGACATTGAGGCACAAGGTGTTCAGAAAAAAAAAAGATGAAGAGGTATGTACTAACTAATGGCTTAGTAACCTGAATGGTCAACTAAATGTCAAACTAACGTCAAATGCGCTATATAATATATGAAATAAAAGACAAAAACTAATTCCTGACTACGGAAAATATGACTAAAAAGTATTTTGTTCGTGATGACCGCCTTATTGTCTTGTTTTTTGAGAAACACTTAGGCCAAAGACGAAATAATAATAATAATGGGCCGTAGTCGGTAAATATAATATTAACTAATAAAATAATAACGAAAGTTTTCTGTTTCAGACTTATCAGATTACAAGTGATCAGAATACGGAATAAGAAATCTGCATCTGTCGGCGGTTTGTAGCCAACTCGCATTTTTATAAAAAATTGCAAGAAATTTGAACGGACCTCTTGGCTGTAATCTGAATACTATCGATTTAATAAACGAAAAACAAGATGGGCTCATCTCTAAATTTACTTTCGTGTGTAGAATGTGCAATTTAAAGTTTCATATAGAAAATGATTATCCGGAGGATGATTACTT
Source organism: Oegoconia quadripuncta (assembly GCA_949316235.1). Taxonomy (NCBI): domain Eukaryota; kingdom Metazoa; phylum Arthropoda; class Insecta; order Lepidoptera; family Autostichidae; genus Oegoconia; species Oegoconia quadripuncta. The sequence goes on from OX438748.1 coordinate 2,461,052, forward strand.
AGATGTCAATAGTTGTGCCATAGCAGGCATAATATCTATTGGTGGTGGTCATTCACATTTGAAAGAGTTTTCTACGGCAATAAATCTACCTCTTATTTCAAATAAAAAATACCAAACCCAACATGACGTTCTGTCCAGAAATTGGCAAAGGGTTGCTCAAGAAACTATGAAGAAAGCAGGGGAAAAAGAAAGAAATTTTGCGATAGCAGAAGGAAGCCTTAGGAAAAACGGTATACCGATAATTGATGTGATTGCTGATGGATGCTATTCCAAAAAGCTGATGATACACAATTTACGGCTGAATTAGCAGCAGCTTTCGACGTTAGCGTCAAAACAATATTGGTCAATTTGCGTCAAATTGGCAAGGTAAAAAAGCTTGACAAATGGGTGCCCCACGAACTCAATGATCATTATACCTAACTATTATTGTATAGCATATAAATTGTATTGTATTCTCATTATATATAATAGTGTATATTTATCTCTAAAGAACATTCTGCTCTGGTTTTTTATTTCATACTTTTCAGTTATTAATATTGCAGTAGTTTAATTAAATTATTTTTTCCGGGTTTTTTGAAGTCGTTTTTTTTAAATCCTTTTTTATTTAATTCTTTTTAGTGTCTGGTCAGACATTACAAAATAATAAAATATATTAATTGACCAATATGGGCAGGCTTACGAAAGGTGCTGCTCGTTTAAAGAACTGTCGGTCAAAAGAAACCGAAACTGAAAGGGTACTACGGCTTGAAAAAAATGCCTCACGGAACGCAATTTCGCGTTCCCAGGAGACGCCCGAAGCTCGCCGAGTACGTCTAGTAGCTATGAAAGATTACGTTAAATCACGTATTCGCCAGGAAACTCCAGAACAGAACGAGCATAGACTCGGTTTTATACACGATCGGCTTGCCGAGGAGTCCGCTGAGCAGCGTGAGCGCAGGCACGGCCTTATAATCACGTAAATCGGCCTAAAAATGTCGGACTAATCGATGTACATACATAAAGATTACAGAACCTCCTCCTTTTTTGAAGTTGGTTAAAAAAAGTTATTAGTATTTATCCGTGGTTGCTAATCTCCATGATAATTTTTGTGCGATGGCGAACCTTCTCGCTCCTACAGGTTAGGTGGGCACTTGGGGTATACCAGCTCGACCTGATGATCTTCGATTTGTCATATTTATTGTTGATAATCACACCGACGTAAATCGGCTTAAAAATCTCGGACTAATCGATGTACATACATAAATAATACAGAACCTCCTCCTTTTTTGAAGTCGGTTAAAAAAAGTTATTAGTATTTATCCGTGGTTGCTAATCTCCATGATAATTTTTGTGCGATGGCGAACCTTCTCGCTCCTACAGGTTAGGTGGGCACTTGGGGTATACCAGCTCGACCTGATGATCTTCGATTTGTCATATTTATTGTTGATAATCACACCGACGTAAATCGGCTTAAAAATCTCGGACTAATCGATGTACATACATAAATAATACAGAACCTCCTCCTTTTTTGAAGTCGGTTAAAAAAAGTTATTAGTATTATCCGTGGTTGCTAATCTCCATGATAATTTTTGTGCGATGGCGAACCTTCTCGCTCCTACAGGTTAGGTGGGCACTTGGGGTATACCAGCTCGACCTGATGATCTTCGATTTGTCATATTTATTGTTGATAATCACACCGACGTAAATCGGCTTAAAAATCTCGGACTAATCGATGTACATACATAAATAATACAGAACCTCCTCCTTTTTTGAAGTCGGTTAAAAAAAGTTATTAGTATTATCCGTGGTTGCTAATCTCCATGATAATTTTTGTGCGATGGCGACCTTCTCGCTCCTACAGGTTAAATGGGCAGTTCGGGTGTACCAGCTCGACCTGATGATCTTCGATTTGTCATATTTATTGCTGATAATCACACCAATCTAGTCTACACTTTTTCCATACAAACCCAAACTGTATCTACTTAGTTTCCCTGTGTAAAAACTACGCAATCGTCTAAATATGTAATGCCATTCTGATATTTACCATGATTACACAAAAACTACTGGACCGATTGCGCTGAAATTACAATGGGACCAACTCGACGGTATCCCCTTTCATTTACAAAAAGAACCATGTGAATCAACCGCCAAGTCTCGGAGATATCGGTGTACATACTCCTTTTTTGAAGTCGTTTAAAAATAACACTTTTTATTTATTTATTTCGCCGTGTCTCAAACATTCTGGTCCCAAACTTATTTTTGAAAACATTCTATGAATACCTATACATTTATATTTCAATAAATCATCCTTGTTATATTATTATTTTGTGTTGTTTTTTATTTCGCGAACAGCGCCACCTGTTGTATTTAGGAGAGCTCTAACTCAAAGTTCAGTTCGCAAGAAGGTTTCCCGTAAGGTCGACTCGTCTGACGGTACGCATATTGACCGTGTCGCAGACGCAGCGCTGCTTTATCGAACATTAAGTGGGCGTATCCATTGCTCAAGGTCATTGGCTCTATTCAGCGCCTTAACATGACTATTTTAAAGTGAACAAAAAAAAAAGGGAGCGTGCGGTTACAACGGATATAAACTTTTTGTCTTATTCTCACGCGAAGGAACTAAATCTATGCAATCCCTTCTCACATGAAAATTTGTCATTGGTATTTGTTTACTTGAACTGTTAGAAATAAAATCTTATGGAATAATATTGAAACATAGCATTAAGTACTTAAAAATGTAGTAAGTATGTAAACACGCTCAATTCGAGATTTTGATGTTAATAGACATTAGTATGGCTATCACTTTCACACTTATGAGCAAGTGCAAAGGCGACAAACTATGGATGTCTATCGATCTAGAAATATCGAATGAGCGAGAATCAGCGGCCAGAGTTATACTCCGAAATTCTCGTGGTACTAGTTTTTGGATCAAGTATGTACACGTGTTCGTACTCGCAAAACTCAGTACGTGATTAGGCTAGTGTGTCTCACCTCTAGTTTTAAACAATGGAACAACCTTGACCGAGCGTAACAGATAAGCCTCACTCATCCTCAGTGTTTTAGAATAAATGTAGATTAACATGATGAAAATGCCTCAGGACAACTTTAACATTTCCCTTCTGGATAAATTCCGCCTCTGCCGGGGTAACATTTCTTTTTTCATTGTCGAAAAATAAATTGTAAAATTACTTACCTATTTAAAAAGAGCTACCCTTGACTTTCTTGCTCGTCTCTGGGGAGTCTGACTAGTGAATGAGCAGTAATTGTATGTCATGACGTTTTCAGATGTTACTTTTATAATTTAAGAAATACAACTTTGTTTATTTAATTTTAGTTAGTTAGAGGCATTTAGTAAAAAGAATTTGTAAACGAATTGTTTAGTTGAAAGGCAAAACGGTCTTGTTAAATCAAAAATCAATTCTTTATATTTTAACCCCCAATGTGTTAGTGTTTTAACCCCCAAAAAGGAGTGTTATAAGTTTGACCTTTATGTGTGTGTGTGTCTGTCTGTACCACCGTAACTTTAAACGGGTGGACCGATTTAGATGCGGTTTTTTTGTTTGAAAGCAGGTTTCCAAGCGGTGGTTCTTAGATAATTCTCAGGGCTTTTTTAAATTTGCAATTTATTTAATTATTAGGTACACAGGATACAGTTAACAAAGTTACATTTTACATTTTATAACCTACCACTTATTCAAAAGACAATTTTCCCCTGAGAAGAATAAGCAAGAAATTCTAAATGTTTCTCCTTTTACCCGAATGCCGAATGTTGCCGAATGGATAAATTAGAGTCTTTTATATGTAGGTATGTAGATTTATCTGTTTCTATGTGTGTAGAGTGTCGTTACATTCGTCGTGACCCCCAAAGTAACATAGGATACAATTTATGTTAAAACATGGCACAACATACTCTGATGATTTAAGATATTGGATGAATTAAGATATCTTTCCACCGTCACCCTTCCATCTTCGGACCACTAGGTAAGGGAGGGATTAGTTAATATACCGAACATTCGGACTAAGAAGTTCGATTCTTCATTCATCATCCGAACAGCAAAGGTATGGAACTCCCTTCCGGCGTCAGTCTTTCCTAAATCCTACAACCTTGGAATCTTCAGGAGCAGAGTGAATAGGCATTTACTGGGATCGCGTGCTTCATCTTCGACCACATCGTCACTTTCCATCACTTGAGATTGTAATCAAACACGAATGCAGTCAATCATAAAAAAAATGAAGATATTTTTTTAAATGCAGAATTAATCACAAACATTGCTCTGATCTGCACTCGAGAACGCTAAAAGTTAATTATTATTTTACGATTCTATTCTAGTTTGATTCTAGAATGGCACAAACATTCGCTTGCAGGTATCAGCCACAGGACGTCCACAGATCACAGATCTCAGTGGCGTGCATGTCGTTTTGACACATGGTAGGCAGAATGATAAAATTTGCTATTAAATGAAAAAATATAACTACAAAATGGATCTACAGGAAGATTACATGTTCGTACCGGTTGGGGTCGAGACGATGGGACCCTGGGGCCCTGTGACAAAACGCTTGGACCAAGACCTGTCGGCTCGTCTCATCCAGGCTTCTGGTGACCGCAGAGCGAGTCCTAGCTCAGAGAATAAGTCTCGCTATTCAGCGCGTGAACGACGCTTGACAATGCCGCCTCGAGGAGATGCGCTAGACGCAATTTTTAATCTATAGATGTTTGTGTTTATAAATGTTTGTCAACAAGTAATATTACAAATAAAAAATTCGGTCAAATAATTCAAACACTACAAAATAACATAGTAGCAACCTTCGCAACTAGATTATGTTTAGTACATCATCAGTATGAATCAACTGTCTTGACAATCATCACCCTCAGCCAGTGAACAACCCACTGCAGGGATATAGACCTTCCCTCGTATGGGAGAGTATGGGCCATAGTCATAGTGAATGAATGAATGAATGAATGAAATATGCCCCTAGCGCGGATTTGAACCCGCGACCTTTTGTTGTAGCCGTCAGAGTTTTTATCCACTACACCAAACAGGTTATCAAATTACGCCGGGAATACAAACCAAATGACAGGGACACATTGAAAGTTTGACAGTTGATGCGATAAAGACGGATGACAACGCGTCAGAACTTTATAATCTGTGTTAAAGCATTAAAGTACAATATAGGATAATGGTTTGTAACTTTGTTCATAAACTGTTGTTCTCCAACTACCGTCAATCAAACTTTTAGTTTACTGCGGAAAAGTAACAGGTGTATAGAAGTTTCGTGTGTTTCAGAACTATAGGAATATATTCCTAAGTAAATGGATTTAAGAGGGTTTATTCCGTCCGGTAGCGTCCTCATTGGATAAATTAAGATTTCTCTTTAAAACTAACTAATATTATTGACGACCGATTGGTGTAGTGGATGTCCTGTCAGCGAAACCAACGGTTGCGGGTTCGAATCCCGCGACGGGTAAATGTTTGTGTCATGGATGTTTATATAAATGTTTATGTATGTTTATCCGTTATCTAGTATCCATAGTACAAGCTTTGCTTAGTTTGGGACTAGATGATTGGTGCAAGTGTTCGAAATATTTCTTATTTATTATATTATAAATGCGAAATTTTGATGTTTCTTTGTAGCTGAATCAAAGCGAAACAACTGAACGGATTTGGATGAAATCAGAAGTATCCTATATTTTAATCCAGGGTATATCTAAATATATATAACTCAAAGGTGACTGACATAGTGATCTATCAACGCCCAGCCCAAACCACTGGACGGATCGGGCTGAAATTTGGCATGCAGGTAGATGTTATGACGTAGGCATCCGCTAAGAAAGGATTTTGATAAATTCTACCCCCAAGGGGATAAAATAGGGGATGAAAGTTTGTTGTTTGTATTTTGATAAAATCTTCCACGCGGACGAAGTCGCGGGAGGAAAGCTAGTTCTACCTATATACCAAATTTCATCCAAATGCGTTCATCCGTTTCGCCGTTATTTAGCAACAAACAAACATCCAAACTCTCACATTTGTAATATTAGTTAGATACATTAATTAACAAAACACCACAGTTACAGGAAAAGGTTAAGATTAAAGCAACGGTTTAAATAGCTTATTAAATAGTAGAATAATTGTATAAGACCGAAAATATCATCGAAATCTGACTAATGTTATAAATGCGATAGTTTATATGTTTATTTGTTTGTTGCTCGATCATGGTGAAACGGCTGAACGGATTTGGCTGAAATTTGGTACATAGGTAGAGTATATTCTACCTATATACCAAATTTCAGCCAAATGCGTATATGGATTAAGAAATAGGTAACTTTTTATGCAGATAAAGTGAGTAAGTAGTTCCCGCGGTAGTCCATTCAGCCTCATCGTCACTTAACATCAGGTGTGATCGAAGCCAAGTTACTTTAGTAACTTATTAGTAATCTGTGGCCAAGTGCTAACGCGATTTGCATAAAATAAATGTTAAAACAACATTAAAAAAAGATTATTACAAAATTAGTGACTACCTGAACGACAAAAACGCTTCGTTTACTTCGACTAGCTCCTAATTATTATAACATTGTATTATATTTTTAAAATAAGAACTTACGTTAAATTAAATGCTTTAAGCTTGAATTACCTTCCAAATCTAGGAGTAAATAAAAGAGTATCTCAGTGTAACTCCGAACATGTCTCGTTAAAAGGTTGGTCGATTTTAATGTCATGCTCCGAGGCAAAACCACTTTAGATTTAGTGAATATTAATCCTTAAAATAATCCTTATCCTAAAGTACAGCCATTTCATTTTGTTATTGATTTTTCACGAGATGCCACAATTGCGTTTCAAGAGTTCACAGACTGGCTTATTGAATGTTTTTGATTGCCGTAGCGCAAACAGTAGCTAATTGCTACGACATCGCTACACGCGCTACGTGGCAGCTACGTAACACAAGAGGTGCAATATTTTGTGGAAAACCTATTTACTCTTGACATTATGGGCATTTTAAATATCCGCCTGGCTAGCTACCACCTTCTTATCTAAATCTGCCGCCAAGCAGCAATGTTAATAGCATTGTTGTGTTCCGGTTGTCAGAGATAAGATAGCCAGTACCCCAAATGCGTTGGGGTTTCCGGGTCAGTACGCTTCCACCTTCGACCTCATCTTCACTTAACATCAGGTGTGATTGAGGTCAAGTTTAAACCGGTCGTGCATAAAAATAATTAAAAAAAAATTATAGCAATTCTTCGCTGCTTAATTTTTGAAATTTGAAAGTCCAGGTCAAGAAAGAGATATGTCAGGATCGTAGCAAGTGGAAGACAAATCCAGCCTACCGCTACAGACTACAGGCGTGACTTCATGTATACATAATATTCCAAAAAAAAATTTCTAACATGTCACTTCTTTAAAATTATACATCTGCATCTTTTTTAATTATCTCATCATAGCGCCTAACCTTTGCAATACAGGGAGAGAGAACAACAATAATGAGCACTTGACCTGAATATGAAATTGCCATTCTTAAGCTCACACAAATAACATGTCAAAAACAGACAAACTCCAGGTTTTAAAGAACATCCTACCTATTAACTTAAGAGCGCGCCTGATTTGTATGCAAAACTCAATTAAGTCATTTGACTGTACGGGCATAGTATAATTATGGAGTAGGTACCACATTAGTTATTTTCAAAGTATAGACCGCGTGTGACGGTGCTTTTTGTATGCGATGTATAGTAATTACGTATATTATAAATGTGACAGTATGTCCGTTTATCCGTCTTTCACACCTAAATTCCTGTAGAGGAAAGATATCAGAGAAATTTACTATTTCCATCCTTCAAAAAGCCCGCGATAAAATAACTACATGCGACTGGAAAACTAATATGAAATAAAGGCGCAGAATGATGCAGTAAAAGTCAGTAATTGTGTAGATACATAGATAAACAGTGTAAATGGTAGTTTAGTAGGTCTGTTTTTGAGTGACTAAGAGGTGTTGTCGATAAAGTGTTTTGGTAACTCCTAGCGAACGTAACGTAACCTAGCGAGTGTACAAACGAAATGGTTGGGTACAGCTGTCAATAACAATAATATACCCACTACAGCCCCCGTACCATGACATCGTTTGTAGCTCGCGACGTAGGAGTGAGAGTGGGATAGTTGTATATTTCGTCCAAGCGAATGAGTAGGACAAATATTATCTCGCGTGATGTAAACGTTTATTGCGCCTGTCATGGTACTAGTGCTACTTTAATGAAATGAAATGAAATCTTTATTATTATGCCATTAAACACTATAGAACTCACAATTTTTTTTACCATAGGTAGTATATAATATTTAAACAAATGCTGTCCTGGCATCATTATCTAAGAAGTATATTACTTAAACTCTGTCTCCTACACTAGTCCTAGAACCGTATCGCAGGAAGACAGCTACCGTAGAAAAACAAATAAGTAGCCAAGTTACAATGTTATACAATCTGTGATGCAAATAAAGATTTTTTTGGATATTAAATTTAAAGAAAAAATAAAAAAAAAGAAGAAATATCTTATTTTTACTTGAAATATCTTATTTAGTGGATGAGGCGGCACGTCACTATTGTCGCTGAGCCTCGTTGTCCAAAAATAATTAAAGTGATTTCTAGTTTTTGTCAGAACCACATTCAATTAATTTTACACCTGTAACTAACACCTATTTGACGACATGTTTGGTTTAGTGGTTAAAAACTCTGACTGCTATACCAAAAGGTCGCGGGTTCGAATCCCGTTGGGGCATATGTTTGTTTGATGAATACAGACATGTGTTCCCGAGTTATTAATGTTTTTCATTTATATATGTATTTATTTCCAAAAAAAATGTATTTGTGTAGTTTATCAACCATCTGGTATCCATAATACAAGCCTATAGTTGCTTAGTGTGGAACTAGATAGCGCTGTGTGTATGTGCAGAATATTTATTTATTAGATAGGTGATTTAGATATAGGTATTAGTATAAAACAGATTAAAATTACCACTGTGAATTTCATTGTGCCGGACAGTATACTTTTTTTTTATTATATTTATGAAACACGTACACACACACACACGCATATACTCACAGACACTACAATCGAAGTCGTTAATTTGTACACATGCGACAACTTATTGTATTTCATCATTATTTTTATTAGTTAATTGTTACATAGATCTATAGTTTTGACATTTTTACTTGGCTTATATTACTTAATTCTTTTATAATTAAAACGTTACCCACTCCATTATAACGATAACCACTGTCGGTAACATAATGAGAATCACTAATTGGCATAAGTTTGGTACTTATTAGTTTACTATAATATAATTTCTGCAATAATGCTGTTGATTCTATGTAAATAAATAAATAAAATAAATAAAAATAAAAAATGAAAAATTTCACCGAGGGTAAATATCGCGAGTCAATAAACTATTTTTTGAAAATATGAAGTTAATCATTGATTAATTTTTTCGAAAATCGTAACATGTTCCACAACGCAATATAGTTCACAGTGGTAACTTTAATATTGTAGGTTTTATAACTAAATACTTACAGTATACCAAAAGCAAGTTAGAAAACATTTTTATTCTAGTTCTGATGGATAGAGATCCTCCTACAAAAATATCAGGCACTTTAAAATTGTAGCAAGATACACCACAAAAATTACGCATTTTTACTGGACTATCACGAACAAGTGTCACCACCCACCACATATTTTAGTTTTGGTTTGAAATACAAATAACACTAATTCGACGGTGATAGGTAAATCACTACTGTATTGTGAATATACTAGGCACTTAATCATACATGGTATGCAACAAATTATACAGGAAGCGTACGAGTTAATCGGATTATTTTATAATTCACAAGTGATGTAACTAATATAAAATTTTGAGCATTCGCGAAGGCGAGTTTTTACCGCTTATGTTCGCGAATGCGAATATACAGTTTTGAAATCTAGCGCCATTTATATGTACCCACACACACACCCATTTGTCATGGAGTAACTTATTCCGAGAATGCCGAGCTTCTTTTTTTTTTTTTTATGCACAACGGGTTAGCACTTGATCTTAATCACACCTGACGTTAAGTGAAGATAAGGCCGACGGTGGAAGCGTACTGACCCGGAAACCCAAATATTTGGAGAACTGGCTATCTTATCTCTGACAACCGGAACACAATAATGCTATTAACATTGCTGTTTGGCGGCAGATTTAGATAAGATGGTGGTAGCTAGCCAGGCGGACATTTGAAATGCCCTACCACCAACCAAACCGAGTACTAAACATGTACCCCGCTTTGGATCGAACCCGCGACCTCCGATTCGTAAAGTGAAACAAGTGAATTTTGTGGTTAGAGTGTGATTAGTTATTTTAAGGTAGTTTTCAACTTCTAGTGAAATATGGACTTATTTTATAATTAAAATAGAATAAATTAATACTTTTTTGTTTTATTTACCTAATATTAGTTTTACATATATTTTATCGGACATTCACATTCGCAATATCCGAGTATTTGAAATTACGAGTGTGAACATCAAGAAATATGCGAATATTGCGAATGCGGATATTCGTTACATCACTAGTAGGTACATTACTCACCAACCATACTTTCGGAAGTTTAGGTAATTAACGGTCTATATTAAGGCGATCGATTGGTGTAGTGATTGCGGGTTCGAACCCCACGAGGGGTAAATATTTGTGTTATGAATACGACTATTTATTCCCGAGTCATGGATGTTTATGTAAATATTTATGTAATATAATCCGGTATCTAGTATCTAAAGAAGTTTTTATATAAAAAAATACATACATTTAAACTTTAGTTTTATTTTAGGCCTTTGCCCTGCAGTGGAACAAGATGGGCTAATTAAAAAAAAGTTTAGAAAACACTTCGAAAAACTTAACAATCATAATTCTATGTGCAAAGTGCGAGTTTTGTCTCGTTTTTAACTTTACCATCGCGTTCGCGTTTACGCAAAAAGTATCTATGAAGAAAATGACTTCGCAAACTATCCGTTAAAGGCGCTGCACATTTCTTCATACAAATCGCCACGTAAACGTGAACGCGGTTGTAAAGTTAAGTCGAAACAAAACTCACACTCCGCCCTCAGGTATCAACTATGTTAAAAGTTAAATATCTTCGAACTGAACTGCTGAACCGCTTTTCATCGAACGTGGCTAAGAATATTTCCCCTGGTTTACTCTTAAATGTAAAAAAGCAAAACTCAAATAAATATAAATAAATAAATTGCACATACACACAACGCCATCTAGTTCCACACTAAGCAACTAGGCTTGTATTAGATATAGACACCAGATGGTTGTTAAACTAAACAAATACATTTTTTTTGTAAATATATAAATGAAAAACATTCATAACTCGGAAACATATGTCTGTATTCATCATACAAACATATGCCCTTAGCGGAAGTCGAACCCGCGACCTTTTGGTATAGCAGCAGAGGTTCTATCCACTATACCAAACAGGTCGTCAAGGTCAAATCTCGGTGAGCACAGCCTCCATAGCCAACAGTGATGAAAAGGCCTTTCATCCCCTGTCTTATATTTACATCTACATTTAATTTCGCTTCTCTCCAATAATCATTTTCTATTAGACGGCGTTTCATTTAGTGGTCGGCTTCGGTCGGATGTCGGATTACGAGATACCTTTTTAGCAAAAGTGGGCTTATTTGATGGCGATAATGTGCCTTCAGCTTTCGTTGACGCGAAAAATACATTAGATATGCAAATGTAAAAGAAATACTTTATAGACAGTTCCTGGATTATGGGTTTAGCACCATAGACAAAAGATTTTTCGTGTCATCAATTCGAAAAACGATGATTGGTTCCTCCATAATTGCGCCCAAAGTAAGTCTTTTCTCCAAGAGACTTTGGAACAAGGAATTAAAGAGTTTTGAATGTGGAACATGGAACATGATCAACGTTTCTTACATAGACTTATTTATTATATACTTCTTAGTTGCTTGGCAAGATTCTACCAAAGAGATCGAGGTAAAATATTCATTCCGGGATGTATGAAAAAAGTAATGGATGTCGGCCACCGGCCGCCGTACTTAATAAAAAACAATAAAAACAAAAGCACGCGAACTACGCATGGAATTTGTTCACATTTTTAACATTACATAGTTTGTAAAAAGAATAACATAATAAGCGCTTTTTGATTTTTTTTCTTATAGAAGGAGATGAAAAGTAGAGGGTATCACTCGAGCGCAAAATTATATTTTACCTCGGGCGATGTGCATTGAATCCTTCGCTACGCTCGAGATTCTACTCTAGAACCCTTCGTTCCGCTCTGGACTCAAAATAGCGCCCTCACCATAAAATTTTAAAAAATCTACTACTATTTCATAGAATAAAGGTAGCACTTGTTACTTTTTAGCCCCAGACGAAAACCGACGGGCGTTATGTGTTTGACACCGCTGTGTGTGTGTGTGTGTGTGTGTGTGTGTGTGTGTGTGTGTGTGTGTGTGTGTGTGTGTGTGTGTGTGTGTGTGTGTGTGTGTGTGTGTGTGTGTGTGTGTGTGTGTGTGTGTGTGTGTGTGTGTGTGTGTGTGTGTGTGTGTGTGTGTGTGTGTGTGTGTGTGTGTGTGTGTGTGTGTGTGTGTGTGTGTGTGTGTGTGTGTGTGTGTGTGTGTGTGTGTGTGTGTGTGTGTGTGTGTGTGTGTGTGTGTGTGTGTGTGTGTGTGTGTGTGTGTGTGTGTGTGTGTGTGTGTGTGTGTGTGTGTGTGTGTGTGTGTGTGTGTGTGTGTGTGTGTGTGTGTGTGTGTGTGTGTGTGTGTGTGTGTGTGTGTGTGTGTGTGTGTGTGTGTGTGTGTGTGTGTGTGTGTGTGTGTGTGTGTGTGTGTGTGTGTGTGTGTGTGTGTGTGTGTGTGTGTGTGTGTGTGTGTGTGTGTGTGTGTGTGTGTGTGTGTGTGTGTGTGTGTGTGTGTGTGTGTGTGTGTGTGTGTGTGTGTGTGTGTGTGTGTGTGTGTGTGTGTGTGTGTGTGTGTGTGTGTGTGTGTGTGTGTGTGTGTGTGTGTGTGTGTGTGTGTGTGTGTGTGTGTGTGTGTGTGTGTGTGTGTGTGTGTGTGTGTGTGTGTGTGTGTGTGTGTGTGTGTGTGTGTGTGTGTGTGTGTGTGTGTGTGTGTGTGTGTGTGTGTGTGTGTGTGTGTGTGTGTGTGTGTGTGTGTGTGTGTGTGTGTGTGTGTGTGTGTGTGTGTGTGTGTGTGTGTGTGTGTGTGTGTGTGTGTGTGTGTGTGTGTGTGTGTGTGTGTGTGTGTGTGTGTGTGTGTGTGTGTGTGTGTGTGTGTGTGTGTGTGTGTGTGTGTGTGTGTGTGTGTGTGTGTGTGTGTGTGTGTGTGTGTGTGTGTGTGTGTGTGTGTGTGTGTGTGTGTGTGTTGTGTCTCCAGTCTTAGCCGGACTTATCTAAACTAGGGGAGAGGTTCTTCTGTTTGATGAATATCTTTGAAGCCGTGAACATTCGGGTTGGGGACTTCACATGCCTTCGAATTTTATTTTTCAGGCCTGCAGGTTTACTACCGATGTTTTCCTTCAGCGTTTAAGAGCAGTAGGACCAATGCACATAAGTAACTAAATTAAATTTAAAATCATTGGTATATGGCCTGGGAATCAAAGTCAAAATTGCTTCATACACATGGTACCTATACTTAAAATAGTCAGATTTTATATGTTTTAAGCGATTTAATTGCTTGTTCAAAAGGCAATTTTCGCCTGAGAAGAACAAGCAATAAACTCGAGGGGTTGCTCGTTTAAAAACAGTTTATCATATTACAAAAAGGTTTTTATTTCATTATTAATTGTGAAATAGCCTGGCATTCCAACGAGCTGGTTATGTCCAGAGATGATTATCATCTAAATAGTTTGATAATTTATAATATGCCATCTTATTAAGTTTTTGTTTTATAAGTATACTGCATGAGTTTTTTTACCGTAAGAAAAAAAATAGGGCAAATTAGGTAAGTGAAATATAAGGTATTGGCATAGGTAGTTTAATTTTTTTTTTCTTCAAGACCATAAAATATAAGAAAACCTTGTGGCATTTGACGGTCGCTTATTATTGCACATAATTAAAAAAATAAATTAATTTGAAAAATCTTGGAGAATATATGAGCTCCAATTAAAATTCGCATGATAGGAAGCCAAGGAATCCCGCCAGTCGTCGCATCGGGCCCTGTCGCGCTTCATACCGCTCGCTGATTGCGGTGTGAGGCACGACAGCGCCCCCTGGGAGGGCGCACCAGCCGCCCTCCGGGAACGGGCCCCCCCTAGTGAGGGGGCAGGGCGAGGGGGGACCAGGAGCCGCTTATGCGTTCCCTGGTCCTCCTTGCTGCCGAGGAAGGTCGCCGCGGGGTTTTGATGGGTATCCCTCCCGGTAGGGAGGGGAGTCCCACATAACCGTCGCGCCGTCCCCCAGGCGAGCGGTATGCTAAAAAAAAAAGGATTCCCGCCAGTCGCATATCAATCTCCAGCAGGCGCGTACAAAAAAATAAACTACCTATGCCAATAATTTCTATTTCACTTAACCAATATGCCCCTTTTTTTTTCTTAGGGTAAAATAACTCATCCGGTATTTTTTTTTTTTAATATTTCGGACAGTACAGACGGTATAGTAACTGTACACCTTATTACTAAGAACTTTCCATTAGGAACTGTAGCCGAATTCAGCCGAAAATTGCTGGACTTCCACACTAAAGGTGGTTTTAGAATGATTTACTTTGTATGGCTAATCGAAAATTCTTTGAACGAATTCGACTACTGTTCCTTGGGAGAGTTGGTGATAATCAGGAGTGTAGTCACAGTAAACAGGATTTACATGTATTCAATGTTAATAGTTCTTTACAAGACAATGGGTTCAGTCGTTCCGCTGATATTTAACTTTTAATACAGTTGTTCTGTGCTTGGATAGTAATTGTAATACCTACATAAATCACGCTTTTTAAAGCATTCTGCCAGTCTTTTTATGCGTGCAGCCTGTGGACTAAATTTACTCGGCGGGCGTTCAGCGATCTGCGTGTCCAGTACAATAACGCGTTCAGGGTGCTCTTGGGGTTACCGTGGCGCTGTAGTGCGTCAGGAATGCTCGCGGAGGCGCGAGTCGACAGTTTTGAGGCGCTAGTGCGAAAGCGCTGCGCCTCTTTGCTGGCGCGCTTGCGGTCAACCGCCAACAGCATCCTGAACGTGTTTGTGGACAGGTGGGATTCCCCCCTCCTATGGAGCTGGGTGAAAACTCACCTTAAATGTGAAAAAAAAAAAACTGTTAATTTTTACGACGTTTGTGATATACTAACATAGTCTGTAAGTCAGTGTATACTAATATCTATGGACCTGGTCTGAAATAAATTTTTCAATTCAAAATTCAAAATAAATAGTTTTAATTACGGTTATTTTCGAGAAGTTTTTTCTGTTACCTCCTGTAGCTTAAACGTCTCGACCGAGTATCAAAATTCAACGTTACGCCCCTAAAATAAAAAATATTCTGTAGCAGTTTCGGCACTCCTGTCCTCGGCCTTCTGTTACGTATGCATTTCTGTATATGTGGATGTTGTTTCAAGCTTTAAACTTGAAATGTTTGGAACACTAAAACGCTCATGTTTGGGATATCTCCGACCATCCCATTTGGGGTAAAGGTCGTGACATTATGTATTTATGTATAGTATAGTATAGTATAGTATAGTATAGTATATATATTATGTAATTGGCATTTTCATATACAATGGTCATATGATATCTTATGTATTAGCTGTAAGTTCTCCTAAAAGCAAATAAATAAATAAATAAAAATAAATAATTAGTTATTTATAGCTTAATTAATATAAAGGCAATGCTTAGCACTTTATTGGCAAAACGGGGCCGGCACTAAACCACAAAAATTTCGTTTAACACAAAAGCGATTAATTGTTATCCATGCTGATTATCTTTGTATGAAACTTTAATATTGTCCAATATTTGCGCGTCATTGCAATGACTGAATTAGGCGGATCTTATTGTAACAACACCTAATCTAATGTGCCCTATTCAAGAGCAAATAAATCATATTCTATTCTATATCATGTAAGGTCTAATCGATTCTTATAACTGGGTGAATCTCCACCGTGCACCGTGATCTCAAAAGCAACGTAAATCCCAAAAAAAGCGAAACGTGTTATTATTTCATTTAATCTGTTCTAACAAAGTAATCCATACGTTTTGTTTGTGTATCACGAATACAGCCCTTTGAACCGTGGAAGCTCATATTATGTTTGTTCAGTCCTCGTAAGGTATGCTATAGCTTATCTGAATGTTATGTAGGTACTTTGCGCCGTCGAAATTCGTCCTATTTTTTACCTGGCTGCAAAAAAGGATAATGTTTTTGGGGCTTATCTACCATCCTCGATTGTTCCATTGTTTAAAACTGGGGACAATAAGGACTCACGTAACATTAGCTCAGTATCTTTCCTTTCAGTTTTTGGTAAGTAAAATGGAAGATTGAAAGATGGACTAACGAACGCCGAGGGATTTTATGTGAGTTCATAATTGCCTGCCGCAAAGACTTATAACTTAATATACAATGTGTCCCGGAGAGAAGTGACCAGCGGGCGTAGTTTGAAAATTTATACAAAATTATCGATAAATCATTTAAATTTAGAGACCTAACTGCTTTTGTTTTTTAAAAATTGTTAATCCTTTTTTTTTAATAGACATGTCTGACCTTCTGCACTATTTTAGTCATAATTTCTTTGTTTTTACGTCTTTCCCAATTCTTTTTTTTTTAATTCAGTGCTGTTATTATTATTCATCAAATTAAGTTATGAAAATTATCCCAAAACAAATAAATAATTTATTAAAAAAGAAATAAACTTAAAATTCGACCAACAAAACTGTATTTCTTTAAGTTTAAAAATAAAAAAACGTTAGGTTAGGTTAGGTCTCTAAATTTAAATGATTTATCGATAATTTTGTATAAATTTTCAAACTACGCCCGCTGGTCACTTCTCTCCGGGACACATTATATAATATAAAACGTATATCGCCTCGAGTTCTCATACCATTGTCTCCAGCACGCTAGCCGCGTTGCCCCGCTGCACCGTCAGGCTTAGTCTTTGTGTAAAGAAGGCGCCCGCCGCCCTGAGGTCACCTGACGCTTGGATTAGCAAGTCCGACACCTGTTTTATGAACTTTTTAGTGTCGGACGACCACGGGCCTAGTGTTTCGAAGGCAAGTGCCGCAAACTCGTAATTAGTTGTTAAAAACGCATATTTGTGGCACTTTACTCTCTGGGCGAGGTCGGCGGCGGCACCGGCCTTGCGGGCTGAGCTCTGTACATAAGATGGGGCCAAAGTATCTACACAAGTGGCATCCCAGGCCAGTGTGCGGCCAAATCGCCAGAGAACCAGAATGCATCCGTCAGGTCTCTTGCCATCATATGCCGACTTATATAGTATGTTTCGCAAACAATACGCGGATATTCAAACAACATTTATGTGCGTAACGTCCAGTGTGGCGCCCTCATTGGATAAATTCAGATTTCTCACTAAATACGGATTAGATCAAAAAAATCGCTCTGACCTCGAGAAGCTTAAAAGCTATAAATAATACCAATTATGCATACTCTTTCAGTTCTGATGACAATATAATTATATGATAGACATGAACTGATGCTGCAGTCAGGATCGTGTCCTCACGAGGGGAACTCCTTAACGGTTAATAGTCCTGTTGGCAACTGGCTGGTACAACAGCCTTTTAATTTTGATTGATGTCAGTGTGCTAGTTTTTGATATTCGTTTTTCGAGTTTTGCTTAACAAATTATATCAGATATATATTGTATATCTAAAAGCTTCGCGTTTTATTGATTAAAACATTCAGTCCACTCCGCCAAAATCTAGAGCTTACAAGTACGGATACGAAATTTTGCATACACGGTTAGTTTGGATATTTAAACATGATTTTCGCGATGACCTGATGCTGCAGCCAGGATTGTCTGTCCAAGAGGGACCTTCTCAATGGTTAATAGCACAGGTAACAAATTTTGCATACACGCGGTTAGACCAATAATATGATAATCATGATAGAGTCCGCCTCCGTGGCTCAATGTAAACAACATTGGGTTTACGATTCGGAGGTCGCGGGTTAGATACCCAGCGGGGTACATGTTTAAGCACTCGGTTTGGTTGGTGGTAGGGCATTTTAAATGTCCGCCTGGCTAGCTACCACCATGTTATCTAAATCTGCCGCCAAGCAGCAATGTTAATAGCATTGTTGTGTTCCGGTTGTCAGAGATAAGATAGCTAGTCCCCCAAATGTGTTGGGGTTTCCGGGTCAGTACGCTTCCACCTTCGACGTCATCTTCACTTAACATCAGGTGTGATTGAGGTCAAGTACCAACCCGTTTAACATAAAAAAATAGTAATAAAAACTTGTTTATTTTTTATGATTGACTGGGTTCGCGTTTGACCACAATCTCACCTGATGGAAAGTGACGATGTGGTCGAAGATGAAGCACGCGATCCCAGTAAATGCCTATTCACTCTGCTCCTGAAGATCCCAAGGTTGTAGGATTCAGGAAAGACTGACGCCTTCTTTATAAAAGTATTTCTAATATAGAACTTATATGTGCGAAAGTTGTTACCGTTTCTTCACTAAACCTTTGAATTAATCATATTAGACATTTAGCAGAGAGGTTGCCTGGGACCTGGAGGAGCATAGGCTACTTTAAGACAAGACAGAAGATAAGATAAGAGGGCGTGATAAGCAATTCCATGCGGGCGAAAACGCAGGCGGGAAACTGATTCACTATGACATCTTGAAAGTCGAACCGGGGCGTGGATTTAAATTATATCCTACAACTAGCTATTACCCGCGACTTCGTCTGCATATAATTCGGTTTACTACCAAATGCGTCACTCTATGACTCAAAAGTAAACCCACGAATAATAAATATCCTACAGAAACCAGTTAATTTTCCATTTAGTAAATTTTTTTAAGAAATTTTAGTTTTTTTTTTTTTCAAAAAAGTAGCCTAATTTTAATCCAGGTCCTAATCTATTTACCAACCAAATTTCAACCAAATCTGTGCAGCTATTTAGGCGTGAAGAGGTAACAAACATACATACTTACATACACCCAAATATCGCTTTTATAAAATTTGTTGGGATAGTACAAATGGTTACTTGTCGCAAGAGTAGCTTAAGGTATTCAACACATCTGTATGTATGTTACCATCTACAATCTAAACGCCTCAGGCTTTGAGGTGTCGTTATATACATGCTGATCCCGGGAATGTTATCATAATTCCAATATGGCGGATGAGAGCCGACAGAAATTCAGAAAAAGTTTACCCGACTAAGGTTACAAGTAATATACACTACCTACCAAGAAAATAAAAAGTATAAACAACCATAAGAAACATAACACATAGATAAACAAAAAAAGGGGATAGTACCATTTGGCGGCCTTATCACTAAAATCTCTTCCAGGCAACCTTTGGGATAGGAAGCATTACGCACATGATAGGTAGGTAGCGCGTGGGATAAACCAATTTTAATAAAATAAATAAATTAACTATATAAATACATACGTTAATTGAATACATACCAACATACATACATAATATATATAAAAAATAATAAATATATCAAATCAAATATTTTATTTCGGATAATTCCATTTTAGGTTAGTAAGTCTTAGTTTATGTTAGTATAAAATTGGTCATACAGCAATAATAATATAATAAATATAAATAAAATTTAGAAGATTTTGACAAATATCAAATGTCAACTTCTAACCTACTAAAAGCGCTGTCCAGTGCAGTCCAGTCCAGTCCATAGGACACTCCTGTTTGCCTCCGACCACCCTCAGGATACTGTTGGTGCTGCCGCACACTCTACTCATCAACGAGACCACTTTCTTACGCATTATCGCGTGGAATCCGTCGGTGCGGGCCTCGGCGAACATGCCAGAGGCGCTACAGAAGCGCGGCAGCCCCAACAATAATCTGAAAGCGTTATTGTACTGGACTCGCAAGGCGCGCAATATAGCACCTATATTTCAATTTATACTAAATAAATAACACAGTATGTAACTAAGCACACAGTAATTAATGCGAGTATGAGACCAGGGCAAGAAAATGATGAAATACATAACGTCAAGACATTTACCATAAATTGGGTAGTCAGAGATATCCCAAACATATACTTGAAATAATTGAAATTTTCATTTTTCGAAATATATACAGACATATATACACGGAAAGGAGGTGAGCCCATCACCGTTAAAACGCGCAATACTATAAATGTTTTATGAAGTCCCAAAGCCACATTTTACGACACCCACGGGAAGAGACGGGTTGGTCCTATTATCTTTACGTGCCGAAGCCCCAAAAACACACTGCAAAGACGCGATAATTTAAATAGGCCGGAGATGGAGGTCGCGTTAGCAAATCTATACATATCACAAAATTTAAAGTTCTTGTTTTCAACAAATTTTGTTTTTTTTTTTAACAATTGACAAATCATAAATAATAATAGTGTGACGACTGCTCCGCTGAACACCCAAAGTGTGCCCCTGGTGGTAGAACGGGTAAATTTTGTATGATCTGTGGTGCTTCTTTGGTGGTTTGGTGGAACACATCTTATGTCATTATATTTATGGTTCCACTTTACCCCTACCAAGGGCGGAACTTGCTGTATGATAATTGTATTTGCACTCGACTCTGAAGAGTACTTCAAATAAGTTATAGTATCTCTACAATAAAATCTACTTAGATAGAACTACTAATATGCATAGTCTTTGTTATCATCAGTCATACGAGTCAATGTCAGTGATATTTTAATATAATTGTTAATTATCAATTTCTTTATTAATTTAGTTGTCCTTCCAATGTGTTCATAACTTAAAAGGCAAAAATTTCCCGTCTGAACCACTAATGGGGGCATATTGACGCATTCGAATATATCGTCGTACCCCTGGGGGCACAGTCTGGGTGTTTAGCGGAGCAGTCCGTCAATAGTGTTCATTCTTCAAGAATTTATTAACAGTATATTAATTAGGTAACCATAATGGTAATAGATATCTAACGTAGCCTATAATATCCTTTCATCATGAAGCTAAACAAACATCACATATTATACGTTTTCGAAAACATTCGATTTGCTGGGAATAATGGTGTTTGCATTAATTTCCTGTTCAAATATCTAGACACAACGGCAGTGTGTCAGCCAAGTTCGGGAAAGACGTAGACAGTTAAAAATGACGAAGCACTGACTGTTCTAATTGTTACGAGTACAATTTAGAGGTATTTTGGAAATAACAAATGGCGGGTTAATTTTCAGACAAACCTTACGATTACAAACTTTAAATATTGCTGAACGGCGTTGTTATTCGCAGATAGGTGTAAAATATGATTTGTGCCAAATCATTATTATTACATATAGTGGTTATATTGAGAATTCATGCTTCTTTTTACCAAGTCGACGGCAAAAACATCAAATTCTTGAGGACAAACCGCTGTCATTTATATAAATAAATATCTTTGCATATACACACAGCGCCATCTAGTTCCACACTAAGCAACTAGGCTTGTATTATGGATACCAGATGGTTGATATACTACACAAATACATTTTTTTTGTAAATAAATACATAAATAAATGAAAAACATCCATAACTCGGGAACACATGTCTGTATTCATCATATAAAAATATGCCCTAGCGGGATTCGAACCTGCGACCTTTTGGTATAGTGTCAGAATTTTTAACCACTACACCAAACAGGTCGTCAAAAAAGTTATATACTTGAACTTTTTTCAATAATTTTGTGAAGTCGCAAGCGAGTTACAATTTTTTGGTAAATTGTATTTATCAATAAACAAACGGTGAACAGCTGAGTTGTGAGAAATGAACGTGTCAGCCTCGCACCTTGCGGCAAAAGATAATTATTTTGACTTCACTTTTGAACCGAGCTCTGTTCGAGGTGGACGTGTGCCGATTAAAGGCGCAAATTAAGTGATTGCTCTATCTTTGTGTACTTATTACCCTAATAGATAGATAGGTGTGTTGATGAATAAGCTGTCGTCACTTCTTTTAAAATCCGAACCACCGCTTCTATATACAGGGCGTCCCAAAGTTATGGGACATGAAGGGGAAGTACCTTAAATATTGTAGATAGTGAATTTTGCTCAAAGAAGACTTTATGTTATTTTTAAAAGTTAGTAATTCTGCATTCATAGATTTTCTAAAAATTATTTGCTTCGGCTGGGAATCGAACCGACTCAAATGTGAAAAAAAAAACACCCTACTTTTATGATGCCAATCGAAAGAATAGCTAAAAAATAATAACTCTGCCTAAGTAACATAGTATTTTAAAAGAAAGGAACAACATAAAATGATTGAGTCAAATTTCAAGAAAGTTATTTATTGCTAAAGTGATTTCTTCTTTTGGGGATACGTGAAAGATATGCTATACAAAAAGCGATACGAGAACGTAGGCGAGTTGCAAACAGAATTGTGCCATATCACATCGAGTGTTCACCATAAAATGATTAGAAAATCAACAGGCAGCGGGCTCATTAAAAGATTGGCGATTTGCGTAAGACAAGAGGGATCACATTTTGAGCATTTAATTAATTAATTTACAAAAAAATACCTACTTAATTGACTACGGCAGTTTCATGTATGTTTTTTATTTGATTAAAATGATTAATTTCACGTTGTTCCTTTCTTTTAAAATACTATGTTACTTAGGCAGAGTTATTATTTTTTAGCTATTCTTTCGATTGGCATCATAAAAGTAGGGTGTTTTTTTTTTCACATTTGAGTCGGTTCGATTCCCAGCCGAAGCAAATAATTTTTAGAAAATCTATGAATGCAGAATTACTAACTTTTAAAAATAACATAAAGTCTTCTTTGAGCAAAATTCACTATCTACGATATTTAAGGTACTTCCCCTTCATGTCCCATAACTTTGGGACGCCCTGTATATTACGATATGTTTAAAACTTTGTGATAAAGAGTTATTTCATTTTTCATTGAAGAATTTTGTACATTCCTGTAGGAACTTCTATAGAACTTGGCGCCCAGTTATACCTCAACTGTTTTAACGGTGGAACCGAAATTGGCCACTTATATTTATGTTTTTAATGGAATTCTCCTTAAATATTACATCTGTAATCTACTACCGATACCTCGATCCTAATTTCGAAAATTATTTAAACGTTCGGGAAATATAAGGTCTAACAAACGCCGCAGAGTGTATGTATAGGATGTACCTATTACGAAAAAAATAAAACTTTAAAGTTAACAGATTTTATTCAAAAAATAAAATTTTGAAATGTAAATTTTGTGAGTTGGCCGCGCGCTCTAAGTACTTTGCCACAACACAAACACGTGCCGCGGTATCTTCGAAGACGCCGAAAAGCGACCACTCGCCGCTCGCCGCCGGCGCTTCCCCGGTGCAGCCACGACTTGCTGTGATTGGTTGCGCCCTGTGCCCCGCCACCCGCCACCCCCTTTGGCGTCTTCCATATCAATGGAACGTTGCCTGTTTTTTCTCATTGATAAAACAAGGTACAATCGAAATGAAGTAAGTCTGTGTGTATTTTCATTTACATTTACATTTAATTTTTTTACTCGAAAACAAAATTTTTAAGGCTAGTTTTTCTAATGATTTTATGGTCATGTACGTGCAATTGCCAAAGTTTGTCGGATTAATTTTGTTAGACCATATATAACCGGACTACCCAATATTGTTTGAAGTACAGTCACCTGCATTATGACACTAAACAAGCGGCAAAATACTGTAACAAACCCCGCCCTAGTCTTTTTGGAGTGGAGAATAGAATACTTGATAAAAATATACATAATACACCGGTACAATAACTTTCACGTCATTTAATCAATCAATCAAATACGCTTCATTGTTTAAATAAGGAAGGTTCATTTAAATGTCTTATAGGAACTACAAATTAGGCGGCCTTGTCGCTAATAATCTCTTCCAGGCAATCCTATAATTATGGAATTCAATACGAGTAAATAAGTGGGTTATAGCACAAATAATTTCCTAATTGTTGAGTACATATGAAATTAAGTTTAATCTTAACTCGGGAACATATTTATAACCGCCTCGGTGGCTCAATGTAAACAACATTGGGTTTACGATTCGGAGGTCGCGGGTTCGATCCCCAGCGGGGTACATGTTTAAGTACTCGGTTTGGTTGGTGGTAGGGCATTTTAAATGTCCGCCTGGCTACCTACCACCATCTTATCTAAATCTGCCGCCAAGCAGCAATGTTAATAGCATTGTTGTGTTCCGGTTGTCAGAGATAAGATAGCCAGTCCTCCAAATGTGTTGGAGGTTTCCTGGTCAGTACGCTTCCACCTTCGAC
This sequence comes from Oegoconia quadripuncta, assembly GCA_949316235.1. Taxonomy (NCBI): domain Eukaryota; kingdom Metazoa; phylum Arthropoda; class Insecta; order Lepidoptera; family Autostichidae; genus Oegoconia; species Oegoconia quadripuncta. The sequence continues at coordinate 2,485,408 of OX438748.1, forward strand.
CTCATCTTCACTTAACATCAGTTGTGATTGAGGTCAAGTACCAACCCGTTACGCATAAAAAAAAACCTTATACCTGAGAATATCATTAATCTAAATGAAAAACAATTTAAACCATGTCAAAACAACATTAACAAAAAAAGTTTATTACAAAATTAGTGACTACCTGAGTGACAAAAACGCTTGGTATACTTCGCCCAGCTCCCAAAAATTATAAAATTGTATTAGTTGTATACTTTTGTAAATAAAAAAAAAAGAAAAGAAAAATGATCCTGTGGGTTTCTTGCGCCGCTTCTTTTCCCACAGATGATTCCCTTCCTGAAGTGGTAGTAGCTTGTATGTCCAAGCTGCTGACTAAACGAAAAATGCTTAAGCCCTATTTTTATTTCCAATAGATTTAAATTCACATTCAACAAATCAGGTATCTTACGTTGAAATAAATGCTTGAAGTTTAAGTTTAATCATACTAACATATGCCCCTAGTAGGATTCGATCCCCGAGATATTTTAGTATACCAGTCAGCGCTTCTAACCACTACACCAAACAAGTCGTCATACAGAGTACCTATTCAGATACAGAACAAAAACACGTTATTCGAAACGGGCGAGTTCATTTGCATTTTATACCTACTTAGAACCGTTCTACTGGCGTAGCAGTGTTTCGTAGAATAGTCCAAAGACAAAAAGTGTTTTGGCGAGGGACGTTCACCCCTCGAGGATCAAACAGAGAGGACCCGACTACCTGGAACCACGAAGCTAAGTGAAATTGGCGCTTAAAGCGTATTTATATTTGTGTCAGGAAGTGTAATCATTTTAAAGCGAAATAAATTCCTCCCGGTAAATATGCTAACATTATTTGAACAGGCTTCGTATTAGGGCAATTCCTGTTTGAGGCGAAAGTCCTGTTATTTAATTTTGTAGGTACTGAGTAACTACAAGTTTCGTTTTACAAGTCGATTTAGCTTCTCCATGTCAGATATCCTGATGATCAGAATGGTTTGATTATAGGACTAGCTTATTAAATAGTAGAATAATTCTCTATCTCCGAAAATATCATCGAAATCTGACTAATGTTATAAATGCGATAGTTTATATGTTTACATATCTCTTGCTCTGTAAGTAGTCACTTACTTTCCGCCGGGGTGTATGGATATCATTACAGCATAGGTTTCAAAACCTACCATGTAATGTTAACATTACAGCATAGGTTTTGGAATTTGAAAAAAGAACTGTCATACTCATACTGCAAGAAGAATATTTTTTTAAAGTAATTTTTTTTTCTCGGTATCGATTATTTACTCGACAATTTATATTAGAATTTATGAAGATTTTATTTTAAATATCGAACTATTTGTTTCGCAGTCACATCGTATGTTAGTTGAAATCGATTTAAAAATCAAACTGGCCAGCACGATTTGACGCGCTTGCGTGCCATAATTTTAATTAAATACACATGTTTCTCTTTAATAAATGTTCATAGAAACCGGCTTTCTTGTTTTTACTTACCTCACAATCGATATGTAAAGCAGAGTGTTTACCTCGGGTGTAAGCATCAATTGCATACTCGGGCTAATTAGCCAAAAACCTCGTATGCAATTGATGTCATACAGCCCTTGGTTAACAATCTACTATTATTTGTTTATTGCTCAATCACGGCGAAACGGATGAACGGATTTATACATTATACAGTTATACATTACCGGCTTACGCAATTTCCGAAAATAAATAAACCTTTTTGGAAATAAGTTATCGCAGTTGGGTGGGATTTTTCTAAAGCTAAATTTCAGAACATGGTATTTAAACATAGCCATAGGCATATATTTATTTGACACCACGCTATAGCAACAACAACATTAATAAAAACAAGAAAATTATCACAATATACAGAAACAGATTTTGAAATGCGGTGAGTGCAGTGTGATGTCAAAAATGGACTCCATCTCAGCATATTCTGTAGCAATTGTCACAGCCCAACATCAAGAGCCTCCGACGCAATGCGGAAAGTTGTACTAGTTGTGCAAATCCATCCACATAACTAAATATAACAGTTGCATATAGATAAAATTAAACATTATTTAATATATATTCTGAATATTTATACAGATAATTTATAAAATTATGACGAATGACAGACTGCTCCGACCGCTACCGGAACTCGAAGTATTTTGTCTTTTTTTTTACGCGGGGAAAAGCATTGCGCATACCGCTCGCCTGGGGAGCGGCGAAACGATTATGTGGGACTCCCCTCCCTGTCGGGAGGGATATCCACTAAAACCGCGCGGCGATCTTCCTCGGCAGTAGGGAGGACCTGGGAACGTCGGCCGGCCGAGGGGGAAAAAGATATTTTGTCCTATGAAATAAAACCACGCTGCTAATTATAAACCATCCATTTAAACCATATGTCTACGGCACACTGTTACCAAATCACAATTTCTATCGTACCTTTGTATACATGCTTATGTGACTGTGCCTTTGATACATTTGAATAGATAACTATAAATTGAAAATTTAAAAAAAAACCCAGAAAACAAGCGATTAAAACAAATATATCATTTTGAAAATCTATTTTAGTTGCGTATTAAGAATGTAAAGTTCGCTTTCGTAATTCATTATTTCAATAGAAATTACTACGTCGAAACCAATAAAGTGTAAGGAAAAAAATCTATTGCTTGGATACTGGTGTCGTAGAAAGTAGATTAGTTCTACTACCCCAATTGGTTACGAACCTCCGGTTTCGTAAGCGGCCGAAGGAAATATATCTAAGGCCGGCCGTTCTCAAGATTAAGATGACATTAAGTTGATGCTTGAGATGCTGTTGCATATTAAGACAGTATCAAAAAAACAGTATTGAGACTGAGACGCGATCTCAATCTCAAGAACGGTTATTAATAAGGACCTAAGATCCACCCCTAGAAAACCTGTTTGCAAATAATAAAAACCGCATCCAAATCCGTTCACTCGTTTCAAGATTTACGAGTACGATGCCACAAACAGACACACACATAACGGTTAAACTTATAATACCGCTCTTTTTGTTTGGGGGGTTAATAATAGAGCTTTTACGGTAAGTGAACGCGGAGAAAACCTTTTAACAAAGTGCAACTACCTACGTTGCATTGAATACTGGAAAGCTTTTAAAGTTTCACTGAAGCGCTTGAAATTTAATTTTTGTGGAAAATTGCACAGATGGTATTGGCATAATGTATTCTGCACAATATATTCGGTTTCAGTAAGAGGAACTGTATATAAAGCTTGACAGAATACCTAGAAATAATATGTAGATTAAAAAACTAATGAAACACGCTACATTTCCACCATCCATCTCCTGGCTCCAACATCAGATCGTCGACACCAAGTGTAATAATATTGGACTCGTCAAAACGACTATATGGATTGGATGGATGGATTGGTTGGATTTTTACTATAAAATGTATCCCACGTCCCATAGTGGCCTTTTAAATGGCCGATACCGATATTACCTATACGACAACCAGTGTTATTTACGGAACCCTTCGTCCTCGACGTCACCTTATAATATTGCACCATAATACTACAGAACCCTAATAATGAGGACTCCGGATTCCAGATCACGTAACGGCCGAATGCTCACTAAATATATTCAGGCACAATTTTTTGTAAATCAAAATAGCTGAATTCCTCTGTTTATATTTTAGCATCATAAATGTAAACAAACACACACACATGTATACGCTTTTATAATAAGGTTCCAGTGGAAATTCAAAATTTACCTTTAACTAAATTCAAAACCATTATAAAACAGACATTGGTGTCGATTCGGATGTACACCAACTAAATTAAACTAAACTAAAACCAGTTTTGGAGTGTTGCCGTCGCATCGTACTGTTCCAGGGAGAAAGAGACAGTACTACTTTAAAACTAGTTTTAGTTTAGTTGATGTACATCCGAATCGACACCATTATTTACCAAAGGCTATTATAAAATGTCTGACTATCTGGATGATAAGCAAGCATGGACATAGACCGCTCGGCGATATTCAGTCTAATTATACAATACAGGTAATATAATTGGAACCCGCACTTATTTAAAGAGCAACCCTTGAGTTTCTTGCGCGTTCTTCTCTGGGGAATCAGCTTTGTGAATGAGAAATAATGTCTAAAACTTTAATAATAAGATAAAAAATGTGACGGTTTCAAGTGATAATTTTTATCCTACAAAATAAATATATATTTATTTTTTTTTATGCATAACATGTTGGTACTTCACCTCAATCACACCTGATGTTAAGTGAAGATGAGGTCGAAGATGGAAGCGTACTGATCCGGAAACCCCAACACATTTGGGGGACTGGCTATCTTATCTCTGACAACCGGAACACGACAATGCTATTAACATTAATGTTAACATTGCTGCTTGGCGGCAGATTTAGATAAGATGGTGGTAGCTAGCCAGGCGGACATTTAAAATGCCCGACCACCAACCAAACCGAGTACTTAAACATGTACCCCGCTGGGGATCGAACCCGCGACCTCCGAATCGTAAACTCAATGTTGTTTACATTGAGCCACGGAGGCGGTTTTTATGATTTGACTTGATTTGACACAGCACTTACCGTCCAGCTCCCTGCTGCTGCGTCTAATCTCGCAGAAGATCCACACGTAGCAGACGGTGATGACGATCAGGGGCACGAAGTACATGACGCACAGACAGAAGACGTTGTAGGCCACCTCCTGGCGGCCGCTGCTGAACGCGTCGAACGACACGCACTGCTCGAAGCCCACCACTCGGGGGTGCCGCATCACACGGAATACGATGCTCTGGTGGAAGGAGAAGATACATTTAGATAGATATACAGGGTGTCCCTGGAAGTATGGATCAAATCGAACAGGGGCATGGGGAAGGTCATTCCCAAACTTAAGCTGAAAAAAAAAAATAAAAAAAAATAAAAAAAAAATAAAAAAAAAAATAAGAAAAAAATATTAATTAATTATTTTTAATTAAAAAATTAAGCTGATAGCTTTGCTAGTTTTCTTTTAAAAAATTTTTTTGTATAAGCACTATTCGATAATATGAAAATGTAAAAAATTGATCATAACTTTTGAACCGTCAAAAATGGCACCGACATTCATAGGGTTAAAAAGTTTGGGAATGACCTTCCCCATGCCCCTGTTCGATTTGATCCATACTTCCAGGGACACCCTGTATAGATTAACCGCCTCCGTGGCTCAATGTAAACAACATTGGGTTTACGATTCGGAGGTCGCGGGCTCGATCCCCAGCGGGGTACATGTTTAAGTACTCGGTTTGGTTGGTGGTAGGGCATTTTAAATGCCTGGCTAGCTACCACCATCTTATCTAAATCTGCAGCCAAGCAGCAATGTTAATAGCATTGTTGTGTTCCGGTTGACAGAGATAAGATAGCCAGTCCTCTAAATGTGTTGGGGTTTCCGGGTGAGTACGTGACTACTTCGACCTCCTCTTCACTTAACATCAGGTGTGATTAAGGTCAAGTACCAATCCGTTGTGCATAAAAAAAAACGATTCCGTTGATTCCGCTCGTTACATAGAAATCTACATACATACTTACATAAACTCGAAAAATATTACTCTCCTTCTTTGGGCAGTCGGGTAAAAACTTCAGTTTCTGCACGACTCCCACAAAAGGACTGTAATGTTGTCAGATTAATGTATGTCTGTATGTGTGTGCGAGTTTCTTTAGTCCGCCATTTTTTTTTTTTATGCACAACGGGTTATAATTTTAACAATTATTTACCATAACTGCTAAACGGCTAAATTATAACTAATAACTAAACTATTGACTTATTGATTTACTAAATTGTATTGTTTATTAAGTGATTGTTAATATTTCATGATATAATAATAAAGAAAACTAATTACTAACAGGTACTGTTTTCGCTTGTTAATTTTTTCTATTAACATAAAAAATCGACTAAAGTTTTTGTATCGGGCAACCTTTTTTTTTTCGCAGGGAAACCCATTAAGCGTACCGCTCGCCTGGGGGACGGCAAGACGGTTATGTGGGACTCCCATCCCTGTCGGGAGGGATACCCACTAAAACCCCGCGGCGACCTTCTTCGGCAGTAGGGAGTATCGAGGTACCTAACCACCTGCTTCAAGCAATGTCGACTTGTCCTTCACAGCCAGTATAGGTAGAACATACCCTGGATTAAGGCATAGAATATTTTTAATCCCGATAAAGTGAGTAGTTCCCGCGGGATAAACATCCGTTATAAAGTTATTCCACGCAGGCGAAGCCGCGGGCGGAAAGCTAGTGTAACTATATTTTTTAAGCCTTAAGAAATAAACGATTCATCCAGTGTCACCCTTAAAATCTATAGAAATTAATTTAATTTAAAAGAGCTTCTCAAACTCTAACAATGGATACTTATTTCTCAATTATGTATTGTTCGCGATGCCAGCCAATAGCGTCTGATCTCATTGTATTTTTCCAAATACTATTAAAATCCAGTGGAAGAAATTATTGGCCAACAATAACAGCCGTTACGAGTATTTTATAGGACCACTATGGAAAAATGTAAGCTGATATTTGACACTAAATTAGATATTATATTATCTGCTCCCTGCATCCAGCAATTTTCCGCATTTTATCACGACCTCAAATCAAATCAAAATCAAATCAAAAATATTTTATTCAATGTAGGATACAAAAATATCACTTATTGAAAGTCAACATGTTATTTTTTTTTAACTACATCGCTTCACAAGGTTATGGTTAGGGAAAAGAAGCGACAAGAAACTCCGCGACAACACATCTTTTCAATTGGTTTCCATCTTTACAATAATATTACATTTTATATTACATATTACAAAACAAAAGCAATTAACATAACGACCAGCTAACACCAGACCTCCTTATCGCCTAAATAATCATCTAACCTGTAATAACCCTTCTTACACAGAGTTTCTTTAATGTGGCGTTTAAATTTCTGCTCTGTTAAACTCAATACATGTTCTGGTATTTTATTGTAAAAGCGTATGCTGTGTCCCACAAAGGTTGTGCTAACCTTCCTAAGTCTAAATTGTGGAATTTCAATTTTATTTTTGTTTCTAGTATTCAAATTGTAGTTATACTGTTTTGTAGTTGTAATTAATTAAATAATCCGTATATTTATGTGCATGCATTTTAAATTTATACTTAAAATTAAATAAAATAAATATTTCACGACGACGACCTGTTTGGTGTAGTGGTTAGAAACTCTAACCACTATACCAAAAGGTCGCGGGTTCGAATCCCGCTTGGGGCAATGTTTGTGTGATGAATACAGACATAAGTATTTATTTACAAAAAAAAGTATTTATGTGTATATCAACCATCTGGTATCCACAACACAAGCCTATAGTTGCTTAATGTGGAACTAGATGGTGCTGTGTTTATATCTAAGGATATTTATTTATTATTATTATTTCAGACACACTAATCATCCAGTCCCGAACTAAGCAAAGCTTGTACTATGGATACTAGATAACGGATAAACATCCAGGAGGCCAGATCCAGAGTCATCGCTGGATAAAAAAAAAGATATACATCATTTTGGGAATCATCTCAAAATGATGTATATTATGTATCTTTTTTTTTACCTGGTTCTATGCACGAATAAACATTTCATTTCATTTTACATAGGTACATATTTATATAAACATCCATGATTCGGGAATAAATGTGCGTATTCATCACACAAACCCCTCGCGGGATTCGAACCCGCAACCGTTGATTTTACTGACAGGGTCACTATCCAACCAACTATCATCATATGAGTGGGTCATAGTCCACCACGCTGGCCCAAGCATATATTGAGCATATATTAATTACATATATTGAGGACAAATTGACGACCGATGGGTGTAGTGGATAGTGACCCTATCAGCGAAACCAACGGTTGCGGGTTCGAATCCCGCGAGGGGTAAATGTTTGTGTGATGAATACGAACATTTATTCCCGAGTCTTGGATTTTTATATAAATATTTATGTATGTTTATCCGTTTACCTTGTATCCATAGCACAAGCTTTGCTTAGTTTGGGACTAGATGATTTGTGTAAGTGTCCGAAATATTTATTTATTATTTATTTACAAGTTCTAAGTTGTGCATGAAAAAAAAACTTTTCAGAACTAAATAACACACCACACTGTTGCATAGAAAATTATGCTTAACTCTGTGACGGCACGGTTGATATTTATAAAATCTTTTAATTGATTTAGAGTAAACTTCACATTTTAGAAACGTCAAATTTTTGGCGACGCGACGTAGAATAGGAAATTGGTTTAGAGCACTCTAAATTTAAATTTAAGTTTTAGAGGCAAATGCAGAAGCGACACCACTGAACGCCTTTACACGTAATAACAATAAAACGTCTATTGTGTGTGATTCAGTGTCCGGTGAACGTGTTGAAATGTCAACAATGAACTTAATACCTGGATATACTTAACCCAATTATATACTAAAACTATTTTAAATAAATCAAGGTCAAAGTAGAATAATACCTATCAACTGTTAGTGAAGAGTGCCGGCCGTGCATATCGCCATGGTGCAATTAATCAGCTAATTAGGCGCGCTCTCGCCACTGCAGCCGTCCCGGCGTCTCTGGAGCCTTGTGGCTTATTCAGGGACGACGGGAAAAGACCTGATGGAACCAACTTGGTACCCTGGTGCTTGGCGCGCACCTTGGTATGGGACGCAACTTGTGCGGACACTTTGGCACCGTCCCATATACAAGGAACTGCGCAAAGAGCTGGAACCGCGGCTGAACAAGCTCAAAGTAACAAGCGCCGTAAATATGCGTCAATCTCTATAAACCACGAGTTTGCGGCGCTTGCAGTGGAGACTTTGGGCCCGTGGTCTTCTGACATGAAACATTTTGTAAAGGATTTATCCGTTAGACTGGTCCACGCCTCTGGAGATGTGAGAGCTGGTACCTACTTTGCTCAGCAGCTGAGCTTATGCATTCAGCGGGGCAATAGCGCTAGTGTACTAGGTACTATGCCTCACGGAAGCGAGTTGGACGGCGTATTTTTTCTATAAGATATAGGTATTTTTAAATGTGTTTTATAAATTTGTTGTTTCATGTACATAGTAATTTAAGAATTTACGCTAATAAACAAACATAATCAACTGTTATAATATTATTGCACGTGACTGTACAAAGAGCGAGTGAAGGAAGTGTAAATAATAGGCCGTGACGCGTGAAAGAGCCTTTCTCTCACCCGCAAGAGCCTGAAAATATATTTAGTAATAAAAAGCACTTTACCGAAGTCAAGATTGATTTGATCATGTAGCGCTTGATTATTCGCCGGATTTGACCCACAAAGACCATCCATCTCTAAAATCTATTAAAAAAGAATCCTGTTTCTAACATTTTATATCCAAACTTGGTAATAAATGACATTAAAAAATCATCTACAGTTCACTGATTCTCGATGATCTTTTGTTATGTTTATGAAGACTTTCTTGAGCACGCGTTTTTTTTGTATCTCTTATTTCCATTCAAATGCCGCTCAGTTTAGGTAAGACAGGAGTTAATCCTGTATTTAAACGCATAAGTGTAATGCAGTGCATTTGTTAAAAAGAAACTGACATTCCTCGTTTATTTTATAATTAAAACTTAAGTACCTTTTTTTTTTTTAATGATTTACTGGATTCGCGTTTGACCACAATCTCACCTGATGGAAAGTGACGATGTGGTCGGAGATGAAGCACGCGACCTATTCACTCCGCTCTTGAAGATCCCAAGGTTGTATGATTCAGGAAAGACTGACGCCGGAAGGGAGTTCCATGCCTTGGCTGTTCGGATGAAGAATGAAGAATCGAACTTCTTAGTGCGAATGTTCGGTATATTAACTATATACGAGTGGAATCCCTCCCCACGCCTAGTGGTCCGAAGATGAAAGGGTGACGGTGGAATAAGATTATGTATTTCCAACGCACACTCCCCGAAATGTATCCTGTAAAAAAACTGAGAGACAGGCGACTTTGCGACGTACGTATTTTAGTTAATATTAAAAAGGTTGATTATTGTCACTTTTTTCTCAGTGCACGTTATGTATGTCCATCTTATCGAACCTGTTTTCCTTCACATTTGCAGGATCTTGCTGGACGAAATCTCTTTTTAGAGATAAGCTAGTCCATTTTGTACATCCTGTAACTAATATGTATTTGACTTTTATGTGTACTCGTGTGCAATAAATTATAAATATATAAGTGCAACACACACCGACCTTCTCTACACTTTTTCCATACAAACCCAAACTGCATCTACTGGATAATAAAATTTAAATATAAAATTTAAAATGCCCTACCACCAACCATGCCTACAACCAACCAACCACCAACCAAACCGAGTACTTAAACATGTACCCCGCTGGGTACATTCTACTGGGTACATACATACATCATTACTGGCAAAATAGAATTCACATGTTTTATACAATGTACCCCTATAACATTGCAAACCGATCCGAATAACGCAAGAGTTAACGCTCACAAGCAGCTATACCTACTAAGGGTTACTTGTATGGGTTTGTATGTCGTGTGGATATGTGAGTGTGTGTTTCAATAAAATTAATGATCACACATTCATATTGAGGGTCAGAATTTCGAGCGCAGATTCCAGTTTGTGTTGGCTCTGTTCCGAATAAAATTTAGCATGAGTGGAATTCAGAAAATTCGTAACAATATATCAAGGAAAATAGCTAACATTTTGCCGAAACTGTCTTTATGTGATTCAACTATATTTCATCGTAAGAGCCATTGTATCAGTTTTAATTTATCTATGCATTTAAATAAATGTAATCTCCTCTAAAGATTGCATAAGTTAGACATATTGGCCGGATAAAAACTAGTGCATTGTTTACTTAGGTATACGTAAAAATTATCCTCTTGCTTGATTGTTAACAGTTTGTAATAGGTACTTAGCCTGTCAAATAATTATTATTGTATACGTTCGGTTCTCTCAGGCTTAGACATTGAGATGTATACAATTGTTTATTTCATTATTAATAAAGAACTTTACAAACAAACAAACAACCAGTTTTAAATAAATATATATATAAAAAAAATATTTCTGTAGTACATCAATCATCTGGTATCCGTAATACAAGTCTAGTTGCTTAGTATGTACAAGGATATTTTTAAATATATCCAACTGCAAAGCATTACAAAATACTGCTATGCGAGCTATACTAATTATTATTATTAGTCTTAATTACATACACACAAAAAAACAATTACAACGATACTTAGCTATTATTAAATAAGATATACAAAAGGTGAGCTTATCCCTGAAAAAGATATTATCCAGTAAACCGGATATAAGACAATAACAATAGTGAAAGGGAACATAGAGTACATAAATATAAAAAGTAAAATAAAAATAAGAAAATAAATATTACCTAATAATAAGTAAGTAAATAAGCCTCTTACTTTACTTAAGTGAAGATGAGATCAAAACTGCAACTTAACCTTCGACTTATTTGGGAGACTGGATATTTTTTCTCAAACAACCGAACTTTTCAACATTACTGCTTGGTCACCGATTGACGACCTGTTTGGTGTAGTGGTTAGCAACTCTGGCCACTATACCAAAAGGTTGCGGGTTCAAATCCCGCTGTGGGCATATGTTTATGTAATTAATACGGACATGTGTACCCGAGTTAGGGATGTTTTCATTTATAAGTAAGTAAGATAAGTATTTATTTACAAAAAAAAATGTTTTTGTGTAGTTTATCAACCATCTGGTATCTATAATACAAGCCTAGTTGCTTAGTGTGGAACTAGATGGCGCTGTGTGTATGTGCAAAGATATTTATTTATTTATTAAATAAACAATGGTTATTGACAGGACCTAAGATTCAAACTAATATTTAAAGGTTAAAAGCTTTGTGCCAGTCCGTACTTACATACTGCATTCCTATCTAGGAGGTACTCATGAAACTGCATTTCTTGAACTGACAAGAATACAAAGTACTAAACGTTAGGTATGATGCGAACTACACTATTGAATTCGTGTAATCCCATTAAAATTGGTGACTCTACTCCTGATTTTGAACATGATCCTGTTTTGGTTGGTGGTAGGGCATTTTAAAATGTCCGCCTGGCTAGCTACCACCATCTTATCTAAATCTGCCGCCAAGTAGCAATGTTAATAGCATTGTTGTGTTCCCGTTGTCAGAGATATGATAGCCAGTCCCCCAAATGTGTTGGGGTTTCCGGGTTAGCACGGTTCCACCTTCGACCTCATTTTCACTTAACATGAGGTGTGATTGAGGTAAAGTTGATACTTTACTGAATGACAAGGTATTGATATACCTTGTGAAAAAAAAAAACGATTCCGTTGATTCCGCTCGATACATAGAAATCTACGTACATACATACTTAGATAAACTCGAAAAATTTAACTCTCCTGCTTTTGGGTAGTCGGGTAAAACTTCATCTTCGACCTCATCTTCACTTAACATCAGGTGTGATTGAGGTCAAGCATAAAAAAATATCTGTCCTTTTCAGCCGAAAATTCTTGGAGTACCATACTAAAGGTGGTTTCATAGTGGTTTACTTTGTATTGGTAGGTAATCGATTTTTTTTTTATCGAATTCGGCTAAGAATTTTAGTGGAACGTTGTTCGTAATCAGGAGTAGAGTCCCCAGTAAACACGAATTACACGACTAAAATATCACTGAGTTATATTCGCTGTGTAAAATTCTCCGTGCTCCGAACTATTCTCAGCAAACACGGACTTTGTATTTATATGGGTGATTTAATTATTTTATTAAAATTAGTTTACCGCGCACGTTACCTACATATCATGTGCGTAATGCTTCCTAACTCAGAGGTTGCATGGAATAGATCGCTTTTAGTGATAAGGCCGCGAAATTGTGCTACCCCATTTTTTATTTATCGTTGTGTTATGCTTCTTATTGTTGTACACTAAAGAGTATTTTGTTTGTTTGTTGTTATTCATTTGATACCCATCTCGTTGGTGTGCTGGATTTATTTGTGGCCAAATTGTGACATTCTGGCTTCTAGCGTCCGCCATATTGGCTTTATCATGACGTTTTATACTCTACGATGACCCTCCCGGGACTTAAGCGAATCTAACGGCGCCTCATCATCTTCCTGTCCTTATCCCACTCTAGGTGGGGTCGACTTGTTTTCGTCTTCCACTCTCCTCTATCAGCCGTCATCTCCGTACCCCTTTCACACAAATTATAGGTATAGATCATTCCTCACTCAGTCTACCTACACCTTCTTCGGCCTTCCTCTGCCTCTGTATCCCTCCACATTCATATTTAGCGCTCTGGTTACATGCCTTTCATCCCTCTTCATAATGTGCCCAAACCATGCTAACCTATTACCTTAACGACACCAAATCCCAATCGGCTGAGGCGCTTAGGCTGTATGTTGTAACATACATACAGACGCTTTAAATACTTTCCCCTTTTGCTTTGCGATAGTTGGATGAAAATTCTAGAATAGAATACATTTATTTGCAATGATTAGGGTAAGTAAAATAGTTGGTAAAATAGTATAAATTGTATCACCTAAATCAGTCATATACAATAGAACGCAAAATTATAATTAGCCTGTCCTTCACTAAACAATAAAAATACAAATCAATTTACACAATTAGCATTCTTGATTAAATTAATTTTCTAGTTAATTAATTCACAGTTTAGAGGAATAACTTCTTAACAATTTATTAGAGTTTAATTAAAATATGTCTGCAATTAATTTATGATTATTGATTCAATTCATCGTCAAGGATATTATATTGCATTTTTATTACATATCATTATTATTAAAGTTATGTTTAAAATATTCATCAATTGAGTAAAATACATTGTTCAATAAGAATTTAAATACAGTCGTCTATTTTCCCGTTTTGAGAGTTCATTCCTTATTAATATTGTTCAGTCTAATAGACCCCTTAAAATATCGTCAGGTATTCTGAAGGACCGTGGGTAGATATTGTAACATTGGATAAAAAAATATTCCAGAAAATCTGCTTTAACAAAAATGCTGTAGAGAGAACAAAATTCCTTGTCCTTCTGTCGTACGCTCTTGAAGATATTAGGGTTACTTCAGTTTGTACTTTAATAATAATGTCAGACCGCCCGCTAACAATCTATCCAAACGGCCTTCGCTCGAGTTCTTTCAAGTGGATTTAATTCTCAATATTAGGGCATTCACCTAACTTATTTCAGGTAACATTTTTTTAGTTTCAGTGTAGTTTTGTTCGGGCGACCTCTGGTATTCTTTTTCGTTGTTAAGGACCCGTAGCCGTACATATTACTATTATATAAAGTTAGTTTATAAAACAACTAGCTTTCCGCTCGTGGCTTCGCCTGAGTGGAATAACTTTGTCGCGGAAGTTTGTTTATCCCGCGGGAACTACTCACTTTATCGGGATAGAAACTATTCCATGTCTTAATCTAGGGTATATTCTACCTATACAATGTGTCCCGGAGAGAAGTGACCAGCGGGCGTAGTTTGAAAATTTATACAAAATTATCGATAAATCATTTAAATTTAGAGACCTAACTGCTTTTGTTTTTTAAAAATTGTTAATTCTTTTTTTTTAATAGACATCTCTGACCTTCTGCACTATTTTAGTCATAATTTCTTTGTTTTTACGTCTTTCCCAATTCTTTTTTTTTAATTCAGTGCTGTTATTATTATTCATCAAATTAAGTTATGAAAATTATCCCAAAACAAATAAATAATTTATTAAAAAAGAAATAAACTTAAAATTCGACCAACAAAACTGTATTTCTTTAAGTTTAAAAATAAAAAAACGAAAAATGTCCCTATAACATCATGTTTTTTTTTAATTATTATGATACTACATGATATTCTCTAAAATATCCTCGAACAATGTTTTTAGTTATTTCAAATAAATGTGAACGTACGAGACATTGAAATTGACCTTTTATGCTCCAGTAACTAGATAGAGATAAGTTTAAAAAAATGAAAGTAATGTTTTAAGCAGTTTATTTGCACATTTAAGTGTTTTGTTATTACAATGAATCATTTTGATTTTAACATGATAGTTTAATAATAAATAAAAGATACTTAATTTGTTAAAATGGTTGTTTATTAAGAAAAATCAGGTAATTAATTAATTATGTTTTCAAAATGACCGCCGTCAGCGGTTATGCAGGCCAGGGCCCTAAATGACATCCTTAGTGTAGTTCGCCTTATTTCTGCATGATTCTGCGCTATTTCTGCGGCAGCAGCATCGATTCTCTGTTTCAGCTGGTCTCTTGAAATTATTGGCACAGCATAAACTTTTTGCTTCATGTAGCCCCAGAAATAATAATCAAGAGGCGTCAAGTCTGGTGACCTCGGGGGCCATGCTACTGGACCGCCTCTGCCAATCCATCTTGGATAATTTTCATTGGCCTGGCCTGCATAACCGCTGACGGCGGTCATTTTGAAAACATAATTAATTAATTACCTGATTTTTCTTAATAAACAACCATTTTAACAAATTAAGTATCTTTTATTTATTATTAAACTATCATGTTAAAATCAAAATGATTCATTGTAATAACAAAACACTTAAATGTGCAAATAAACTGCTTAAAACATTACTTTCATTTTTTTAAACTTATCTCTATCTAGTTACTGGAGCATAAAAGGTCAATTACAATGTCTCGTACGTTCACATTTATTTGAAATAACTAAAAACATTGTTCGAGGATATTTTAGAGAATATCATGTAGTATCATAATAATTTAAAAAAAACATGATGTTATAGGGACATTTTTCGTTTTTTTATTTTTAAACTTAAAGAAATACAGTTTTGTTGGTCGAATTTTAAGTTTATTTCTTTTTTAATAAATTATTTATTTGTTTTGGGATAATTTTCATAACTTAATTTGATGAATAATAATAACAGCACTGAATTAAAAAAAAAAGAATTGGGAAAGACGTAAAAACAAAGAAATTATGACTAAAATAGTGCAGAAGGTCAGACATGTCTATTAAAAAAAAAGGATTAACAATTTTTAAAAAACAAAAGCAGTTAGGTCTCTAAATTTAAATGATTTATCGATAATTTTGTATAAATTTTCAAACTACGCCCGCTGGTCACTTCTCTCCGGGACACATTGTATACCAAATTTCATCCAAATCCGTTCATCCGTTTCGCCGTGATTGAGCAACAAACAAACAAACATCCAAACTTTCGCATTTATAATTTATGTCTGTTTTGATTTATTACTGATTATGATGGTTTTGAATTTATTTAAAGGTAAATTTTGAATGTCCACTGGAATCTTATTATAAAAGCGTATACCTTAAATGATTTAGTGACTTTGTGTAAACGGCTGACATGAACAGCAAGTTTATTTTTATATCTGGTATTAACTTTATGTATATCACTATTTTTATTAAACGATTCTATATTTTTTCTTACATACATTAAGTTTCCGTAAATATATTGCGATGCTAATGTTAATATATTAATTTCTCTAAATTTATTCCTAAGAGACACTCTGGGGCCCAGTTTGTAAGTCGCGCGAACCGCTCGTTTCTGCAGAACAAAGATACAACTTATGTCCGCGGCATTTCCCCACAACATCGTCTCGTATAGTTGTCCTGCCCATAGCATGACGGCCTTTGTCGTGCACGACGCAACATAAATAAATAAATAAATAATAAATAAATATCCTTAGACATACACACAACGCCATCTAGTTCCACAGTAAGCAACTATAGGCTTGTGTTGTGGATACCAGATGGTTGATATACTACATAAATATTTTTTTTTTTTTGTAAATAAATACTTATTATAAATGAAAACTATATAATGAATAAGAATGGGATAGTTGTGTATTTCGTCCAAACGAATGAGCAGGACAAATACTATCTCGCGCGACATAAACGTTTATCGTGCTGGTGTTCTATTAGATAATTTCATCATTATCGTCATCGGTTACGTTCTGACATGTAATTGGTTGGCTTAACGATTGGCAGAAAGTTTTAAACAGATCAATTTTTATGTCGACCTCCGATTTACAAAATGATTTTAACTGTACAAACTAAGAACGAAGAGTTTCGCCGAAAGATTCGCCGTCAGAAGATTTTAAGCTTAAATGGTTGGGCGATACCACGAATTGCCGATACTGCGGTTCACCCATAGCATGCCAGATGCCTGCTTTTCGTGTACTCAAGATAGACATCCGTAAGTTTGTCATTATTACACTTGCTTATATGTGTGAAAGTGACAAACTTTATTAAGATATGAATGTATATCTATCCAGGGCCATGGCGATAAGCCTTTTAGAAAATATTATGTTAGCTTTAGCTTTCGGATGAGGTTTTCTCAGCTCTTTTATCTGCTGCATTTATATTAATTTTCTTTTCATTATGAGAGCGAAGCAGCAAGCGGTTGAAGTTATTAAATCTTTTGCGTTTTGTTGATTCAAAGTTTTTATTAAAAGCAACTTTTTCACCGCTATGATATTCCATTAATGTTTACCAACGTCATGATACAGACGACGTAGTATTGAAACATGTGAAAATACCAACGGTAAAGAGTATTTTAATCTTGTGAAAACAAAACGGTTAGGAGAGCACCCGTCCTTTGTTTATCTTTTTCACTCTTCGCTTGGATGTTACTTAAGTGATTCACTTATTTTAGCATAAGAACTGTGAAAGCTGGTGCCTACTTTACTCAGCAGCTGAGCTTATGCATTCAGGGGGGCAATAAATAAATAAATAAATAAAATAAAATATCCTTAGACATACACACAGCGCCATCTAGTTCCACAGTAAGCAACTAAATGCTTGTGTTGTGGATACCAGATGGTTGATATACTACATAAATACATTTTTTTTTGTAAGTAAATACTTATTATAAATGAAAACATCCGTAACTCGGGTATACATGTCCGTATTCATCACACAAACATATGCCCTTAGCGGGATTCGAACGCGCAACCTTTTGGTATAGTGGTCAGAGTTGCTAACCACTACACCAAACAGGTCGTTACACAAATAGCACTAGCGTACTAGGTACTATGCCTCACGGAAGCGAGTTGGACGGCGTATTTTTTCTATTTTTTTTATGCACAATGGACTGGTACTTGACCTCAATCACACCTGATGTTAAGTGAAGAAGATTTCTAAAAGATATAGGTGTTTTCAATTGCGTTTTATAAATTAGTTGTTTCATGTACATAATTAATTAAATTATTTTATTTTAGCATTGAATTCTATTGCAATGCATTTAGAAGTCGTTAAACAGTACTTACGATATAGAAATTCCTTTCCTTCCTTCTTTCCTGAATCCTACAACCCTGGGATTTTCATTACTGAGCTCGCGTGCTTCATCTCCGACCACATCGTCACTTTCCATCAGGTGAGATTGTGGTCAATCATAAAAAAAAAAAAAAAAAAAAGGTATAGGTAGGAAGGACAAAGGTTGAAATAAGTATTCTGAGAAGTTTAGGACATGTGGAGAGGATGAGTGAGATAAGATTAACCAAAAAAGTTACATAAAGTCACGTCATGACCCGTAGGAGTAAGCAGAAAGAAACCACAGACTTTAATTCTGACACAGCTCTTTTATTCAATTCATTCGCTCTCATAAAGTTGTTTACACACGCTCTTCGGTTTATGGTACTCTAAACTTGGCATTTTATTAAGATGTCGCCAATTATTGTCGCCGTGGTTTAATATAATATTATTTTAATATTTCGGACACTAACACCAATCATCTAGTCCCAAACTAAGCAAAGCTTGTACTATGGATACTAGATAACGGATAGCCATACATAATTATTTATAATAAACATCCATGACTCGGGAATAAAGATAAGATAATAAGTTTATTTGCAAGAATACAGTATGAACAAGATCTTAATAATTAAAAATAAGCACATTGTATTCAGCCCGTAAGCGGACATGCAAATATTAAATATATTTCGTATTCATTTTTGTTCGTAAATTCATAAATGTTCGTATTCATCACACAAACATTTACACGCCGCGGGATTCGAACCCGCAATCGTTGGTTTCACTCACAGGGACACTAGCCACTACACTAACCGGTCGTCATTCCGGTATTCTTTCATTAATTTTCATTAATTCATCCTCTCCACACTACATGCCCAAGAAACCATCTAAGAATATCGTTCTCAATCTTTGTCAGTACGTCTTCATTCCCAGCTCATTTACAACTGCGAGAAAAAGGGTGTGTACCCCAGGGTTGACCCTTGAGGAATACCACGGACACAGTTTCCGCTTCTGAACTCAACCTTCAACCAGCTACCACTTCTCCAAGAGTTTCTAGCATATTTAACAGAAATGAAGTGATAAAATGAATATTTTTCATAATTCCACAGTGACGCAGTCAGTCCTTGGATGGGTGACCACTTGTGTCATCTTAGTATGATGTTTCTGTGCTTCGGAGGGCACGTTAAATAGCCGATCCCGGTTATTTACAATGAACTTATATAGTCCAGGGTCGATTACGTCATCACCTATCAAAGCCCCCCACACAAAGGGATCAAATTACACACTCTCAGATAAACACATCTGGTTCACGTTCTATTGCCTCTATTCGCTTTATGTAAACGATGTTTGCATTTTGGATAACAGAGCCGCATTATTATAAACAAATCAGGTTAAGTATAATAACCTAAAGTCGGGTCGGTTGGGTCGACTGGTCCCGATGGGTACCAGCAGGGAGTTAGCGGCAGTTCCGCCGTGGGTAACCGCCTCCGTAGCTCAATCTAAACAACATTGGGTTTACGATTCGGTGGTCGCGGGTTCGATCCCCAGCGGGGTACATTTTTATGTACTCGGTTTGGTTGGTAGTAGGGCATTTTAAATGTCCGCCTGGCTAGCTACATCTAAATCTAAATTATCTAAATTTGCCGCCAAGCAGCAATGTTAATAGCATTGTTGTGTTCCGGTTGTCAGAGATATGAAAATGAAAAAATGAAAAATGAAAAAATGTTTATTTCAGTTCCTACCTTAATAAAACAATCAATGAGGTATCGGGGGATCTCCTTTTAAGTATAAAATACCTGTGTTAGGAGGCTCCGCTCTTCCATAACTAAATGTGAAATATTAAGGTTAAGGTGAAATAGGTTAATATTATGCTACTTATAAAATAAGAATGAAATACAAATGTAAAAAGAGATAAGATAGCCAGTCCCCCAAATGTTTTGGGGTTTCCGGGTCATAAACTTCCACCTTCGACCTCATCTTCACTTAACATCAGGTGTGATTGAGGTCAAGTAACAACCGGTTATGCTTAAAAAAAAAGTTGTTAAGCCAAGTCCGTGGTCTACAGATACGACTTATAACACTGACTGTCAGGTGGCCACTATTCTGACACAAAGCTGAGCCCGGGTGGTGGATTCCTGCCCCTATCCTCTCTCAGTAAGACGAGGCTATGCCCCAACAGTGCGGACGTGTATGTCTGTTGATGATTTCGATTTTACCTGTCATCAATCCCAATTGATTCAATGAGGTATGTAACAGTTTTGTTATCGTTATGAGCTCAAACATTTAACATACACACTACTCCCAAAATAGGTGTGTATGTATGTTTAGGCGAAGATCCTATTATCTCTGTAACCATGTAACCGCAACTACTTCAGGGGTACACAACATCAAAGTACACATTAGAGGAAAACAACACAAGAAATAGGTAAAGCGCGGTATTATAAGGAAGCTGGAGTTGAATCCGTGCCAACTTAAAGGTGTCTTTGTATGTAAGGCAACGATATTTCCAGAAGTTACCACAGCTTGTTACGAATTTCTACACAAAAAGAATATTTTATAATAATAATACTTCCGAAAACTGCTTTAAAGCACTCCAGTATCTTTTGCGTGGCGCAAAAAAGATTTAATAAATTGCCTCATGATATTAAATGTATGACGGTAAATGAATTTAAAACCTGTATCAAGATAAAAAATTCTTTGTTTGTAAGCGGGATTTCCGGCTTCGATAACCGAGTTTTTAAATTTAATTTAATTAGGTACTTATGTGCATTTATCCGACTGCTCTTAAACGGTGAAGGAAAACTTAAACTCTTAAAGGGCATGGAAGTCCCCACCCCGCATTGGGCCAGCGTGGAGGACTTATGACCCATACTCCCTCATTATATGAGGGAAGGCATATATCACCGTAGTGGGATGTTTACGGGCTGATGATGATGATGAAGCGGGATTTGGGCACCGTCGATTATTGGCAGCGCATCTAAATGCCCTTTGTTATAGATATCTTATTATATCTTAGGGCATATTAGGTAAGTGAAATAGAAGGTAATCACATAGGTATTTCAATTTAAATAGGTGTTCTATTGTTATCAAAAAAAAATCAAAAATGTTTGTATGGAGAAAACGGTCTCAATTAAATTCTTCATACAAAACACCAATTTCATAGGTAAGGACATAATATTGTATAACAGTTATCCATACTTAGTGATTGACAGAGTTTACCTGAGGCAAACTGCAGGCCAGGGCGACTGCCCAAGCGCAGTACAGCATCTGCTTACTCCGTCTCCGCGCCACTGGCAACCGGAGAGGATAGAGCACCGCGAAGAACCTGAAAACGTTTCACTAATCAGAGCCATTTCAATGCAAATGAGTGACAACTATTCGTTACCCTCGAGCTCAATACATATAAATAAATAAATATCCTTAGACATACACACAGCGCCATCTAGTTCCACAGTAAGCAACTATAGGCTTGTGTTGTGGATACCAGATGATTGATATACTACATAAATACATATATTTTTTTCTAAACAAATACTTATTATAAATGAAAACATCCATAACTCGGTTACACATGTCCGTATTCATCACACAAACATATGCCCCTAGCGGGATTCGAACCCGCAACCTTTTGGTATAGTTGTCAGATTTGCTAACCACTACACCAAACAGGTCGTCATAAAGAACATAAGGTTTACAAAGCAGAGGTTGCAGGTTCGATTCCCAGTCGGATATATTTTTAGTAGCTACTCGGTTTGGTTGATGGTAGAGATTTTTAACCGACCTCAAAAAAGGAGCAGGTTCTCAATTCGACTGCATATTTTTTGTAAATTTATGAAGCGATATCTTTATCAATTGTTAACTGATTTTGTTTAATGATCTGTCACTGATAGGCCACGGGCCCGATCACTTTAAATCTTTTAAGAAGCGATCACAGACCACTTACCAACACACAAATCCTAAGATTCAATTATGAGCAATCAGGACCTCAATTCTCGCGTACTCGACATTTCACTGTTGATAGACATCATTAGGTTTTATACTTTTACACACACATATAAGTGTGAAAGAGATAGACTTGCCAATGTCTGTCGACAGTGAAATGTCGAGCGTGCGAAAATTGGGGTCCTGAGATGCTACCCGGAAGGGTAAACGTTTAGCATGTCCTTCACGCCATCCAACTCGGCATATATAACACATTTATATATTTTCCTTTACTAATAACGTCATAAAACTCTATATGAAGCCCAGTAAACAACCAAATAGGTACTTGTTATGTTATAGCTATAAGGATATATAACAAAATATAACGGGCAACGTGGAAGCATCTTTAGAGGCAGATGATTATTTTTAATGAACCCTTCTAGGAAATAATTAAAAAGTAAACTTTTTCAACTGCGTTTACGTGGAACTGGCAGTTAATACACATTAATTTGTGTTGAGATAAGCGACCTACCTATCGACAGATATGCAGACCAACACGTTGGAGGACAAGTACAGCCCAAAGGCTCTAAGCACCAACAGCAGCTTACACAGCAGGTTGCCAGCCAGCCAAGCATTCGTGTATTTCCAACCGATCTGCGAACAAACAGAGAGTCAAGTTGCGCTATGAAACCATAAAATTTCAGACGCGAGACATTTTGACGAGTTGCAATCTATACCATATAAGTTGTGCTAGCGCTGCAGTTTTGATTAGTCGTTATGGACATTTCTAAAACGTATGACCTTCTGGCAACCTCTACAGGTTAGTATGGGTGATTATGTATACCTGAGGATTGTGCAACAAACTGTATTAAATCAAAAAGTGGCATTCAATTTCTTCAGGCCTCAGCAGGATATTCTCGTCTTGCGGATACATCCGTACTCGCATGCAGCATTTTGAAACCTACTTAATATAATAGTACATTACCTTATAATTATGGTGGCTATAACACACGAGGCGGAATTTCAGCCGGAGCCGAAGGCAAGGGCGTAATAGAGCCGAGTGTATCGTACGACGTTTTTCAACATACTTGCGAGGAAACAGAATAAAAAATCACGTGACGCGCTGCCCACTGGCTGGCGCCGCACGGCGGGTCAGTTCTTAATTTGAAAAGAAAAAATAATTCGAAGCATATTTTATTACTGATCTCCATAACACATGGAGGTCAGCGATATTTTATTCACCAGGCTGATGTGTGTTATCCTTGGCTGTATGAGACTTATGTTCTTTGCCATAGCAAATAATCCGCACTATATATTGGAATTTAACTTCACTTTTTATAAACGCGTGTTTTATGAGCTGCTTTATATATTTAAAACCGGTGAAATTAGATCCACTTTACGAACAAGTATGTTGAAAATAAATAAAGTGTATCACAGCGCTCTTCGCTGTTCTGTGGTTCCCAGTACGTCGCTCCACATTGTATGCCTATTTTTACACATTATGGTATTGGTATATTGTATCACGAACTCGGATCTCTGACGTAGGGAAACAAGCGGCAACGTTGAAGTGGGACTGGGCGGGTCACGTGGGCCGCATGCCGTTCGAGTTGTGGGCAAATGCGTCCACTATTTGGACTCCTGCAATCGCCAGACATAAACGTGGCAGACCACGAAAACGGTGGAGAGACGAGCTTGACAGTTTTAATAAGGGATGATTTATTCTCGCCAAGCTTAATAATAATAAAGATATTGGAATGAATGAAGAATGTTGTAATGGTTGCATACATTTAGTTACTTTTGCTATGACAATTCGGTTCATTTTAATTGAATTTCCGGTTATTTGCAGCCTAATTGTGATACCTAATGGAGTTAATTTTTTTGTTTTTTTTTAGTTTAATTTATCCACATAGGATAGGCAAAGGTTATGCACCATACAGCCTCGTCGTTGGTAATTTTCTTCTTATTCTTTCTTTATATTATAGGCAAAATCGCCAAGTCTTCTTTTTTTAAAAATGGTCTAATGGAGTTAAGTAATTACAGCCGACTCAGCTATTGTCTATGTATAAAGGGGTATTTACTAGTCATGCTGAAATGTCTAATTTTAATGAACTGGACCGTAATATCATGTACGAAGTTGTTCTGATTGTACCTTCATTCACAGTTTTTAAGAAATTGGTCAACGAATATTGCATTTGTCTTATCAAATCATTATTCTTAATTCGAGTTTTTTAACCGACTTCCATAAAAGGATGGGGTTTTCGGTAGGTAGCGTATTTTTTTGTGTATGTTCCACGTTATCACAAATTTTAATGTAACTCATATACCTAAAGCTTTACCTACCTGCATACCCTGCCATTTGTTTTGTCTTGTGTTATGTTATCTTGTGTTGTTTTGTGTTGTGTTGTCTTGGGTTTGTGTTATGTTGTCTTGGGCATGTGTTATGTTATCTTGTGTTGTGCTATTTTGTTGGTGTTGCATTCGATTTACGATATGTTATCATTGTGTTGTGTTGTATTGTTTTGTGTTATCTTGTATTGGGTTTGTGATGTCTTGCCTTGTTTTGTGTTGTCTCGTCTCGTATCGTATTGTACCCGACTATGACAAGCTATACAAGCGACTACACAATATCTATATTTCCATATCAATATTAAATATAGATATTGTGTAGCTTCTGTTCAGCTTTTACGTTTAATCCGAACCGATCATATTGAAAATTAGCAGAGAAGCCTAGGGCCCGGAGAAGGGCATAGGGTCAAAGTTAAATAATTTATTGCTTACCACATTATAAGTGTACCTTCTTATAGTACAGGATGTTGGATGCAATGTAGCGCACTGTAAGGTCATTGCAATTGGGGAGAGGGCTATCTAGTGCTCTTTACATTAATTAACATTATGTTCGTGAAACAAACGCATCCGCGATCTGTCAATTTGACAGGAGCGCGGGTAGCGGGGAAATACGTGTCTCTCGAATATAACGACTCGCTTAGTCATCTCATCAACACCTAAATTTTTATATTTGTCGCAGATAGCGATAAATTAGCGATAGAATTCATTATTCAAACGGTCAACTGACTATCATAATACGCGGTTTGCTGTGGGAACTAAACTTGGTGGCGCTGGTATCGCCGGAAACGGCGCCGCGACGACGTTAACGGTAATATAAGGTCTACACATCGAAAATAACAGGGACTTTACTGCGAGCTTCAAAGGAGTCGGAGCTCACTGAACACTCTCACGACTGTGAGTGATTTGATTATTATCACCGACGCTTGAAGAATCCGGTGAGTCGTTACTGAATAAGGCTTTGATTATGGAATTTGAGCAAGGAAGAACTATAGACAAGGTACGACTGAGTTCCACAGAGTGCACGCGGGCACAGATTACTAATAAGTTACTAAACGCGGGGGCCAAGTTGTATGGCACGGGGGGCGTGCACATGTTTTCTCTTCAACAGAAAGCATCTCAGGTTCCATAATCAAAATCGAATGTGAATACGTTGTCGATTTGTTTATAGAGTAGTTTGCCCGAGCCACCCTTTACCACGCGACTGGCACCGTCCCGGTCGCTAGCAACGCCCACCCGCCACACGCCCATCGCCGACATATTTATCATATTGTCTCTTGTTTTAACTGTTAAACTACAATAAAAATATATACACAAAGTTGGGTAGTGTTTGAAGTTCCTTCGGCTCCTGAACCAGCTAATACAGTCCACTCCATCATCACTAGACCAACCACACTTACCGAAGCATCAGCAGAGGAGTGTGGTCTCCAATTACATTATTAAAACCACATTATTAACATTGTATAAACATTACATAATTAACATGACATTCGATTACTTGTAAATTCTATAAACATTATATATTTATCATTTGTATTTCTTACATCTACCTAGAATTACATGGATACTTCCCTTACTTTCATCCTGATAAAGTCATTGCACGCGGACGAAGCCGCGGGCGGACATCAAATACAATATAATTTTAAACTAACTGATAGTTAGCCCCTAGTGGTACCCACGCCTTCCCACGCTAAGTAGCTAAATGTCTATATTTCTAACTAAATTTTACTAGCTTAAGCAAAATGAATAGACGGTAAATTTTAAAAGTTTAACTTTTAATAATAATGCCTGTTTTGCCATGGTACAGATACAATTAAGTACAATCTGAAACGTTTACAGCCCGGCATAACACAATGTAAGTTTCTTTTTTTTATGCATAACGGGTGGGTACTTGACCTCAATCACAGTGAATCGTTTAAAACCCTCAGAGCAGAATAGAAACTCGGGGGGTTGTTTTTCTTAAATTAGTATTTTTACAATATAACATTTACCAGTCATGTAATAGTCAATAGTATATGTGTAAGTAATGTGAATGTACTAGTTACAATACGATAAAATAACACAATTATCCAAATAACTACCTGCAAATAATACATTCTATACACGTGGGCGAAGCCTTCGATGGATTATTATTTAATTATTACAGATCGTTTGTGTACTTTTCTATAACATAGTACAGCTGTAAACAGTAAATTAAGTTGAAACCAATTTAATAATAAAGTTCAAGCAGTCACGCACTCGTTGGTGATATTTTTTTTTATGCACAGCGGCTTGGTACTTGGCCTCAATTACACCTGATATTAACTGAGGATGAGGTCGAAGGTGGAAGCGTACTGACCCGGAAACCCCAACACATTTGAGGGACTGGTTTAGATAAGATGGTGGTAGCTAGCCAGGCGGACATTTAAAATGCCCTACCACCAACCAAACCGAGTACTTAAACATGTACCCCGCTGGGGATCGAACCCGCGACCTCCAATTCGTAAACCCAATGTTGTTTGCATTGAGCCACGGAGGCGGTTAATTTAATTTTTTTTTAAGACAGAAGGCAGCTGTTAATTGCTAAAAGTTTTCTTAACTCTGTATTTCATCATTCAAGTTTCAAAAATAGCAGATGTAGTCACAACAATGGATAACGCCTACGTAACTCCTAAATCATCATCATCCGCTTACTGTATATTTGTCCAAGGCTGGACATCAGCTTCACTTAAAGCGCGCCATAGAGTCTGATCTTCGGCTACAGCCATTCAGTCGCTTCCAGCCGTCGAACGTAGGTCATCGTTACTCGTATCTATTGGCGGGCGTCCCACATTAATGCCAATTCGGGATTGTCACTCTAGAACCCGCTTGCTTCAACAGATATTACCGACACATCGTCAATTCGGGTTGCTGCTAAATTGCAGTCTGGAAAACTGACGTATAATCCCATGCCTGTCAATGTTTTACGGGATAAATTTTCATTAATGTGCATTTGATTTGCTTGGTCTTATTCCACACGCCTCTACCTTTGGAGTGTTCTGCACGGGGAGAATAAATATTAAATAAATAAATATCATTGGACATGCCCACAATGCCATCTAGTTCCACTTTTAGCAACTATAGGCTTGTGTTGTGGATACCAGATGGTTGATATACTACATAAATACATTTTCTTTTTTGTAAAATTAATGTTGAAAATTAATGTATTCAAAAGATTGACAAGAAAGTGGCTGATGGATAAATGTTTTTATAGTATTAGGGAATTCCTAGAGCGTAAAATAAATTAAATTATATTTATGGACATCAAGGAATTAAATTATATTGAAATTACATTGACATTATTTTTGACATTGCTTTCACATTTCTTATGACCTGATTAAATTATTTAACATTATATGTAGTAAGTGTAGTGGTTAGAAGCTCTGACCACTATACCAAATGGTTGCAGGTTCGAATCCCGCTAGGGGCATATGGTTGTATGATGAATACGGATATGTTTTCATTTGTAATAAGCTAGCTTATTACAAATGAAAACATCCATAACTCGGGTCCATAAATATAATTTAATTTATTTTACGCTCTAGGAATTCCCTAACACTATAAAAACATTTATCCATCAGCCACTTTCTTGTCAACCTTTTGAATACATTAATTTTCATGTTCTTGAAGGAGTCCGGTAAATGATTAAATATGTCAATACACGTAACGAAACAATTTTTTGATGCCAATGTTAATCGTACAGGGGTTTTATATAGCGTATATTTATATTGTGATCCTATATTTCGATTGGTCATGTCCTCTTTTTGCTTAAAAAGATGTTTTTATTTCTGTACAAATAAACAAATCTCAAGTACATACAAACAAGGAACTGGTAGAATATTATATATTCTGAAATACGGGCGACATGAATCTATTTGGTCAAGTTTAAAAATAACCCTTATACAGCGTTTTTGAATTAAAAATACATTTTCAATATCCGTAGAGTTTCCCCAGATCACATAACCATAACGATGAGCAGAATCCACATAGCCATTGTAGGCAGTTATAGCGGCTTCTAAAGTTACTACCTGACTTTGACTTTGACACATTCACTTGGCCTGTAAAATATATCTTTCTTGTAGGGTAAAAGTAAATGCTTAAATGGGTAAAAGTAAATAGGAACCTTCAAGAAACGATCCTACACCTTCCTCAAAGGCCGGCAACGCATCTGTGACCCTTTTGGTGTTGCGGGTGGCCATGGGCGGCGGTGATTGCTTTCCATCAGGTGACCCGCATGCTCGTTTGCCGCCCTCTCATATAAAAAAATAAAAATAAAAGTGCTCAATATGTCACGATTTTATCTTCGTCTTTTCGAGTCGAGGCTAGTACCTATCAAATTTTATTGGAGCAACACCTAGCCCCTCTAACAGCACTCTCTGTGACGTCCAGTCCTCTAAATTAAAATATGACGAAATTGAAGGATTCCATAAGACTATAAATAGCATATACCATTACATGGCACATCCTTTGGGAACCGTATCAACCAATGTTCTGTGAACGCTACAAGATGAAATGGTCCCATTGGTGATTAGGCCGCATGACGAAATTGAGTTGGGTTACTGGCTAAATACTTCCCATGAGAATTATAAGGAAGCAGAATATCCCAGGGCTTAATACTAATACTAACTAATTAGAAGGTAGGAACGTGTAGGTAATTTCGGCTACGAATACATATGTCGGAACTATATTCAATAAATAAATATTTCGGATACTTACACCAATCATGTAGTCCCGAACTAAGCAAAGCTTGTACTATGGATATTAGATATAAATATATATATAATATAAACATATTTGCACACAGCGCCATCTAGTTCCACACTAAGCTACTAGGCTTGTATTATGCATTTGGGGTGCTCTGCACTGGGAGAATGAATAATATATAAATAATAAATAAATATCCTTGGACATGCACACAATGCCATCTAGTTCCACTTTAAGCAACTATAGGCTTGTGTTGTCGATACCAGATAGTTGATAAACTATACAAATACATTTTTTTGACAATAAATACCTATTCATCATACAAACATATGCCGCTGGCGGGATTCGAACCCGCGACCTTTTGGTAGAGTTTCTAACCACCAAACAGGCCGTCAAACGGATAAACATACATAAATAAATATATAATTTTTTGTAATTATTTAAATTAGTGCATGCTACTCTCTCATGTTGCTGTGCCTTCACAAGGTCCTTATTGATACAGTACACCATAACGCCATCACAACAAAACATAAGGAATGCAATAAATGATTTGAGTTTGAGTATAAAGTTTGAGTTTGAGTATAAACATCCATGACTCACGCTACTGTTCGTATTCATGACATAAATACCCTCGCGGGATGCGAACCCGCAACCGTTGGTTTCGCTGACAGGGTCACTATCCACTACACCAATCGATGGTCAATAATTATTTCAAGGCACTACCTATTTTCGACGGTCCCCAGGTAACGAATAGAAGTACGCTCCAGTGAAACCTAATCCACTAATGGAAATTATCCTTTCCTAAAGAGTTTCCGCAATTGGATATGCAGCGTATCCATTAACCATTAACTATTTCTATTTTCACGACCTGTTTGGTGTAGGTAGTGGTTAGCTCTGACCGCTATGTAGAGGTCGGGGGTACAAATCCCACTAGGGGCATATTATGTGTGTATGATGAATACGGACACGTGTACCCGAGTTATGAATGTTTACATTTATTTATTTTATTTAACACTTTATTGCATACACAGAAAACAATTACAGCGATACTTAAGAGTGAGATATACAAAAGGCGAGCTTATCCCTAAAAGAGATATCTTCCAGCAAACCCAACATCGGAAATAACAATAGTGAAGGGGAAATATAGAGTGCACACAAGTAAAATGAAAATAAGAAAATAAATATTAAATACATAATAAATAAGTACATAAATAAGCCTACGAATATATAAATGAAAATGTACACGAACATATAAATGAATATATACACGAACATATAAATGATATATAAATGAATATATTAATACATATATTAATAAATATATAAATAAACAATGGTTATTGACAGGACCCAAGATAATGCTCTTTCACACGGAATTTAAAAATGGGCAATGAATGGGAAAAAAATGGGAATTTATATGTGTATTTATTTACAAAAAAAAATGTATTTGTTTAGTATATCAACCATCTGGTATCCATAACGTAAGTCTAGTTGCTTATTGTGGAACTAGATGGCGCTGTGTGACATACACACATATGTACCTATTTACAAATGATACCTTATGAGAGTGAAGGAAGCAGAAGAGGTGTGTCAGGATCGTAGCAAGTGGAAGTCTGTGGTCTCTGCCTACCCTTACGGGAAACAGGCGTGACTTTATTACAAAAGAAATATGTGATTGTGCAGTTTATGTATATATAACCAGAAATAGGTACATTGTGAAATAGTAATGTTAGGTAAATACAAAAACAAATTTCTTTGTGAGAGACTGGAGTCTGATATAGGTTCGAAACCTGTGCTACAGATCTCCAGGCTCTCACTCCCTTAATATTAGACATTACAACAAGAACACTGAGAATACATTATCCAAGTGATGCAGTATGCTGCTTAAAGTATACATATATGTCGAGGCATGTGGATAGTGGACTAAAGCAAGTGTGTGTGTGCGTGTAGGTGTGTGATGTGCGCGTGTGTGTGGGGGGGGGGGGGGGGGGGGTGATGTCTGTGTGTGTGTCTGGGGGTGAGAGTGGGTGTACAATACTAGCCTAGTTGCTTAGTGTGAAGCTAGATGGTGCTGTGTGTATGTCCAAGATTATTTTTTTATGTGTTGCTCAAATTTTGTTATTGTTGTTTGATGTGGCTGAATTTTGGTATAGAGAGAAAACATACCGTGGATTAAGACAGGATCATTTTTAACCCGATGAAGTGAGTAGTTCCCGCGGGAAACAAATTAAACATATTCGCGACAAAGTTGTTGCGTTGCATGCACGAAGCCGCGGGCGGAATGATAATTATTTACCAATATGTAAAAACGATATGTGGTTGTGTTATTTATCAACCGTCTGGTATCCGTAACACAAGCCTAGTCGCTAAATGTGGAACTAGATGACGCTGTGTGTGCACTACGGGATATCGACTATGTGTCTATAAAACACGATTTCGAATTCGGCAGTTCACGTATCATTTCAATTCTATGTTTTATTAGCTCTATGGCACGAACGTTAATTAAATACGATGATGGCTTGGGAATGCAAATATGAATACTGAATATGGCTTCAATATATACAAATTCATACCGAATTACAAAGTACAATATACAAAGGCGGTATTATTAGTTTGATCATTGTTATTACGTAGAATTTGCCGATATTATTATGCCCTTTGATATTATGCCCGCTCTACAATAAGACACGTATCTAGGTATATGTGCGTGACGTGTATAGACCTAGCGTACGTGACGTGAATATAGACCTAGGTACGTTAGTACCTACTTTATTAATTCTGTGATCTACGTCTAGTTTAAGTTCATTGTGCGAATATCGCTAGAAATAATTAGTTAAGTTTTATTGATCACCTATCGTGTATAGGTACATCATCTAGTAAAATATAGAAATCCAGTCGTTTAATTTTCCCACGGATATATAAATAGAATAAGTAAACTTACAATTGTAATAGGAATATAAATAAGTTACATACTAAATAAAAATAGAAAAAGGCTCGTCTCACGGCATGGCTTACCCAAACAGCGCCTAGAACGCACGCACCCGCATTATAAAACTCCGCGCCCCGTGGAAAAATCACTCACATCCACCTGACCTCCGATCCTCCGAAGCTGCCTCGAGCAACAGTGAAAATATACGTGTTTCATTCATCGTCCCCGCTGTTTTTCCAATCCAGCACAGTATTGCTATTGACTTGGGGCTTATTCTTAAAAACATCAAATTCTCGACATACAAATGGACAATGAACCCGGTACGCAGTATATTGAGTGACTTCCAGAGAGACCACTCCGGCACTAGGAACATGACGGATGTGATAAACGTTACGTTAAAGTACATGGTGACATTTTGAAACGCATAATGTTTATTGTCATAAGTTCAATTGACATACATCATATGGCATACAAATTAATGAGTATAATAGTGTTTCGCATATTTATAATAAGTAATAAATAACGCAGATTTGTTGAAGGGTATAATAATAAAAGCCATAATCATATAAATCTATATTTTCATTTGCCATATTTTTATAAGGCATACTTTGAAACGCAGACATGGTTAGGTTAGGTTCGAAGGGTATGGCGGAAGCGAGCCGGGCGAGTGCGAGCGAAGCGAGCACGGGAGTTCTTGGCACCCCGACATGGATAGGTTAGGTTCATAGATCGGCCGCCATACCCTTCGTGTTAGGTTGACATGTATGCATCCCTGCTTGCCTATTTGCTTGCTTGCATGCTTGCTTGCAAAATATTATGTCTTTTGAATATTATGGTCAACAAAAATTATGCCTTTCATTACTTATGCTTATTAAAATTATGCCTTTCTATGAAGGCATAACTTACAGGTTTCGGCCATATGATATTATGTGTAATCAAGTTATGCTATAACGGTTTATTGCAAATGACTATTATGGCGAGTAATATTATGAATTGTCAGTTTATGGTGAAAAACGTTATGCTTTTCAATAGGTAACCTAAAGTACATACATACGAAGTGAGTTAAATATAAGCCTCTGTATTATATTACTCTTTGGCTTGTAGTGACATCGTACAGTTGGCTGGCTCTCATTGGATACGACTGGCAAGCTGCTTCGAGAATCTTTTGGAGTTGCATCGACTACTCGTTATTGAAGCGCATAACGTAAAAACTTTTTAATGGTGTAGGTACCAAGAATACATAGTCCTAATTTATTAGTACCGAATCCATTGAATACAATAACAATAACTTTTTATTTGGTGTAAGCCCACGTTTTCATAAAATTGGATAGGAAGTTAACATTTCTGCATGCATGTCTATTTCCCTAAGTCTAATTTAAGAGATGTTACTTACAAAATGTAAAATGACCAGCGAAATTGTTTCTCTATAATGGAAGTTTTGGCATCCACGATACAAGCCTAGCTTAGTGTGGATGCTACAGTAAATGTATAATTATGCATGGCCCTTTTTTTTTATGCATAACGGGTTGGTACTTGACCTCAATCACACCTGATGTTAAGTGAAGATGAGGTCGAAGATGGAAGCGTACTGACCCGGAAACCCCAACACATTTGGGGGACTGGCTATCTTATCTCTGACAACCGGAACACGACAATGCTATTAACATTGCTGCTTGGCGGCAGATTTAGATAAGATGGTGGTAGCTAGCCAGGCCAGCTAGTAGTACGTATTCGAGAGTTCTGGACCAGCCCCGGGCCCTCCCCCTAAAAAAAGGTCACCACGGTGTGTTCCCCCTTTCACGGTCTCATTGGCGGCTTTAATTGGGTCGTTATTGACGGATTTGCCAGTTAACTTTGTTTGCTAATTATAATGGCTAGTAAAAAATTGTCCTTATCTAACCTAATAATAGGTTCACACATAAATCAAGTGGACGATAACTCCTCGGCTTTTGGCGCTTTTGTGTACCTACAACTGATACAAGTCTGAACTTGTTCATGGTAAGCATAGCGATTACAGCAGGTGTATGTTTTTAATATGGAAAAAAATTAAATTTATTGTCAGCAATGAAACTGCCTTTCCATTATTCTTTTATTTAGTTTTCTAATTTATGATCAATTTATATTTATGGCAGTAGTCGACAAAAAACATGCACCTTTTACGGTGAATAGAAACTTCGTAATTTAAGTTATTTCATTATAGTATACCATTTTTTCCTAGTAAGATTTGGAAACAGGTGAGACTTTTTTGCTCGTCACGTTGGAATGTGTACGCCTTTAGATGAAATGATAACGATCACCCACTGTCAAATTTATTTATGTTAGTTATTCTTTAGATCGCCATCTGCGGCATACGCAGTATTTTTTCTTAATTTTTTAATTCGATTCAATAATAAATATGTAGGGTTAATTCTTAATAGCTACTACGTATGTGGTATCACCACTCTACCTGGATAGGGTATTTAAAGCGAGACGGCTTGTACAGCACCACAGTCCAAATTCGATCGCCCGCCTCGCCTCGAGACACAGTCGTACATTTCATAGTGAAAAGTGTTAAACTACGCTTTCTGTCATGTCGGTAAGTTTTTGTCTGTAACTACATTGTTTATGTGTTGTCTACTTTACCTGGACGATCTGTTTCGATGCAATTGCTTGACCTAACCTTCGTTTTCTGCTCGTTTCAGACGTCGATTCCTGACAGTGATTACACCTTTAAGAACTATTACTTTCCTACTGCCGATCTAAGCGACGATGATGAAACTCAAGATCCTCCTGCCTTGAAGGTCAAGCAAAACATTGCTAAGAGAAACATTGATTGTTTCTTTGAGAAGCCCAAGAAAAAGAGGGTCCGACTACAGTCTTCCAATATTGCCCAAGCTAACGGAGAAGGAACTTCATACATTTCATCGAATAATGATGACGGATCCTCAGCGAGTCATCTCATTAAAATAGAAGTGTATGAGATGAAAAAGTTGAAAGATGTTCAACCAATTGATTACTGGAAATATGCAGATGTTCGTGTTAAATATTACGCCTCAGAAGACGACAAGCATTACCGAAATGTAAGAGATTTAATTTACAATATAACAAAACAGGTGGCAACGAAGACCGACTGCACAAAGTACTACATAACAGCGGATAAGAAATAATTCCTGGAATAGCCCGTTTCTTGCGACTCCCAATAGAGCAACGTTATAATTTATGGGTTTCTTCTTAGCACATTAACTGTCGCGACGCAGACTCTACTGAAAAACAGCAATAAATTTTTCGTTCCCCACCGTTTTATACCTGTCTATAAGATACACCTCATATAAGCCACATGCCACCGAGAGATACATTTGTCTAACGCAGGCAGAAGGATGGCACACTTCGAAACTCAATACGATGACCAACTGGTACGACTGTGTCTCGAAGCCGAACAAGACGAAATCGACCGACAACTCTATGAATTCCATGAAGAAAACCTAAATAATCTCCGCCAGTGGGCCAATTACGATTATGGTGGGTATTCAAGACCCTCACCTCCCCCTATACTAACATTTCTGCAGCGGCCAGCGAACCCACTCATGTCATTGGAACAGGAAGAAGAAGTTTATGAAACGTCGTGGGCGTCTGAAAAATTGTTTTCATTATCACCGGGTGTCTATAGTCCAACCCCGCAGATAGATTAGTTAGCTACAATATTGTATTATAATGTTTAATTAGAAAATAAATAAAGTAAAACTGTAATTCTGATGTTTCATTATCTTCACTCTTCTATATCAAAATAGGATAATGTAAATAAAAAACAGATAATTGGTAAAATAAATTTATTTCAAAAAATGGTTTTAAATATTTTATTTATGAATATATCGTTATACAAAGGAATATCGCAAAAATCTCTTAAAAACTCTGACATGCTCATATTCATAAACTTAAAGTACAGATACACTAAACAGTATTCACCACAAACAGAAGTTAAGTGACTTTGAAGAATTTTATTATTGTAAAACCATTTCCGAGTATTTCTTTTCAAAAACGATTTATGGTGGCCGGTAGGCTTTCTACCATATGAATCAAAATATTCACCGATACCATTAGCATTGATATGAATGGCTACCCAATGTGATCCCGATTTTGTATCAGGATCCAAGTTAGAAATAAAGTAAGTGGGTGCTTCTATGTACATTGGTATTCTGTTAGCAGGGAACACGTTAAATTCTAGACTGTGATTTATCTTTTTCATAAATAGTCTAATTTCGTGTGTATCCATTATTGAAATACTTTCTTAAATACATACATTAAGGTAGTTTAACGGATAATGATGAAAAATATTATATGGAAATCTTATATACTAACTAATTGAGATGTTAAATTGATTTTATTGTTTTTTTTTTTTTACTTTGATAATATGCTGATATATGAGGGAGAGGAGGCCTTTGTCCAGCAGTGGGACATTGGGAGCTTATAATAATAATATATGCTGATAAAATCAAAGTAAAAATTAAATGAAATTTCTGTGTATATGTGGGAAGTATATGAATATATTTATCGACACTCATATAATAATAATACTGTATGATGACTAATTTTAAAAGATGTGTTGTTGTGGAGTTTCTTAGGTCGCTTCTTCTCCATAGCCATAACACCTTTTTGAAGCGATATAGTAAAAAATTTAAAGTTTATAATAAGTGTTTTATTGTTTTTATTCCATTCCCCCATTCTACAGCCTGCAAGTAACACGCTCAATAATGAAAAATGATTCATTTCATACACCCCTTCACAGCTATAGTAGCAGGTCCTAGTGGGTGTGGTAAATCAAACTTTGTCACTAATTTTCTTAAATTTATGAAAGAAATATGTAACACTAATTTTTCACGAGTAGTATGGTGTTACGATGAAATGCAACCTTTATATAATTTGAACAACGTCGACTACAGTCAAGGTATACCGGATTTAAACATGTTTGATGGGAAGCAACCACAATTACTTATAATAGATGATCTTATGAGAGAATCCGATGGTCGTATAGTGGACATTTTTACTAAAGGTAGTCATCATAGAAACCTTAGCGTGTTTTATATAACACAAAATTTATTTCATCAAGGCAGAGGACAACGTGACATTTCTTTAAATTCAAGTTACATAGTATATTTTAAAAATCCCCGGGATAGAACACAAATACGCCATTTAGCGCGCCAAGTGTTCCCAGATAACTCTAAGTTCGTAGAAGAAGCTTATAAAGATGCTACGTCAGAAGCACATGGCTATCTAATGATTGATTTAAAGCAAAATACAGACGATATGTGTCGTTTTAAGACTAAGATATTTCCCCTCAATAGCAATTGTGTAGTTTATGTATCGAAAAAGGGTTATAAATATAATACGTATCGTGATAAAATTACAGTTAACAGTAGATAATGTCTGAAGAAGCAGTGACACGAGATCGAGAGTTAGTTTTACAAGTACTAACACCTAAATATCGCAAAGCTCTATTAAAAGAATGTACTGATGACAAAATAAATCGTATCTGTGAAAGTATTTTAGATACTTTGGATGAAATCCCCATAAAGGAAGTCCGGGAATCAAAATTTAGCTTCTTAAATCTACATTGTTTCTTTTCAACAAACATTGCTTAGTATTTGCTTCTAATATTAACAACATTGTAAAAATATTATCAGTCGTTTACAATGGTTGGTAGAGTGACGACGCATCTAGACTTATTAAAAGCATTACATACACTCAAACCTAAGTATTGTACAGCTTTATTGAAGGTTTGTAAGGATGAAGAAATAAATTGTTTATGTGAATGCATTTATAATATTTTAAATGGTAAAATTCCTCTGAAGAATCAAGATAAATCCAAGTTGAATAAATACAAAACTATATTGAGAAAATTGGTGTCTAAAGGTAAAAGTAACTCTCGAAAACGAATTATTATACAGAAAGGTGGAGCATTCCTACCCATTATTTTAGGTTCCGTTCTCAGTGGATTACTAAGTTCGTTTCTAAATAAGTAAAAATTACAATGGAACATACAAAGAAAATGATACTTGTGGAACCCCACATCCTAGAAAGGATTAGAGACAGTAACCATGTTCATGAAAAGCCCTTATCCCGTCTTGATGAGGAAATGAGTAAAATCTTACACAGTAAAATTGATGATCGTGAGAAGTGGACACAGTACTCGCAAATTTTACAAAGATATTTACATTTTGCTAATAAAGAACGTCATCCCATTAAATTACCAATAGTTACAGATGACTCTATGTATGATGTTTTTAAGACTATTAAAAAGGAAGAAAGTGATGTTAAAACAATAGTTCCAGAATTGCCAAGAATAGAGGAAGACGTAGCAGCGGAAAAACATATCTCATCACGTTACACTCCAAATTATTTATTTAAGTATATACCAAAAACATATAAAAAGAAGGGCGAGTTGTTATTGGAAGGTATATTGGATCATGAAAATATTATTAAATGGGATACCAATGGTCATGTTGTAATCAATGACGAAGTTATTGATAACAGTAATATTGTGGATTTAGTGAACGATGCCCTAAGACCATTACGACGCCCAAAACCATTAGGCTGGGAGAAGTTTGCTTCAGCTTTAAGGGATATAAAAATACCGTTATCTTGTATAGGTAACCCAGAAACGCTTGAATATATTAATAATATTCATTCATCTGATTTAGAGAAAGACGATCCAGCTCAAATTAAAACGCCAAAGCAAAAACCTGGTGGCTTGTTTCACAAAAGAAAACTTGACTGGGAGAAATGGACTCCCATATAGATAATATAAATAAAATTTATTATGATGTCTCTCATCCAGCTGGATACAGTAGCATTGAAAAATTGACGAAAGCTATGCAAGGGAAAATGAATGAAAAGGATGTAAAGAAGTGGTTACAATCCCAAGAAACTTATACTTTACATAAACCTGTCAATAGGCGATTTCCTAGAAATAAATATATTTTATCTAATTTTAATGAACTCTGGCAAGCAGATTTAAGTGACATGCGAACATACAATCAATATAATGATGGATTTAATTATATTCTCTGTGTTATTGATGTGTTTAGTAAGTATGCATTTGCGAGACCTATGAAAAAGAAAAATTCTAAAACTGTAAAGATATGTTTTGAAAGCATATTTATTGAAGCGAAAGCTACTCCTAGACATATACAATCTGATAAAGGTACAGAATTTGTTTCAAGAGATGTAAACCAGTACTTCAAAAAGAAAAATATTAATTACTATACAACTAACAATCCGGACATAAAGGCCAGTATTGTGGAAAGATTTCAAAGAACCCTAAAAATGAAAATGTGGCGATATTTCACACATAATAATACGTATAGGTATGTTGATATTTTACAAGATTTATTATATTCTTATAATCACAGTGTCCATTCAAGTATAAAAATGTGTCCAAGTGATGTGAATTCCAGTAATATAATGACAGTATGGTCTAATTTATATGATAGGTACAACTTAAACACTTCAGACCGATTACCATTTAAAGTAGGTGATTATGTTAGAATAACGAAATATAAACACATTTTCCAGAAAGGTTATGAAACAAATTGGTCCGATGAAATATTTGTAATAGAATCCATTGTAAAAAGACTTCCTTGGTTGGTTTACAAATTAAAAGATCTACAAAATGAATCAATAATTGGTACATTTTATGGAAGGGAATTACAAAAAGTAATCTATGACCCCACTATTACCTACAAAATAGATAAAATAATACGCACTCGCTATTCTGGCAACAGAAAGGAAGTGCTAGTCAAATGGAAAGGATATCCTAATAAATTTAATAGTTGGATATCCGCATTAAACTTAGAAACAATATGACGGAAGATAGTTTTTATCTTACTTTGCCAAGCAATAGTTCAACTGCATATTTCCCCCAAAATACAACCGCCAACTTTGTAACAAAGTTACCTAAAACTGTTCAATTGGAAGGAGAATGGGTTGTAGGATTAGCTGAATTTCATTATCCCTGTGCTATATTTAACGTCCAAGAAAATGAGAATATTCTTTTCGTCAAGAAGAAAGTAATAGTCGAAGGAGATGACGAATCATTAATATCAGTGGAATATAAATCCCAAATTCCTTCATTTCCTTATGATAACATCAACAATTTTCTAAAAGTATTTAATGAAAATAGCCTCCTACAAAATCAAGTGGCATTCCAAATTGATAACGACTCGAAACTTATCACTGTTACGAACTTAACTCGCAGTGTATCATCGTTGATTTTGTCACCTACATTAAATCTTCAACTCGGTTTCGAGCCATATACAAATTTAATTGCGGATCCATACGCTAAATACCCAGCGAACTTACAATTAGGATTACCATCACAGCTATTTATTTACTCTGATATTATTCATCCTCAAATAGTTGGAGATGTAATGACCTCATTATTTAGAATCATACCGCTAGATCCATCAAAATACAACTATGGTGCTTATAAAATGCACGTATTATCTCCAATTCATTATCTTCCAGTAATGCGCAGAGAATTTGACATAATCGAAATAGATATAAGAACAAGCATTGGTAATAGAGTTCCATTCCAGTTTGGAACTGCATGTGTTAAACTACATTTTAAACGAATAAAATGAATTATAAGCGTGATAATATCGTTTGTCCTTATCATCATTATTATTCTAATCAAGCTGGATCAGGTGTAGGTATCATATACAGAGGTGTACCGCATCAACGTGGTCACGGCATTGGAAGTTTTTTGGGCGGACTATTTAGATCTGTATTTCCACTCATAGCAAGTGGTGCCAAGACAGTCGGGAAAGAGGCATTAAGCGCAGGAGTAGGTTTATTATCAGATATGGTCAGGGCACAACCAATGGGGGAATCAATTAAGTCTCGACTCAAAGAAGAAAGTGCTAATTTAAAACGAAAAGCGTATAACAAAATTGATTCGCTTATGTCTGGCTCAGGGTATAAAATCAAGAGACTTCGAAAGAAACCTACCATTTCATTGAAACCATCTAAGCGAAGAGGAGTTGACAGGAAGAAAAAAAGTAATATAAAAGATATATTTTCAAATTAACTATGTCGTTTCTTCATAATAATTCTTGTGAGTGTGTTAAATCAGAGTTAGATCTTTTTGCTATACCATCAACACAGACAAGTATTGAGAGTGGGCAATGGATTCATTGTACACCGATATCATCGCTAAGTGATGAAGGACCAATTGAATTTGTTATGCCAGGAAGTGGAGATGACTACATTGATTTGTCACACACCCTCCTTCATGTTAAAGCTAAAATTATAAACCTAGATTCTACCACTCCTCCCCCTGATGAGAAGACAGCACCTGTTAATAATTGGTTGCATTCACTTTTCAACCAATTAGATGTTTATCTAAATCAAAAACTTGTATCACCTCCTAATAACACATATGCTTATCGGGCTTATATTGAGACTCTACTTAATTATGGACCAGCGGCAAAACAATCACACTTGACTTGTGGTATGTGGTACGAAGATACAGCTTCAAAGATGGATTCATGTGATGACAACAACAAGGGCTTTCACAAAAGACATCAACGGGTAAAAGACGGCAAATCAGTTGAAATGATTGGACATTTGCACGGTGATCTATTTAATCAAGAAAAGTTCTTAATAAATGGGGTAGAAATACGTGTTAAATTAGTACGTAACAAAGACACTTTTAATTTAATGTCATCATCAGTGAATTCAAAATATAAAGTTCAAATTGATAGCGCTACTCTTATATTGCGAAAGGCAAGAATAAATCCATCCGTTTTACTCGCTCATCAAAAAGTTTTAACCACTACAACTGCAAAATATCCAATTACTCGCGCTGAAGTTAAAGTTTTAACTATTCCATCAGGAGTCCGTGGAAAAACAATTGACAATGTATTTCTTGGTCAGGTGCCGAAAAGATGTATTATCGGATTTGTTGATAATGTTGCTTTTAATGGTACTTTCAATACCAATCCATTTAACTTCGATAATCATGATATAAATGTATTTAGCTTGTATGTAGATGGGCAACAAATTCCTTCTAAAACCCTAATGCCATCATACCGTAGCGGTGTGTTTACGAGTAGTTACCATACGTTATATACTGGAACAGGTATTCACTTTTT
This sequence comes from Oegoconia quadripuncta, assembly GCA_949316235.1. Classification (NCBI taxonomy): domain Eukaryota; kingdom Metazoa; phylum Arthropoda; class Insecta; order Lepidoptera; family Autostichidae; genus Oegoconia; species Oegoconia quadripuncta. The sequence continues at coordinate 2,527,698 of OX438748.1, forward strand.
GAATGAAGGCAATTCCATATCGATTGAGGACTATGCAAATGGATACTGCTTAATGGCATTTGATTTAACTCCTGATCTATCTGCTAACTCAAGTTCCCACTGGAATTTGATAAAACATGGGTGTGTTAGAATAGAAGTCCAATTTGAATCAGCTCTTGCAAAAACTCTTAACTGCATTGTGTACGCAGAGTTTGACAATGTTATAGAAATTAATAAAAATAGAGATGTGAGTGTAGATTATAATAGTTAAGTATTCAGCATTTTTGTATCTATTATAGTATATAAGATTTCCATATAATATTTTTCATCATTATCCGTTAAACTACCTTAATGTATGTATTTAAGAAAGTATTTCAATAATGGATACACACGAAATTAGACTATTTATGAAAAAGATAAATCACAGTCTAGAATTTAACGTGTTCCCTGCTAACAGAATACCAATGTACATAGAAGCACCCACTTACTTTATTTCTAACTTGGATCCTGATACAAAATCGGGATCACATTGGGTAGCCATTCATATCAATGCTAATGGTATCGGTGAATATTTTGATTCATATGGTAGAAAGCCTACCGGCCACCATAAATCGTTTTTGAAAAGAAATACTCGGAAATGGTTTTACAATAATAAAATTCTTCAAAGTCACTTAACTTCTGTTTGTGGTGAATACTGTTTAGTGTATCTGTACTTTAAGTTTATGAATATGAGCATGTCAGAGTTTTTAAGAGATTTTTGCGATATTCCTTTGTATAACGATATATTCATAAATAAAATATTTAAAACCATTTTTTGAAATAAATTTATTTTACCAATTATCTGTTTTTTATTTACATTATCCTATTTTGATATAGAAGAGTGAAGATAATGAAACATCAGAATTACAGTTTTACTTTATTTATTTTCTAATTAAACATTATAATACAATATTGTAGCTAACTAATCTATCTGCGGGGTTGGACTATAGACACCCGGTGATAATGAAAACAATTTTTCAGACGCCCACGACGTTTCATAAACTTCTTCTTCCTGTTCCAATGACATGAGTGGGTTCGCTGGCCGCTGCAGAAATGTTAGTATAGGGGGAGGTGAGGGTCTTGAATACCCACCATAATCGTAATTGGCCCACTGGCGGAGATTATTTAGGTTTTCTTCATGGAATTCATAGAGTTGTCGGTCGATTTCGTCTTGTTCGGCTTCGAGACACAGTCGTACCAGTTGGTCATCGTATTGAGTTTCGAAGTGTGCCATCCTTCTGCCTGCGTTAGACAAATGTATCTCTCGGTGGCATGTGGCTTATATGAGGTGTATCTTATAGACAGGTATAAAACGGTGGGGAACGAAAAATTTATTGCTGTTTTTCAGTAGAGTCTGCGTCGCGACAGTTAATGTGCTAAGAAGAAACCCATAAATTATAACGTTGCTCTATTGGGAGTCGCAAGAAACGGGCTATTCCAGGAATTATTTCTTATCCGCTGTTATGTAGTACTTTGTGCAGTCGGTCTTCGTTGCCACCTGTTTTGTTATATTGTAAATTAAATCTCTTACATTTCGGTAATGCTTGTCGTCTTCTGAGGCGTAATATTTAACACGAACATCTGCATATTTCCAGTAATCAATTGGTTGAACATCTTTCAACTTTTTCATCTCATACACTTCTATTTTAATGAGATGACTCGCTGAGGATCCGTCATCATTATTCGATGAAATGTATGAAGTTCCTTCTCCGTTAGCTTGGGCAATATTGGAAGACTGTAGTCGGACCCTCTTTTTCTTGGGCTTCTCAAAGAAACAATCAATGTTTCTCTTAGCAATGTTTTGCTTGACCTTCAAGGCAGGAGGATCTTGAGTTTCATCATCGTCGCTTAGATCGGCAGTAGGAAAGTAATAGTTCTTAAAGGTGTAATCACTGTCAGGAATCGACGTCTGAAACGAGCAGAAAACGAAGGTTAGGTCAAGCAATTGCATCGAAACAGATCGTCCAGGTAAAGTAGACAACACATAAACAATGTAGTTACAGACAAAAACTTACCGACATGACAGAAAGCGTAGTTTAACACTTTTCACTATGAAATGTACGACTGTGTCTCGAGGCGAGGCGGGCGATCGAATTTGGACTGTGGTGCTGTACAAGCCGTCTCGCTTTAAATACCCTATCCAGGTAGAGTGGTGATACCACATACGTAGTAGCTATTAAGAATTAACCCTACATATTTATTATTGAATCGAATTAAAAAATTAAGAAAAAATACTGCGTATGCCGCAGATGGCGATCTAAAGAATAACTAACATAAATAAATTTGACAGTGGGTGATCGTTATCATTTCATCTAAAGGCGTACACATTCCAACGTGACGAGCAAAAAAGTCTCACCTGTTTCCAAATCTTACTAGGAAAAAATGGTATACTATAATGAAATAACTTAAATTACGAAGTTTCTATTCACCGTAAAAGGTGCATGTTTTTTGTCGACTACTGCCATAAATATAAATTGATCATAAATTAGAAAACTAAATAAAAGAATAATGGAAAGGCAGTTTCATTGCTGACAATAAATTTAATTTTTTTCCATATTAAAAACATACACCTGCTGTAATCGCTATGCTTACCATGAACAAGTTCAGACTTGTATCAGTTGTAGGTACACAAAAGCGCCAAAAGCCGAGGAGTTATCGTCCACTTGATTTATGTGTGAACCTATTATTAGGTTAGATAAGGACAATTTTTTACTAGCCATTATAATTAGCAAACAAAGTTAACTGGCAAATCCGTCAATAACGACCCAATTAAAGCCGCCAATGAGACCGTGAAAGGGGGAACACACCGTGGTGACCTTTTTTTAGGGGGAGGGCCCGGGGCTGGTCCAGAACTCTCGAATACGTACTACTCATGTACCCCGCTGGGGATCGACCCTGCGACCTCCGAATCGTAAACCCAATGTTGTTTACATTGAGCCACGGAGGCGGCATTTTGTAATTAAACAAAAAAAAAATGTTTTCAGTGACTCCGAACACAAAATTCCATTGGCGATACAAACTTTAAGACAAGCTCTTTGTTCGATGTTTTTATCCATTATGAAATTCGCAATATACATTAGATATGATGTTACTAAAAACAGCACTGTGTTTAATCTATTTATCAGATGCAACTCAGTCGCGAGTGCTCCACAAGTTATATACGGTCGACGCGGAATTAATTTTTCTCCTTCATTCTTATGCTTTCCAAAAATTTATCTAATAAAGTTGTTTATCAGCAAACGAATGTTTTACACTCTTAAATTCAACAATAAACCGTTTCGCTCATCACAAAAGAGGCGCAAATATACATAACTCAAAAGCGACAGTCGGTAGGCAGCCCTATCACGCATTTGCCTACCGACCGGGCGTAGGTAATTATTTCCAAGGATGCTGCCAAGACAATATACTGCTTCTTTTCCGTTTACTGTGCTCTTAGTAGCTTAGGTTCCCCTGGTAGGCACTTTAAAATTAAATTACTCGGGGCAGGACCGTGTCGACACCCTCCAACCTCTTCCAATTTTCTACAATATCTTTGTGCTGTGAGATCTGCTGCTGCCGTTTGTGTTGGTTTCTTTTACTGGAAGAGATCTCTTATGAGATAAGTCCGCCTTTTTTGCAACTAAAATGTAGTATATACCTACTTGACTAAAATGTATAAGGTTGCCTGGAAGAGATCGCTTTTAGTGATAAGGCCACCCTATTGTACTCTTTTATTGTATTGTTTTGTAAGATGTATTTTTCCTATTGCAATAAAGTCTATTTATATTGTATTTTATACTTATTTTACTGTGCACAGAAAAAGTTGTTTTTTGTGCACCACGGATTAATACTTGACCTCTGACAGAGACTACCTCTGGCATTATAAAAAATATGTCCGAAAAAAAATATAAAAAATAGATATTAAAAAAGATTTAAAACTTCAAAAATGTATCAATCTAGTACACCAAAATATTCAGGATATGAGAAGCAAAGAACTAGAGGTGGAGCGGTTCATGAGCTGCACTAACACTGATGTATTGTGTATGCACTGGTATGAGCTCATGTTCGGCTTCAAGGATTACCAGATTGCAAGCTCATTCAGCAGGAGGATAGCAATACGAGGCGGTAGTCTTGTTTTTTTTTTTTAATTCGTAACAATAAAAGAGCGCTTCGATATTGTAAACCTTTCTGTTGAGCGAACTATTGAAATAGCCTGTGTGCAACTAGTGCGGCTTACTGTATTATGCGTATATAAACCCCCTTCTTCATCTTATGAATTGTTTGAGAAAATCATGGATGAAGTCCTGTGTAGAATTAGTGATTCAAATAAACACATTGTAATTTGCGGAAATTTTGAAATAAACATATTGCAAGATATTCCAAGATAGCACTCAAACTAGAAGATTTAAATCATTCCTCAGTTGCTTTAAATCTTGCTAATCTTTTTTCAGTGCCTACTAATAGAATAGCTTCTAAGTCAGCTACTCGCATTGATAATATTTTCTCGAATTTACAACCAAGTGATAAATCTATTTTAAATAAATTAAGTTCAGATCACTGCGGTCTGTTAGCGATTTACATAGCAATTAATAAAACACTGAAAAGAGATATATCATATGTACCTGTAACTGAGTCACTACTCGATCAATATAAGAATAAAGTGACGGCGAAACTAGATTATCTACCGTACTGTGACGATCCTAATGTATTATATAAATCAGTTTTTGACAATGCTTAATAGCGATAAGACCGCCTGATTGTAGAATTATTATTTTTTGCAGCTATATTTATGAACTGTATTGTAGGATTTTTGTGCAATAAAGTGTACTTGATTGATTGATTGATTGATATATCAGAGTACAAACAGATCGTGTGCAGAGGCGGATTTATCTCTTTAAGAGATCTCTTCCATTCAACCTGAGCATTGAAGTAGGAAAAGGAGTAAATTGGGGTTTAGCTGGTAATTGTGTGCAAAAGAAAAAATACTACAACGAACAATAATACCTACAAATAAAAATATGCAAAGATAACTAAATAATAAACTTACATTAAATATAATATATAACCTACTGCGAAATAGATACATAACATAAACTACTTGCTTACCCTTACTCTAGCAAATAAATAAATCATTCATTCAATCAATATATATATTATATTCGTAGAGTTCTAAAAATGTGGCATGTGGAGAACTTACTCGTACTCGTTAAAAGTAGGCCTTGGGAATTCAATAGGTTACCTTTTTTCTAAGCGGTGACCAGTTTTGTATTGCAGATTAATAAATAAAGTTGAAGAACGTGAATTTAGTCCAACATACCTGCATACATAAACCTACATACACATAATAATATCAGGAAAGATGGGATAGGTAATGCTCTTTTAACCTTTTCTAAAATATTAATTATATCAAAGATGTGCTCCCCCATCCCCGCCGCCGCGGCGATTTAACAGTAGAAATGCGTAAAAGCCTTTCAAATTACTCGCCCACATCGTGTCTACATATGAACTGTACTTGCCACATTTCTTAAAGACCAACAAAATGATCCGCTAAGCTTCATAAGTAAGTTTTTATCAAGGGGATTGGTCGTTGCCGGCTCAGTGAACTGATAAAAGGACCTTATTTACGAGCACCAAGAGGCAATTACTTGAGAAACACAACGAGGGAGAGGAAAAGGAGGCTGTTAAATTTTCATTTGTAACAAATAATGTACAATTATGTAGGTATTCGTCGACCTGTTGTGTACAAAGGGCGTATCAATTCGTTGGCCCTTTGTACGTAGAGAACTGTGACGCGGAGATTGCGATTTGAATAAAATTTATGAGAAGTTCATAAAAAGAAAAAAGCAAGTAAAATGTCCAACATTTTAATGATAAACCACTCGCGCGAGGTTCGTTTGGACCCCTTTAGTACTATTAATTATTCTGTGCCCCAGTACAGATTCAAAGTTGTGTCATTCCACGAATTTTGCAACTATGTTCTCCACGCGCCTAGTAACGTCTTATTAGTGATGCAACGGTTCTCTGTTTCTGTTTCCGCAAGCGCGGAAGTTCCGTGCGCTTTTCAACATTCGTTTCTGCTTCTGTTTCCGCTACTTTTATAACAGTCCCTGCGCGGCCTTTCGGCACTTGTCGCATTTATTTGTTTACGTACTTAATAAAGAAATATATTTGTAAATTTGTTTTTTTTTTCATATTATTAACACTTCCGTTTCAGCATCCGTTTCCGTTTCTGCTAAAATTTACTTTTGACATCTGTTTCCGTTTCTGGTTCCGCTAAGACACATCCGTTGCATCAGTACTTCGTATTACTTCAGAATTCACTTGCGTGTATCAGGGTTGTAGGATTGTGTCTGGAAAGTGCATTTGGGGTTTTTTGGAGGGACGATTTTTGTTGAACAATTGCAAAAATATATGAAGCCAAGTATAGAGACACCCAAAATTTTTACGACACCGCTTTTATCAATTTCCAAACGCAGATGTACTCGTATTTTTTATCCGAGATCTAAAGACGTGAAAATGAAATCACGATGCGCTAAATTTGTAAGGACCATTTGACTGTGCTATTTGCTGATTGTCTACAAAATATATAATATAGCTCCTAAATTGTAACGTGTGACGTTAAGTTATTAATCATTTGAAATCCTATTGAAACTAAGTGTTTATGTTTGTGTTGCTTATCCAGTTTGCAAAATAAAAAACTCAAATTTTGTAGTACAAGTTGCTTCACTTCGATTTTTAAGATTAGGGTTCGTAAGAACCCCACGCGACCATCTATGTAAGTTTTAGGCGCGAGCAATTAAGTGTTAAACCTAACTTACTATACAGTGTTTCGATATTCCATTCGGGTTTTTTTTTCTCAAGAAGAAATGTAAAACAAAGTTATTAAAGAGACAGAGTATAGTAACTCTCTCTACAGTCTTTATTTTCTGAAGATTTACCTTCAACTAGAGTGTTATTTGAGACCAAGTATGAAAGAAATGGTTTAAAATTTTTTGTCTCGAATAAAGTAACATGATTTTGTATTAATGTCAATTGGACTAGAAAAGTCCTAAGTGATATCAATTGTCACCCCCAATAAGGCTCACACCAACCTAACACTCAAAAACACAGAGACACCGTTACTATGAAGATAAAATTCTTCTATGTCCGTACAAATGACTTCCAAACCCCCATGGAAAAGGTAACTCTATAATTTTTTAAGATCCTAATCCACGCGACGACAGATCTTTAAAAATTCGTATCTACTCGTGATCCCAAGGGCCAAGTATCGATTTTACTTGCGTAACCTACACCCAGAGAAAGCGCCGCGAATTCGCGTGGAGCCATTGGAATTAAACAAACTCTAAATTATACGCTTTAGATTTAGAGTAAGAAGCTCAAACACGCACACACACACACATTCGAGAACACTTTCACACGCACCTACACGTCAACACAATTAAACACACACACGCACACGCACACGCACACGCACACGCACACGCACACGCACACGCACACGCACACGCACACGCACACGCACACGCACACGCACACGCACACGCGCGCACACACACACACACACACGCACACACACACACACACACACACACACACACACACACACACACACACACACACACATACAAACACCCACGCGCACGTACACACTTTCAAGCACTTACACACTTTCAAGCACTTACACAATATACATACAAATATAATAATCTCCCTCACACACAGGTTTTCTTAGATTTTGTTCTATTATTGTAAATTTAGGAGTCCATTGAAGAGTTAGTAGCTGATGCTTATATAACACAAGTTTTTTAATGCTTAGCATGGGCATCGGCTGGGAACATACTTTTAGAAAATCTAATGAATATTACAAAATTTTACCGGTTGTAAACTACTGTATTTACCTGTGGTTAAAAATAAATTAATTCTAAGAGGATTAAATTATCGATATTTAGGAGCATTACGTTAAGTCACTCCAGCCCCCGTTGCAAGACAGACGCGACAAACGTTTATGTCTTGCTTATTCGCTTGGACGAAATATAAAACTCTCCTACTCTTACACCTGCGCGCGACAATGATGTCACGTTACGCAGACAGTTCAGAGTATCACAGCTTTCGTTTTCCATGAGGCTCTGGGGCTCTATTACATAGTTTCATCGTTATCGTCATCGGTTAGATTCTGACATGTGGTTGGTTGATTCATCGCTCGCTCGGCAATTTGACGGCTTCTCATTGGTCAACGTAATCGATAACGAAACCGATGAAGTTACATAATATAAGGGCTGATCGACAGGCGAGTAAGACAGCGGTTTTGTTGGCTCGCCGGTAAAACTCGCCGATGTATGTACCCTATGACCCGGGTTTTGTGAGTCGACGAACCAGGGCGTCTACCCTCTAACGATAACCACTTCGGACGGCTCTATGCTTCGGACTTTTCAGAATCCTTTATGTGCATAACTTCAGACGTTCCTTGCGTCCCGTACTAACTTGTGATGTCCAACTATACTGGAGAGCTTTTTTATCGTAAGGAAAAAATAGGGCATATTAGGCAAGTGAAATAGAAGGTTTGTTTGTTTGTTTGTTTATAAACGCTTTATTGTACAAAAAGGCAATACATTAATTTTGCATTGATACATAAATTGAGTACAACGGCGGACTTATCCCAAAGAGGGATTTCTTCCAGGAAGGTATTGGCGTAGGTAGTTTAATTTTTTTTATTCAAAATCATGGAATAAAGCGTTAATTATGACATTTGAGGGTCGCGTTTGTAGCCTATTCCTCGGGCCACAGGGGGCCGGAAAAAAAATTTTAACTACCTATGCTAATTACTAATATACCCTATTTTTTCGTTACGGTAAAAAACTCATCCGGTATACAACAAAAGTAAAATAATGACGATTGGGGTATAATTGACACAGTAAACTGCAATAGAAAAAGTTCGAATTTACGCCCGTCCGAAGCTATTTTCGTTAGAGAGTAGAGCCCCTGGGTCAAGGCTCGTCAGAGTTGTTTCAAATTTGGCGCCAAAAAAAAAAACCCGCGTCGATCATTAAGCGGCGAGCCGAGCTGCCTGTTTTTGTTGAAGTTGCAGAGAATAAGAAACACATTGTTTGATAGCTATTCCCGAATAACATCGAACTTCCTCTTCTAAACACTTCATTTTACTACCAAATCGATTTTAATCCCAACTAATATTAGGTCCTCACCTATGAAATTGGCGTTTTGTATGAAGAATTTCATTAAGACCGTTTTCTTCATACAAACATTTTTGATTTTTTTTTGGGCACGGCAAATCCAAATTTAGCTAAACTTTGTGTGTATTATCAGATAACATTAAGTTAAGTATAGGCAGTGTTAATTTTTAAAAGTAACCGCTTTATAAAAGTTTCAGCGAATCTAAGAAATGATTATGGGAAGCATATGAAAAGAGCTCTGTTAAAATTTTTTTAATTATGTGATTTAGCCCAGAAATTAAAAAATATTTCATGTGAAACCTTGAAATAATATTCCATTTTCCAAATAAAAAACAAATTTGGATATAGCTTTGAAAATCGCAGGAATTGGTACATATGATTAACGAAGAAAGAAAACTTCAAAGTTTGTGTGTGTATATATGTTCGTTACGTCTTCACGCCAAAACGGCTGGATTTACTTGGATGAAATTTGGTTGGCGGACAGATTAGGACCTGGTTTAACATATAGGCTATTCATTTTACTGAACCGATTATGATGAAATGGTCCACGCGAACGAATTCTCGTGCAAGTAAACTACAAAAAGCAACTGTTTAGCTCGCCCGTGTATCACGAAAGACGAACCGCGAGTAAAACCGCGGGCTTAGGCTCGCTCACAAAAAAAAAACCACAAACCTAAATTATTTCCGAACCGCATTGTGTGACTCTTTGTTCTAAAGATAATGTAATTTCATCGTTATTTATATAATATTACTGACTGAAAAATGTGAAAAATGTTATTTCGGCCCTCGTCTTATATGGAATTTCGGATAAAAATATCCGAAAGGGTACAGAGGAAAACATCACTTCTCAGAATTCCCATTCTAAAAAAATCTCCCAAAAGATTTTGCTCAAGATTCTTAGAAATTTTCATTGGGAAAGCCTATAAATGTAATCTAACTAATGTTATAAATGCGAAAGTTTGGATGTGTGTTTATTTGTTTATTTCTAAATCACGCCGAAACGGATGAAGGGATTTGGATGAAATTTGGTTAATAGGTAGAATATATATTTATTTATTTTATGCACAACGGGTTGGTACTTGACTTCAATCACACCTGATGTTAAGTGAAGATGAGGTCGAAGGCTATCTTATCACTGACAACCGGAACACAACCGGAACAAAATAAAGCGGTTTTCCTTCACCGTTTACGAGAGCAGTCGGATAAATGCCCATAAGGAATTAAATTAAATTTCAAAACTGATTGGTACATTGGGAGACCGCGTCTTAACCGCTGAGCCACCGACGCTCGTTAAATGTATATTTAACAAATGTAAATGTAGAATAACCTGTATTACTTAGTCATTATTTTCACGAAATCGATCAAGAGATCAAAAAAGCAGTAGTTTTCATTATGCTTATTTTTTTTTCTCTAATTAATGTTTAAGTAGATTTGTGTAAATTGTAAACAGCGAAAAATATTTCCTCATTTCTGGACTACGAACCAAGAAAAAAATCTTATATCGTGTTAACTATGAAAGTCGACTACTAATAAGCAAGAGAAATTCTTGTTTAATAATTAATTACGAAACAGCGAAAACTGATTCCTCTTTCAATTATGAAATCAAAATTACGAAATCCTTTATTGCACACAAAATAAAATACAAACAACAATTAAAATAAATGATAAAGCGAACAAAGACCGTTTCATCGGGATATATTGTTTGACTGATTGTTTAAAACTTCGCTATTCATAAGTTACTATTATTGGGTCTTTACCTATGAAATTGGTGTTTCTTTCTTCGTTAATCATATGTACCAATTCCTGCGATTTTCAAAGCTATATCCAAATTTGTTTTTTATTTGGAAAATGGAATATTATTTCAAGGTTTCACATGAAATATTTTTTAATTTCTGGGCTAAATCACATATTAAAAAAAAATTTGAACAGAGCTCTTTTCATGTGCTTCCCATAATCATTTCTTAGATGCGCTGAAACTTTTATAAAACGGTTACTTTTAAAAATTAACGCTGCCTATACTTAACTTATTGTTATCCGATACACACAAAGTTTAGAAAAATTTGGATTAAAAAAAAAACAAAAATGTTTGTATAGAGAAAACAGTCTTAATGAAATTCTTCATACAAAACGCCAATTTCATAGGTAAGGACCTAATACATATATATTAAGTCTAAATTTGGAAAGCAAATTGTCTCTCCAACCTATTTCCCTGCATAGTCCACGTCATCTTTACTTCATTTTTTATATCGCAACAACCACTTAAGGCCGGATAATAAAAGCGAGCGGTAAATGGCAGTTGTATTGTATAGCAAAAGCTTTCTTCTATATTTACACGCCGCCTTTATCGCATTCCAACAATAAGTCGGACAGGTCCGAATCCAGACGTAAATTATATTTAGTTCACAGTCTACATCCTGCTTGTACATTGTCTACAATCTGCTTGTACATTGTCTACATGCTGCTTGTACACTATATTCATATCCTGCTGCGGATATGAATACAATCATTGTTTCACAGTAACGAGCCGTTCGCGCAATTTATCAATTGAAACCAGTGTGCGAAGTGCGAGTTTTGCCTCGTTTTTAACTTTACCATCGCGTTCGCGTTTACGCAAAAAGTATCTATGAAAGAAATCGTTTTGCAAACTATCCGCTAGAGGCGCTGCACATTTCTCCATACAAGAAATAAAGATAAACTTGCAGTTCATGCAAGCAGACTCCGCAAAATCAGTAATTCATTTAGAGGGCTTATTTACGTTTTCTCAATAATGTCCATTGATGTGCAAAATCTTCCTTTTAATTAATTTAAAGATTCTGTAAAACAGAAACTTATCAAGAAAGCATATGGATGATAATCAACCATCGACGTAACCAGTTTGTTCGTATGCCAGGCTATTTCACAATTAATTATTATTTAGTTCATAAGTGCATATTGTATTGCCTACATGAATAAATGATTTTCATTTCATTTCATTAATAATGAAATATTATTGTGCCTTTTTGTAATATACAAAAAAAATTTTTAAAAAAGAACAACCCCTCGAGGTTCTTGCTTGTTCTTCTCAGGGGAAAATTGCCTTCTGAACAAGCAGTAGCTTAAAAAATGTAAAATTCGACTATTTTAAGTGTACCCTATTTTAAGTCAACCGCCTCCGTGGCTCAATGTAAACAACATTGGGTTTACGATTTGGAGGTCCCGGGTTCGATCCCCAGCCGTGTACATGTTTAAGTACTCGGTTTGGTTGGTAGTAGGGCATTTTAAATGTCCGCCTGGCTAGCTACCACCATCTTATCTAAATCTGCCGCCAAGCAGCAATGTTAATAGCATTGTTGTGTACCGGTTGTCAGAGATAAGATGGGCAGTCCTCCAAAGTGTTGGGGTTTCCAGGTCAGTACGCTTCCACCTTCGACCTCATCTTCACTTAACATCAGGTGTGATTGGAGTCAAGTAACAATCCGTTGTGCATAAAAAAAACCCCTGTGTACCCACAAATAAAACATGTTGACTTCGATTTTGACTTCCATATCATCATCACAGTCTGCCCAACTTGCTTGCTGCGCTTGCCGGAGCGTGGTCTCCACTCGAGAACTTTAATGTCCCATCAATTCTTCGAGCTATGTGCCTTCAACTTCCTAATCCGCTGGGCTATTAACTTTCGTTCTCGTATAGATTTTTTCATTCCTGATTCGATCACGTAGTGATTCGCCGAGCATCGCCCTCTCCACAGCTCGCTGGGTAACCTCAAGCTTTCTTATGAGTGTGATTCCCATAGTAAGAGACCACTAAGTTTCAAATGACTGTGATGATTCCTCTCGATATTTGGTGACATATGGTCGTTTGAAGAAATTCGTCTCTGTTCCGAAATTGGGCATAGTTGTTTACTACGTTCTTCGGCCTTGCAATATATTATTTCCAGCTACAAGACTTCCTCATAAACTTGTTTATTACAAGTTATTTCCTCGTCCCTCACTTATTTCTCTTATCTGTCGCTATGTAGCAATATTGAAATTGGACCAATTAATTCAGTATTCTCAAAAGGCTTTTTAACTCAGCGAGTGATGTTGAAATTGTTTTAGGTTGTCGACTTCATCATCGATTACGTTCTGACGTGTGATTGGTCGGCTCATCGCTCGCTCGGCAATTTTACGGTCTCTCGTTGGTCAAGTATTCGATGACGATACCGATGAATTTATATATAATTTACGGGCTGAGTTTTGAAATTTAATAACGGCAGAATATTTGCACAGCTAAAGTCAGTAATATAATATAATATAATATAATATAATATAATATAATATAATATAATATAATATAATATAATATAATATAATATAATATAATATAATATAATATAATATAATATAATATAATATAATATAATATAATATAATATAATATAATATAATATAATATAATATAATATAATATAATATAATATAATATAATATAATATAATATAATATAATATAATATAATATAATATAATATAATATAATATAATATAATATAATATAATATAATATAATATAATATAATATAATATAATATAATATAATATAATATAATATAATATAATATAATATAATATAATATAATATAATATAATATAATATAATATAATATAATATAATATAATATAATATAATATAATATAATATAATATAATATAATATAATATAATATAATATAATATAATATAATATAATATAATATAATATAATATCATATAATATAATATCATATCATATCATATCATATAATAATACAAATGAAGGGTATTGTAAATTAAAGTGAATAAGAATCGTTTATTTGGCCCATTTAGCGACACACACATACATGTATAAATGTGAAATTAACCAATGAACACAGTGGAATTGGGACCGGCGGAGATAAAAGTAATCGGTCGTCGTTCCACAAAGTCCTCAACAACCACGTTGTTAGACGGAAGCGTATAACATGCCTAAGACCATAGAGTGAAGGGTTTTCAAGGCGACCACTCAACATATTATTAATCTGTGACTTAATTCCTTGTCCTTTAATCAAACATGGAATATAAACAGTTAAATAATATGTACTCTAACTCTCTGCTATAATAAGTACGCAACGTAACTTTCCGGTTCCCACACGAAGTCGCCAAAATCTTCATTAGAGTATTCTGTCACTTTACAGAAGACTACTCAACTTATAAATATACTGTGAAATTATTTAAAAGACTTGAGAATATTATAGAAGCCTAGGCTATATGATCAGATCCTCAGATCCCTTTGCCTTTGCCAAAAAAATTGTTGGAGAATAAACAAGTAAAAAACACATTGTTTTTTGAAAATGTTTTTTGAAAACCTTTTCAAAAAACAATGGCAAAATAGAAGGCATTGGCAATTGGCTTAGAAAGTTAATTTTTTTATTTGTAAAACGTCATCGAACAAAGCGTTGATTGTGTCATTTGACGGTCGCGTTTGTAGTCTATTCAACATAATTACGCCATTAAATTAAATAAATAAAGAATACTTGCGGAAAATAGGAGTTCCAAATAAATGAAACACGCCAGTCGCATATCAATCAAAAGACGGCGCGTGCGTCTTTGAAAAAAAAAACATTAAACCTACGTACGCTAATAACTTCTGTTTCACTTCCTAATATGCTCTATTTTTTTCTTTACGATAAAAAAACTCATCCGGTATAGACTACAAAAAATTTTATTTCCGCTTCTCCACGTTGTCGGCTTTTAGTAATTCTCATTATTTGTGTACGAATGGATACCATAGTAGAATAATAGATACTAGTTGATTCCCCAAACACTCCACACACGATAGCTCAATAACTCTCACCCAGTTCCGCCTCTCCTGTTATCTAAAGCCATATAGCCGGAAAATTGGATCCGGCCAGGGCTGTATTAAGGCCTCTGATGAAAAAGGCTGGTGTTGTCAGTCTATTTATAGATATCTATATATGTATTTAATATATTGTTTATATTCGTATGTATTGTATGCAGGCTTTTATATTTATTCTTTGTTTTTTTGGTCTTGTAAAATTATTAATTTCATAAGCTCGTCAAATAACCAAACTATTGCTTTATCTTTTGTCAATTGTGTTCCAATAATAGTGATGTTTTGTTCTGTATTTGTAAGTATACTTATGCTCTTTGTCTACAATAAAGTTTCAATTGTTTTTCCTTCCTTCCGCTCGCCTTTCGTATATTGTAATTTCTGTCCTATGTTTGTTCAATGTTACGTATGTGTACTGATATGCAATAAAGTGTGAAAATAAAATAAATAAATCAAAAATCAAAAATCAAAATCAAAAAATGCTTTATTTTGTAGGTACACAGGGTACACTTAAAATAGTCAGATTTTACATTTTTAAAGCTACTGCTTGTTCAAAAGGCAATTTTCCCCCGAGAAGAACAAGCAAGAAACTCGAGAGGTCGCTCTTTTAAAAAAAGGTTGTTATATTACAAAATTATTATTTTATATTATAATATTTCATTATTAATTGTGAAATAGCCTTAATTAAAAATTAATGCGCATTTTATGGTGGCTGTAACGTGATTTGGAAACCGATTCTCATACACTCGACTTTTCACTGTCGAGAGACATTGGCATGTCTATCTTTTTCACACTTATATGCGTGTTCAAAAGCGACAAACCTATTGATGTCTATTGACAGTGAAATGTCGAATGAGCGATAATCTGGACCCCGATTCTCGTGCGTTCGAGATTTCACTGTCGATAGACATTGGTATAACTATCTCTTTCGTACTAATAAGGGCGTGCAAAAGTGACAAACCTATGGATGTATATCGCCACTAAATGTCGATCGTGCGAGAATCGGGGTCCAGGAGCCCTCGGGGACGGAAATGTGAGATACAGATATTACTATAGTGTAGCGACATACTTGCGGAAGTTACAGCACAAGTTACCTATGACACATCAGCCGAAATTACGCTGCGTTCAGCGTAGTCCCGAACCTTCGTCTGGCGACTGTTTCCGCGAAAACGTCTTCAATGTATTTTACATAGCAAGCGACACATCACGCGACCGCATGTTCGGCCAGCGTAGTTGAACGTTCAACGCGCGCTTTCAAAGCGACGAGCGACATCGTCGCGTTCCGGTTCAGCAATGACTAACCTCTCTCTTTCAGTACAAGTGTCTTTCGTCTCTTTTAGTGACCACACCGACAAGACGACGACGTCGCGTAACGCGCTGAACTAGACGCCGCGCGCCGCGTAATTACGCGTTCGGTGCGTTTCGTGTGTCATGCCAACCGAATACTACGACCGATAATTCAATCGCCGAAGTGTCGGCGCACAACCTTCCGCAGGTGTGTCCTTACACATAAATTGACAATTGATAAAACGCCAGTTTAACCTATTTTCACCAAACATGACTAAGAACCTGTCCCCTCGTTTAGTGTTTAATATAATAATAATAAATCTCTTTATTGACATACTAAATTGTTACAAGCTCCTGTGAAGTCTCTGACACCTAAACTAGGTTAAATAAACCTGTATCTCAGGAGTCAGTGGCTTCTCCCAATTTAAACTTAAAATAAAGATGTTGTTTGATACAATTCTTTAAAATAAAACGTTTATGGACGTTTATATTATTTATTTTCAAGATCAAACTTTTTCTGTTACACATTAAAATAATGGCGTAATTAAACAGGGAGGGTTGCCAGGACAAAATCAATTTTTCTACTATAAATGTTGCTATCTTATAAATATATGTTCATTTGTATTATTGTACTGAACAGATGTCAAGAAGGCCTATTATCTAAATCACAAAGTTATATATAAAAAAATATTTAAAAGTTACTCAAATCGGCCCATACTAAGCTACGTTCGGACAAAGACTGCACACACACACACAATGCCGTCAAAAAATAGTTAACATCTGACGTTTTCCGTCCGAGCTTAAAAAAATTAAGGAAAAAGGTTGTAGAATAAACGGGAATAGCGAACGACTCATTGGATCAGGCGTTATTTTGCGGAAATCGAGTGGGTACCGAACTCGTAGGAGTTATTGATTGTCGCGTGGTGCTCGGCTTGGGTGGTGTTTGCTTTCTCCTGTATGTGTTTATGTGGGAGGACGGGAGGTGCACTATTGCCTCTGCATTATGAGGGCATCTATCGACTGCTGCATTGTATAAGGAATAAGTAGAACATATTATATTAGGTCCTTACCTATGAAATTGGCGTTTTGTATGAAGAATTTCATTAAGACTTTTTCTCCATACAAACAAATTTGATTTTTTTTTTGGGAACGGCAAATCCAAATTTAGCTAAACTTTATGTGTATTATCGGATAACATTATGTTAAGTATAGGCAGCGTTAATTTTTAAAAGTAACCGCTTTATAAAAGTTTCAGCGAATCTAAGAAATGATTATGTGAAGCATATGAAAAGAACTCTGTTCAAATTTTTTTATTATGTGATTTAGCCCAGAAATTAAAAAAATATTTCATGTGAAACCTTGAAATAATATTCCATTTTCCAAATAAAAAATAAATTTGTATATAGCTATGAAAATCGCAGGAATTGGTACATATGATTAACGAAGAAACAAAACTCCAATTTCATAGGTAGAGACCCATATATGATCTAATTGGGGTGTATCGGCTTACCTTGTATAAACTATAAGCTCAAACTATATTTCGTCTTTTTTTAGATTGTTATAGGTTTGTAGGTAGGATGTATATTTTATAATTTTATTTATTATTTTCATTTTGCTTCGAACTGACGCTCTTTGAAATCGGATCACTAGGCAAAGCGCACAGTCGTGTTCGCTGGAGTAACGACTGTAGAGGAAAAATGTATTTTAGATTTGGTTTAGTGCATATAACAGACCCGTAGCCAGAATAATTTGGCATGCCAACTATCATCATCAGCCCCTAAATATCCTACTGCAGGGATATAGGCCTTCCCTCGTATTTGAGGGAGTATGGGCCGTAGTCCACCATGCTGGCCCAATGCGGGTTGGGTACTATATGCCTTTGAATTATTATTTCTCAGGCGTGCAGGTTTCCTTATGATGTTTTCCTTCACCGTTTAAGAGAGCAGTCGGATAAATGCACATAAGTAATAAAATTACGTTTCAAAACTAATTGGTACATGGCCTGCCTGGGAATCGTACCCGGACCTCCTAAATTGGGAGACTGCGTCTTAACCGCTTAGCCACCGACGCCTGACCGACTGAGATACATCCAGACAAAGACTGGACCCATATACACCCACATAATACCGTCAAACACATAACACCTTCGTTTTTCATCGGTGTTAACCAATAGTTTCCGTCAAGGATCGTTTGAACTCCGCCAACTATATTAAGTTCAAAACAACCTTAAAAGCTTACCCTTATATTTTTTTTTATATGAGAGGGCGGCAAACGAGCATGCGGGTCACCTGATGGAAAGCAATCACCGCCGCCCATGGCCACCCGCAATACCAAAAGGGTCACAGATATACGTTGCCGGCCTTTGAGGAAGGTGTAGGCTCGTTTCTTGAAGGTTCCAATGTCGTACTCGTTCGGGAATACCGCTGCCGGAAGTCCGTTCCACATGGTGGTTGTACGTGGTAAGAAGTTTCTTGAGAAACGAACAGTGGTAGACTTCCACTCATCCAGGTGATGTGAATAGAAATTTAATTTTCGGCGAGAAGTGTATCGGTTAAATTGAGCAGCGGGTATTAGCTCGAACAGTTCTTCAGAACACTCCCCATGAAATATGCGATAGAGAATGCAGAGGGACGCGACGTCTCTTCGCAACGCCAGGGGATCCAGTCGGTCAGTGAGACTCTCTTGGTAGTCAGTGGCCCACGGGGCGGCTTTAAAACACTGACTGTGAGGTGGCCTAAATGACATAAATCCACCAATTTTTTTTGAGCTTGAACAGTGCTGATAGGACGATAGGCCTATTACAGCGTCGCCCTCGATCGCTATAGTGCTCTGCCCAATCTCTTGCATACAGTCAGAGAATGCGATCCGTACCTACAGGATTTTATATTGCAATGTGAGAGGAGGCTGTGCCCTAATAGTAGGAACGAGCGAGGCTGATGATGACGAAATTTCTAAAACTACAAAGGTACTATTTAAAAACTATCAAAATCAAAAAATATTTTATTTCTTTAACAAAGATTTTACATTATTAATATTTGGGTGGAAAACACCTAGTAAGTACCTAAGTACCTGTATCAGGTGCTTTCGCTCTTCCATAACAATTACAGGCTTTGTTAAGAAACATATCTAAACTATTTAAGTGCATTAAATCTTACTTTAATTGTGTATCATGACATTTCAGCGCTAACCTGGTTGCGATATCACTTAATGTTTGCTGGCATATTTCAGATTTCTTATCATAAAATCTAATTTCGGTGATGGTTTTCCTTATAACAACATTTCGCTTTGAAAGTAAAATTAGATTTTCAGCGAAATGCTAGCATGAGACACAGCTTGACTTAATTTCGTATAAACCTTTGGTGGCTTCCAAATTATATCAACGTAATGTCCTCCGCTATTTTTTAGCTACGGGATTTTTTTTCCAGTAGTGAAAAATAATAAATGTTTGTTTGTTTATAACCGCTTTATTATGCAAAAAGGCAATACATAAATTTTACATGATCAAATCAAATCAAATCAAAATATTTTATTTCATAGAATAAAATTATCACTTGAAAACATCACTATTAATATTACATTTAAATTTACGGCTATTCAATAATTTATTCTCGGCAGCACAAACATGAAAAACAACAGCGCACAAACAATAGCAAAACTTGTCAAAAAAGACAGACCACGGCTGTCCAAACTGCCAGTCTCCAACACCACCCTCTCCTGTGGCAAAGCCACACTACTGAGAGGAGACTGCCAACTTGATCAGCTTGGTTAAAGGCCGTCGAAGACTGCCTCCAGTTGTGGATATCTCCGCTACCCTAATCACCCCATCCCGGCCCGGGAAAACCTTAGAGACCAGACCACGGGGCCAGGTTCCTCTAGGTAGTGAAGGATCAACGATCAAGACTAAGTCTCCAACGGCCACGGACTGTTTTATATCTCTATTAGAGGAGCCCCTAGGTAAGAGCGAGGGCAAATATTCCTTTACCCAGCGACTCCAAAACATATCAGCGAGACGCTGAGATTTACGCCAGTCGCTTCTACCCAGGAGATCGCCATCATCT
Source organism: Oegoconia quadripuncta (assembly GCA_949316235.1). Classification (NCBI taxonomy): domain Eukaryota; kingdom Metazoa; phylum Arthropoda; class Insecta; order Lepidoptera; family Autostichidae; genus Oegoconia; species Oegoconia quadripuncta. Next base: position 2,548,053 of record OX438748.1, read on the forward strand.
AAATTAATGGGCACTGGATAATATGGCGAAGATGAGCCTAACAGAAAATGAAATGGGGTGAGGGCTTCGGCAGAACCGGGTTCCGTAGGAATATCTGTTAGTGGGCGGCTGTTAATGAGCGCTTCTGCTTCTAGTAAGGCGGTCGAGAGTATCTCCTCTTTTGGAGCACGTTCCCGTAGCATTACTCTCAGGGCTGTCTTCACCGAACGCACAAGCCTCTCCCAGACTCCGGACATATGGGGTGCAGCTGACGGCTGGAAGGACCAGATGATTCCGCTGTCGGCGCCAGCTTCCGCCATGGCTTTCAGCATGTTATTCGCCCCTACGAACGCGGTTCCATTGTCGGAAAAAATCTTTGCAGGGGTTCCTCTTCTGGCAATAAAGCGCTTTAGGACCATCAGGGCACTGTCAGTGGTCAAACTTGCTGCTATCTCTAAATGAACGGCTCTAGCAGTCATGCAAGTAAAAAGCGCAATATACCTTTTCTCGCGCTTCCGGCCAACACTAATGTTCATGGGGCCCAGGTAATCCAACCCAACGTACGTGAAAGGCCGTCGATGGTGTGCCAATCTCTCCGGAGGCAAATCTCCTATCGGTGGACTGAGAATCTTCGATTTGTCGAGCACACACCGAGCGCAGCGAAGGACGAGTGCACGGATTGTGGTCCTCAGGTGAAGAATCCAGTACCTCTGGCGGATTTCATTCATGACCAGATTTGGTTGCGCGTGGGCGGCCTTGCAATGGTAATGAGTTAAAAGAAGACGCACGGTTCGGTGACGTCCGTCCAAAACGATAGGTCGCCTGACGTCGACGGGGACGTCTGCTGTCTCTATACGGCCGCGCAAACGAATCAAACCTTCGGCATCCAAATACGGTGACAGCTTCCACAAACGGCTGCGCTTCTCGACAGGCTTCTGATTACGGAGCGCCTCTAATTCCTCCGGGAAAGATTCTATTTGACTCTGGCGCAGGATATCTAATTCCGCTCTCATGAAATCTTCTGCCACTAAAGAATTACAATGAGGAGATGAAATGACATGTGAATGGCGTTCTAACAAACTTTTCAGCCGGTTGATGTATTGTCGCGCGCGAGCGGTCGCGCGCAACATCCTCAACCAGCTAGAAAAACGTGATGGATCCGCCGCAATTGGTACTGATAACAGTCGCGGCGGGTCAACCGTAGTCGCGAGAATGCTATCGCGATGCTTAAATTCCTGTAAGAATTCATCGCTTAGGTCTGATGAAATTTCCGAGGGCCAGGTGTCGGGAGTTAAGCTTAAAAACGATGGACCCAGAAGGCACCTAGAGGGAACTCCTTCGCCAATTCTAGTAGCATCATCGGCGGCATTGAGGCCAGTTGGAACCCAATGCCACTCTGCTACATCCGTTACCTCCGAGATTTCACGGACTCGGTTCGCCACGAACGTCTTCAGAGAACGACCTTCCGTTCGTAACCAGCCGAGAACATTCATAGAGTCTGTCCAGAAATACCGCCGGCTGGGCTTCATATCATGTTCCGAACAAATAGTTCCTGCCAGACGGACGGCTACTAATGCGGCTTGAAGTTCAAGCCGTGGAATAGATACTGGCTTATTAGGTGTTACACGAGCCTTACCGGCAATCAGAGAGATGTGTACGCGTCCGCATGCGGCGACAAAACGCCAGTAGGCAACGCATGCGTATGCGGACTCACTGGCATCAGCAAAAACATGTAGCTCGCGGTCTACTGGATTGAAACCAGGAAGCAAATACCAACGAGGCGATTTCATAGAACGTATGTTTGGTAAATGCTTGTACCATGCTCGCCAACGTTCGTACTGCTCTACCGGAAAGGACTCATCCCAACTAACTTTGGAGCGCCAAGCTTCCTGAAGGAGTATCCTTCCGTGGACCGTAAGCGGTGAAAGAATTCCTAAGGGGTCAAACAATCGCATTACATGAGACAGAGCAATTAGCTTTGTAAGCACGGTGGGAAACTCCTCAGGGAACTCAGGGCGAAACCCTAAAGTATCTTCCGTAGGACACCAATAAAGACCGAGAGTACGAACATTGGCAGGAGCCGCCATAACTGGGACCTCCGACGATGGTGGCGTTGCGATTAGATCTGGAGAAATCAATTTTAGCGCTTCAGGATAATTAGAAATCCATCCGCGCATCTCAAACTGCGCAAGCTTATGAAGCTGAACCAAATCTCTCACGAGAACTGCCGCTTTCTCTATACTCGATACGCTGCCGACATAGTCGTCCACGTAAGTATTTTTCCCTACCTCCCGCGAAGCTTTCGGAAAGAGATGGGCATATTCTTTTGCATTTCTGTTTAAGAGGTGAATAGCGGTGCAGGGGCTCGAGGCTGCGCCGAAAATCATAGAGCTCATGCGAAACTCCTTAATGGATGCGGTACGATCTCCGTCGCGCCAAAGAAAACGCTGCATATCCCTATCAGACTCTCTAATTTTAATTTGGGGAAACATTTCCTTAATATCAGCCATCAATGCCACGCGTCCCTCTCGCCACCGCAAGAGAATACCTAACAACGACTGAAGAAGGTCAGGTCCAGTTAACAAAAGCGAATTCAAACTAATACCATTGGTCTTAGCCGCGGCATCATGAACCATGCGAACCTTTTCCTTTTTTGGGTGTATAACAGCAAAGTGGGGAAGATACCAGAATTTAGTAGCACCCCCTGCAACTAACTGGTCGTGCTGGACTTGACATTCTTCCGCGTAACCCTTCTCAAACGTTGCATTGACGTTCTGACGATAGGCCTTAGCGAAGTCCGGGTCCCTGGACATCTTACGTTCGAGAGATAAGAGGCGTTTCAACGCTTGTTGATAGCTATCGGGTACATTAGGAATGTTGTCCTTCCAGGGAAGACCAACCTCGAATCTCCCGTCCGGAAGACGGCGAGCGGTATCATCAAGAATTTTGATAGCCCGCAGCTTGTGTTGAGGGCCAAACGCTGGTGGGAACTTAGTGACTCCAAGAACGTCTAAATCGAACTGTTTCCTAACTAAAAAATCTAAATTCTCAAGAGTAGGCTCTTCTAAGGTAGCTGTATGGTTGACAATGACTACGTTCAAATAGTCATTGATTTTAAATACTTAGCCTTTTGCTAATAATTTCTGTTTTATGATTGCTTTAAATTTATTTAAAGGCAAATTTTGAATGTCTATTGGAACCTTATTATGAAAGCGTATACATTGCCCTTTGAACGATTTACTAACTTTATGAAGTCGGCTAACATAAACGGATAACTGGTTCTTATTCCTTGTATTAACATTGTGCCTATCACTATTTTTAGCGAATAAGGTTATATTTTTTTTTTGCATATAACAAATTCTCATAAATGTATTGAGAAGTCATTGTTAAGACATTAATTTCCTTAAACTTATCTCTAAGGGACACTCTAGGTCCTAATTTATAAATGCCATGATTAGCGTCGGGAAGTAATAATAATAATAAGTATTTGAACGACCAATTGGTGTAGTGGATAGTGGCCCTGTCAGCAAAACCAACGGTTGGGGGTCAAATCCCGCGACGGGTAAATGTTTGTGTGATGAATATGAACATTTATTCCTGAGTCATGGATTGTTTATGTATATAGGTATATAGGTCCTAATTTATAAATGGCACGAATAGCACGCTTCTGCAGAACAAAAATCATATGTATGTCAACAGCGTTTCCCCACAACAATATGCCATTATGACTATGGCACGTTGTGGATATGGATACAGAATTTGAGTACATATAATTTCCATTAGCTGGTGACGCCACTCTTGGTTACGAACAACTTTCCCCAAGGAACCATAGTCGAATTCCATAAAAAAAAATTAATTACCCATACAAAGTAAACCATTCTGATACCATCTTTATAGTATGGAGGTCCAACAATTTTCATGCGTTCCTTTCTTATGCGTTCCCAGGTCCTCCCTACTGCCGAGGAAGGTCGCCGCGGGGTTTTGGTGGGTATCCCTCCCAGTAGGGAGGGGAGTCCCACATAACCGTCTCGACGTCCCCCAGGCGAGCGGTATGCACAACGCATTTCCCCGCGTAAAAAAAAGGTAGCCAGTATACGACAAAAGAGAAACGCGATATGTCCGACATTTCAATTTTTCGGGTCTCATTCATTTAAATTCTCTTACATTTTTCATAATGTTATATTTCCACATAATATGCTGTAAAAACGTACAGCATATGTAGTGTTAGCAATTTTTTATTCCTTGGGGAACACCAAGCAATAAAAGATTAAATAAATGCTGTTGAGTAATAAGACATTTGTATATATTTTAGGAAAGAAAAATTGTGTAGTTGTTGTACCTGCTGTTTCGGAACCGATGTACACCAGCTTAATTAATATTGTTTGTCTGTTTGTTTGTCTGTTTGTTTGTAAACTATTTATTGTACAAAAAGGCAATACATTGTTTTATGAATGAGTGGGCCCTCCTGACATAAGCAAACTTTTCTATATGCCTACTAGGAGAACCCAAATACCAGTGTAACTTATCTTTATTCTTTATTGCACATAAAAAAAAATGTTGACAATCAGTCTGAAATATTGTACAAAGGTGAGCTTATCTCTAATAGAGACCTCTTCCAGCCAACCTCTTAATATGAATTTAAATGTGACATAAATTAATATTATTTTTTAATTAAAAGTAAATATTAATTATTTGAAAATTTGCACGCCTTAGTAGGCAGATTTTGTAGGGACGGAGAGATAATACCCACTTATAATGTACCCAGAATCCAAGCAAATAAATGTAATTTCATTTCATTTCATTTCATTTCATTTCATTTCATTTCATTTCATTTCATTTCATTTCATTTCATTTCATTTCAGTCGTGGTTAGAGCATTGTGCGGGACGATGAAGAAAAAGTGCAGTTACGGAAGGACAAATATACTATACATATAGGTATATAATATAATATGTTATTTACATACATACACTACTAGAATACAGAAATACACTTAGTTATAAAATTACACGTGATTATTAGTAAACTATATAATATAAATAAATAAATATCACATAGATAAGTACATAATTATATAAATATATATCTTAAATCATGATAGAATGATAGTGCTCTTTTAGCCTCTTCTTGAAAACTTGGACGGAGGGACTCTCTCGGATCTGTGCAGGAAGCTTGTTCCACAACTGTGCAGCTCGTACTGTGTACGATTTAAAAAAGAAATTGGAATTTGACAAGGGATAGGTTAGGGTTTTAGTTAAGCAAGGACGTCTGGATCGAGAAGGAGGAGGTAACAGGGTGAAACGGGAGCGGAGGTACTTATGAGTAAGCTGTTTCGAAATAAATATTATTTTATTATTTATTAAGATTTCATTATTATTTTTACCTACGTTCATCTTAACACATTGACCGCCACACCACAGACTCAATTGAAATGCCATTGTTTGGGGACCCCAGCTGACCGCGTTGACGTGTGATGTCGGAGGAAATATGAAGTCACTTGCTGGGTTTTTCCATAATAATCACTTTATTTCTTTGATTTTAGAATACAACTTAGCCCTTAGGCTCCGCCAATAGTACAATACAATACAATACAAATACTCTTTATTGCGCAAAATAATGTACAATAATTTTGATGATAACAATAGAACACAATTAGGCGGTCTTATCACTAAAAGCGATCTCTTCCAGACAACCCACAGCTACGGGACATTTGTAGGTAGAAAAACAGGTAGGGTGCATGCATAAATATAATAATAATATAATATTAATTGACTTAATTATATAAATATATATACATAAATAAATAAATAAATAAACATAAATAAATAAATAAATAAATAAATAAATATGTAGAAATACTTAATATATAGTATAAAACACAATCACTAGAAGCACTTATAGATAGTCAACTAATGTTCACGAGGCGGGAGTTAACGAAAAGAAAAAAGTCAGAGACCAAAGTAGTGGTTTTTGACTTGACATTTAAAAATATTTAATGATTGTAATTTAATAGTAATTCTGTTACATCTTTTTTCTATGTTATTATTATATTAAATATATACGTGCTACACCGAGAACTTGTTAATTTGGTGACCGCTAACGGTACGTGTTGCGTACCACGTTTACCTATCTAGGTATCATCAGCATAGACAAATCTTTATCAATACGGATCATACAATTTTGACACGTACAGCCATGGTCACACTACAGACGTCCAAAGCCGAAATTCTTACTTTTCTTTGTGATATTTCGAATTTTTTTAACTTCCGACGATAAACGACAGGTGTGTTGTTTGACGACGTTCTGTGTGTATCCAGTATTTGTCCGGACGTATCCCAATAACGCGTGGTCCTATTTGAAGGCAGTTTTTTATATTAAAGTCTAGCTTTCCGCCCGCGGCTTCACCTCCGTGGACTAACTTTATCGCAGACATGTTTAATTTGTTATCCCGCGGGAACTAATCGCTTTATCGGGATAAAAAATCCTATGTCTTTATCCAGGGTATATTCTTCCTGTATACCAAATTTCATCCAAATCTGTTCGTCCGTTTCGCGGTGATTGAGCAACAAATAAACAAACATCAAAACTTTCGCATTTATAACATTAGTTAGACTATTCGAGAGGTCAGGTTTCATGAAAATCGGTTAAACCGTTTCGAAGATATTTAGCTTTTAATGAGGCCATAGTATTTCCCAGGCTCGTCCAGATTTCGTACTCTTTCGAGAGCCATCTCTCGGGTACCATATTGGCACAAGTATACTCCAATTACCGTACATACTTTTTGTTATTATCTCTATTAGAGACATAACCTTACCGCCGTCGTGGTTCAATGTAGACAACATTGGGTTTACGATTCAGAGGTTGTGGGTTCGATCATCAGCGGGGCATATGTTTAAGTACACGGTTTGGTTGGTGGTAGGGCATTTTAAATGTCCGCCTGGCTAACTACCACCATCTTATCTAAATCTGCCGCCAAGCAGCAATGTTAATAGCATTGTTGTGTTCCGGTTGTCAGAGATTAGATAGCCAATCCCCCAAATGTGTTGACGTTTCCGGGTCAGTAGGCTTCCACCTTCGACCGCATCTTCACATCAGGTGTGATTGAGGTCAAATACAAATCCGTTGAAATAAAAAAAAAACATATGCGTTCGAACCTTTACGGCCAGCAGTAAGCCTTTTGCAGGGCTGCTTGCTGCTGATCTAGGAGATGTCGGTTTGGATGGCATATACACACGTACGTACGTACATACCTAACCATTACTTGCAGCTTTTAATACCGCTGGCACATAAGTGGCATAACTCATGGCTTCAAGGCGTAAATATTATGTGCCCTATATGAAAATTGAATAATGTATGAGGTAATCGAGCGTTGGCGTAGTCTCCGATAAATAGACGGTATATTAATCATATTAATGGTTTTGGAAAACTGGACGACGTGTTTAAAGCTAGGTTATAGGTTTTAGCGGGCTTGATTTCCGCAACTCGACGCAGTTTGCGCCTATTTTGCGTGATGGGTTGCCGACAATACTCTTGCCAACCCAGTTCCTCCAGGAAGACTAGAAGACCCTTGATGTTGCCGACGACTTCTGGAAGCGACCCCGGTGTCCCGAGGTACTGTGCCCTGTAAACTGCCACACCTGGACATCCTAGGATGACGTGTGCGGCTGTATCTTCTGCCTCCATGCACGCTCTGCACAGGGGGCTGTCTGTAACACCAAGTGTTTAAAGCTATATAACGCCAAGCTGCTCACCAGCCATCCAGCCAGCCATGCCTGCCAACCCAACCAGCCTAGCCAAGCCGCCACGTCATCATCCTCACCGCCAAACCTGCGCCATACGAGCGCACCCGGCCGGATAGCGCTGAGAGGGGGGTGACATGGTCAGCTATATAAGCCAGCGCACGAGCCATTATGGCCTCTTTTCCTGACATTATTAAGGCGAATAAAAGGCGAAACTTATAATTACAGAAAGTAAATCAAGTACAAGTTATTTTATTCCCCTTTTCACACTATAGGTACTTTAAATTCAATGTCTTTCAATCCAATTGTAGCTTTATAAGGTCAGGCTACAAGATGAGATGGAAATTGCTCTAGGTGTGTACGTTTCATTTAGTATGAATAGTTCCCTCGGGAAAATACGGTGAAGACTTGTAGTTTAGGTATTCAAGGTGTGGTATTAATGACGAGCTCCGATCTAGGTGTAGGGGATATAAGAAATTTTTGTAAACAGACAGCGGGTCAGGAACGGAAACAACATGAATAATAATAAATAAATAAATATCTTTGCACATACACACAGCGCCATCTAGTTCCACACGAAGCAACTAGGCTTGTATTATAGATACCAGATGGTTGATAAACTACACAAATACTTTTTTTTTGTAAATAAATACACATATAAATGAAAAAGACATCCATAACCCGGGAACACATGTCTGTATTCATCATACAAACATATGCCCCTAGCGGGATTCGAACCCGCGACCTTTTGGTATAGCAGCAGAATTTCTAACCACTACACCAAACAGATCGTTATCCAGTAACCAGGTTATCCCGTACACTTCTCTTAATCTTCTCGGTTCAACAGCAGCAAACAAAATGACCGAACATATGCTGCATACGGCTATTTATAGAGTTTGATAACATTTAGCAATGTATATTTTTTATGCACTACGGGTTTGCACTTGACCTCAATGACACCTGATGTTAAGTGAAGATGAGGCCGAAGGTGGAAGCGTACTGACCCTAAACCCCATTATATTTGGGGTACTGGCTATCTTATCTCTGACAACCGGAACACAACAATGCTATTAACATTGCTGCTTGGCGGCAGATTTAGATAAGATGGTGGTAGCTAGCCAGGTCTATGTTCGGCTGTATGTATTTTTTTAATATATTAAACAGTGAATTTCAATGGTCGCTGCTGCTTTGAGACGAATCAGAACATTCATCAGAACTAAACGCGTTTGGATAATTTCATCTCCTTAGGTAAATAGGAAATGGTTCTAATTTGAATTGTAAATAGTTACCTATACATACATATTACAAACAAACTTCATATATTATATATATTCAGGGTATAATGATGGGAGTATGGGCCATTGTCCACCACGCTGGCATAATGCGGGTTGAGGACTTCACATGCCCTTCAATTTTTATTTCTCATAGGCATGCAGGTTTCCTCACGATGTTTTCCTTCATCGTTTAAGAGCAGTCGGATAAATGCACATAAGTAATAAAATAAATTTAAAAGCTCATTGGTACATGGCCTGCGTGGGAATCGAACCCGGACCTCCCAAAGTGGGAAGCCGCGTCTTAACCGCTGAGCCACCGACGCTCTGTTTTCGTAACATTTTTTGAACCTCTGTTCTTGAAGTAAGAGAGAAAATTCCCACTACCCCGTAATTCGCAAGATCGTTCAATTCAAATTCCGTAGTTTATGAATTTGGTACCTAGGTACACTCACGTTCAAAAGTGCAGTTGTATTCCAAATTATTTTCTCGATATAGGGTTTCTTTATTGTCTATATTGCACAAGAAATACAAACAGATTACAGTTACAAAATGTGTACAAAGGTGAGCCTATCTGTAAAGGAAGAGAGAAGGTTTTTCCCACATGGGGTTACCATATGACAGGAGTTTGCCGTATTTGACAGGCGTTAAGCGAGTGATCGGCATTTGTCTGAGACAGGCATTTTTGAATTTCGTACATTTACTGTTTGTAAGATCTTTTAAGAAATATGTTTTATTTTCTTTTGTAAAACATAATTTTTTTAGAGATATTTATTACATTAGTCTAATAGCTTATACTACTTAAGTGTTGTTTCTTACCTCTGCAAAATCAGGCATTTTAGGCACCCTACACAGGTATCCCTTAATTTTGAAATGATAACCCTAATCCCACACGGTATTCCATACAAACTATCAAGTCAAACAAATTTTCCGAAATGTATAAACCGATGTTAATGTAACTTTACACCGTATAAGCAGGATACATATCTAAGATGTTTAGGTACTAAAACATTTTCAAAATATCGAATTTAAAAGACTAAAGGTTTTATTTTTTCTGGTATTACTGAAAACTTAAAATCTCTACTAATTTTTTAGGTATATGTACATGCTTTATCTTTATGTGTATGAAGTTTCATTAGAATCGGTATTCATTTCAAACAATTTGGACTTGAAAGTTTGTATGGAATAATGTGCGGAATAAACCCTCTTAAGGTAAGTATCGAGTACCTTACTTGAGTAATATGGTACGGCACAACAATTAAAGTATTTTTCTTTAGAAATTCAAATGTTCGAAAAAATTTCATCGTTTGAACTTGAACTATGACTGCAATTTTGAACCCGACTGTACCCTAAACTAAAGTGGCCCACTAACAAAATTACGTCTGTCCGTCAGTCTGTTGAAAAGGCAGACGTTATTTGAAATATTTTTTATTGTTGACATTTCCAATAAAATACTTAAACATTTATTAATCAATCCATTAGGTACTCTTGATGACTAATGGAATTGAAACGTGGTCTCTCATTATGGGTCTCATATGAAAGCTCAAGGTCATGCAACGAGCTATGGAGAGGGTAATGCTCGGCGTTTCACTACGTGATCGAATCAAGAATGAAAAATTTCGTAAGCGAACGAAAGCTAAGAAAAGTAGCCCAGCGGATTAGTAACTTGAAATGGCAGTAGGCAGGAACATTGCTCGAATCGTCTTATGCCTGTCCATCATCAACATATCAGCCGAAAGACGTCCACTGCTGGACAAAGGCTTCCCGCAAAGGTCTGCACAACTATCAGTCTTGCGCTGCCCACATCCAGCGGCTTCCCGCAATTTTTATCAAATATCAAATCGTCGGTCCACCTCGTGGGAGGCACGGGGAGACGCTGCGTGATTGCCACTCGAGGTCCGCCCCACCTCAATGGCCGGCGTTCCTACGAGAAATTTGATCGAGGAAAACGTGTTGATAAATAAATAGTACCTAGTAAGATCGGACGTCCGAATCGCAAACAGCGCCGAGGTACTTACAATTTTATTACTGGTTTTTTCTTCTTGCACGAGCAAATATTTTCAATTTTGATTTTTTTTTGCAATAAGTAAATGTAATAAGTAACAGTAATTCGCCGTCCATTTCTTGTTAATAGCATTGTTGTGTTCCGTTTGTCAGAGATAAGGTAGCCAGTCCCCTAAATGTGTTGGGGTTTCCGGGTCAATACGCTTCCACCTTCGACCTCATCTTCACTTAACATCAGGTGTGATTGAGGTCAAGTAACAACCCGTTGTTCATAAAAAAATGCATTGTCCGGGTATCTATTGATATACAAAAGACCGATAATACCCTTGTTAGAGTGGAGGGGGAACTAAAAGAGCAAGATTTATCTTTATGTAGGTATAGGTAGGTATGACGATGATCGATTAGTGTAGTGGATAGTGACCCTGTCAGCGAAACCGACGGTTGCGGATTCGAGTCCCGTGAGGGGTAAATGTTCGTGTGATGAATACAAACATTTTATTCCCCAGTCATGGAATGTTTATATAAATCGACCATAGTCTTCACTTAATATCAGGTGTGATTGAGGTCACGTACCAACCCGTTGTGCATAAAAAAAAACAAAAAAATCTTATTTCTGCACTGGGGATAATAGCTCAAGCACGACAGAGTTCAGAAATAGTCTGACGTAACAATCAGACTTGTATCGAGTAAATACGATCAGATAGTCTGGCCTTAGATTACGTAACTTCATCGGTTTCGTTATCGATTACGTTGACCAATGAGAAACCATCAAATTGCCGAGCGAGCGATGGGCCAACCAATCACATGTCAGAACGTAACCGATGACGGTGACGATAAAATTATGTAATAGAACCCCTGATCAGACAATCGGAAACACAATCAGACTTATATTCTCGCCCTACACTGTAAAAAGAAATTGCATTGAGCGTGTCACTAACAGAAGCCGCGGGCCGAAAGCTAGTTATGAACGAAATAACATTCCGGTATACTATTACACATTCGACAGCGAAAACTATTCATAAACCCGTGGTAGCAGTTCTGGGACAAACTACACTTAATTCGAATCTCATACGGTCTGGTTACTTTTCCAATTAATCTAACTAAGACATGTGGCAAGGAAGACTTGCGGAGTTAGATGGTTTCGTTGGTGTACTCGTACATTCATTATTTCCATGTTCAGTGGTTAGTTTATATATTTTAGGATTCAGGATGGACGTAAAATGTCCACAATGTGATGTCCAAATAAACGTAATCAAATCCTCTCCGGCCGCGATGGCAACTGAGTTTGGCAACCAGTTGCTGAAAAGTATTGAATATTCTTGTTAGACAACCAGTTGCCAAAGACGAATGCCTATTCTTGTTACACAACTAGAGCTGCTAACTAGGAATTTTTCAAGTATAATTCAAATCAAAATATATTGTTTCATAGGATAAAATTATCACTTGAACCGTCACTAAATATTACATTTAAATTACAGTTCATTCACAAAGCCTACTAGACTATAACTCCCTAGAGAAGAACGAGCAAGAAACTCCAGGGTTGCTCTTTTTAAACAGATTTTATGGGTTACAATTTGTGATTTGATAATCAAAGGAAAATATATATTACTCGTATATGAATAATAAGACAGCTATGTACATGCTTGCTTATCATCCAAATAGTCAGTGATATTATAATTGCCTTTTGCTAATAATTTCTGTTTTATGATTGCTTTAAATTTGAAATGCTTTGAATTTGATGAATGAAAGAAGACTAACGAAAGAAATATACGATGCGAATATGGATGGTAGTGTGGGTAGGGGAAGACCACGACGAACGTACCATAAACAAATCGGGGACGTAAATAAAGGCCAAGTCAAGAGTACCCTAAATCGACGAGCGTGTATGAACAAGCTTATGAGAGCGAATGAAACAAAAGAGGTGTGTCAGGATCGTAACATGTGGAAGTCTGTGGTCTCTGCCTACATCATCAGGAAACAGGCGTGACTTTATGTTATTATACATTAAGTGACATAATATTAAAAACGTATCTCCATACATTCATGTTTAATGGAAATCGGTTTAGCCGATTTAGCTTTTAAGATTCTCTTTTTTCTAGCTCTACTCGGACTATATTTATTATCACTACATAGATGCAAATTATCAATTTATAGTTATACAGAAGTTATACAGGGAAAGGTTAGAGGCATTCGAGATGTGGTGCTGGAGACGAATGGAGGGAATAAGCTGGACCGAGAAGAGAACAAATGAAGAGGTGTTAGTGATGGTATAAGAGAAGAGATGCCTGTTAACCACAGTTGAGAACCGAAGAGGAAAGATGATAGATTACTTGATACGACACGATATTTTTTTGAAGAACATAATTGAGGGAAAGATTGAAGGAAAGAGAGGAAGGGGAAGACCTAGGCGTTATTACTTTGACGAAAAGGTGAATCTCGTGTCGCGTACCAAGAGGTTAAAACGAGGGCGGAAAGTAGAGAGACATGGTCGTTACTCCACCGACAAGAGCATAGCTCTTAAATTGAAGAAGAAGTTATACAGACATGTATGTGCTTTGCACGAAATCAGAGAAATACATACAAATTCCAATTTCCAAATAACCTTATCATTTGAAACTCAAACAACACTTCATAAACTGACCTAACTACACGAAACCCTCCGTAAATGTACTAGTTTCTCATAAGTTGCTAACAAGTGGAAAGTTCTGAGGATCCAACAAGCAAGCACTTTGGGTATTGGTGTAACTTTCTCCGAATTATTTGCATTGCATAGAAGTTGGTAACGTGGTCCGGATGACACGTGCGCCCTGGCGATGAGCAGTGGCAGTGTTGACACTATGGTCAATAAAATTAGGTTTATTTTGCTTATTTGTGTATTCAGAATCAACGGCATATAGTTCAGTCAAAATCTTAAATAAATAAATAAATATCCTTAGACATAAACACAGCGCCATCTAGTTCCACAGTAAGCAACTATCGGCTTGTGTTGTGGATACCAGATGGTTGATATACTACATAAAAACATTTTTCTTTTGTAAATAAATACTTATTGTAAATGAAAACATCCATAACTCGGGTACACATGTCCTTATTCATCACACAAACATATGACCCTAGCGGGATCCGAACCCTCAATCTCTTGGTATAGTGGTCAGAGTTGCTAACCACTACACCAAACAGGTCGCCAAAGTAGTTATGTATAAAAATTAAAGTTCCTGATATTTTGTGGAAGGATATAGTACCCATCAGTAATATAATAGAATTGTTTTCTAGTCATTCTATAGCTTGCTTTAGGTATTAGTTATTTAGTTCTAAAACCTACAATATTAAAGTTACCACTCATCAAATCACTTAAAATAGTCAGATTTTACATTTTTAAAGCTACTGCTTGTTCAAAAGGCAATTTTCCCCTGAGAAGAACAAGCAAGAAACTCGAGAGGTCGCTCTTAAAAAAAAAAGGTTTTTATATTACAAAATTTTTAATTATCATTTTATATTATAATATTTCATTATTAATTATGATTTTCTAAATAATTAATCAATGGATACTTTATAATGTTCTAAAAATAGTTTATTCAGTTGGTAATATTTGCCTACGGTGAAATTTTTCATAAAAATGAAGACGTTAATCATTGATACATTTCTTTGAAAAAAAAAAAGTATATTCTCCGACGGACGCAATGACATTCATAGTGGTAATTTTATGTCTATGACCCATTAATAAACCGTTCATAAGATTGAGATCAGTCTTATTATCAGTCTGAAGTAAACGTGTTGATTAGTAAACCCAACTTGAGACCTTAAAAGCATGTGCTTACACAAACAGTAGGTACACACTTAAGAGGTGCGCCTTCACATACTAATAAACTAAACTTAACTCTCAAGATCTTTCTTGGTAAGTTTTCGTGTATAAGTGCACTAACAATAATAATTATCAAATTATTATTATTAGTGCTGTTGCAAAATGATAATAATCAATAATTTTATAGCAATAGTATCCTGTGAATGTTTTTACCAAACTGCTGTTTTTAATCGGACCACGGTTGCTCCGTAACTGATACATGTCTCTAATTATAATCCTTAATTATGTTGGAAAATGGATTTCCGGCAAATATTGCGAGAGTTATATATTTACGATTATATTATTGTGATATTTTATAAACAAGACAATACTGTTTAGAGAAAAGAAGTTATTTTGAAAAATTAATAATAAAATCAAAATAAGCTGTCGGTTTAATAAAAAATTGGTGTTGACATAAAACGAAAGAAAACAAACGACTTATCCTATCCGTTTATTGACTGTGGTCCGATCGCCGAGTTCTACTGATCGAGAGGAGAGAACAAAACGAAAAAAAAAACAGTCGAATTGATATCTCTTCTATTTCGAAAGTCAGTAAAAAGAAAGAAGTAATTACGATCTATCTCAAATACAATTTTGGTCTGGGTAACACTTTTTAACTATCTATAAAATGATTGTTATTTAATAACTCTAAATAATACATGCATAATGTCACGCCTGTTTCCCGTAGGGGTAGGCAAAGACCACAGACTTCCACTTGCTACGATCCCCATACACCTCTTTTGCTTCATTCATTCTCATAAGGTTGTTCATACAAGCTCGGCGGTTTAGGGTACTCTTAACTTGGCCTTTTTTTAAGACGTCCCCTATTTGATCATGGTATGTTTACCGTGGTCTTCCCCAATCAACACTACCATCCACATTCGCTTCGTATATCTCTTATTTTTATATTTTATAAGACATTTTGTTATGTAAAAAAAAAGACCTTTGCTAACATATGATATGGTAGAGTGGTTCCTCCTACTACAGGCTTTTGTAAGCTTAAAAGGAGGATCCTACAACTTATATTGCCATACTTGTAGTAAAGGTAATCAACGATTTTTGATTTTTTTTTTGATCTCTATCGTAAGTCTTCTTTCATTCATCCTAGCCATATATCCAAACCATCTCATCTCCACATGTCCAAACCATCACAACATACCTTTTTCAATCTTTGTCACTACGTCTTCATTCACACCGATTAACTCCCGAATTACACTATTCCTGATTCTATCTGTCTACGTCACTCCACTCATACTTCTCAATGATCTCATTTCCACTGCATTAATTCTACTTTCATTCTTCTTCTGCCATATCCAGCATTCACTCCTGTAAATCAGTGTACTAAATGTTTTACTCGTACATATTGTTTTTACATATTATACCTTACATACATCTTAATGTATGTAAATATGGGTATATATTATATGCATTATTTTTTATATATATTATGTATGTATGTTTGTATGTATTCAATTAACGTAGTATGTATTTATATGGGTGATTAATTTATTTTATTAAAATTAGTTTACAGCGCACGCTACCTACATATATCATGTGCGTAATGCTTCCTAACCCAAAGGTTGCCTGGAAGAGATCGCTTTTAGTGATAAGGTCGCCAAATTGTACTATCTTATTTTTCTTATGTTTCTTATTGTTGTACAATAAAGAATATTTGTAAAGCAATTCTAAATTATAGGACAGGTGGGTTGAAAATAAAACCCTACCGTAAGGTTTACCTTACGGTAGGGTCTGTATCTGGATCCAGGGATTTCAAACTCATTCAATTTGTGTGACCCATTTTTATTCTCTTTTAGCGTCAGATGTGACCAAGGTCGAAATACCAATCAGTCTTTCATCCCAGTCCACCATTCAAAGGTATGTCTATTCTGTATTGCCCTGTTTATTACATCTGTGGGATACATTGGGATAGTTCCTTTGATCCGGATATTACGTCATGTCAAAGTTAATAAACTCCTGTCGGGTTATAAGTTGGAGATGGGAACGTAATGTCTTGGATTGTATCACACAATTGTTGGAGAAATTTATTCTGCTATATTTATTATTTTTTATCCGATATCCGGCAGCGAGACGAAGGTTAGTTTTTGGGTTTACGTACTAGCTTTCCGCCTGTGGCTTCGCCTACATGGAATAACTTATCGCGGATATTTTTAATTGTTTATCCCGCCGGAACTACTCACTTTATCGGGATAAAATCCATTGTATGTTCAACCGCCTCCGTGGCTCAATGTAAACAACATTGGGTTTACGATTCGGAGGTCGGGGTTCATCCCCAGCGGGGTACATGTCTAAGTACTCGGTTTGGTTGGTGGTAGGGCATTTTAAATGTCCGCCTTGCTAGCTACCACCATCTTATCTAAATCTGCCGCCAAGCAGCAATGTTAATAGCATTGTTGTGTTCCGGTTGTCAGAGATAAGATAGCTAGTCCCCCAAATGTGTTGGGGTTTTTGTGTCAGTACGCTTCCACCTTCGACTTCATCTTCACTTAACATCAGGTGTGATTGAGGTCAAGTACCAATCCGTTGTGCATAAAACCTATTTCCCAAATTTCATCCAAACCCGTGCATCTGTTTCGACGTGATGCAGCAACAAAGAAACAAAC
Source organism: Oegoconia quadripuncta (assembly GCA_949316235.1). Classification (NCBI taxonomy): domain Eukaryota; kingdom Metazoa; phylum Arthropoda; class Insecta; order Lepidoptera; family Autostichidae; genus Oegoconia; species Oegoconia quadripuncta. The sequence goes on from OX438748.1 coordinate 2,565,507, forward strand.
ATCCAAACTTTCGCATTTATAACGTTAGTTAGATGATGTACTGATTACTTCAGTGATAAAACTAATAGGATGGAACTAATTGATCGACTGTCAAATTATTTCTTTAATTTATATGAACAAAATTAAGTTACATACGTGCTTTAAAAAAGTTTCCCGTGAGGGGGGTGATCAAAGGCGACTAAGGAATATTCCACCAAAAAACATAGAATAGAATAGAATAGAATAGAATAGCTTTATTCACTGAAGACACATGATACACTTACTTAGATTATACTATTTTAAAATAACAACTAGGAAGTTTATACATGGTGTGCCCTGTGTCAGGCCAGTGAAAAGGGATCTGGCTCAGCATAATGCTGCGGATGAAACCCACAGCGCTGATCATTCTATGTATTGCATATTTTGCACCGTGGATGTTGTTTCAAGCATTCTTTTAATGTTTGGAACACCGAAACGATAATGTTTGGGATATCCCTGACCACCCCATTTGGGTAACGGTCGTGACGTTATGTATCGAACAAAGAGCAACCGTGGGGTTTCTTGGACTTGGACAAAGAAAAATTGCCTATTCCGAACTTGTAGTACCTTGTAGTACCTTGTTCAAGCTAGTTGTTGTTATTTTATTGTTGTACAATAAAGAATATTTTGTTTGTTTGTTTGTTTGTTGGGTTTACGATTCGGAGGTCGCGGGTTCGATCCCCAGCGGGGTACATGTTTAAGTACTCGGTTTGGTTGGTGGTAGGGCATTTTAAATGTAAATTTTAAATGCCGCCAAGCAGCAATGTTAATAGCATTGTTGTGTTCCGGTTGTCAGAGATAAGATAGCCAGTCCCCCAAATGTGTTGGGGTTTCCGGATCAGTACGCTTCCACCTCCGACCTTATCTTCCCAAGTATCTTCACAAGTTGAGGTCAAGTACGAACCCGTCGTGCAAAAAAAAAAAAAAGTAACTATTTAATCGACTTCTCAAATGTTAATTTTACCAATGAAAATGAATGTATTTCTCTTATAGAAAATTGATCTATTATCTATCACTTTAAATCAACAGCAAACCCATTTAGCATTCCAGTTGAGTTTCACAACCGACCCTCAGGTTACTTTAGTAACTTATTAGTAATCTGTGCCACGGGCTTGTACAACTATTATATTATTTATTCTGTGCTGTTACGTAGTAACTAGTATCTAATCTGTGGTAGTAGGTTATTAGTTTAGGCACTAGGGAGGAACATCAAAACTTACATACGTAGACTGCTAAAATCATAACCCTTCCTTTTGGTAGTACCGAAAAAGAGACAACCCTACTGTTACATGTGCTGCGTCGTAAGAGATAGATTTACGCGATAGAAAGGGACGGACAATGTAGGTGTTTAAAAATTTTAGTTGGTAGCGCTGTGCGAACTGAATTGCACTATATTGCGTAGCGCAAGAGTCGCCATTTCTTTAAATGTCTTTGCGGAGTGATGCTTCTGTACGTTAGTACTATTACCTATTCTGTGCCTCAGGCTACAACAGATTACGAATGTTTTGGCTGTCAGGTATAAATCAACACACTGAGCTGATGGCACACATACATCATATTTGATGTTCTGTACCTGCGTTTTATTGTTTTACTTTTTGTAGCATAAAATGTAAGCTATGACACTTCACGGATCAAGACAAAACGAACGACACCATAGTCAAAGTCAAAGTCAAAAAATATTTATTACGTTGGATAAGGATTATCATTTGAAAACGTCACATTTTTTATTTATTTATTTATTTACTTAGAATCAACAGCATTATTGTAGAAATTATATTATAGCAAACTAATACCAAACTTATGCCAATTAGTGATTCTCATTATGTTACCGACATTGGTTATCGTTATAATTGAGTGGGTAACGTTTTAATTATATTACAAGAAAATTGGTACCTTTACATTTAATATTAAAAAAGTATTTTATCTTAATATAAATATAGGGTCGATTCCGAGTGTGGCCAACATCAGTGTGATGGGAATCCTCTAACACTACATATAACACTATACATGACAAACAGGAAAATTACTTCATAAACAATAAAAAAATCAACATAATGTCACATTAAACATAAAACCTTTTTAATATTAATACGGCTAGCCCTTTTTGTATTCAATGATACTTTCTTACACCTACATCACAAACTTGATCTGTACAATGGGACAAAAAGTTCCCACTGGACAGACTAATCTAACCATCGATCTGACCAAAAACCGTAAAAACCGAAAAACTGTGTGTGTGTGTGTGCGCATTTCTGTATATTTCATAAGGTGAACCGCGGATGTTGTTTCGATCATTGAACTTTTAATGTTTGGTACACCCAAACATTATTGTTTGGAATATCTCTGACCACCTCATTTGGGAGAGCTCGAGACGTTATGTACGTATGTTTAGTAATTTCTTTAATATTGGGTCTTTACCTGCGATTTTCAAAGCTATATCCAAATTTGTTTTTTATTTGTCTACCACTGTACGTTTCTCAAGAAACTTCTTACCACGTACGACCACCCTGTGGAACGGACTTCCTGCAGCGGTATTCCCGAACGAGTACGACATTGGAACCTTCAAGAAACGAGCCTACACCTTCCTCAAAGGCCGGCAACGCATCTGTGACCCTTTTGGTGTTGTGGGTGTCTTTGTGCCTTGCTTTCCATCGGGTGACCCGCATGCTCGTTTGCCGCCCTTTCATATAAAAAAAAAAGCACTAAGCAACTAGGCTTGTATTATAGATACCAAATGGTTGATAAACTACACAAATACATTTTTTTGTTGTAAATAAATACATAAGTATATAAATGAAAAACATCCATAACTCGGGAACACATGTCTGTATTCATCATACAAACATATGCCGCTAGCGGGATTCGAACCCGCGACCATTTAGTATAGTAGCAGAGTTTCTAACCACTACACCAAACATGTCGTCATTTGGAACTCATGTTGTCTTTATTTAATTTAAAATGACACAATTAACGCTTAATTCGATGATGGTTTTGAAAAAAAAATTAAACTACCTATGCCAATACCTTCTAGTTCACTTATCTAATATGCCCTACTTTTTTCCTTATAGTAAAAGAACTCATCCGGTTGAACAAAATCCAACCGAGACCCTCCAATTGTTTAGAGTTATCATAAAAATTAAACCTGCTACCTTAATTGTGTTGCCGACTGTACAAGAATTTGATCTTTCGCTTTCAATTGTACAGTTTGAAAATTATTATCTCCCAAAAGTATTCATGATATTTCGCGTCTCGCAGGTAATCGTAACTCAGTAACGATAGCTTTCTTACTTTCCGAAGCTTTCCTACTTTAAAGTGTAAAGTTAGCAGACTTCAGAAGTTGAAGTTATATTGAAAGCAAGTCTTTATGAATATTTTAAAGTTCCTACAAAATACTTTGCATAAACACTAATTCAATAATATTAATTTGCTCTTCACGGTCGAACATTATATTCTCATCATCATTTCAGCTGAAAGACGTCAACTACTGGACAAAGGCCTCCCCCAAGGCCAATATTAGGGGGGGTAGTTGCCATAATCACCACGCTTGGCAGGCGGGTTGGCGATCGCAGTTGGTCGGGATTACAGGATGCTGCTGCCCATCCTGTATTGGCATTTCTTCCGACCTGTGAAATGGATTGACGGCCATTGTACGGTGACCGACTACTAGTGGTAGACATGACCACTAGTGGGCGATGGATTCGTTACTTCACGTCAAAGGGAGTGAGAGCCTGGAGATCTGTAGTACAAGTTTCGAACCTATTTCAGACTCCAGTCTCTCACAAAGAAATTTGTTTTTGTATTTACCTAACATTACTATTTAATCAATGTACCTATTTGTTTGTTGTGAGATAATAATAACAATAATAAATATTTCGGACACTTACACCAATCATCTAGTCCCAAAGTAAGCAAAGCTTGTACTATGGATACTAGATAACGGATAAACATACATAAACAATCCATGACTCAGGAATAAATGTTCATATTCATCACACAAACATTTACCCGTCGCGGGATTTGACCCCCAACCGTTGGTTTTGCTGACAGGGCCACTATCCACTACACCAATTGGTCGTTCAAATACTTATTATTATTATTACTTCCCGACGCTATTCATGGCATTTATAAATTAGGACCTAGAGTGTCTCTTAGAAATAAGTTTAAGGAAATTAATATCTTAACAATGGCATCTCAATACATTTATGAGAATTTGTTATATGCAAAAAAAAATATAACCTTATTCGCTAAAAATAGTGATAGGCACAATGTTAATACAAGGAATAAGAACCAGTTATCTGTTTATGTTAGCCGACTTCACAAAGTTAGTAAATCCTTCAAAGGGCAATTATGCGCTTTTATAATAAGGTTCCAGTAGACATTCAAAATTTGCCTTTAAATAAATTTAAAGCAATCATAAAACAGAAATTATTAGCAAAAAAGCTATTATAAAATCACTGATTATTTGAATGATAAGCAAGCATGGACATAGCTGTCTTAGCCTACTTAGCTGTTTTTCTATGGGTACAACATGGGTAACATGAGCCCAACAGTGGGCACGTAAGGCTGTTTATTGTTATTGTGAAAGGAATTATATGAAAATGGAAACACAAAATCGATACCAATATCGCGAGATGAGGCGATTTACGCAATTTTTTCCTCGAAATGAGATTCAAATCACGCCTTCTCGGTATTGAAGCTGAGGTTGGTGATTTTTAACTCTTTAACTCCGGACTTACTAACAAGTGGGACGTGCCTCCTTAAAGGGGCGTAGGGAGATGGTTAGGGGGGCAGAAAATGTTTGTATTTTCGAAAGAATTTTACAAGTATTTTAAGCCATAATGGGCATAAAATTCAGTCTGTCACTGTGGTATATTATGTCTTGGTTTTGTTGGTGGAGTCCCGTTTCCGCATTTGTGTATGTGAATAGTCTATTGTGTGTACAGAATATGATGGTTCTCTCAGCGATTAAGTAAGACACAAACACAGAAGTACCTTACTTAATCGCTGTGCAGAGCGGCCTCGGTATATCAAGAATATTGGGCACACATTACAGAAATACCTGAATGACAGTTTCAACGCCGTGACCTTGCTTTATACATTAGCTAACGCTGCTACGCGCTACGTCGTAGCGCTACATCGTAGTCGACAGTCATCATCTCAGCCCGTAAACTTCCCACTACAGGGATCCCTCGTATATTGAAGGAGTATGGGCCATAGTCCACCACGCTGGCCCAATGCGGGTTGGGGACTTCACATCTCTTAGATTTTTTACTTCTCAGGCATGCGGTTTCCTCACGATGTTTTCCTTCACCGTTTAAGAGTAGTCAACAATTTTCGAAAACAAATTCAGTTTGAACCAAAAATATTTCGAGAAGAAACCTTTATTAAATATGATTGCGGATAAACTCTTTTCATTAAAGCTGGGAATAGCGATATAGATAAGATATAAAATAAATTAAAAGTTTAAAAAACTAAAACCCGACTACTAAAAAAGTTAATAAGAAATGAAATGATAGAACCGCAAAAACGCTTTTCTTTAAATCTGTCATTACAAGAGCTATAAACAAGCATCGTGTCTAGGTATCCGCCGAACCCAGAAACATATAAGGTCCTGTTATGTGTCAAATATCCTATTTATCGATTAGTAATAAATAAAAAATAGATGTTTGTTTTCTCAAACAATACCGTAGCATATAAATTGATTTTCCTGCAGTAGGAGGTCTTTATAATTTTGCATCTTCATTGCATCGGTTTTGATGTTTATTTCGATCCTCGCAATACTATAACTAGATACAAGGTTGAAATCTCCTAGTGAGAATTAAAAAACTTGTATCGGGATGTCTCACTCCTCCATAAAAGTAAATAGGAACAAATTTTATCACACATAATAAACAATGTTACATAATTTTACAAAACAATTACCAAAGATTCACTATAATAAAAGTATATGGCTTGCAATGCTGAACAGTGAGTGACAAGATTTAATTTGCATAGTAAGTTGTAATATAAAAAGCACTCTTTGGTTGTAATGAGTTGGTAACGATTACTGTTTTTATGTATGGTTAGGTTTCTCTCCCTAGTCTTGGGATTGGCACAGTAGGTATGTAAATTATTACCACTAGGGGCAGAGAGGCATTGCGCGTGTGTGTGAAATTACATTACCTTTAATGAAGACTTCTTGTCGTAATAATTGTGTCATCAAATAATTCAGACCAACGCCATCTATCGAATCTTTTTGGTTTTTAAATACTTAAAATTGTAGCATTTTAGGTATATAAGGTAAGTGCTCTGGTGCTGGAACGCAGTATAAAAACGAAAAGTCCTGTTATAGTATTTCATCAAAATGGAGATACATGTAAATCGCTTCGCATGACGATTTGCCCTTTGATTCTGCGTAAATTTTGAATTAGATTTAACACTTCACTAAACTTCAACTAATCAAAGTTTGCATAGTGTTGTGACCTCACCACTTTGAGAAGCCATCCAATTTAAAGTTTGTTCTCACTTAATAACTGGATAACAATCGAGAGGAGTCATTGTCGATCATTTTGTAGTTAGGGGAAAATATGTATAATTAGTAAGATCGCTTCTATAACGAACTTTTAAAGACAGTTTATGGTTATAACTTACTGAGCTGTGCGAACGTAACTTAATACTGTCATTATTATACGAATAATTATGATGGGACCCTGGCGCCCTGAGGCAAAACGCCTGGTCCAAGACCTGTAGGCGCCTCTCATCGACGCTTCTAGTGACTGTAGAGCGGGCCGGCTTCCTAGCGCAGAGAATAAGTCTAGCTATTCAGCGCGGGAACGCCGCTTGCCTGTTGGGCACTATGCCCCCTCGAGGAGATACGCTAAACGCAATTTTTTACCTATATTGAAGACGTTTTTCTTACGTTTGTATGTACGTTCAAAGCGCAAGTCAAAGCGCACTTCGTTCAATAAAAAAAAAATCATTGAAAGTCCTCTTATCTTCTCCGTGGTTGTCAATATGATTTCTAACTTATTTCTTTAATATTATTTATTTAATATATATGTATATATATTAATTTGTGTGTGTTATGTAGTCAATAATATATTATATGTTTTAAGTGCAGTTAAATTACCTAGTTATAGTTTGTAGGCTTAGTTTATGTATTTTTATCTTTACGTTATATAATAACTACCAACTATTTAATACACCCGTATTGCTACTATTAGTGCAAACCTCATCTACTGGTAGCTTGTATCTTTACCCTAAGGTGTGCGTGGAAGAGATCGCTGTTAGCCATAAGGCCGCCTTTTTGTGCGATTAATCATGTACGCTGTATTCTTCATGTAGCTTTTGGTAATTGTGCAATAAAGAGTATATGATTTGATTTGACGTGAGGAAATAAATAAACTAACACCCAAACATGTCAGTAAACAGTATCATTATGATTCATATAATTATTACCCCACCATAAAACATGATCACAACACGAGTCACACTCATAGTTATTATTGCCAATTTTGCAATGACCAGCCCTGCATTTTCTCTCGTAGGCCACCAGCTGAAAATCGGTGTACTATCAGAATTTTATGTGTTTGCCATCGACTCGCTAAAAAGAAATGTATTACCGCTGGGTGATTTGTGGTACAGATACACACACAACACTTTTCTAGGTTGTAACCGTTATACTTAACATACTTTACTTATCTATACTAAATACTAACAAAATCAAAAAAAAAAAGAAGAAAAAAGATCACAATATCTTTCAGGTGAGTGCTTAATTGTGTTCAATATTCTTGTATTTTGTTGTTTTTGCTATCATGTCATCAGAATACTCATCTAAACTGCGATTGGAATAACATAATTAACGTAATATTAATCACGTAACATATCTAATCAAATCAACTACTCACCTCTAGGGGAATCACTCCGCAAGTCACACAGACATCAGCTATAGCCAGATGCGTCATCAACATGTCGACTCTTGACTTCCTTCGCCGCGACCTCGCTAACGCAGCAAGGACAGCCACGTTGCCTACTCCACCCACGGCCATAAGCAGTCCGTACGTGGCCAACACTGGGCCCTGCTCCCGGGGCAATGTGTCCACTACAGTACTTAAGTTGTAAGGCATTGCTGTATCGAAGTATTCCCAGAACTTTTTGTCTATTTCCGAGGTGCTTGTTTCTGGGTAGTCGTCGTATGCGCGTTCCATTTTTGGTCTGTTTTTTTTTTTTTTTTTTAAGGTTAACTGGATACGCTTTTTTGCTTGTAGCACTTATTTACTATTACTTATTTACACACTTATAAAATGTGGTTGTTATTTTAACGAACTTCCTATTACGTTAAATGTAACGTTATATCTAGACATCGTTTTACACTTTTTTTTAAACACTTTTAACTAAAACTAGGTTATTGGGATTTAATTCACAATTGGTATGTTATTGGATTTAATGATCACTTTGTCAATAGAATATAAGCCACAGATTATTAGCAAAGTTTTTAAAACCGTACAATATTATCTTATCTATCACAATTTCTCCACTTTGCTTACGAAAAATTCAATTCAAATTTTCCCTCTTTATTATTATATTAACTTGTATTTTTCTTAAAAGTAAAATCGCTATTTACTTAAATTTTTTAAAAGTTATTTCCTTTCCGAGGATCGATATATTTAGAGCGGAGACGTGCTCTCTACGCCGGTTCGTAGCACAGACTGGCTACGGATTAAAACTACGGCTATGCTACGGCTATGCTACGGCTACGCTACGGCTACGCTACGGCTACTGAACAATAATTAACAATGGAGGATATTGGTCATTCTGTGAGCGGATTCCATGAATATGATTATTGGAGCATCTAAGAGCGTCTAATACGTGCATTAATAATAATTAACGCTTTGCCTAGTGTGAATAGACCTAAATTTAATTGTAATCTCTATTCACGATTAAACAATAATAATAATAATAAATAATAAATGTCTTTGCACAAACACACAGCGCCATCTAGGTCCACAGTAAGCACCTAGGCTTGTGTTATGGATGGATGTGGATGGATGGAACAATGAAGTTACAATCCTAGTTATACAATAAAATAAATATGTATTTAGTGCTCCTATATAACATTTTATTTAAATTATTGAAATTAATAAATAATTATATTATAAACTGTTTGTAATCTTACCAATTATTAATGTACTTCAAGTTAATCAATTATATACATTACATTTAGGATAACGGTCGTGACGTTATGTATGTATAACACTTATCCTATGAGAAACAGACTTACACAATCAACAGATCACGCATTAAGTCCAGTTACACATAATAACAAGTTCTAGTTCTGAGACCCTGAAAGTAAGCAGGGACGGATATCATTATGTCTTTTAATTATCTAAGTACATAGACCAATTAAAAAACGAATCACGGAGCACACTGTACGACAGAACTGAAGCCATAAACGATTCCAATTTTTAAATACGTTTATGCACACTTAAAAAAGAAGCCGACCGCATTCATAATTCTTTATTATGATAGTTAACGCAACTGTCTGTGGTGATAAAATAAAATACATCTGCTTTCCTTGAGCTTCCTTCACGACTTACGCATCTCTTCATTTGTCGTACGTGATGCAACACACAAAGTGGAATTCCGATATTTTGGTAATGTCAAAAACTAGAGTGAAAATCCGATACATAGAAGGATGTCCGGCAGTGGTATGACAAGTGGAGATGGCAAACGTTCTATGTTCTTGGCGGATTAGAGTTATGGAGGACCCCATAGCTTAAATTATTGTTAAGGTCAAAGTTATTACACAGGTAATATTTAATATTATTTGGTTGTGTGTTGGTTGAAGTAGGACGACCGATTGGTATAGTGGATAGTGACCCTGTCAGCGAAACCAACGGTTGCGGGTTCGAATCCCGCGAGGGGTAAATGTTTGTATGATGAATACGAACTTTTATTCCCGAGTCATGGATGTTTATATAAATATTTATGTATGGTTATCCGTTATCTAGTATCCATAGTACAAGCTTTGCTTAGTTTGGGACTAGATGATTGGTGTAAGTGTCCGAAATATTTATTTATTTATTTTACTTACCTCGTGGATAGCGTCGGAACTGTGTTTACACTTAATACCTACGGAAACTGTAACTATGTACACTGTTGTTAACTGTCCCAAATTAAAAAGATAAAATATTTATCTTTATCTATGCACGTTTAGAAAAATGGCTTCACTTTACCTTATGAGTTCCCCGTCTTCTTTTTCCTTGTGCTGAATAAACCTACTTCTTAATGAAATGAACTGTGAGCCCTGTCAAATATCAAAAGTTTTGATGAATCTTAATGATTGTCATGGCCCAGCAAATTGACTTCATAACTTCTTTAATAAAATTAAAATTGATTACAATTATAATAAATCCCATAAGGAAGGTATGACGTATAGATAGATAGATAGTAGGTACCTTTATTTTCTCCCAAACAAAAGTAATTATACAGTTTACAAGTTTACAAAATTTCTAGCGCAAAAGCATGTACTTATGACGTGGGAAACGGGAGTGGTACCCTGTGGTATGGGTCTTCTGGTTTCCTCTCTCGGTTAAGAGGGTTTGTAGTGCCCTCATTGGATAAATTAAGATTTTGCGCGCTATGACCTGCACTCTAGCCTAGCGCTAAGTAATACCTAAAGCTAAGTAATACCTAAATAGCTTTGATGGGGGTTTCCAGAATACACGATTATAAAAAATGTGGCCGCTTTTATCAATAATTAAAAATACTCTAAAATCACCGTAATTAAAGCTATTTAGGTATATATTTATAATTAACTTTTAGGCTTCTCGATCGCAGGTCAATATCAGAATCAGAGCAATATTATTGATTTATGCTGCAATTGTGACGTGTAAATGAAATAAATATTTCGGACATTTTCACCAATCATCTTGTAAAACTAAAGCAAAGCTTGTACTATGGATTTTAGATATTGTTTTTTTTTTGTTTTTATGCACAACGGGTTGGCACCTCACCTCAATCACACCTGATGTTAAGTGAAGATGAGGTCGAAGGTGGAAGCGTACTGACCTGGAAGCCCCAACACATTTGGGGGACTGGCTATCTTATCTCTGACAACCGGAACCGGACAACAATGCTATTAACATTGCTGCATGGCGGCAGATTTCAGATAAGACCAACCAAACCGAGACAACCGAAACGGCCAAATACCGAGATAACGGATAAAACATACATAAATATTTATGGAAACATCCATGACTCGGGAATATATGTTCCAATTCATCACACAAACATTTACCCTCTTTTCGAACCCGCAACCGTCGGTTTCGCTGACAGGGACACGAAATGAAATGAAATGAAATGAAAATCATTTATTCATGTAGGCAATACAATATGCACTTATGAACGTCATTTGTTTTTTAAACTACCACTAGCTCGGAACGCGACCACTACTGAGAAGAGCTAGCGAGAAACTCAGAGGGTTTGTCTCTTTTCAATCAATCATTTACAATCAAGAAAGGTTACAACAATTTTATATATCGTGTATAGGAGCCGTTTAATCCCACTTTCATTAATGTAGTCTGAAATTTTGTAATATCCCTTTTTACATATTTTTTGTTTTCCATATATCCATGGGAACCTTGTTGTAGAAGTGCACACATTGACCTCTGAATGACTTACTAACTTTACTAAGTCTACTAAAAGGTACAGCTAATTGATTTTTGCTCCTTGTATCGGAGACTATCCACTACACCAATCAGGTGAAACAAAACGTTCCTGAAACATGATGGTTTTTAAAATGATCGTTGTAGGCCCCCTGGCGTCGAATATACCTTACACTCGAAGATACTAAGTATGGGATTGAATTACTACATTTAATACCTACTTATTTACGTTTAAATTTAAGCCTACCCAAACCTACGCTGCTAAACTTGGGGTCAGTTAAAACGTTACGTTACCTAAGTATGTACAGTAGTGTTCAAAAGTACCTACCCAGTTCCAACTCCAAGAATTAAGAGTTTATTTATTCTACAAAAGAGTAAGAAATAATGTACAAAGATGAGCTTACCTCTAAGAGAGATCTCGTCCAGCCACCTCAGTGGTGGTAACTAATATTATTTAGAATCATCTAGAATTGAGTAAATCAAATAAAACTACAAATAAATATGAACAATAGATAAGTACGATTACTTACAGACTATATAAACTTATTTAAATATACATAGGTACGGTAAACATACATCACATTGTAAACTAAATACATGAACTACAGATATACATAATTATTCATGTCAAGTGGGAAAGATCTCCTTTATTACACTTCTTTTGAAAACAGAGACGCTAAGCGACTCTCACGGATGTTCGAAATTTCAAACGGAAAGTCTTTTATATAGTCAAATGTACACATAATCGATACTTAGTCTCTGCTCTGACACGTAAAAATAATATAACAAACCTGTTTCTTCCCGTGGATTTCGTAAAAGGTGACTACACCAAAAACATTAATAGACTTTCACGTTAAGCCAATGTCAAGTGAACTTCTTAGCGAGTCGATGTCAAAAACATCAAATTCTTGAGGTCCAGAATGTGGCCACGCTTACAGCATTGTCTGTGGTCTCGCACTATGGCGAATCGAGGGAACTGAAAGTGGAAGATTATTTACCAACAACAACAAGAAATATTGAGTTACGCATAGCGACATAAGGAAGACCGCCAATCCAGCAATAACCCCAATACATTCAACGACGCACAAGGCGCTGACGCTGCGAAACGGCAAGTGTCGACGGCACTCAGCAGAGCTGCCAAATTTCCATTATTGATTCATTTATTCATACTTCGAATTGGCAACTAGGTTAATTAGGCATTATAAGTATTTTTGTAATTTCTTTTAATTAAATTTATCTAAGTAATTTTGTTTTTTTTTTTTCGGACCTCCGACCGCAGTGTACGTAATTATTGTCAAAGTCCCGCAACTAGCTATGGAAAGGATGATGTGAGGAATCACGAATTAAGAAGTCTGTAGACGAACGAAAGTCTGTGATAGGTACAGCGGTTAGTTGAAGTAGCAGTGGACACATAGCTCGAAGAACTGATGGCCGATGGGGCATTCAAGTTCTCGAGTAGAGACCACGCACCGGCAAGCGCAACAAGGTCGCTCTGGAAGTCTATGGGGGAGGCCTATGTTCAGCAGTGGACCTTATGTGGTTGATATGATGACGATGAAGAAAGAAGTAAAGTACGTGTATATATATTTTTATGCACAACGGGTTGGTGGAAGCGTACTGACCCGGAAACCTCAACACATTTGGGGGACTGGCTCTTATCCCTGACAACCGAAACACAACAATGCTATTAACATTGCTGCTTGGCAGCAGATTTAGATAGATTAGCGACGGAATTTATAATTTAAAAGTCGCATGAATACCATGGTGCGTGTTTTGCTACAAGAAATGAACCTGGTGGCGCTGATATCACCGGGAATGGCGCGGTGACGACGTTTACTGTAATATATTAGGTCTGCACGTCAAAATGAAGGGGGACTTTGCTACCAGCCTTCAAAGGAGTCGGAGCTCCACTTAACTCATCAACGACCGTGAGTGACTCTGATTACCTACTATCACCGACGCTTGGAAGAATCCGGTGAGTCGTTACTAATAAGAAGTTGGTCAGGGAATTTGAGCAAGGAGGAATTATAGACGAGCCAGGTTGAATTCCACAAACTGCACGTGAGGGCCAAGTTGTATAGCATGAGGGGACATGCATATGTTTACTCTTCACCAGTAAACATCTCGGGTTCCATGATCACAATTTAATATTAAGATTTATGTGAGGGCAAGTGGTTTGTAATTACCACCCTACTTAAATATTTAAGGTTACGGGCCTAGTGTCTTTCTGATATCCTATTTGCCTGTATTGACTTGATATTATATTGAAATTTCCCGAGCTACCCTATACCAAGAGAGGCTGGCACCGTCCCTGTCGCTAGCAACGCCCGCGTTTCCCCGACATATATAACACATCATTTAATTACGTATTGAGTTGCGTTAAATACAAAGGAGTCGGATAAAATCCCAACCGTTTAATGTGGGAGCACTTATGATCCCGATTGTACCTAAATACTTATTTGTTGGTAGTATCTAAATAATTTAAAGCAATTAGTCTTTAATGTGGGATTCCGTTCATAACCATATTATCTCTATACAAAGGAGCTTTGAAGTTTCGGCGACGTTTTCAGCCCTTCCCCACGTGGAATTATTCGATGTCATTAAAGCTTCCTTCATAGGGAAGGTCTTTAACCTATGTGTATTTGTTGCCAGGTAAAATACAGTACGAGAATTTGTCGTTGAAATACGATAGGTACTACTAGTTGTTACCCGCGACTTCGTCCGTGAAGAATTTGTTCTACTACGAAATACGTCACTCTGTGACTCAAGAGCAATTCCACTAATTATACCTATCCTACAGGAACCAGTCACTTATGTTAATCCAGGCCCTAATATGTCTACCAACTAAATTTCAACCAAATCTGTCCAGGCATGAAGAGATAACAATGCTATCATACACACAAACTTTCGCATTTATAAAATATGTAGATAGATAGATAAATCGTTTATTTGTATCTCCAGTCACACACATACCATAAGTTCCAAAGCAATTGGATAAACATATTTTATAACAATCCATAAATGACGACCGATTGGTGTAGTGGATAGTGACCCTGTCAGCGAAACCAACGGTTGGGGGTTCGAATCCCACGAGGGGTAAATGTTTGTGTGATGAATACAAACATTTATTCCCGAGTCATGGATATTTATATAAATATTTATGTATGTTTATCCGTTATCAGTGTCCATAGCACAAGCTTCGCTTAGTTTGGTGACTAGATGATTGGTGTAAGTGTCCGAAATATTTATTTATTTATTATTTATTATAAAAGTAACATCAGTATACACTAGAGTATGTGTGTGCTACAGCCGTACAAATGGGTCATAGCTCAGTGTATAAATATTGATTGGTGATATCATCACACTATCATCACCATCATTCGGAAAAATCTCGCTTAGTGCCTATCAATCAAATACGCCAATCACCATCATCAGCACCATCACCGTCATCATCATCATTAAGAATAAACCTTCTACTACCAATGCGGCAGTCTATGACTCCAAAGCAATCCCACTAATAATACCTATCCTATAGGAACCAGTCACTTTTCCGGTATAAAATGTATATATTAATCCAGGTCTGATGATCCAAATTTGAACCGCCTCCGTGGCTCAATGTAAACAACGTTGGGTTTACGATTCGGAGGTCGCGGGTTCGATCCCCAGCGGGGTACATGTTTAAGTACTCGGTTTGGTTGGTGGTAGGGCATTTTAAAATGTCCACCTGGCTACCTACCACCATCTTATCTAAATCTGCCACCAAGCAGCAATGTTAATAGCATTGTTGTGGTCCGGTTGTCAGAGATAAGATAGCCAGTCCTCCAAATGTGTTGGGGTTTCCGGGTTAGTACGCTTCCACCGTCGACGTCATCTTCACTTAACATCAGGTGTGATTGAGGTCAAGTACAAAAAAACAAAAAAAAATCCAAAACCTAATGCATTATTTGCATATGAAAAATGAGACAGGTAAAGGTGATAGTCGGAATCTTTCAATCTCTTTTCGAGGCCACATAACTACACTCTCAAAGCAAAGGAATCATGTGTTCTTCTGTTGGATTTCTATTTCTAGCCAAGATATTTAGTAAATCGAACCTCTTTGTTCTTTTTACTTAGATTTGCTGCTCGGCTCATGAATATAGTATAAATAGTATAATATGCATTGTTTAGCTCTGGTTACTGTTGATGTCGAACTGTCTGTAATTCTAACAATATATAACTAACTCCTGACTGAAATAGTTAAGATAAACATATCAAACATCTGTTATTCGGCTCCTTATTGCTAAGAGGCTCTGTAAGAATCTAGAATAGTTTTTCTTGTTCAACTCAGTTCTTCTAAGGAATGGCTTTCCTTTTTAGGATTCTGCCAGCATCAAGTTAGTCATGGGAGTGACATCAAGTTTTTCTTGTTGTGCCAATTTGCTAGTTTTTTTGTGACATTTACTAGATATATACAAACAAACGTTATTAGTCAAAGTCAAAAAATAAATAACATTACCAATTATGTCAACAACTTGATGTGCGATTTGAGGGAATTAATCAAATTTTAACTAAATTCCACCCACGGGATTTCTATGTGGAATTATAAATAATAAATAAATAAATGTCTTTGCACAAACACACAGCGCCATCTAGGTCCACAGTAAGCTTCTAGGCTTGTGTTATGGATACCAGATGGTTGATAAACTACACAAATACATATTTTTTTTTGTAAATAAATACATATATATATAAATGAAAAACATCCATAACTCGGGAACACATGTCAGTATTCATCATACAAACATATGCCCCTAGCGGGATTCGAACCCGCGACCGATTCGGAGGTCGCGGGTTCGATCCCCAGCGGGGTACATGATTAAGTACTCGGTTTGGTTGGTGGTAGGGCATTTTAAATGTCCGCCTGGCTAGCTACCACCATCTTATCTAAATCTGCCGCCAAGCAGCAATGTTAATAGCATTGTTGTATTCCGGTTGTATACGAACATTTATTCCCGAGTTATGGATGTTTATATAAAAATGTATGTATGTTTATCCGTTATCTTGTATCCACAGTAGCTTTGCTTAGTTGTACTTAGTTGTAGTACGCAATGTTAATAGCGTTGTTGTGTTCCGGTTGTCAGAGATAAGATAGCCAGTCCCCCAAATCGCTGGTGGATGTACGCTTCCACCTTCGACCTCATCTTCACTTAAAAAAAAAAGTCTTAACATGTCTACCAACCAAATTTCAACCAAATCGGTCCAGCCGTTTAGGCGTGAAGAGGTAATAAACATACATACATACACACAGACAAACTTTCGCATTAGATGGGAAGTAGGGATATTTTATAGTAGATAATTGGAGTATCTATATTAAACCTATGCTGTAATAGGGACCAATTAGCAAACCAATTGAACTGAAACCAATTGAAATCATTGATTGATAAATTCTTTCCACCTGACCAATCAGCCTGTTATGTATAATCGACGTCCTGTTTAGTGTAGTGGTTAGAAACTCTAGCCACTATACCAAAAGGCTGCGGGTTCGAATCCCGCTAGGGGAATATGTTTGTGTGATGAATATGGACATTTGTACCAGACTTATAAATGTTTTCATTTATAATAAGTATTTATTTACAAAAAAAAATGTATTATATGAACCATCTATATTTTGTTCATCTATTATTTTGTTCATTGTTTAAATTATCTTTCTGATCTGTAAGATGACAGATTTTGACATTTATATTTTTCCAATTTATTGATTTTTAATGCATGATCTGTCTTCACATATTATAATATTTTGCACGCTTCTTAAAGCAGAGTATGTCTTGGAAAATAATTTATTAAGACCTTATTGTACCATATTCTTGCAAATAAATAATTTTTATTTATTTATTTTATTTATCTGGTACCCACAACACAAGCCTATAATTGCTCACTGTGGAACTAGATGGCGCTGTGTGTATGTCTAAGGATATTTATTTATTTATTATTATAATAATCTTGTACTTAGATGGTTAAATTGTGCTGTGTGATTTCGGTACTCAAATAGAATAAAACCAACCCGTGTTTCAAACTAAGGGACTTTCCTCCAAAAAAATCCATCTATAGTTTTGCATGTTTCAACGGCGATGGGTGCATTTCTGTATATTTCATAAGGTGAACCGTGGATGTAGTTTCAATTTTGGAATACCGAAACACTATTTTTTGGGATATCTCTGACCACCCCATTTGGGATAATGGTCGTAACGTTATGTATGTATGTAGATGATTAAATTAAACATTAAATTCAATAAATAAATATTTCGCACACTAATCATTTCGTACTACAACTAAGTACCTACAACTAAGCAAAGCTACTGTGGATACAAGATAACGGATAAATATACATAAATTTTTATATAAACATCCATAACTCGGGAATAAATGTTCGTATACAACCGGAATACAACAATGCTATTAACATTGCTGCTTGGCGGCAGATTTAGATAAGATGGTGGTAGCTAGGCAGGCGGACATTTAAAATGCCCTACCACCAACCAAACCGAGTACTTAATCATGTACCCCGCTGGGGATCGAACCCGCGACCTCCGAAACGTAAACCCAATGTTGTTTACATTGAGCCACGGAGGCGGTTATTTGGTATTTGAATAACAGGAAATAAGTTAGGTTCATAGTAATACGCCTGTGTTTGATCAAAAACTTTTTAGCAAGCCAAGTAAACCCAAACAATAACTTCCAACATAAATTTCCATATTTTGTTTTATCGGCAGGATTTTTGCATCTATCAATATCGAAAGGGCAATGAAGTGGGCAGACCAAGTTCTCAAAAAAATGTCCGTTCGTTCGTACGCCGTGCACTATTCACTCGAACGATTTGGAGCCACTTTCTTGATATTGCATTTCGAGGAAAAGTTACAATTTCTAGGGCAGGCAACCTTTCTGCATGTATGGAGTAAGTGTGCTAGTATCCATGCCCCAAACGGGAGGTCCGGATGCCGTTTTCGTCCTTCAGTTTAGCTTTAATTTTATTGCTTTGTATTTAAGAAAAAAACTTTATGTGTACCATTACCACCTAAGTAGCTTTGATGGGGATTATTTTCCAGAATTGACGATTATAAAAAGAGTGGACGTTTTTGTCAATAATTTTAAATTCTCGAAAATAACCGTAATTATCTGAGTAAAATAGTAATGTATGTCAACTTGTACAAGTTGAGAAGTGCGCCAAATGCGTCAAACCCCTCTAACAAGCAGACGCCCTGTAAAAAGTAATATTCGGCGTACAACACTTCGGCTGCTATACAGGATTTAACGCAAGGAATAATCGACTTATGTAACTTTTGCCAGAAATGAAATTTAATAAAAGAACTTCGTCCCTTTGCAAAGTACGACACAAAAGCTACTTAAAATTTAGGTAAATTCATCTCATAAGCTGTGTAAGTAATGTAAGTTTAATATTTCGCCGACGACAGCCGTTTTAATATCTTTAAGCCCCGACGAAAAATCACAGAGGTGTTATGTGCTTTGACCGCGTTGTTCGTGTGCATGTGTGTGTGTCCAGTCTTTGTCCGCTCCTGACACATCTCAGTAACGCGTGGTACAATTTGAGTGTAGATATTTTTATATTAAAGACTAGCATTCCGCCCGCGGCTTCGCCTGCGTGGATAACTTTATCGCGGAAATTTGTTTTTGCCGCGAGAACTACTCATTTTATGGCGATAAAATATATCCTATCTAGGGTATAATATATAATCTAGGGTATATTCTACCTTTATACCAAATTTCATCCAAATCCGATCATCCGTTTCGCCGTGATTGAGCAACAAACAAACAAATAGACAAACAGACAAACAGACAAACAGACAAACAGACAAACAGACAAACAGACAAACAGACAAACAGACAAACAGACAAACAGACAAACAGACAAACAGACAAACAGACAAACAGACAAACAGACAAACAGACAAACAGACAAACAGACAAACAGGCAAACAGGCAAACAGACAAACAGACAAACAGACAAACAGACAAACAGACAAACAGACAAACAGACAAACAGACAAACAGACAAACAGACAAACAGACAAACAGACAAACAGACAAACAGACAAACAGACAAACAGACAAACAGACAAACAGACAAACAGACAAACAGACAAACAGACAAACAGACAAACAGACAAACAGACAAACAGACAAACAGACAAACAGGCAAACAGGCAAACAGACAAACAGACAAACAGGCAAACAGGCAAACAGGCAAACAGACAAACAGACAAACAGGCAAACAGGCAAACAGGCAAACAGACAAACAGACAAACAGGCAAACAGGCAAACAGGCAAACAGACAAACTTTCGCAGTTATAATATTAGTTAGACTAAACGAGGGGACAGTTTATTGGCCATATTTGATGCAAATCGGTTAACCCGCTTCGAAGCCTTCAAACTTCGAGTATTTATTTCAATGTAAGATAAAAAAAGCCCCCAATGGTCACCCACCCAAGAAAAAAATACAAAAAAAATAATACATTCTGTTAAAAATTTGTGCGTAGGTAATAAATAAGGTAAGTAATAACTTTTGTAGGTACAGAGGTATATTGCAATCGTAGGAAAAGGTCACGGCGTAAGTTCCTTGTAACAATTTATTATTTTATTTCTACGACCCGAGAAAAACGAAGATGTTATGTGTTTGACGGCGGTATGTGTCTTTGTAAGGATTTGTATCTAAATAATGCGTTGTCCGATTTTAGGATTTCGTATCACCAAGGAAAACTAATAGTTTCGCCATGTCCGTCTATCTGTCTGTCCGCGGCATAGGTCGGAGGCTCTTAGTACTATTTTTTTATGCACGACGGGTTGATACTTGACCTCAATCACACCTGATGTTAAGTGAAGATGAGGTCAAAGCTTCCACCATCCACCGTCGGGGACGTTTTAAAGAAAGGCCAGGTCAAGAGTAGGTAAACCGACGAGCATGTGAAACCCATGGACACCCGCAATACCAAAAGGGTCACAGATGCGTTGCCGGCCTTTGTGGAAGGTGTAGGCTCGTTTCTTGAAGGTTCCAATGTCGTACTCGTTCGGGAATACCGCTGCAGGAAGTCCGTTTCTTTTTGGCGGTTTCTAGCCGAGCCGAGGCGTCAGCGCGTTTACCTAATTTGGGTTACATGCGCGTTGCCGGCCCGGCCAAAGTGCAGCAGTTAACCGTACAACGATAAACTTCTTCGCCCCTAATCAAAGGGCACAAAGGCCATCATCTTAATCAGCCCACACTAGGTCAGTCACCTGTCTCAAGACGTGTTATTAGCTCATTCACTATTTATCCACCCAGTCGATTCACCATGTAAGAAATGTATAAACAAATAATACCCCAATTATGTACATAAGTAATTTAATTATAATGGATCTATCATAGACTATCTTCTAAGAAACTTAACATAAATGGGCTCGGCACTACGTAACACCATATCGGAAATCAAAGCTGGTCTCCAGCCCCTGGTCCTTGGCTCCAGTTTGAAGTTTCTGCATATTTCACTGAGGATACACTTCATCTCTTGCATCGCGAAACGTTGACCTGCGTGTAAAACGAAAAATCGTATGTACGTGGCGACGGTCCAAGGAGAATGCTTGGGATCATGTGGTGTGATGCTGGCCGTGGTAGATGGCGCGTTGTTTTAAAAAGAAATGCTTTTAAATGTGGAATAGAGATTCATTCGAGAGAGAGCTCGCACCGCGACTCCGACTGTTTTCTTCATACAAACACTTTTGATTTTTTTTTGGGAACGGCAAATCCAAATTTAGCTAAACTTTGTGTGTATTATCGGATAACATTAAGTTAAGTATAGGCAGCGTTAATTTTTAAAATTAAGTGCTTTATAAAAGTTTCAGCGAATCTAAGAAATGATTATGGGAAGCACATGAAAAGAGTCTGTTCAATTTTTTTTTTATTATGTGATTTAGCCCAGAAATTAAAAAATATTTCATGTGAAACCTTAAAATAATATTCCATTTTCCAAATAAAAAACAAATTCGGATATAGCTTTGAAAATCGCAGGAATTGGTACATATGATTAACGAAGAAAAAAAACTCCAATTTCATAGGTAAAGACCCAATATTACTAGTTAATCAGAATTAATATGTGAAGCTCGGCCGTGTTATTAACATACGGGTTATTGTACTGACCAGTTTTCACACAAACTGTAAAACGGTATTTTAGTAATAAAAGTAAGCTGGTTTCCGTGAATAAAACAAGTTTTTGGTGGAATTATCTCGGAGATTTTGTGTATTCATACAAAAAGTAAAAATATTGAAACAATTTACAATAAAATAAAATTTTCAACACATCACTACATTCCGCAACTCATGATCATCATCATATCAGCCATAGGGCATCTGCTGAACATAGGCCTCCCCCATAGAATAATAAATAAATAATAAATAAATATTTCGGACACTTACACCAATCACCGCGTGATTACAAAAATTACAAAAATCGCGTGCTTCATCTTCCACCACACCATCACTTCCCATCAGGTGAGATTGTGGTCAAATGCGTATCCAGTTAACCATAAAAAAAATCATCTAGTCCCAAACTAAGCAAAGCTTGTACTATGGATACTAAGTAACGGATAAACATACATAAATATTTATATAAACATCCAAGACTCGGGAATAAATGTTCGTATTCATCATACAAACATTTACCCCTCGCGGGATTCGAACCCGCAACCGTTGGTTTCGCTGATAGAGTGACTATCCACTACACGAATCGGTCGTCAGAATCCTAGAGTGACCGGTTGGATGCGGCCTGCATCCAGCGATTTCCCGCGACCTTTGTCAGGTCTGTCCACCTTGTGACTGGAAGTCCTACGCTGCTGTTACTTTAACGACCCACGTCATCACTGGTAACATACATTGATTCCACCCGTATGTAGTTAACATACCGAACATTCGCATTAAGCGGTTCGACCCTTCATTCATAATGCGAACAGCCAAGGCATGGAACTCCCTTCCGGCGTCAGTCTTTCCCGAATCCTACAACCTTGGGATCTTCAAGAGCAGGGTGAATAGGCATCTACTGAGATCGCGTGCTTCATTTTCGGCCACATCGTCACTTCCCATCAGGTGAGATTGTGGTCAAACGCGTATCCAGTTAAGCATAAAAAAAAGGCTTTTGTCTTTAAGCACTGAGGTATTTTTTTTCTATATTTGTTTGTTTACTCAGATGATACGTATTGTTATAACCCACCTATACAATTTCTAGGTCCAGCACTGAACGGCACGTAGGCGTACGGATGTCGCACTTCGCCTTCCAGAAACCGTTCCGGCTTGAAAACCTCTGGATCAGGATAGAGATCCACTCGTCGGTGCAGGTCATAAATGTGCACAGCAATTTCCACTCCTTTCTTTATTTTTAAATCACCTGTAGACAAATGAAAAACTTATCAGGGTTGACACATAGGAATTTTCAAAGTTTTTGACTTTTGTTACCTATGTGGCTCAATATAAACAACATTGGGTTTACGATTCGGAGGTCGCGGGTTCGATCCCCAACGGGTACATGTTTAAGTACTCGGTTTGGTTGGTGGTAGGGCATTTTAAATGTCCGCCTGGCTAGCTACCACCATCTTATCTAAATCTGCTGCCAAACAGCAATGCTAATAGCATTGTTGTGTTCCGGTTGTCAGAGATAAGATAGCCAGTCCCCCAAATGTGTTGGGGTTTCCGGGTCAGTACGTTTCCACCTTCGACCTCATCTTCAGTTAACATTAGGTGTGTGATTGAGGTCAAGTACACACCCGTCGTGCATAAAAAAGGCTTAGCAACAATGACTTTACCCATCATAAAATCTTCGGAGATCTCTCTAGCGATGAACGGCACACTGGGATACAACCGAAGGACTTCCTTTATGACCGCTTCCAAGTACTTCATCTCGGCTAGATCAGTCATGGTTGGAATTCGGTCCGAGTCAGCCAGCACTTGTTGAGATTCCACGTAGATGCGCTCCTGAAGAGAATGAAATCAAGATGAGATTATGAAGCCCTCAACCTCACCCTATTTCATTCTTTAATTAGTCTGGGGTTCAAGATAGCAGCACCTCCTAACTTCAGTACGCGCCGTGTCGAGTACTACTGTTGATCGTCGACGACCTGTATGGTATAGTGGTTAGAAACTCTGAGCACTGTGCCAAATGGTCGCGGCTTCGAATCACGCCAGGGGCATATGTTTGTGTGATGTATATGGACAGTAAGTAAGTATTTATTAAAAGTGTCGGATAATATCTCAATTGTTTAATCACGTACGTGATGCTAGAATGCACACAGTGTAGTTTAACTATTTTGCCAATGTCAAAACTGTGCTCAATAGTGCCAAATAGTGCACAAAATTTGTGCCAATGTCGTAAACCTTATTCAACCTGTGAAGTGAACATTCTGGCGTCACGTGTTGCTAGAAATCAAAATCAAAAAATATTTATTTCGTAGGATAAAAATTATCACTTGAAACATCACATTTTTTACCTTATTAATAAAGTTTTTGACATTATTGCTCATTCACAAAGCTGTTTCCCCAGAGAAGAACGAGCAAGTCACTCAAGGGTTGCTCTTTTAAAATAAGTTTGGGTTACAATTATATTATATTGTATAATTAGACTGAACATCGCCGAGCGGTATATGTCTATGCTTGCTTGTTATCATCCAGATAGTCAGAAATTTTATAATAGCCTTTGGTAAATAATGTCTGTTTTATCATGGTTTCGAATTTATTTAACGGTAAATTTTGAATGTCCACTGGCCCCTTGCCCCTTAAATGACTTAGTGACTTGGTGTAAACCGCTAACATAAACAGCAAGTTTATTTTTATACCTGATATTAACTTTATGTATATCACTATTTTTCTTAAACGATTCTAGATTTTTTCTTACATACATTAAGTTTTCGTAAATATATTGCGATGCTAATGTTAATATATTAATTTCTTTAAATTTATTCCTAAGAGACACTTGTAAATAGATTCCATATTCTCATACCCAAAAACTGCTTTACTTGTGATTATAATTGATATCTCATAAAACTCAGCGTAAATAGTGCCACCGAAATATACAAGTCTCACAAATAGATCTTCATAAACAACGAAGTTATTTAGATGTCTTTGTGAAAAGGGGGAGCGCAGGGGACGAGCTATTTGTAGGCACTTTGTGTTAGCATCACGTACGTCATCATGCTATCATTAATAATGTAGAACAGCCCTGTATGAATAAATATGATGCGAACTGTACCAATGAACATACAAGTGGTTCCCAAGATACGAAGGTCAGCGGCTCACTCAAGTCAATGCTTAGGCTGATATTCTGAGTTTAATTCAAACTAACAAATCTAAAATCGTATGGAAAATTGACAGCTGTGACTTTGACTTCATGCTTAGTTTCGTCTATCAATGTCAACCTTAGAGGCTTTGTTTGTTTGTTTGTAAACGCTTTATTGTACTTTATTTGAATAAATATACATCGATAAATTAAATGTAACTTAAAATTAAGTACAAAGGCGGACTTATCCCATAAAGGGATCTCTTCCAGTCGACCTTGGTAAATATAAAAGAACACATTGACTGGGCGTACAAAAACTAAAACATTTTCATTAAAACTATGAATCTACATATTATATATCTACTATACTACAATAGCTATGTACATAATATACATAATATTGTATTATACTTACTACTTAATAGTGTATTGTGCTAACCTGAATTTCCGAATGGTCAGCCAACAGCATCAGTGCAAAGGTTATAGCCGTCGCAGTAGTATCATGCCCCTGTAAATAAAACATGTATAGTATAGTATACAACTCAGTGGTAATTACCAGGAAGTCATAGGTGGTAGGTATACTCTTATCTTTTTCTGCCGCCAAACTTCAATACCTTTAAATGAGGACCAGTGAAATGACAGGCCTGAGGCGTTACTTATAGATCCACTTAACAACAACAAAACAACAAAATATTCGTTATTGTTCAACAATAAGAAACATAAGAAAAAGGAGATAGTACAATTTGTCGGCTTTATCACTAAAAGCGATCTCTTCCAGGCAACCTTTGGGTTAGGAAGGGTTAGACTCATAGGCGATGACTCAACGGTCACCGGCAAATTGCAAAGCCTTGAACACCGCCGTAGGGTCGCATGCCTTTCAGTGTTTTACAGGATACATTTCGGGGAGTGTGCGATGGAATTGTATGATCTTATTCCACCGTCCCCTTTCCATCTTCGGACAACCAGGCGCGGGGGGGGTTTCCATCCATATGTTGTCAACATACCGAACATCCGCACTAAACTCTTTGCTACATCATTTATAATGCGGACTGCTAAGGTATGGAACTCACTGCCCGCGTCGGTATTTCCCGACACTTACAACCTTGGGATCTTCAAGTCTAGAGTGAATAGGCATTTACTGGGTGCGCTACCAAACGCGAAACCAGTTTTTAATAAAAAACAAAAATTGGAAGTACTTAATGTCATAATACAATAACTTCGCTGGCTTAATTTTTGCTCACACCAGAAACGAACTACTCTTACTTCTCACCTTTAGTCAGGTGTCTAACAGCTTATAGAGATACTCGTTACCAATAGGTATAGTGAAGTTGTATAATCTATAATTTCAATAAAAAAGTGGTTTTAGACACGTACCTCAAACATGAACGTATTAACTTCTTCTCTAATCCCCTCCAAATCAATTTCTCCTTTGCTCTCTGCTTCTAGCAGCAAATCCAGCATTGCCAGCCTCTTCTTACGGCCATATACTTCTCCATCAACGGCTGCTGAATCATCTGTCGCGTCTTCTAGTTGCCCTCTTTGCTTCTTGCGTTCTATAATAACTTTGTCAGCAAACGAATGTACTTTGCTCAAGGCCTTATTAAACCGTTTCCCTATTGGCAGGTGATTGAATACGAAGTCGTTATGAAGCCAGAAACGAGTTAACCGCTTCAGTAGAAAGCCACCAATGTCCAGGATAGCTGATTTGTATTCAATGGTGGCTGCAGACTTGTCCTGGTCTAGTTGTGTGCCCATTGCAGTTTCTGGAAGAAGTCAATATAAAATTATTGGGGTTGTTGTGTATTGCCATCGACATTGTCATAGGTTATAGTGTGACGTATTGGTTGGCTCATTGCTTGCTCGGCAAATGGACTTTTTCTCATTAGATCTTGTTATGGTTGACAATAATAATAATAATAAAAAGTAATTATCGCTGTCTTTCGAAACCAGCCTTTCGATTATGTAACTTCATCGGTTACGTTGACCAATGAGAAACCGTCAAATTGTCGAGCGAGCGATGCGCCAACCAATCACATGTCAGAACGTAACCGACAATGATGAAATTATGTAACAGAACCTTCAGGGGTCACAGTCCAGTAAGGATACACTTTAACTTCTTATAATCTTAAAGGCGGTGATTTTTTGCACATGGAAAGAATACCTGTCAGTGATAGAATAAAAAAAATCTAAAAAATCGGTAGCTCGTTTTAGATGTAATATAGAAAATATAAAGTAGCTATTGATTATTTTTTTTTGAAAATTGTTTTAGGAGATCCTAGCACCTTCTACAACGCAATGAGGTTCACGTGGTAACTTAATTTAATATTGTAGGTTTTATAACTAAATACCTACACTATACCTAAAGCAAATTACAGAATTTTTTTAAAACATATTGATTTGATTAGTGATACGTACTCTATCCTTCTAGAAAAAAATCAGGAACTTTAAGATTATAGGCAATTATACTACAAAAATTTTTACTTCACTATCAGCCCTTGTTGTCTTACTTCAATGGTAATGAACTAATCAAATCAAATCAAAATATTTTATTTCATAGGGTCGAAGGTGGAAGCGTACTGACCCGGAAACCCCAACACATTTGGGGGACTAGCTATCTTATCTCTGACAACCGGAACACAACAATGCTATTAACATTGCTGCTTGGCGGCAGATTTAGATAAGATGGTGGTAGCTAGCCAGGCGGACATTTAAAATGCCCTACCACCAACCAAACCGAGTATTTAACATGTACCCCGCTGGGGATCGAACCCGCGACCGCCGAATCGTAAACCCAATGTTGTTTACATTGAGTTTTTGCCTGTTTGAGCCACGGAGGCGGTTATAATACCATACATTCAATCCTCGCGGACATAAATAAAATTGTCCGATTTGGATTTGTTTGTGTGGCCTACAAAAACTCCGTCATCTGCACTACAAGTCTAACAGTTAGTAGATGTAGATAATATAGCAATTTACCACAAATAGTGTAGATTGTGAAGTCACTGATAGCAGGGAACACATCGAGTTCCACCTCTTTGTGTTGCTTGAGCTTGTCCACCATATTGCGGGTCTTCTCCTCGATGATGCTAGCGAAGCTCTTGAGGATATTGAAGTGGAACGTCGGTGTGAGGATCTTGCGGCGCGTGTGCCATTTGCCACCTGGTAGGGGCATATCAGTTTGATATACAACTTGACAAAGACAATTGAACGAGACAACGCTGACGAGACGTTTTGCGACAAAAATTAGAGAATAAATCATAATAAATAAATAAATATTTCGGACACTTACACCAATCATCTAGTCCCAAACTAAACAAAGCTTGTGCTATAGATACTAGATAACGGATAAACATACATAAATATTTATATAACCATCCATGACTCGGGAATAAATGTTCGTATTTATCACACAAACATTTACCCCTCGCGGGATTCGAACCCGCAACCGTTGGTTGCGCTGACAGGGTCACTATCCACTACACCAACCGGTCGTCATGTCAAACAAATGTTTGACATTTGACGAATTTATTTGTAAATACGTACTTATTATGAATCAAACCATATGCCTCTAGCGGGATTCGAAACCGCGACCCTTTTGTAGTCAAGAGTTTCTAACCACTACACCAAACAGGTCGTCTTATGACCACCCCATTTGGGATAAAGGTTGTGACTGTATGTATGTATATTAAGTAATAGGTGTTTTACCAAACACGCTAAACTGTTATACATGTTTAGAGGTTTTTTCTGTAGCAAGGGTCATTTTTTTACCTGTGCTAAGTAACAATCCGGTTCCGAGCCAAGGCTGCAGGAAGGAGTAGGGCATGCTCTTTGTGATGTTCTTTGAATGAGCCAACACTAGCTGCAAAAAAAAAATACGATAGACTTGTGTAAATTATAGAATAGAACTGTATTTAGTGTCTACAACGTATACTCACTAAAAATATCGAATAATACACACGTCATTCCATACAAACAAGCCCAAACTTTCCACATGAATAAACAGAGTCTAATTAAACTTTACGAGTATAAGCAAGATACATTGATCTGAAAAGTTATAAAAATAATAACTGCCCATACATTCATATTTATGCTCAATATTTATACAATTGCCCATTTAAATATTTCCTACGAATTATTTCTATTTGGTTAGCTGCTCAGTTTTTACTGCTGAACTTGTTAATAAACTTTGTGGGTTGTCTGGAAGAGATCGCTGTTATCATAGAGGAATAACACTACCCGACTTTTAGTGATAAGACCGCCTAATTGTGTTCTATTGTTATCATCAAAAATTATTGTAAATTATTTTGCGCAATAAAGAGTATTTGTTTTGTATTGTATTGTGTTGTGTTGTGTTTTGTTGTGTTGTGTTGTTATAGCAGAGAGTCGTGCCAGTTTTGTAGAAAGGCCTGAAGATGGCGCAACGGACTTGAACTCAAACTCCCTTGGTGGCGACACCAGCGGGAGAGAGAGACGGGTCGCGTTGGCAAGAGCCCGTTGTAGAGGGCGTTGAGGGCCTTATCTAAATTCCCTCTAGTAGGCGGCACTTGACTTCCCTAGGATTTTAGGGGCAAGGATTCTTATTTTTCTCCGAGATGTCACTATTTTACAGCTTCGTATTCAGGAACCACACACACACTAGCTGGAACCACTAACTTTACCGGAACCACAATTAACCAGGATTACCAGGGACTTGTGAAACAAGGAAACTCAAATGCTTTGTCGTATTCGTACTCCTACTTGTACTCATTTATTCACAATTTTTTCCCTACTTAAGTACATAAATAAGGTTCTCAACTAGTTATAAGCGAGTCAGTCATTATTCTCTCATGAAAAGAAGAGTATACACTTAAAAGGAGAGAAGAAATAAATCAATCATTCGGAGGGTATATTACAAAATTATTTTTAAAGATTACCCACTTAAACTATTATTTATTAAAAATAGCCAAATACCCGCTTTTAATTTGGTAACCAGATACAAGTAATCACATATTGGGTAAAACATACAAAAAACAAACTCTTTATTAATAAAATACAAAATTCTTAACTTAATTGTTTTACAGATGAGATTGTCCGTAACAATCTCTACCCCCCAGTACGAGAGTTCCATCAAGTACTCAACTAGTGGGTAGGACAATCACACCTGTAATGGGACGACGCAACACTCCATGTTTTGTCTTAATGTCTATTACACGGATTATACCGTCCTTACCACAATAAGTCTTTATTATTTTTCCCATTGGCCAGTCATTACGGGGCCTATTTTTGTCACATATCACACACACTTCGTTCACTTTCACATTAGGCTCGTTCAATGTCCACTTTTGCCTCCGCTGTAAGGTGGGCAGATATTCACGCCTCCACCGCCTCCAAAACTCATCCGCCAGCGTATTTACTCGCCGCCATTGAGCTCTTGAGTTGTGATCGCTCAACTGCGTTCGTACCATGGGAGCGCCGCCCGCAGATGTTCCGATGAGCAAATGGTTGGGAGTTATCACCACTGGATTTTCTGGATCATCGGTGACATAGGTCAATGGCCGGCTATTTACCACAAGTTCGGCCTCGGCTAGGAGTGTCATCAAAGTTTCTTCTTTAGGAGCCCGTTCTCTTAGTAATGCCTGTAATGCATTCTTCGTGGCTCGCACCAATCTCTCCCACGACCCACCCATGTGAGGAGCGGCTGGAGGGGAGTAAATCCAATCAATTTTTCGACTGATGACCTCATCTTTCAGCCGGTCGTGGTCCATTTCACGAAGTGCAGCTCGCAATTCTTTATTTGCTGCAACAAAATTGGTACCTCGGTCGCTGTAAATTGTTGAAGGTTGTCCGCGGCGGGCTATTAGCCTTCTCAATGCTAATATAGCCGAGTCGGCACTCAGTGAAGCGGCTAGGTCTAGGTGTATGGCGCGGGTGGCGAGGCAAGTGAATAAAACCCCCCACCGCTTTTCTCTGCGTCGACCTATAGTCACTTCCATCGGTCCGAAGTAATCGAGACCGCAGTGTACAAATGCTCGCCTTGTGTCTGTTAGGCGCACTTTAGGTAAGTCTCCCATCTTTGGGTTCAAAGGTCGAGCGCGCCTTAAACGACATAGCTGACATTCAGCTATACATTTCTTTGTCGCCGTACGGGATTGGAGCACCCAAAACCTCTCTCTTAAAGCGTTTACTACCGCTTCGTGGTTTACGTGGTGTGCTCGCTTATGATAATCAATTATAAGTAGACGAACGGTAGGATGACGTCCATCTAATATAATTGGATGTCGCTCACCAAAATTCAGTTCAGGCGCGGCGCGTAGTCTGCCGCGCACGCGTAGCATGCCGTCCTCAAATATCATGGGGTCGAGTGATATAAGGCGACTCGACTTTGGCAGTTGTCGTGCATTGAGAATGGCGTTTATGTCGTCGTTAAATGCCTGCTTTTGAACTTCACGCAGTAGGTATTTCTCAGCTGTGTCTAGGTCGGCGGGTGACAGTGCGGATGAGGGGCGTCGGCGTCGGCAGCGTTCGACGAAAATGAACACGCGCGCAGTAACGCGCAGCGCTCGTGTCCACGAAGAGAAGCGCCGCGTGTCTATTAGCGGCGTCGCCGCCGGCTCGCTGAGGGCGTGCACGCGATGCACAACCTCCGGATCCTCTTCATGCGCCTCGTCTGTCGGCGCGACAGGCATCGCCGGCCACTGCGTCTGCGGATAGCAAAGAAAAGGAGGGCCAGAAAACCACATGTTCTTTGTATTCGGCCAGTCCAACCGAGTGGCTTCATCAGCCGGGTTGACGGCAGAGGGTAGCCAGCGCCAGTCGCTTTTGCTAGACAATTCGTCAATTTCACCTAATCGATGTGCTACATATCTCTGGTAATCACGGGCATCAGAGTTTATCCATCTTAAAACGGTCTGTGAGTCTGTCCATAAATACTTCCTACTAACGGTCATGCCTAGGTCTTTCTCAACTACACGAGATAGCCTACATGCTAATACGGCAGCTTGGAGTTCGAGTCGCGGTATGGATACCACCTTAACAGGTGCGACTCGAGCTTTACCGGCCACCATTGCTGTGGACCGAATTCCTACTTTATTTGTTCCTACAATAAAGGCCACGGCTGCATACGCGAGTTCCGATGCGTCTCCGAAAACATGGAGTTCTAGGTCATTATTTTCCAGACCGTACCAACGGGGAATCTTAACTTCGGTGAGTAGTTTTAAATTATTTAACCATTGAAACCATAGATTTGCCTCAGCAGGTTTCAATTGTTCATCCCAGTGGACGCCAGACTGCCAGATTCGTTGCATTAATATTCGTGATTGAATTACACAGGGATATAAAAATCCTAAAGGATCGAAAATACTCATTATCGCCCGTAGAAACTCTCTTTTAGTAGGTACAACTTTGCCCTCAACTATCTCGGGCGGTAAGCGTTTAAAGGATAGGTCAAAGGTCAAAATATCATCATGAGGGGTCCAAATCATTCCAAGCGTTCGCTCGGACTCCTCAAGTGACCTTTCTATTTTAACACGTTCGGGAGCGTTGGCACACAAATGTTCTCGCAAATCGGGAGAGTTCGTTACCCAACCACGTATGTTAAAACCACCCGCTGCGTGTATTTGTGTGACCTCGCTTACGAGACGTTTGGCTTGTTCCACTGTTTCTACACTTTCCAAATAATCATCCATATAATGTTTGTTTTTGATGGCCGCGACGGCCTCTGGATAGACATCAACATATTCGCAAGCGTTCTTATTTAATATAAATATGGCGGTAGTGGGTGACGATGTGGCTCCAAAAACCATAGAGGTCATGGCATATACGTCAGGATCTCTATTTCGGTCTTTTCCTCGCCATAAAAACAATTGTGCGCCCTGATCCTGTTCCCTTATTTTGACACGCATAAACATATCAGCGATGTCGCCCGCGAAGGCGATAGGGCCGGCACGAAATTTAAATAACACACTTAGGAGTGAGTTTAACATGTCTGGACCGCTCATCAAATTATCATTCAAACATGTACCATTATAATTGGCAGCTGCATCAAAAACAAGCCTTAATTTATCTGGTTTATTCGGGTTAGTGACCCCAAAGTGGGGCAAATACCAAACAAGATCAGTTGGTCTGGGCATATCTACCCGTTTGGCATAACCTTCACTTAATAATCTGTCAATCTGTTTAAAATACTGCTCGGCATAGTTAGCGTCTTTATCAATTTTTCGCTCCACATAAATTAATCGTTTTAGAGCGTACTTATAATTATCGGGCAAATCGATATGATCGCGGTTCCATAACAGGCCTACTTCCCACTCTGAGCCAATTCTACGACTGGTAGATTCTAATATATTTATCGCTCGTTTAGTCTGACTATTCTGACGATTTGCCTCGGAGATGCCTATAGCTTCTAATTCAAATTGACGCTTAACTAAATCGTGCAGGTCACCATCAATTCGCAAGCAATTAACAGAGTTATGATTTGCACAAGAGAAAAATGGGCCATGGACCACCCATCCTAATTTTGTTAGAGATGCAACTGGCGTACCTGACTTACCCTGCCTCATATCCCAGCCGACTACCAAGTCCCAGTGATCTTGGCCGAGTAACACCATGGGTTTCGCGTCCTCCATTGCACTGCAATCCAGGTCCAGCAGATGGCTATTTTCACTCAACACACTTGGAGGCACAGTTTGTACTGGTAAGTTTAAATCACTAATTGTTCGTAGTGACACATTATGCAAATCACCATTAGGTCCACGGAGTCCAATTGACACTTTTTTGGATTCACTGTCCGTTACACAATGTCCGCGAGCACTCATGATTTTGAGTGGGCATAGCTGACCATCCACTCCACTGGCGAGCTTCTCATCAATTAAGGAGACCGTTGCTCCATCGTCCAATAGAGCGTATGTAGGTCGCTCTTCGCCGCCGATTACTACATTGACCGGTAACACTTTAAGCAACGCCCGCGAACGCTGCTCCCCGACGTTGGTGACCAATTCGGTGGTAACTGGAGCAGTTGTCTGTCGCGGAGCGCTCA
The DNA here is from genome assembly GCA_949316235.1 of Oegoconia quadripuncta. NCBI lineage: Eukaryota > Metazoa > Arthropoda > Insecta > Lepidoptera > Autostichidae > Oegoconia > Oegoconia quadripuncta. Next base: position 2,599,466 of record OX438748.1, read on the forward strand.
CCGGTGCGGGCACAGACTTCTCAGATGAAGTCGAGCGCGTTGTACCCATCCTCTCGACGTGAAGCATGGCGTGATGCGAATAATTGCATTTACTGCAGCGCTTAGCATGGCAACGGTTGCGTGCGTGTCGCCTCGCTATACACTTGAAACAAAGTCTTTCACTTTTCACAAAGTCCCACCGATCGTTCACCGACATTTTAATAAATTCACTGCAATCCGTTAGTCTGTGGTCACCTTTACACCGAACACATCCAATAAGTGACTTATCTGGCGACTCATCTTTGAGTGTATGCACACGCTGAGTCGTGCGCTGCCCCTGTCTTCGTGTCGACCGCGTATACGTCGAAGATGTCGGCGGCGGCGGCGGCGGCGGTGCGTTCATCAAGTTGAGTGGCATAGAGTACGATGATGCACACGCAATATCATTCAGGAACTCCAATAAAGCTTCTAAGTTGGGTGACAGGCGTAAGTCGACCCCGCACTGTTGATCAAGCTTCATCGCGTACTCTCCATATTGATTACGTTGAATCGGTGTAAGTCTGGCCACTAATTCATTCACAATTTGTGGATTGTGTAAATAACTCTGCGCGTTCAAATTTTTCAAAGTAGCCACGCAGTTACGAACGGTAGTCGTAAACTTCCTTATATCACGTCCGTTGTCGGTTAACTTCGGAAGTGCGCGCACTTTCTGTATAGCGCTTTCTAAAAGTAATCCGGAGTGGCCAAATTCTTGTTCCAGGGCCTTCATCACTTCATTCGGATCACTTGCCGTTCTCAATAAATCTTCCACGGCTGCCTTAGCTTCTCCATGAAGCGATGCTTGCAGCCGAGCCATATTTTCATGTGGTGTGAATTCATAAGACGACGATGAAGTCGTGTACATTTTCTTGAAATTCAACCAATCAGAAGGATTTCCATTGAACGCTGGTAGCTCGTACGTCTGTCTGGGCAGCGGTCGTGGCCGACCCAGGCGCGAGATGGCTTCCGCAAGCTGTTCCATTCCTTTTCCATATCTTCTTTCATTTGATTGGTCTCTTTTCGTTGAGTTGTGCCATCCTGTGCCTCTCTCACCGAAGACCGGAGCGTTCGGAGCTTGACTAGTGAAGCGTTGATTGTGCTGCGGCTCGAAATACGGTGCCGGCGGCAGCTGTGGCATAGTTGCTGGCGCCGGACGTGCGAGATGCGCAACCGGTGGCGCGACGGGCATCGGCGTGGGCGGGATGGCTCGTGTTGGAGCACAGTTGTCCGGCAGTGGGTTGGTACGCGCGCCTTCATCAAAATATGGAAGTGGTCTATCTTGAGGTGCCGCTGCGCCTGTCGTGGCTTCCAGCCAATCATTTACTCTATCTGCTGAGCCCACAGACGACAGGTCGCCGGCATTCTCCTCTTCGACCTCTATGCGCGCGAGGTCAACCGCTAATCTCTTCTTAATTAGTCCCTGATCAATCCTGGCCAGTTGCACTTCTGCGTCTAGTTCAACTTGACGACGTTGAAGTTCTCGGGTCGCTCGGCTCGAGCGTGACGACCGACTACGGTTGCTACCCCCCGTGCCAACTCGACGTGCCATCAACGTAGTCTCCTCTTGCACAGTAACCGAAGTTGCCACAGCTCCAGGATTCTCCAACGGTGGACGCTTTTCACTAAAATCGCGAATGCGTCCTCCAACCGCCGGAATCGTTGGCGTGGGCGTTCTTCCCAACATTCGATGCTGCACTGTAGATGGCGACGCTGGCGCTGGGCGTTCACTTTGTAAACCAGAGTCAGTGGCGTCTTCCCGACAACGCGTCTTCGCTCGCGTTAACATGTTGCTTCTTGTTGACATCTTGAAGAATCCGGCTTCGAAAGGACCAAAAACTTATAGCATCCGGCTTCGAAGGACCAAAAACTTATAGCAGAGAGTCGTGCCAGTTTTGTAGAAAGGCCTGAAGATGGCGCAACGGACTTGAACTCAAACTCCCTTGGTGGCGACACCAGCGGGAGAGAGAGACGGGTCGCGTTGGCAAGAGCCCGTTGTAGAGGGCGTTGAGGGCCTTATCTAAATTCCCTCTAGTAGGCGGCACTTGACTTCCCTAGGATTTTAGGGGCAAGGATTCTTATTTTTCTCCGAGATGTCACTATTTTACAGCTTCGTATTCAGGAACCACACACACACTAGCTGGAACCACTAACTTTACCGGAACCACAATTAACCAGGATTACCAGGGACTTGTGAAACAAGGAAACTCAAATGCTTTGTCGTATTCGTACTCCTACTTGTACTCATTTATTCACAATTTTTTCCCTACTTAAGTACATAAATAAGGTTCTCAACTAGTTATAAGCGAGTCAGTCATTATTCTCTCATGAAAAGAAGAGTATACACTTAAAAGGAGAGAAGAAATAAATCAATCATTCGGAGGGTATATTACAAAATTATTTTTAAAGATTACCCACTTAAACTATTATTTATTAAAAATAGCCAAATACCCGCTTTTAATTTGGTAACCAGATACAAGTAATCACATATTGGGTAAAACATACAAAAAACAAACTCTTTATTAATAAAATACAAAATTCTTAACTTAATTGTTTTACAGATGAGATTGTCCGTAACAGTTGTGTTGTGTTGTGTTGTGTTGTGTTGTATTGTATTGTAAACATGCATTTTGTAATTTTTAACTAACTAATTCTACAACATACAACGGCCGCTTTAAATCAATGCCTTGGTTTTTTATGGAAAGGAAAACGAGAAAGCAATTAATTTGTCAAATGTGTTGGAGCGTGGTAGCGGAGTGATTTCAAATTTTAAATGCGTTGTAAGAATGAGACGTAGGATAACTAAGATGCCGACTGTACCTATAAATCGGAACGTCTAAGGGCGCGTTCCCACTATATCGTAACGATTAATTTATCGTTTAGCGACTATCGTATCTAGCTGTTCCCATTGGATCGCGACGACATTTTATCGTTTCACGGCAGTCGCCTTGTTTTTTTTTATGCGTAACGGGTTGGTACTTGACCTCAATAACACCTGATGTTAAGTGATGATGAGGTCGAAGTTGGAAGCGTACTGACCCGGAAACCCCCAACACATTTGGAGGACTGGCTATCTTATCTCTGACAACCGGAACACAACAATGCTATTAACATTGCTGCTCGGCGGCAGATTTAGATAAGATGGTGGTAGCTAGCCAGGCGGACATTTTAAAATGCCCTACCACCAACCAAACCGAGTACTTAAACATGTACCCCGCTGGGGATCGAACCCGCGACCTCCGAATCGTAAACCCAATGTTGTTTACATTGAGCCACGGAGGCGGTTGTCGTTTACACATCATTAGCAAGCTACAAATCTACAGTCGCCTCAACGTTGTCTTGGTGATTAGTAGTGCGTTTCCGTTCCCACTGTCATGACAATCTGTCGTCACTGCAAAAAATGTCGTAGACGACGTAAATCGTTCTATGTGTGAACACCTCCATTTAAGCCACGACACTTAAAACTACACGATTATCTGTCGTCACGACAAAGTGGGCACTAGATCTAACCTCTATATCCTGTGGTGCGTGTATGTGGACGACTCGACGTTTCATTATTTTCAAAACATACCGGTCTCCGTATTCTTCCGCGCAGTGTCGCATCAATAGAAACAGCTCTCCTGAAAACGTACATAATCCATTTTTATGCTCTCTTATTATTATTTAACTTACTTCGTATGTATGTATTATGTTTATTTTTTATTTTTCTACAACAGTAGGTTTTAACCGCCTCCGTGGCTCAATGTAAACAAACAACATCCCCAGCGGGGTACATGTTTAATTACTTGGTTTGGTTGGTGGTAAGGCTTTTTAAATGTCCGCCTGGCTAGCTACCACCATCTTATCTAAATCTACCGCCAAGCAGCAATGTTAATTGTATTGTTGTGTTCCGGTTGTCAAAGATAAGATAGCCAGTCCCCCAAATGTGTTGGGGTTTCCGGGTCAGTACGCTTCCTCCGACCTTCGACCTCATCTTCACTTAACGGTGTGATGGAAGTCAAGTAACAACTGGTTGCCCCGGCTACCATTTTGTCTTAATTTTGGAGAAAAGTGTTTTGTAATTTAATTCATCAAAAGATTTGCTGAAGTGAATTAATACAGCAAACTAGTTATCTAGACATTTTTTTTTAATTCATTAATTGGAGAGTAGGTAGGTAATTAGTTTTTTTTTTAAACCATGCTGTTTATCATTTATGATTTGGATTTTTTAAGATATTTGTTTATTTCATTACCGAAATATCTCTCAATCACTTTATCTATGCGTGATAGTTACTTAAATCTATATGAACCGTTTTTATGCATATAGGTCTTATGATGACGACCGATTGGTGTAGTGGATAGTGACCCTGTCAGCGAAACCAACGGTTGCGTGTTCGAATCCCGCGACGGGTAAATATTTGTGTGATGAATATGAACATTTATTCCTGAGTCATGGATATTTATATAAATATTTATGTATGTTTATCAGTTATCTAGTATCCATAGTACAAGCTTTGCTTAGTTTGGGACTAGATGATTGGTGTAAGTGTCCGAAATATTTATTTATCTATTTCTTTATGATTACAAATTTCAACTGATCGGGGATACAGGGTGGCGATACAAGAATTTATGAGATGTGTAATTAATTACAGGGGTTATATTTTCATTTACGAATTTAATATCTAATAGGACTTTTTTTATATCATTAAGAGGGTTTACTCCGTTCAGTAGCGACCTCATTGGATGAATTAGGATTTCTTTTTATATACAGAATTACTATTATTATTATTAAGAGCCCATAGTGTCCTACTGCTGGGCAAAGGCCTCCCTCATCTATTTCCAGTCGATTTTGTTCTTGCCGAGCACAAATGAAATGAAATGAAATGAAATGAAATGAAATGAAATGAAATGAAATGAAATGAAATGAAATGTTTATTCGTGCATAGAACCAGGTTAAAAAAAGATATACATAATTTTGGGATGATCTCTGGATCTGGCCTCTTCAGGCTTATACACTACACACTATAACTACAATAAAAATAAATCTATGAAAAGGGCTTTTAGATGCGCTGCCAATAATTGATGATGCTCAAATGTTGGTCGTTAAAAATAAAGGTTTAGAGTATTAGTAATTTAACAGTAACAATAATAATTTCCAATTGACTCATAATATAACAATAACTTTACCAAAACCATCCTTTATTAAAACTGTCAAGCTCATCTCGTCTCTCCACCGTTTTCACGGTCTGGCGGTTGTAGGAGTCCAAATAGTGGACGCATTTACCCACAACTCGCACGGCATACGACCCAAGTGATCCGCCCAGCCCACTTCAACGTTGCCGCTTTTTTCCCTACGTCAGAGATCCAAGTAAGTGAGCGTAGTGTAGCACATACAGAATAATGAGTCCCTACCTTTTTCATCACAGTTTGACCTAATTTATAATCAATTAATTACTTGTTAAATTAACTTTGTGGTGAATAAATGCCTTTTATTTATTTATTAAATCAAAAAAATCGCTCCGACCTGCACCCGAGAAGCCTGAAAGCTAATTATAAGTAACACCTAAATTGTAATTGTAAAATACAAACAAGTTGTTGCTACGAAAGAATGAATGAGAAATCCAATCGTTATCAATTTTTTAAAGTAAATTAATAGTAAATATTTACCTAAAATAACCAAGAAAGATCGCGTGAAGGAAAAACTTAAGTAATACATAATATTCAATTTCTATAGCGATCCATACATTTTTTTTTTTACTTTTAAATTATTAGTACTTTCGATAGCAGTACAATAAATAATGAATCTTGAATGAATGATTTACGAAAATAATACCAACGTGACGGTTTCATGACGAATGTGGGTATAGACCCAATGATGGGGTAGCGGCGTGGGCCCGGCAGGATGTCCACGGGGTTCTCTTCATCGCTGAGGATGGCCCACACTAGTAGTATGATGATCACAGCAATCAGTATCGTCCAGAACATGGCAGCTTCTCCGGTGGTGCAGATCTATGTCTAAAACATCAAGAGAAAAGATTTTATTGATTTGCTGACGCAATAAATTATACTGCGGTGTGGGGACTTGGAGAGCGATGTAAAACTTAACTGCGACAAACACTATTGCGAAAGACTGAACTGCGAAAGATGGAACTGCGACAATGCCGAACTGCGACAGATCTGAACTGCGAAAGACTTAACTGCGACAGTTAATGAGGTTAGGTTAGGTTGGAAACATGAGGGGTGCGTTAGTAGAGAACCTCCCCGCGGTGCACCCTGGTAACTATCTGGACCCGGTAACGCAGGTGTCCAGATAGGCCAATCTCTACCCCGTAGCGATAGCGGTCTTTGCGAACGAATGCGACATGAGTCAACGCGAATTGCGATCTCTAAAAGGCTCTTCTCAGAGCCACCCAAACGGCTCTTCTCAGAGCCACCCAAACGGCTCTTCTCAGAGCCACCCAAACGGCTCTTCTCAGAGCCACCCAAAAGGCCCTTCTCAGGGCCAACCCGTCGCGAGTCTGGAGAGACTCGAGGAGTTCTCGGTGCCTCAGCCACTGACGACTTGTATGAGGGCTTCGTCCCTAACTAGTCTGTCGGGCAAAAGGTCCCGCGACCGTAGTCGCTCGGAGCTGTCAAGTTCTGATGAGTCGACGGAGCCGGCAAGATTGGTAAGGCGCAAGGATGCCAAAAAAGCACGCGGCCGACCGCAGACATCCGATGATGATGCGGGCCTGGCAGCAGCCAAAGCCAAGCTCTTGGCCTATGAGCAGGAAGAGATGAAGCTCAGGGCCGAAAAAGAGTTGGCTAAGAAAATGACAGCGGCTCGTAGTCAAAGGAGTTCCCTTCAGGTCGAGCTCGCAGCTACAGCTCCAGAGTTGCTGTATACGCCGAACGATTCTGAGGGTATTGCCACGAAATTGAAGGATTCTGGCAACAAGGGTCTGGCCCTAATCCGAATGGTGAGGGACACCTCTGGTCATATAAAAGGGACCCACATGAAGGCCCTGAAGGAAGGGACCGAGATGGTGGAGGAGAGCCTAAGAGGGCTGGTATCCCTTAGATCGGATACGCTACGATTGGAGGCTGAGGTCGCAGCCCTTAGACAAGAGGTTGCCCTCCTCCGCAAGGAAAACGAGCATGCGCGGGAGAGATCTGCACCTTCTGTGCATTCAACCGAGGTGGAAATGGCGGAAGTGTCCCCGTCATCGGTCCCTTCAATAGAGGTGTTCCGAACCATGTTGGAGGATTGCACGCGTTCGATCTTGCAGAGCACCTCCAACATGATAGACGCTCGATTGGAGGGGAAAGAAGTGGAACGTCCAAGGCCTTCCCTGGCTCATGACAAGAGGCGAGAGAGAGGGGACAACCTCCCTGATCCTCGCATCGAGGTGCAACCTGCAGTCGCTCCGGCATCAGCCTCGATTGCTTCAGTCTCTGCAACCGAGCCCAAACCGAAGAGACAAAGAAGGGGAAGGAAAAGCGCTAAACAGGGGCAACCTGCTGACGTGCAATCTACCCCTGCGCAAGCCAGCGCCCGACCACCCGCCGCGGCTCCGCCTCCCTTGGAGGAAGCTTGGAACGTCGTGGCCAAAAAGAAGAAGAAAATCAAGGCGAAAGGAGTCAAAGCCACACAGCCGCAATCGGGGTCGCAGATTAAGCCGAAGCCGAAACCGAAAAAGGCTAAGCGGAAGACGCAGCGCGCACAGGACACTGCAGCCGTAGTGATTACCCTGCAGCCGGAGGCGATGGAACGTGGTGCCACCTATAAAGAGGCACTCACAAAGGCGAGGCAACAGGTCGATCTAGCCGCCATTGGCATCCCGGGCGGCCTTAAAATTCGCCAGGCAGTGACGGGCGCTCGCGTCATAGAGCTCCCGAAAGAGGTCAGCAGCGAGACAGCTGACCTCTTCGCTCAGAAGCTCCGTGGAGTATTTGCGGGCGACGCCAGAGTTGCCAGACCGGTAAAGTGCTCCGAGCTTCGCATCACCGGCCTGGACGACTCTGTTTCTAAAGAGGAGGTGGTCGCTGCGGTAGCCGCGAAGGGAGGCTGTCCCGCTGAACAGGTTAGGGGGGGCGATATCCGGGGCAATCGGGGAGGCAACGGATCGATGTGGGTTCAGTGTCCCGTTACCGCTGCGAAAACCCTCACGGCAGCCGGCCGTCTCACGGTGGGTTGGAGTTCGGCCCAAGTCCGACCTTTGGAGGCCCGGCCAATGAAGTGCTACCGTTGCCTGGAGATTGGGCACTCCAGGCTGATGTGTACGGGGGCGATAGATCGCAGCGACCTTTGCTACCGCTGCGGTCTTCCCGGTCACATATCGAGTGCCTGTTCTGCCAAGCCCAATTGCGCAGTGTGCGTTGCGGCTGGCAGACCGGCCGAGCATGTGGCAGGGAGCAAACTATGTATCCCCAAGAGCAAATCTGTTTCGAGGAGAGTAACAGCTGGAAGGACCCCGGCTGAACAAGCGGCGGGTCGGGACGAGTCCCGACAGGAAGAGATGATGATCGACATTATCAATGGATAACTGCCGACCACATCTCTTCCTACAGGGGAACATTAACCACTGCGCCGGGGCTCAGGACCTCTTGCTGCAGTCCCTGGCGGAGTGGAAAATTGACGTTGCAGTGGTGGCGGAGCCATACTATGTCCCCGCTCGGTCCAATTGGGCGGGCGACACGTTAGGCTCCGTCGCAATTTACTGCGCCTGTGGCGCTGGATCCCCGCCCCTCACCGTTAAGGAGCGGGGCACTGGATTCGTAGCGGTTGACTGGAGGGAGTACACCATCTTTGGGGTGTACTTCTCTCCAAATAAACCCCTCCACGAATTCGAGGTTTTCCTCGGTGCGCTGGAGGCGGCTGTGAGAAGAGCGGCACCGCGCCCCGTCGTAATTGCGGGGGATTTTAACGCCAAAAGTGTAGCATGGGGTTCCCCTTCTACCGATGTCCGTGGGGACGACTTGGAGGAGTGGGCGCTGACCGTCGGTCTCTGCCTTCTTAACCGAGGCGCAGTCAACACCTGCGTAAGACAGCAGGGGGGGGTCAATAGTGGACCTCTCCTTTGCGTCCCCTGCTGTCTCTATGATGGTCCGCGACTGGAGAGTTGTCGAGGAGGTAGAGACGCTGTCTGATCATCTTTACATCCGGTTCAGCATCTCCCCCTCAACCCCCAATCGCCCCGTGAGAGCTCCAGCGTTCCCTCGCTGGGCTCTCACTAAATTAGACGCAGATATGCTGGAGGAAGCGGCCATAGTGGAGGCTTGGGGGCCGCGGCCTATTGCTCCGACGACGATGGAGGATGAAGCGCTGTACATCAGGGAGGCAATGACGAGGATCTGCGATGCGGCGATGCCGCGCGTCCGACACCGACCACCCAAAAAGGCGGTCTATTGGTGGTCGGAAGATATTGCAGATCTTCGGCGCGGCTGCTTTGCCGCGCGTCGTGCTTACTTGCGGCAACGACGACTGCGCCTGAGAGACGAGGTAAGAGAAGGACACCTGCGCTTGGCTTACAAGGAGGCGAAGAAAGCGCTGCAGGTGGCCATTTGCCAGGCTAAGGCCAGCGCTAGGGAGGAGATGCTGGAGGGCCTTAATCGAGATCCCTGGGGGCGCCCTTACCTTGCGGCGCGGGGTAAAATCCGCAACCAAGCCCCCCCAGTAGTAGAGACCCTCCAGCCCGAACGACTGGCCGCGGTCGTGGCGGCGTTGTTTCCAACACCTCACGGGGTACAAGAAGCGGCGTCGTCGTCGTTGTCTTCAGTGTATCCCTTCGAGGAGGTCCCCCCTGTAACAGAGGGTGAGCTGGGTGCTGCGGTGAAGCGGCTCCGTGGTAAAAAGACGGCTCCCGGTCCGGACGGTATACCAGGGCGGGCTTGGGTTCTGGCCCTGGGCCCCCTGGAGAGCCGGTTTCGGGCCATGCTTAGCGCCTGTCTCGAACAACGGGAGTTCCCGTCTTGCTGGAAGGAAGGTCGGTTGGTTCTGTTAAAAAAGGACGGCCGCCCCGAGGAGTCCCCGTCTGCTTACCGGCCTATCGTTCTGCTCGACGAGGCCGGAAAGCTGCTGGAGCGCATAATTGCTGCCAGAATTATTCGGCACCTGATTAATGTTGGTCCGGACCTGTCCGACGCGCAATATGGCTTTCGGTTCGAGCGCTCTACGATCGATGCCATTCAGGCGGTGAAGGCCCACACGGAGGAGCAGGTGGCGAGCGGCGGGGTAGTGTTGGCGGTGTCATTGGACATAGCCAATGCCTTCAACACCCTGCCGTTCGCCTGCATACTGGAGGGTCTCCGACACCATCAGGTACCTTCTTACCTGTTTGGTGTCGTGGAGACTTACTTGCGCGGAAGGAGCGTGGTGTGCGTTGGACAGGACGGGACCATACTGCGGTGGGACACGTGGTGCGGTGTTCCGCAGGGGTCGGTCTTAGGACCCCTTCTGTGGAACATCGGCTACGATCGCGTGTTGCGGGGTGCTTTGCTCCGCGGGCTTCGCCTAGTGTGTTACGCGGACGACACTCTGGTTGTCGCTCACGGAGCTACATTCGAGGAAACGATACGTCTAGCGCGCGTTGGAACCGAGGTGGTGGTAGATCGGATCGAGGGCCTGGGGCTGAAAGTCGCTCTCGAAAAGACCGAAGCCATGTTCTTCCATGGCCCTCGGAGACGGCCGCCGGCTGGCACCACTCTGCACATCTGCCACGCGGAAGTCCGTATTGGGTACTTCCTGAAGTACCTGGGACTTATCCTGGATGGCAGATGGCAATTCGGTGAGCATTTCCGGCGGCTAGTTCCGAGGATCATGAAGACCGCGGCAGCGCTAGGGCGTCTTCTGCCAAACTCGGGTGGACCTGGCCTGAGTTGCAGGAGGCTATACACGGGGGTCATCAGGTCGATGGCCCTCTATGGTGCACCCATTTGGGTCGAGGCGTTAGGTAGGAGAAATAATAGATCCCTCCTGCGGCGTCCACAGCGCGCGATGGCCCTACGGGTTATTCGCGGATACCGCACCATAGGGTGCGAGGCGGCCTGCTTGATGGCCGGGTCCTCTCCGTGGGAACTGGAAGCGCAGGTACTTGCTGAGGTGTATCATCGCACTGCGGAGGCCAAGGCACAGGGCAGCAGCCCCCCGCCCGAATTGATTGGAAGGTGGCGTCGCCAGGCGCGGGTTATTCTCATGCGCATCTGGCGTGACCAACTGGCGGCGCCAAGCGCTGGCCACCGAACAATTGAGGCCATTCGGCCTGTGATGGATGGATGGGTGGGCTCCAAGGGAGTCCTCTCATACCGGACGGTGCAAGTGTTGACTGGGCACGGCTGCTTTGGTCGATACCTGCACCGGGTTGCCGGGAGGGAGCCGACTCCGGTGTGCCATGAGTGCGGCGCACCGGAAGACACGGCGGACCACACAGTCCAAGTGTGTCCTGCCTTTTCGGCCCAAAGGGCTCAGCTGGGCGCCACGGTGGGCGCAGACTTGTCCCTGTCAGGTCTAGTCAGGGCAATGGCTGCCAGCCGTGACGGATGGCTGGCGGTGACCGCCTTTTCTGAATCTGTCATATCACAAAAGGAGGAAGCGGAGCGGAAGCGGGAGGACGATCCCCTCTCGGACCCGATCCGCAGGCGTCGAACAGGACGTCGGCGTGCCGCGCACGAGCGGCAGCTACCGCCCTGACGAAGGGTTCCGGGTGGCAGGCATGGGGTGTCTGTCGCCCAAGGAGTGGACCCCATGGTGACAGACGCTGTCAGAGCGTCATAGGGTGTGCTGGGGAGAATTCTTCCCATGGTGGGTCCCGAGGGACAGGCCCGCTGGGTCGCGGTTGCCATGCAGAGGTGGAACCCGCGACTCAGAATTGTGGGTGTTGGCGTAAAGCCCGGGGGGGTTTTAGTGGGTAGGCCCGCTCCTATTATTGGAGCGGGGAGCCCCACATATCCCCGCCGCTGACCCCATCAGCGGCGGGTCGAATGCGTAACTGCACTTCCCCCCCGAAAAAAAAAAAAAAAAAAAAAAAAAGGTTGGAAACATGAGAAACAACCGAATCGCTCCGTTCTAATAAACCATTGATATAATGGTCCTGTCGCAGTTAAGTCTTTCGCAGTTCAGATCTGTCGCAGTTCGGCACTGTCGCAGTTCCATCTTTCGCAGTTCAGTCTTTCGCAATAGTGTTTGTCGCAGTTAAGTCTTACATTCCTTGGAGACACACAAAATATTTGTCGCAGTTAAGTCTTACATTCCTTGGAGAGACACAAAATATGAACACAAGTTGCTCTGACGATGGTCGTTTATTGTCTAATTAACTTACTGACTAAAAGATGGGTATAGACTACCTTACGTATGTTCGGGGAAAGGTGATTCATACACTACAATACAACTTTATAGACGATAGTGTAGTGGATAGTGAGCCTGTCAGCGAAACCAACGGTTGCGGGTTCGAATCCCGCGACGGGTAAATGTTTGTGTGATGAATATGAACACATATTCCTGAGTCATGGATGTTTATATAAATATTTATGTATGTTTATCCGTTATCTAGTATCCATAGTACAAGCTTGGCTTAATTTGGGACTAGATGATTGGTATAAGTGCACCAAAAATTAAAAAAAAAAAAACATTGTGTCATTTGACGGTCGCGTTTGTAGCCTATTCAACATTATTACATCATTAAATTAAATAAATAAAGAAAATTTTGAGGAAATATGAGTTCCAAATAAATTTCACATAATTTAAACGCTACGAATCGCACCGTACCATCGTACCAGTCGCATATCAATCTACGGCGGGCGCGTGCGTGTTTGAATAAAGAAAAATTAAACTACCTATGCCAATAACTTATATTTCACTTACCTAATAATGCCCTATTTTTTTCTTACGGTTAAAAAACTTATCCAGTATACCCATATACCCAAGACCTATATATAGTTCTTCAAAAACAACGAAGTTATTTAGATATCTTTGTGAAAGCGTTCTGCGCAGATGACGGAGTTTTTGTCGGCCGCACTTTATTGTTCTCCGTGCGTGCGGAATACCATACATTCCATCCTCACGGACAAAATTGTCCGATTTTGATTTTATTGACCGGTCTACAACAAGTCCTACAGATTATGAAAATTGGTTAAGCCGTTTCGGAGATATTTAACTCTTAAGCAGTGCTGGGATATAGATCTTCCCTCATATTAAGGGAGTAAGGGCCATAGCACATTGCAGTCTTCAGAAGTGCAGGTCTTCACATGCCTTCGATTTTTTTTTTCTTTTATTTCTCAGGCATGTAGCTTTCCTCACGATGTTTTCCTTCGCCGTTTAAGAACAGTCGGATTGATGCACATAAGTAATATTGAATTTAAAAACTCATTGGTACATGACCTGCCTGGTCATCGAACCTGGACCTCTCAAATTGGGAGACTGTGTCTCCTCCACTGAGCCACCGACGCTCTCACGCTCACGCTTCAAGTTAAATAATGTTTAATTTATACATAATTTATAAAGCATACCTAAATGCACCACTGTATTGCATAATAAATATAAATATACTCGCATAAATAAGTATTACACCACCTTTAACAAATCAACAATATTTTGTAATCTAGAACCATATATAACTGGATTACCACTTCAGATAACACACTAAGAATACATATAATTCGTAGTATTTGACGAATAACAATATCAATTTGAAAACCAAAAAACCCTATCGGATTTTGACAGTATAATTTGCATTTGGCAGGCGCCATTTACCATAAAATGTATCCTATGACACTGCAGGGATCAAGAGGGTCCAAACGACACCATGCACTTTGAAATCGGCCAAGCCGTTTAGGTAGGATGGTAACATAGAAATCTACATACATCACTCGAAAAACATTACCCTCCTTCATTGGCCTGTCGAGTAAAAACAGGTACTTACAAACACTCCAATGGCCGCAAATCAGATTGTAAATATTGTTTTTATTTTATGCACAACGGGTTGGTACTTCAACTCAATCACACCTGATGTTAAGTGAAGATGAGGTCGAAGGTGGAAGCGTACTGACCCGGTACTTGTACTTGTTAAACATATGCGGTATTCACGTACACAAAATAGGTGCCTATAATTACCAAATAAGGAAAACGCGACCGTCCGACAAGGTTGTGTGCGCGGTACTGTGTGACTCGGTCGTTTTGTGGGTTGGTTTGGTAGCCGGTTCTATTCTGAGACGAGATAATTATTATCAACGTTCATCGCTACGCATGAATAACGCGGATCTCTCTGTCCGACTGGCCATAAACTTTGTCAATTGTTTATTTACGCAACTGTAGGTAATTATGCAAGTGTTTTTATGTTTAAATTATTGTTAAAGAACCGATGCTTCTGGTGCAGAAAGTTTTAGCATTTAATGTCCCAGTATAAAAATACTGGGGTTCTGGTAATAATGTAATATTGAATTTAAATATAAACTAGAACAAATGTAAAAAATTGGGGCCGCGAAGCAAGGTACCCAAAACGCTGGCGGCGTTTCCTCGTTGTATGCAGATACTTAAGCGTTGGGCGAGGAAACAACCAGCTCTCGGATCACCAGTGACATCGACTAAGCGCTTTGAAATATCAAAGAAAAATTTAAGAGCGCCCGGCCCCCAAGGACCTAAAGTTTCGACTCCGAAAGCTAGGAAAATGTATTCGGAACCGATGTCTCTATATTTGTTATTTTTTTTTTTTTTAATACTTCATTGACGTTGCGTTTTTTAGACCTTCGTTCTACATATATTTTTATTTTACAAAGTATATCGATAAAATACTTATTTTATTTTTTTATACAATTGGTGTATTCAATCTACATACGGTAAAAAATGAAAATTAATGCTGGTGAAGATAAAACATTTAATATGAAGCTTCCATTGTTCCGTCAAAATTATACAGCGCGCGTGAATTTTACTCTCTAACTAAAAAATCAAATTTAATCTTTTCTTAGACATATATATGAAATATTATTATTTGCTGAAAGCTTATTATATGTTTAAACTTATTTGTAAAAAACTATGGCAATAACATAAGCCTTTGGAGAAATGTATAAGTTAGAAAATATGAAAAAACTATGAATAGCCGGCCTGTAAAGATAGCCGAAATCTAGGAAAAATTATCACTACTAACCAATGTTTTTATATTAGCACTTAAAATAGATGTTCTATTGCGGAATAAAGTAAAGTCAAATTTAACTCCCGACGAAAAACGACGGGTGTGTGCGTTTGACGGCGTTCTAAGTTTAATTTTGAAGTTTTAAGATGGACCGAGTTCCAATTATGGCGCCCCCTTGCTTGCACCTAATAATAATACGTTATGTATGGAACTGAGAAGATCTGTGGAAATGGAAATGGAACTGTGTATTAAAAAAACCGTTACGTCGGAATTAAGGTACATTTATTTGTATTATTTTTTTAACTATTTTTTTTTACCACAGGTTGAACACTGAGGCGCCCTCTGGGACTTGGTGCTTAGAGCGGCCGCCAACGAACGCGCGGTTCGTTCGTTCGTTTTTGACGCGGGAAAACGCATGCTGCGTACCGCTCGCCTGGGGGACGGCGACACCCAGGCGATGGCGGACGGCGGTTCCCAGGTCCTCTCTACAGCAGTAGACTACCGCTCTACGGCCCGTATTAACAAACCATTCTCAAGATTGAGAACAGTCTTGTGACCGGTCTCAAGTAAACGTGTTGATTAATAAACCTAACTTAAGACCTGAAAAGCACGTGCATACTCAAGCAGTACTCACCTGAGAGGTGCGCGTATTAATAAACGAAACTCAAGACTATCATTCATTCGCCGCTGAGGCGAATACTTGAGAAGTGATTTCAGCTGAGTAGACCTCAAGATTGGTTTATAAATTAGCACGGAGCTTGAGATACGCATCTCGGTTGATACAGCCTCAAGACTTCTATGGAGATTGATTTGTTAATACGGGACTACAACGCCACTCCTCCCAGACATCTGCTTAAGTTTGGCAACTGATCGCAGATTGCAGCAGAGAAGAAAAAAGTTTTTTTTCGTCGAGACCTATCATTTCATAACCATCTCGATGGGGTGCTGGAATTATTCGTAATCAAGTGTGACAAAATGGCTGCTAACTTCCGCCATATTGGATTTATCATGACGTTATAATACCCTATGACACTTCCAGGACTTGTACGAATCAAACGAATACAATACATTTTTTTATTTATTTACTCTCCACATAAGTTTACAACTGTACTGGTAAAGTTACATAGGTAGGGTACATACTTACATGTGGAGACTGGTGCTTGAGATAGGCGTGAGCTTTGTGTCACCAGATCCCCAGTTGTAGTTCCTGGATGTCTATAAAAACAGTTAAATTTCTAGGGTTACAATTTGAGAGATTGTACATAAATTTACAGGTTTACAAAAATAAAATGGTCTATAAAATTCAAGATTATTTTTTACTGTGTGTGTGTGTGTGTGTGCGCGTGCGTATTGCGACGGTGTGTGCGTATTGCGACGATGGGTGCGTGTGCATGTAGGTTGGACAGTGATTTATTAGACGACACCATATTTGTCCAAATCGACTGAGTTCCTTAAATCAGGCTCTAACACATGTCTATAATTAGATAACCTTGAAAAGGCGTTTGACACAGATTGTTGTTTTGTTTTTTAGGTAATAAAACCATGGTTTTGCATATTGGACTTTGCATGATACAACAACATAACTTGCTGAATCATGGTGACTGGACTGGTGGGTGTGTTATATTATTTTTTTCTAGTAATTTATCTAAGGCTTATTTACGAAATTTACATAGAACCTCATCATCCTGACACACTAGAAATTTTGAAAACTGGTCATTGTAACACAGCAGAGCTATGGATTCCCAGGTACAGTATGGAATGAAAAGGTTCGTCAGTTTACTTAGCAAGCACATGTTACCTTTCTAATTTTTTTTTTTTCGGACACTTACACCAATCATCATATCCCAAACTAAGCAAAGCTTGTGCTATGGATACTAGATAACGGATAAATATTTTATATAAACATCCATGACTCGGGAATAATTTTTTCTTTTTGTGCATAAAAAAAAAGAATAAATGTTCGTATTCATCACACAAAGATTTACCCCTCGCAGGATTCGAACCCGCAACCGTTGGTTTCGCTGACAGGGTCACTATCCACTACACCAACCGGTCGTCAAAATTAAATAACACATCACTCTGTTGCATATATTCTTTTTTTTTAATTACAATTTTTTATTTATAGAAACTTAAGTAGGGGAACTCTCGACTCCTAAACTAGGTTGCCCCGCATTATAGGTTGTGTTACTGTAAAAACTAAATTACAATTACATAAGAGAAACATAATAATAAATAGTCCTACGACAAAAGAGATCCATCTTGTGTTCAGGCGACTAACTTGTTAGGTTAGCCATCCACTAACTGTTTGTAATTAGTGTTCATTGGTTTTGATTTTAGCTTAACGCCTAACAATATTAATTAGCACGAAGAGTAGGTGGCTATTTACCGGATTCCATCCCCAACACAATTCCATATCAAACATCAGCCTCGTTCAGTCCAACAATTAATCGAAGCACACGCGAATTATCGCGTAAATAAGCCGACAGTTCGAATGATTGTAGAGATACAGAACAGCGTAAAAGAGCAAGCGATATGGCTGACAATCTTGCGTTTTACCTTTTATTTTTATTGTTTACTAGCCTTTCGCCCCGCGGGAACTACTCACTTTATCGGGACAAAAAATATACTGTCTTAATCCAGAGTATGTTCTACCTATAATATTAGTTAGATATGTAATTGTTTCGTGCTTTGTAGGTGTGAGGCTTCCCTTCTGTAGATATCCACCCTTCTACGCAAACTTATATGCACACAATCACACACACATCAATCACAATAAAAGCTCATTCTCACCTTTTTGAGAGTGCTATAAGCGGCGCAAATACGCAACTCTGTTACGTATTTAGGCCCTTTTAACTTATTAGTAATCTGTGCTTTGGTGTAGAGAACTTAGGCCCGCGCGGTCCGGATGCGCCACAAATTTTTAAAGATCTGTCGTCGCGCTTATTTGTCGCCTTCGGTGACAAAAGAAAGAAAGAAAAATTTATTTAAACCCATCTCATGACACAAACAATCAGGTACAAATATTACACAGTCGAGACACATGCAAAAAATAACATTGTGTTTGCCATCTAATTGTCGGTGCCGGAAGGTGGAGTCAAAAAGGTCTCCAACTCAGCATGGACTGTAGCCGTTCACTACAACGCTGGTTTTCAGTGGAGCCTCCAAATGACGCAGGGACACTGATCAACAAATGTACATACAAATAACAATTACAATTAATAGGAGTAATCAGCAAGATGCGATACGAAGAGCTGGCAGCTACCTTGGGCAACGTTTGCTATTGCTATACAACGAGGTAACACTGCCAGTCTTTTGGGCACCCTCCCACAGGGTACGGATCTCGAACACGTTTTTACCATAATCATGGTATATTTTCGTGCATTTGTATACCTGCAATTTCTTGTAAATAGCTCCTTTTTTAATGTGCATAAATATCATATCAAGATTCTTCCGAAAACCGATTCTGCCGTACACCGCCGAAGGGCATATATCTTATCTAACTAATAATATCTAACTCCTGATGTTCCTAGGCGATCCTGCATTACAAAAACACTTGCCTGTCCTAGAGCCACCACAAACTTTCTTTTTCACTCCTTTAGTGTTCAAGCAGCCATGATGTGGAATAAACTGCCAAAATGAATTCAGGACAGCCCTTCAGTTGCAGTATTTAAGAAAAGGCTAAAAGAGCATTACCTCTCCCATCTTTCGTGATATTAGTATGTGTATGTAGGTTTATAGTATATACATATACATATATATTTAAATTATGTAATGTATATATTTCGCAGTAGGTACATGTAATATATTTAGTGTAAGTTTATTATTCACTTATCTTTTCTTTTTTTATTTGTTTTATTATTCGTTATAGGATTTTTTCTTTTGCACACAATTATTTACTGCTATAAACCCCAAATTTACTAAGTTTCCTATTTCAATGCTCAGGTTGGGTGGAAGAGATCTCTTAAAGAGATAAGTCCACCTTTGTACGTGACCTATTGTTTGTACTCTGTTATTGTAATATTTTGGTGCAATAAAGAATAAACATTATAATTGCGAAAGTTTGTTTGTTTGTTTGTTACTCAATTTAAAAAGAAAGGACATAATTAAAAAAAAAATCACCTCTTTTCTGACAGAAATAAAAGTTTGTGGGACTGTAATGTTTATTCATCAACAAGGATTAGATATACAACAATCTTCAAGGGTCTGGGGGCGAGTAGGCAACACCAATGTTCCTGAGCTCGCAATCCTCCACCATGAAATCATTCAGCAGCAACTTCTTTAGGGCAGTACGGCGCACCTGTCCATAGTTAGGCACAGTCAGTATTATTATTAAGAGCCCATAGTGTCCCACTGGTGGCCAAATGCCTCCCTCATCTCTTTCCAGTCGTTTTTGTTCTTGGCGAGCGCAAACCATCCCTTACGTCAAGCTCGTCTCTCCACCGTTTTCATTTGCGTCTGGCGGTTTTAGGAGTCCAAATAGTGGACGCATTTGCCCACAACTCGCACGGCATACGGCCCACGTGACCCGCCCACTCCCACTTAAACGTTGCCGCTTGTTTCCCTACGTCAGAGATCAGAGTCCGTATAAAAGTTATATATCACTTTCCAATGTTGTTGTATATGGCGCTGCGCTCTACTACGAGTAGAACACCAACGAGTCCAGCCATCCATTCATCTATTCGTCCGTCCATCCGTCCGTCCGTCCGTCCGTCCATCAGTGTTTGGCGGCAATGAGACTGACTGACCAATAAATCTGCAAATCCAGTGGCAATTAGGACAAATCCTCCCATAGAAAGCGATGTAAATCGCTCCATGGGAGATATAGTCCTCTAATGGATATTGTAGGCTGTTGGTGTGTGTGAAAGAGCTCGTATTCGAAGCACTCGTGGCGCAAACGTATTCGATATTCTAAGCTTCTAAGTCCTTGGATGGGTGACCACCAGTGGCATTTTAGGGTGTACTATGGTATACCGAATTACACTACCCCGAAAAACGTTTGACCGAAGAACGTTTGATCGAAAGCCGCGTACATTGCGGAGTTGGTTATAATAAAAAAAATTATCGATGAATAAATAAATAATAAATAAAATAAATAAAAAGTTTATTGACTCAAACTTAGGCTAAGTTACAATCAGCGAATTAAAGAATTAGGAGGTACATAACAAATACACTTAAGTAAAATTAATGGGCCCTGCTCCTTAAACTAAGATTGCTCTTGTATTTTAAGAAGCAGTGTTCGATCACGGCATTGTTATAATTATAGTAACCATCCATCCAATTAAATATATCTAATTAAATATAAATAAACTCCGCAATGTACTCGGCTTTCGATCAAACGTTTTTCGGTCAAACATTTTTCGGGGTAGTGTAATTCGGTATACCATACCACAGTATTACAAACTCCCTAGGAAGATGTTGTAATACTGTGACCATACGTAGGTCGGCATTTTAATACGAGTATTTCTGTGCTTCGGAGGGTAAGTTAAACTGTCGGTCCCGAACGTTTTCAATTGAAGGCAGTCGTTAAGCCAAGTCGGTGGTCAGTGGGCGGCTTAACAACACTGACTGTCAGGTGGCAACTGGTCTGATACAAATCCACCAATCCACATTGGGCCAGCGTGGTGGATTATAGCCCATACCCGTTCCCTGTTAGAGGGAGCTATGACCCAACAGTGGGTACGTAGAAACCTGAAAAAGTCTTCAGTTTATTGCCCTCGAGCTTGGCCACTTGTAAATTAACACTAACAGCAAGTGTCTGCTGCTTGGCCTGCCGGAGTTCCTCGCGGATGAACATCATCTCGGGGCGCAGGTCGTGGTGGGCAAAAGGATCCATGTCGATTTGGAGCCGAGGGTCGATCGCCGACAGCTGCTGGTCACTGGAACCGTCGATTAAAGGTAAATATTGAGCAGGTCGCAGCGAAGCGGGACGTCCACATTGCATTAATACTTGACCTCAATCACACCTGATATTAAGTGATTATGAGGCCGAAGGTGGAAGCGTACTGACACGGAAACCCCAATACATTTGGGGGACTGGCTATCTTATCTCTGACAACCAGAACACAACAATGCTATTGACATTGCTGCTTGGCGGCAGATTTAGATAAGACAGTGGTAGCTAGCCAGGCGGACATGTAAAATGCCCTACCACCAACCAAACATGTACCCCGCTGGGGATCGAACCCGCGACCTCCGAATCGTAAACCCAATGTTGTTTACGTTGAGCCACGGAGGCGGTTAACAATTAAATATATAATAATCTTAGTTTAGTAGTGTTAAGTATTCTGTGATATAATTTATAAAGCTCGGCAGCTTGTAACTATGACCATCTACATTCAATTACGCTTGTAATTGCACTAATAATTTTAAAAAAATTTAAACCCCCGAGGTAACCAAATATAACCTGCGAATCATGGAGATACGACTAGACCAACTGTCTTAAAAGCTACATAAATATCTTCGAAATGGCTTAACGGGTTTTCATCAAACGTGGCCTACACGTTAAACATGTATAACATACTAGCTTTCCGCCCGCGACTTCGTCCGCGTGGAAGATTTTATCAAAATCGGTTCAGCAAAAAAAATTGCCTATATTTTAATCCGGGTCCTAATCTGTCTACCCACCAAATTTCATCCAAATCCGTCCAGCCGTATAGACGTGAATAGGTAACAAACATACATACATACAGACATACGCACGCACAAACTTTCGCATTTATAATTCGAGTATTAGTTGGGATAACACCCGTTATCTCAACAAATAAAAAATAAATATACAATAATAAATTAAAATGTGTTTACTGCTGCCGCTTGTTACAGTGCACACAAATGGGTAGCAATCTACTCTATGGGTAATATAACACGGTACTCACCGATGCGATGGGCGCAAGGACGCTACGTCAGTAAAATCATGCATAATTATAATCTGTAATTAGCAGGGGCGTAGCTACCGCCGTATTTGCCGTATCAATTATACGGGGCCCCCGGGCCACGGGGGCCCCCAAAGTGTGTAAGGAAAAAGAATAAAAACTTTCTAATTTATTTTATTTTACAAATGACAAAATTCTATAAAGCAATTCCTTTGCGTGCGTTCAAAAGTTGGCAACACTACATCGTTATGGCGGGCTGCGGGACTTCCCCGTTTTACTTACTTTTTTTTTTTTTTACGTTTGCCGAAAAAAAGGCAAGGAGAGTGAATATTTAAAATTCGATTTTTATTTGTAAAATGGGTAAATTATGTGATAAATAAATATTTCTTCTCACAATATTTTTTTTCTTTTGTGAAAAATCTTTACCTCCATATAAGGGCCTCCAAAAAAATTTTTATACGGGGCCCCGACAAGGCACGCTACGCCTCTGGTAATTAGTGATGTGTATAGCGTAGTGTAGATGTAAAAAGAACAATAGTATTATAGATAAATACTATGGCACACAGCTGACGTGATGGACTTGGCGGGACGAACGCGGCCGCGTGGGCTACATTGTACACAAGGAAATCCTCCGCGCAATAATAGATACACGGAGCAATAAGAAATTGCTAGACAAAAGGCGGACGCGAACACCGATCAGTGTCCAAAATACTTTTATACCTTCAACACACGCGAACACCGATCGGTGTCGGCGGTACACTCGACTTTCAACTCTCAATTGTAATGATTATAGAGTTCCAATTCCTTTGGACTGTGTTTGAACTTGTTCTCTATTAAATTCCGCATCCAATAATGTGCGCCATGTCATGTTAGCTATGATATTTAGTCTGTATTTGCGAAAATATTTTTTTTCTCTGTGGGTGGGAGTATAGGCATAGAATTCCAACTACTGTTTTTTATTAGAACAGGCTTAGGAACCTGGCCATAGAGCTTCCAATTCTCATAACAATTTATTGAATTCCCCGTTTTTTGAAAAACATGAAATAAATCTGTACTTTCCGTAAAAATACCAATTATATTGTGGATATAGGTATACCTACATATTACAACTCGTAACATGTTTCTGATTTTTTGTATTATAGCTGTAGTAGTGTTCATTCATTATATCCATAGATAATATATTCCCGTAGCTATTGCTTTTCACAGATTACAAATACACCCAGTAGAAGAGTATCTATAAACGTTTTTAACACCGCAGGTATTTTCGAAAAGGACATCATCCACGTTTCATACATTTTTGGTCCAAAACCAAAAGTGCCGGCCAAAAAAAAAAAGTGCTGTGTTCTGATAGAACACGTCCGTCTTAGCATTTGTTACTATGGCACCAAAGCTGTAGCACCACTGTGCATCGTAGTTTTTGAGTTCTAAAAGTCTGTCTTTTTATTAATTTTCGATTAAACTATTAACTATAACAAATTAAGTATCTTGACAGAATATGGCGTTTTATTTCTGTTTTTGTTAACACGATATACTCATTGTCGTATACATACCCTGCATACCCAAAAAATACATCATGACTACCTACAAACAATAAAAAGGAATGTTAAAAATAGACGCGGCTTCACTTCTTGGAATTAAAACAATGGCCTTACCCTACCGCCACACGATGGGACACCGTCGCACCGCACCGCAACACCCCTCCCCCAACCCTTCCCCGCTGGTCTCGCCGCCTACGTGTGTCGGTTTATTTCTTTAGTACTGAGTGCGAAGTTGCCGTCAACTGCCGTGCGTGTACGTTACATTTTAGTTAGCTCTCGCTCGCTAAACCTTTTGTTGTTGTTTTTTTTGTTTTCACCTTTGTTAAGTTTTGTTATTTTCTGTTACGTTTTGGACTTTGTTATTGACTGTTACGTGTCCGTGTGGTATAAAAAAGACTCATGGAAGACTGTATCTTGTGTCGTGAATCGACAGGAAATCGGCGACGATATGACTGGAGTTCCCGAGAAAGGGATCATCTTGATATCGCCCAAATAGTGATCGAAGAATTGGTGGATAGACAGGTAAGATCACAGTTCATTTAATGTACGATTATATGTATTATTTTAAGATTAAGTATTTGAAAATACTTCTTTGTATTTTTTACATAAGTCGACCTGGTTGGCTTTTATTTGCTGTCATGTCATGAATGTATTAATTCTTGCATACTATCCGATTGATTTAACTCCAAACCTAGCGTTTATGACGCCATATCCTTGTATGCATACTGTCAATTTTTTTGCCGAGTTGGTCAAACTGACGCGCCGCCTACTAAACGCGAGTATGTGAGGGCAGAACCGCATTACAGGGAGGTGCGAAGTTATCTCAGTCGAGTTGTACTTATATCATTCATATATTATTGATGATAAAGATTATATGCTAGCAAATATAGATGAAAATCGATTCTTTTCTTTTCAGTTGGAGCGTACTGAGTTCATTTGCCGACCCTGTTGGCAAAGAACAGAAAGGACGTACCGACGACGTATTCGAGATGCCGAAGAACAAGGTGGCCAAGAGGATAATACACCCGAAAATCCAAATCCAAGACCTACTTCGTTGGATTTGCCGAGTCTTCTTCGCGCGCCAAATACATCAAATAGTTGTATATTCCAACATTGTGTTAATGAATCTCGCCGTCGTATTCCTGAAGACATCATTCTTCGCATGCTCTGCCGGTACAATTATTTTGTACCCGAAAGTGCACGTGTATGCACTGAACATTTGGAGCAAAATCTGTGGCATTTACTGCCAATGCAAGACAATTCATCTATGGAGTTCAATGCTGCACAGATATGTAGTATTTTTTCAATACTACAGAAACATATCACTCAAGATATTATTGATTTTGAACAATATGAAAATATGGCACCACACGAATTTTATACCTGGACAGGTTTACATCAAAATCAGTTTGCGGAATTGCTCGAGGACTTACCAAGCTTGAGATCAATAAACAAAAGGAAAACCATATTGAGCGCAGTATTAGTTAAGTTGAGAACAGGAGACTCCAATGCAAGGCTTGCTAATATATTCAAATGCGGCGAAACAACATTCCACAGATGGTTACAATCTGAATACTGAATAATATCGAAATTGAATAATATCGAAATTGTAGGCTTACCTCAATTGCCTAACGAAGACGTATCCGCCATTATCTTTGGCCTGGCGGGTTCTCTGGGCGTGCATTTGCAGCCGGATGATGTTGAATATGCATATCGAGTAAAATCACACACCCACTTCAATCCTGAGTCCGCAACTACCAGTGAAATTGTCACAACAAACAGCTTTGCCGATATTGCCGGCACAGCCAGGGGTTCGGGCCCGGCACGTGTCGTGGTGCGCTTGCGCCGCCGTGAATTAAAGGTCGCGCTAATGTCGGCCGCTGCAGAGCGTCGCCGGCAAGGAACTGAAGGAGCTACTGGCGCGAGCCGGCGATCGGGACTCACCTCTGCTGACGCGGGTATCGGGGGATCGCCTCGTATCATTTATATGAACGATCATCTTACCATAGCTAATAAACGGCTACTGCGAGTGATTAAAACCTCGGCCCGTGATAGAAACTATAAATATGTATGGGTTAAGAACTGTACTATTTTTGTCCGAAAGACTGATAAATCTTCTGTGGTCCGCATTACTTCTTTAAATGACTTTGATAATCTAGCCTGACTATTTTTCGTGTTTAATTTTGTCGCAGTTTATAATTGGAATAAAATGTTTTTATGGAATGCATTCTTTTACGGTGTAATTGTGCTGTTATATTTTTCTTTTTTCTTGTGTTACTGTTTTCTTAAGTTGAATTTTATTTTTATTTATATAAGCATCATATTATTATTATTGTTTTGTGAATTAATGTGCGACTGGTCTATGATAATCACTATCCATACTATGTTAATGTTAATATTAGCATATAACAATGGCTAACTTAGATTTTAAACTTGCACATTTAAACGTTCAATCTTTGAATACTGGCAGAGACGAGCTGATATTGACTTTTAAAATGAAGAATCCTGATGTAGTCGCGGTTACTGAGACAATGTTAACTGAATCGTCGGATGTACAAGCTTACGGGTGTCCCGGGTACCAACTTATACATGTACCGCGGAAAACAGAGAAAAGGGCAGCTGGCGGCGTTGGTGCTTATATCCGGAAGGGTTTGCGAGTTCGCATGATAGCTTTTCCTTCAAGCGATCTTGAGCAATTGTGGTTGGAAATTAAATTAAAAAACTGTAAGCTTGCAGTCGGAATTTTTTACCGCCCTCCTAGGTTCGCTTATAGGTCATTTATAGACTTGCTTGAGGATTCACTTTCATGTATTGCACCCCAATACGAACTTGTATTCATTGCTGGAGACGTTAATGTTGACTTATTATGTGATGGACCTCAACAGCGTGATTTCCTTGCCTTACTAGGTGAGCATGGTCTTCGGCATGTAGGCACAGAAGCCACTCGTGTTACGGACTTAACAGCTACGCTGCTTGACGTCATCTGCTGTAGTAAGTTTGTAAAATGCAAGAGCATTATTGTCAAACACAATGACGATCTTAGCGACCACGCATTCGTAATGGCAAAATTTCCCATTGTAGTAGAGAGACTCAAACCGAGAACCGTAACATACAGACCTTTTCAGCGCTTTGACAGTGACACCTACTCGCAGGCTTCATCCGTGACGCCCTGGGAGTGGGTGTTAGACTGCGATACCATCAATTCCAAAGTTGATTGTTTTAACTTCCTCATTTTAGGCCTTTTCGATCATTTCGTGCCCATACAAACTAGAGTATTTAAACAGCGGCCCACCCCCTGGATAACTGATAGCGTTAGGGCCTTGATGGCGGATAGGGATCGCGCATGTATACGAGCAAAAAAAACTAAGAGGCCTGACGATATTAAGCTATACAAACAACTTCGTAACTCCGTCACTAGCATAACCAGAGTTGAAAAACAATCTTTTTTTACATGGAAAGTTAATAATAACATTAAAAATCCACGAAAGATGTGGAGTGAATTTAATAAAGCTCTCGGTAAGTCATCAGAGATCTCGTTGCCTCCGCATCTTTGTGATCCAGATGGAATTAATAAAGCTTTCATAACTTCCATTCCAAAAGCTGACGATTGTATGAAAATAAATGACACGTGCATAAATAATCGGTACAATAATAATGAAAAATTCAGTTTCTCGGAGCTTTCATCCGACGAGGTATACCGGCTAATAAATTCGATCTCCTCAAGTGCAATGGGTGATGACAATATCTCAATAAAAATGATTAAGCTTACGCTTCCATACTCTCTCAATGCTATAACCAACATAATTAATAGCTCATTGAAAACAGGTACGTTCCCCGCATCTTGGACGATGGCGGTTATTAAGCCAATTCCAAAGAAAACAAACATGGAAACGGTGAAGGACTTACGACCTATTGGCTTACTACCTGCATTGTCCAAGGTACTTGAAAAGGCTGTAAATAAACAATTGCAACGTTACCTTAATTTAAATGACATTATTCCGCAAAATCAGTCCGGTTTCCGTAAGCTGCACAGCACAGCCACGGTCCTTACCCACGTAGTGGACGAAGCGCTTGCTGCCTCGAACGATGGTTGTGCTTCAATCCTGGTTATGCTGGACTTTAGCCGGGCATTCGACTGCCTCTGTGTGGACATTCTGCTGGCAAAACTGCACTATTACGGCTGTGATGATTTGGTCTGTAGATGGTTTGCTAGCTATTTTCACAATAGACAACAACTTGTTGAATGTCGTGATGACTCGGGCAAGACGATAAGGTCCTCCCCCATAGTGGTTGACAGAGGAGTAATCCAGGGTTCCGTACTAGGACCAGTATTATTTTCAATATACACAGCCGATCTCTTAGAGTGTACACGCAATGGCCTTGCTCAAATGTATGCAGATGACACTCAAATAATAGTTCGTGTGAATGCAGATGACGTCAGTGTGACTGCATCTCTTCAAGGTCTAAATCAGGACCTGGCTTCTATCAGTACTTGGTCCAGGAGGAATGGTCTGTTTCTGAATTCTCAAAAATGCACCTATATCATACTAGGAACAAATCACCAAATCGCTGCATGTCGCCGTGAACCTATTCAGGTGCTAGTGGACGGGATTCCTATAAGCGAGTCTCTGTCGGTTCGGAATCTAGGAGTCATATTTGATGGGTCTCTTCGTTTTGAGGAGCATATTAATTCTAAAGTTTGTAAATGCTACGCAGCGCTCAAAACCCTCTACAGATTCAGACCGTTCCTGAGTGTGCCGGTGCGGCGGCATCTCATAGACTCCTTGGTTCTTTCACATCTGGACTACTGTGATGAAGTCTACGGTCCCTGTTTGTACAAAAAAACAGAAAAAAAGGTTCAAAGAGTCCAAAATTCTTGCATTCGTTTTTGTTACAAGGTGCCGCGTAGATCGCACATTACTCCCTTTTTAAATAAGTATGATATTCTCAATATGAATAACCGGCGTCTACTTAAGCTAACTGCACTCGTATATAAGCTCAAATTGTTCGGCGAGCCCACTTACTTAGCTAGCAAACTAAAATGGAGTGAGAACAACGTGGGTAGGAAATGGTCCGTCCGGGAATTGCGCTTAGAACTATACATACCCCGTTTGCAATCGTTTAGAGGTAGCTTCCGATTTGCAGCGTCGAAGTGTTGGAACGATCTGCCCCCTCCTATTAAAAAATGTGGATCACTGCGAGTTTTTAAGAGGCAATGTAAGAAATGGCACTTACATAAACAGAAGTCTGCGTGCATCTGGTCCTTCAAAAAATAAAATAAATAAAAATGTAGGTACTAGTTATATAATTAATTAGTTGGTGCCCGATTTGTCAGTGTACTCGTATTTCTCTGCCAGTATGATATGTTATGCCTGTGTATGCCTAAATAGGTACCTACTTATCAAACTCACAGAATTTTATAATGATCATCTCGCACTTTTATCATTAGCGCCTTATTTTATTATTATAATTTTCAATAGAGGATAGCATTGGTGTCTTAGCAGGGTATATTGTTCACTTTGTCCCATTCCTCTCTGGCCACAGGAAAATTTAAACTATTTGTACTTTATTATGCTAATAATATTAGTTTTTTTAATTTTTTTTTTTTTTTTTTTTTTTTAGTTCTAGTGGGCGATTTTCTGATCGCTTAGTAAGGTGGTTCAAAGTGGCTCGAAAGATGGCGCTAACAGATGGGGCCTCTTATTTCTTACATTTTAATTTAATTTCTACGTTGTCCAGATCCACGCCTAAACTTAAAAACAAAAATATATGTAACAAAAATCGTTAGCCATTGGAAAGTCGCCCATACTGTCTTTGGTGGCAGCAACTACTCTACAGGGGGGGACTGAAAATCAGCAACACTGCTGAGTCCCTACCCATTCATCACAATACTGTGGTTCTCGATTCTATGTATGCTTGTGTTTTTTTTTTCTTTTTTGTGATGAATAAATACCTTTTATTTTATTTATTTATTTACAAATCGGACGGAATGCACTTTTGGAAGATTTCGTGCCCTTAGATCTTGGGTTCGATCACATGACACGCGAGGAAGTGGCACAACGGAACCTGACACTGCCCAACAATCTGTTCGGGAACCCCTCAAGTCCAGAAGCAGAAAGGAAAGCAATAACTATTGTTGATGGCACATATGTGTATTTGCAAAAAAGCGGCAATTATTTTTTTCAACGTGAGTCTTATAGCCACCACAAGTATAGGAATCTTCTCAAACCTTTCCTCTTGGTTTCTTGTGATGGACATATTGTCGACGTTATTGGACCATATGCTGCTGTTACTTCTGACGCGGATATCATGAATGGCTTGTTAAATAATACGAACAGTGCATTCCACTGGTTTTATAGGAGTGGCGATGTTTTTATTTTAGACCGTGGATTTCGCGACTCAGTAGTAAATCTGGAGTCATGTGGTTATGTGACACATATGCCAGAAACGAAATATCCCAATGAAACTCAATTAACCACGGATCAGGCAAATAAATCAAGATTGATTACCATCTGCCGTTGGGTCGTAGAAGTGGTCAACGGGAGATTTAAGAGAGATTTTCGGCTGCTGCGAAACGTCTACAACAATAGAGCCCTGAGAAGCATGTTCGATTATTTTAGGATCGCAGCAGCCATATTAAATCGCTTCCATGTTTTAATTGAGGACAACCCACATGTTTCAAGCTTGCTTGAGATTATTCATGAAAGAATAAATATGCCAAACAGATTGGCCGCACTCGTTGAAGCCAACAATTACAACCGAAGACGTGCTCAATTCAGGACAATGACAGCGGATATGGAAGAGTTTGCTGAATTCCCAACATTGACTGAGCACGAGCTGTTTTTATTTGCACTTGGTGTATACCAATTAAAACAAGCTAAGAGCTATTATGGCGAACATATCCTCGAAAACGGATCATTTACAATCGAGCTCAGCAATGATTTGCCAGACGCGCACCTGACGGAATTGCAGCAGCCGGGAAACAATTTGTGGATGATTCGTGGGCGATTGCAATCCCGGCATGTCAGAGCAAGACAATATTATACTTACATTGTAGTGGACAAATCTTTATCAGGAAGACAAGCCATCGCTCACTACTACTGCACGTGCATTATCGGTAAAAGAACAATTGGGTGCTGTTCTCACATTATGTGTATTGTGTGGTATATGAGCTATGCTCGACATTTTCAAAATATAGCCCCACCAGCTTTAGGATTGGAGAATGTCATTGTAATGCCAGATGATTTTGATAACATTGTTTAATAATAATATATTGCATTAAACATATAAAAAAACTATACTTATTTTATTACAACTCCCCAATCATAAATGGATGCTACCATGACAGAACATTTTATTTACGGTTTATTATACATTTAATCGAAAATAATATGGTACCTCATTACTTTAGTGACTTCATTTGATTGAAAAATACATGAAATGTCAGTTAAATAGGTGTTTATGTTAAAGAAATGTGACATTTCATCATCATTTCGTAATATGGCACCAAAGCTTATAGCACCTCTAATAGTGGTGCTACAGCTTTGGTGCCATATAAACAAATGCTAAGGCCGACGTGTTCTATCAGAATACAGCACTTTTTTTTTTGGCCGGCACTTTTGATTTTGGACCAAAATGGATGATGTCCTTTGACAGGCGCGTCGAGATACTTGACCCGCGGAAAAGAAAAAAGGAAAGAGAGGACAGAGAGGTAGGTCCATGGACTTATTATTTAAACAGGACTGATAACTATCAAAAGAATCATTTAGGAAAATGATCACTATGTCAACGCAATAAGGTATTAAATTGGATGCACCATACACAAAGGCAAATCCGAGCCGAGAGAGATAATAATAACGGAGGCCGTGTGTCTCGTTCTTACATCTTGCCAGCAAAAAAAATGATTATGATCAACAGTTTTGGCTACTCAAAAATTCCATTGAAACACTTATATTTTTATGTTATTTTAACAATTATAAATAAACAAATAACATTCGCAAATTACATATTGCACATAAACGTAAACTGCATAGTAGCATCGACCCAGTTACAACGCACCCGGCACGAGGCGCTGCGCCAGCACAACGTGACCAATTTATACTTAAATTTTTGGTTTTTTTTGAATCCTACGGCCGCAGCCTTCGTAATTGGCGCAGTCGGTAGGATACTCGCAGGCCGTGTTGCGAGTCGTGTCAAGATTTCCGGAAAATCCCGCGTTCACGCCTCACCGCCCGTGGAGCTTCCAAGCTCCAGTTCCGAGTATCCAGAATCTACGTAGAGCTGCCGCCAACAGGACGAGTATCCAGACATCGATACGCAGGAAATCCAGAAATGAAATTGTGAGTACACTGAATCTTTCCTGTGTCGCTTGCTATTAGTTCCTAATCCTTTCCAAAACTTTTCATCCCCGTAATAAGGGTACCCGCGAGCCTGCATCGAGGCAGTCTCGCCGGCAATTGCAAGTAGATTATAGTAGAGAAATAGATATTAATTTAAATTCGTTATTTCACAACGCTGAAATGCCGTTCGATCCGGATACTATCTTCAAGGCGCTACGCCCTGTCCCTGAATTTGATGGTAACCCGAATGTGCTTACGCGGTTTATTAAAATTTGTGACCAAATAGTATTATCTTATCTCAGCGTCGAACCAGGTAGTGAATTACCGAATCAATGCCTGTTAAACGGGATCTTAAATAAAATCACTGGTCCCGCCGCCAGCATTATAAACTCAAACGGTATCCCAGATAATTGGCTAGGAATTCGAGATGCCCTTGTAAATAATTTCGCTGACCAGAGGGACGAAACAGCCCTCTATAATGACCTCTCTTTGGCCACACAAGGGCAACGAACCCCGCAGGAATTTTATGACCACTGCCAGACACTATTTAGTACTATTATGACTTACATCAGTTTACATGAGAATATAGCTACGACTATTGAATCTAAACGTGACTTATATAAAAAATTGACCAAACAAGCTTTCGTTAGAGGCCTCCAGGAGCCCCTCGGTTCCCGAATAAGATGCATGAGACCTAGTAGTATAGAGGAGGCATTAAAATATGTTCAGGAGGAACTGAATATTATGTACCTTCAGCAACGTAATGATTCAGTGCCTAAAACACAATCGATCCCTAAGATCCCAACTGCAACTCCTATGCTACCACCGAAACCCTTGCATTTCCAAACACCTTTGCCGCATTGGCCAGCTCCAGCTATGCAGCGACCAGCACCACCGATACAACCGCTTAGGTTCATGCCACAACCACAGCAGAATTTCAGATTTAATCCGATACAGAATCAACCCCCGTTGCGCATGCCTACTCGCACTCAGCAAATGTTTGGTGCTAAACCACCAAACTATAACCCGCAGAGTAACGTCTTCAGACTTCAACCCAGGAGTCAGCCTCCGAGCTTTGCTCCCAAGCCTATGAGCGGAGTACAACATTATACCCCTAGACAGTTGCCGCCTACAGGTTATGGTGGTCATGATTGGCGTAGGCAAGGGAATCCACCCCCCTCAAATTACTTTAAGACACGTGAAATGAATTTAAATGAATGTTCCCCATACGACGACCCCTATACTGACTATTATTACGAGACCGAATACAGTTATTATCCCGAGGGATATGAGACATACGATTATACTGACTTTCATGGGCATGACGAAAATATCCTAACTGACCCTCGCGAGGATCAGCAGCAAATATCATATGCTGGATACACCAGTGAAATTGAGGAACAACCTCAAGCTCAACCCTCGGCCAGTAACAATCAAAATTTTCAGAAGCTTGCCAACTCAAGAAAGCTAAAATAGAACTTAACTTGCAGACCCAACGCCAGCTACCCTTTATTCAGATTACTAACCCTCCATTAAAGCTATTAATCGATACCGGAGCTAATCAATCTTTCATAAGCCCGGAAGCTGTGAGAAAATATTTTGGCAATTTTAAATTGACTTACGATCCATTCGAGGTAACAAATGTACATGCAACAAGTAGAGAAGACTACTCGATAACGCTGCCCTGTTTTTCCGAGTTCAATGACACTGAGGAAATTAAACTTTTTATCTATAAATTTCATAACTACTTTGATGGACTTATTGGACTTGACTTACTAACTAAATGGGAGGCAAAAATTGACCTTAAGGAGCAGAGTTTGATTACGCAATCAGCCGTGAACCCTATCCAAATGTTCAATTCTAGGAACGTAAATCTATACGAAGATATAATTCCAGCTCAGAGTTCGAAATTCGTAAAAATTCCAATTAATACCTCCGATGGTGAAGTATATATTCCGGAGCAAGTCATTTGCAACTGCGTGATTCACGAGTGCCTAACGACAGTCGATAACAATCGCGGTTTTTTGGAGGTTCAGAATCCAAGTCAAAATGACATTATATTCTCCTTAGATCATCCAGCGCACGCGGAGCTATTTAACATTGAGAGCACATGCACTCAACAACCGCCGTCGCGCATACAAGATGTAATATCACGCCTACGTACAGATCATTTAAACGCAGAAGAAAAAGCTAATCTGATAGCTTTATGTTCATCTTACTCTGACGTATTTTATATTGAGAATGAACCCCTGACATTCACTAACAAAATTAAACATCACATTAGAACAACCGATGAGATCCCTGTCTATACTAAAAGCTACCGATACCCATTTGTACATCGTCAAGAGGTCAGAGATCAGATAGGGAAAATGTTACAGCAGGGAATCATA
Source organism: Oegoconia quadripuncta (assembly GCA_949316235.1). Taxonomy (NCBI): domain Eukaryota; kingdom Metazoa; phylum Arthropoda; class Insecta; order Lepidoptera; family Autostichidae; genus Oegoconia; species Oegoconia quadripuncta. The sequence goes on from OX438748.1 coordinate 2,633,697, forward strand.
AGACCTTCCGAATCTGCATGGAGCTCGCCTATTTGGGTAGTCCCAAAAAAGGTGGATGCTTCAGGTAAGCAAAAATGGCGGCTTGTCGTTGACTTTCGAAAAGTGAACGAAAAAACCATAGACGATAAGTACCCCATACCCAACATCAATGACGTCTTAGATAAGTTAGGCAAATGCCAATATTTCACGACCCTGGACCTGGCAAGTGGATTTTATCAGGTAGAAATGGACCCTCAAGACATACCTAAAACAGCCTTCAACGTAGAACATGGCCATTTCGAATTTTTGAGAATGCCAATGGGCCTCAAAAATTCACCGTCTACTTTCCAAAGGGTAATGGATAATGTATTGCGAGGGTTGCAAAACGAAATCTGCTTAGTATATCTCGATGACATAATAATTTTCAGTACATCCCTTCAGGAACACATAATTAATCTGGAGAAGGTTCTGCAAAGACTCAGGGAGTCCAATTTTAAGATACAAATGGACAAATCTGAATTTTTGAAACTAGAGACCGCCTACCTAGGTCATGTTATCAGTAGAGAAGGTGTCCGACCAAACCCTGACAAGATTTCAGCTATTGAAAAATATCCCATTCCAAAAACTCCGAAGGAAATAAAACAATTTTTAGGACTTCTCGGTTATTACCGAAAATTCATACCCGATTTTGCCCGTATAACTAAGCCCCTTACACACTGTCTGAAAAAAGGTAAGAAAATTACAATGGACTCCGGATACGTAAATAGTTTCGAGAAATGTAAAACCCTCCTAACTAATGATCCGATTTTACAATACCCGGACTTTGACAAGGAATTCGTGTTGACCACAGACGCCTCTAACTATGCCATCGGAGCCATATTATCTCAGGGCCCAATAGGATCGGACAGGCCAGTCTCCTACGCGTCTCGTACCTTGAACGAGAGCGAGGTAAACTATAGTACTATAGAAAAAGAATTACTTGCCATAGTATGGGCCACCAAATATTTCCGACCGTATCTGTTTGGTCGAAAATTTAAGATATTTACAGACCACAAACCTTTACAGTGGGTTATGAGTCTTAAAGAGCCAAATTCCCGATTAACCCGGTGGAAATTGAAATTAAGCGAATATGATTTTACAGTGGTGTATAAAAAGGGCAAAAATAACACGAACGCTGACGCCTTGTCCAGAGTAGAAATTCATAACGAGGAGATTAGCTCATTAGCCGCCAACCCCTCTGAAGGAGCACCCTCTATAGATAATTCAGGCACTGAAACAGCGCACACTAGTAACGAAAACCCTATACTGGAAATCCCTATTACTGACGAACCGCTGAACAAGTTCCACAGACAGCTGTGTTTGACCATAGTAAGTGATATCAAAAAACGACCTGTAGTATCGAAACCCTTTGATGCGCACACTCGTATATCCATTCAAATATCAGAGTGCAACCTACAGGAAGACATTATACAGGCCATTAAGGAGTACGTAAATCCTAAAGTTAAAACCGCAATGCTGATAGATCCCCCATTGGCTATATATAGCATTATCCCCATTATCCAAGATAAATTCAGAAGTTCTTCTATGAATCTAGTCATAGCCAAATCTGAATTAGAAAATGTTAAACAATACCTTAGGCAACAGGATATTATCAGACACTACCACGATGGTAAGACAAACCATCGAGGCATAAATGAATGCTATCTATCCCTCTCTCGAAAATATTTCTGGCCAAAAATGAAAGAGCAGATAACAAAATTCATTAACGAATGTACTATTTGTGGCCAAGCCAAATATGACCGCAACCCAATCAGACAAGCATTTAGCATTGTACCCCCAGCAACTAAACCCTTAGAAATTATCCATATGGACCTATTCACCGTCCAGAACGAGAAATATGTAACCTTTGTAGATGTTTTCACTAAATACGGGCAGGCCTACCACTTGCAGGATGGTACAGCAGTTAGCATACTGCAAGCCCTTTTAAAGTTCTGTTCACACCATGGGCTACCATTGACTATAGTCACAGACAATGGTACAGAATTTACCAACCAACTATTTGCTGAATTTATACGTCTTCACAAGATCACCCATCATAAAATCTTAGCTCATGCCCCCAACGGCAACGGTAATATAGAGCGCTTTCATTCGACTTTGCTCGAACATATCAGAATTTTAAAACTTAAACATAAAGATGAACCCATTATAAATCTAATACCATATGCTATTATTGCCTATAATAGCTCCATCCATAGCTTCACGAGATGTAGACCTTTTGATTTACTGACAGGACATTTTGACCCTAGGGACCCCATAGAAATTGACAGAAACGAGTTAATATTACAACAGTACGTACAATCTCATCGAGAACAAATGACAGCTGTATACGACATAATTAACGAGACATCACTAAGCAATAGAAGAGCCCTCATAGAAAATCGGAATAAAGACCGTGAACCCGAAATTGAATACCAACCTCAACAGCAGGTATTTATTAAGAACCCCGTCGCCAGTAGACAAAAGGTAGCTCCCCGCTACACTCAGGATAAGGTGTTAGCCGATTTACCGATTCACATATACACATCTAAGAAACGGGGCCCGGTTGCCAAATCACGACTAAAGCGACCCTCTAAGACCTCTAAATTGTTACAGAATACTACTGACGCTGACCGCCTACCTGATACGAGCTCAGGAGATCAGACTTGAGAGTCTGGAAGACGGACCCGGAGTACTGCCATTTAAACTAGGACCGACTAGACTCATCACGCATTATCATAGTTTTATACAGTATGTTCAGTTAGACGTTATGGAGGACAGGATCAATGATATAAAAGCACAGTTACTCGACTTCGAGACCAGACTAGAAAACAACACTTTTGCCCTATACGAAATACAAATTAATTATCTTTCCACCAAATTAGAAAAGGTTATCAGCCAACTAAAGAGTTTAGAACCCAGCCGGGTGAAAAGAGGCTTAGTAGATGGCTTAGGATCTATTATCAAAAGTATCTCAGGAAATCTTGATTATCTGGATGCTGTAAAGTACAATAATGCAATTAAGATCTTAGAAAATAACCAGAATAAAGTCATATCCGAATTAAATAATCATGTTAGCCTCAGCAAAGAATGGATGACTGAACACAACAACATATTATCTCAAATAGCCCAAAATCAGAGAAAGATTAATATTACCCTAGAATTATTATTAGATAAAAGTTACCTCGCAAGTCACAGTTTAATAAAATATGCGCAGTTTGCACAGATGCTAACTATTATAACGGAAAATACAGAGGATTTATTGGGAGAGATAAGTAGAATAGAAAATAGTTTAGCGTTTGTACGTGCATCAAGCACACATCATTCGATGATAGATATTAAGATATTAGGTAAAATGATAGAAAAGCTAAGGTCGATTTATGGTAATGAGCAGGTGTTAGACTTAGAATTAAGGGATTATTACGATGTTATAAAGCCAGGTTCGTTCTTTTCAGGGAAACACATAGTAATTATTTTCAAGGTACCCATAGTCTCAGTAAAAAGTTACACCCTATATAAGCTAGCCTTAGCCCCCAATAGACACCACCAAGTCCTCATTCCTCCATATCCTCTAATAGCAATAACTAGGAAAGCATTCGTGTATATAGAAGCAGAATGCCCGAAGTTTGGAGCACAATTTCTCTGCGTGCAAAGCACCGAGCAACAAATCCGCACCCAGGCAGACTGTATTCAAGAATTAATATCAAACCAATCCTTGGGAAAATCATGCAACCTAACCAAAGTACACCTATCAAAAGAAGCGATGGAACAACTAGATGACCGAAGTTACGTCGTAAGCTTCCCTAATCCCACGAAGATTCAATTAAGCTGTGGAAGAGATGACTACAACCAACTACAAGGAAGCTACCTAGCTACGATACCTATAAATTGTTTTCTCCGTAGCCCAGAATTCACAATAACTAATGATAACGACGAGATAGCAGGTCAACCACTTAAGATTACGGCTCTACCAGAGTACGTTGAGAAGAAAGTCGACGCTTCACCGCATCTTACACTGAACTCAATAGATCTGAAAAGACTTCATAATAGCCAAGATAAGATCATACTTCAATCTCATATGCATCCGGAACCTATAAGAGATGAGTCTCTGTACCATACTACAATACCATTTTACGTAGTATTATTAGGTGCACTAGCACTAATACTTATTATTTTCGCTCAACGCTACAAAATCTGGAACTGTAGGAACACAAAAAACCCTACAGACCCCGAAGAGAAACACGAATACGAAGATTTGGAAAAACCTAAAACAAGAAAGCTCCCAGCAACTTTTTCTCACAAGATCTAGAAAATAGTTGCTGATCTGCGGATGGAGGAATTACATATTGCACATAAACGTAAACTGCATAGTAGCATCGACCCAGTTACAACGCACCCGGCACGAGGCGCTGCGCCAGCACAACGTGACCAGCGGACACCACGCGGTTCCAGCGAGGCACCGCCGCATCGTACGACGCGCACTCTTGTTCCAACCTCGAACGGCGTCATAGCATAATTTAATTAGTATTAATTTTGTACTTGATTTTTTATTAAATTTATACTTAAATTTTTGGTTTTTTTTGAATCCTACGGCCGCAGCCTTCGTAATTCGCATTAATTTCTTTTCATATATTCTTAAATCAAACAGAAAACATAAATTTTTATTTCGATTTTGTTATTTTTATGGTAACCCTGAAAAGCATGTCATGTCATGGCGGCTCGGTGTGATTTTGAATTTTCTTTGCATTAAAAGTTTTTTAAAGTATTTGTTATATTATAACAAGTAAAAGGAGTAAAATGGTGAAAAAGTGTTGCGTTTATACTTGCCCAAGTGAATCCTATGGTGGTTGCAACATATCTTTCCACAGGTAAGCTAAAAATAATATTTTTGTAAATCAAAGAAGTAGGATGCCCATGAATTCTTGAAATGAGTCGAAATATGTGAAATATGTGTGATTGATTAGGGTCCTGACTGTTGTACTATTATTGCAGTTTCCCAAAAAATGGAGAAATGCGAAATAAATGGCTCACGCCGGCTAATGTCAAAACGCCAAAGTTTTTTGACAAATATTTTATTACAACATTTGTCCCAAGTAACAAATATATTGTGGTCACCCTGTTAGACAGAGACAAACGGCCTCTACGTTACGCATCCTGCTCGGCTCGTTTTTCAGCGGCGAGTACTCAGTCCTGTTTAATTAATAAGTCCATGGGTAGGTCATACGAGGGCGGTCCCATAAATATCCGACCTTACTTACTTACTGGCAGTTTTTATTTGATTAAATACTCTTTTTAGGAAGCGTGAACATTAAGATATTTAAATTTAGAATTCGAACGCGCTAGGTCATTTGGCATTTGTTCTAAAGCATATTTAGTGAAAGTTTTCATCGAATTTTTCGACTGACTATGGATAAAATTGGTGTACGTTACGCAATTCAATACTTTTATTTGAAAGGTCTCAGCCCAACTAATATCAAAGTGGAGCTAGATTCTACTTTGGGGGAGTGTGCTCCTTCATTTATAACAAAAAAATATTGGGTGGCAGAGTTCAAGCGCGGTCGCTCGAGCTGCCAAGATGAACACGCAGTGGACGATGTTCATCTCCACTCGGTGACAACCCGTTGCTCGCATGCTTACCTTGCGTTGACTGCGCATTGCCAACGCGCGGGTCCCGAGTGGACCGCGCGCTGCCCGCGAATGATTTCACGTGTAGACCAAGTGTCAATTGTTAACAGACTACTCGAAAATTCGTTGACCTAGCGACGTCCACTCGTTGACCACGCGGGGTCCACTGGTTGACGACACTAGGTCCGCTGGTTGACCGCGCGACGTTTATTGGTGATAACGCGGCGTCAACCCGTGGATCACCTGTATACAACGAGTGGACGCCGTGCGACGAGGCGGTGCGGAGTGGGTGCCGGGTGGGTCTAATGAGCCATGACCTTTAATATCCACGCCACTAACCAACCTGGTGCACACATCTCGCTGGCGTTAGCACCAGCCATGTATGACCGGGCGTAAAACACAAAAGTAACACTATTTAGATACACGGAACTACTATCCGCTAGAACCGTCATGGAGCTTTACACTTTTGTAATATTGCGAGGTGGTTTAAACATGGGAAGGAATTTTGATATTAATATTTTGTCTGTTTAGTTGTACAAAGTAACACACGTATCTTCGAAACGAGTTCCACTAAACGTGGATAATAATCATTGTTTCGCAAATTTCAGCTTTCGACACTTTAAAACAGTTACAAATTGGTTCACTTGTTGTGCCACCACGCTATACAAGCATAGAAGAAGTTCTGTGGACAAAATTCTAATGCAATCCGTACCAGAATGATAGGCCTATCAGTTGGAATATAAAGGTTCTAGCATAGTCATTTTTAATTTAGTAGCATTAAAACTTGGTAGTTTTTTTTTTTATCTTTATTTATTTATAGAGGGTTGTATCTGTAACAGCATATGCCACCCTCATAGGTAATCTAGACTTAGGACACCTTATCTTTTACTTATACCTAGCTTAACAATTTGTTACAGCAATGTCTCTGTTTATACAAAAGTACCCTGTGAGTGCACAGACAGACTCATTCTTCGAACATCAAACTTACCTATAACACCCCTCTTTTTGCGTCGAGGGTTAAAAATAGCTTATAGGTAGATAGAGTAGCTAGATACCTACTAGTATAGGTAAGTCGTATATAAAAAGAAATTATTATAGATATTGCTGCAGCCATTATTGCTCCTATTAAAAATCTTAACCTCCTGTCACCATTAACAACGTTTTTAATAATAAAAACGATTATTTGTAGGTATAAGTAGGTACTAACAATCGTGCTCCGACATCAGCTTCAAGGGCACCCGCTTCCTCCAAGGCATCAGGCGCCAACTCCTTCTCGTTGTCGTCTTCAGACATGTTTTACAGCTTGGACGTACCAAAGCTGGTTCAAGTTAAAATCTTTACTGTATACCTACAAGGAACGAACGAATAAAGATAATTTTCGAACAATATTAGTACCTATAGGAAATTTTTGTTTTCGATAGCGAAACGTCGATATGTACATCAACGCAATAAAGTTTCTATATAAAACATAATTATAGATATACTCTATGATCTGACTCACTTTGATCAAAGCAAAGGAGGCTGAGAAGGGGCTACCTACTTAGGTTACTTGAAAAAAAAGATTATGACAGGGATTAAAAAAATGATTTTGGAAAATAACTCCCCTTCATTTCACTCATTCCCTGCTTACAGGTAATTAATCTAAGCCTCATACGACTCATAGTACGTAATTCAAAAATGTATTGACTAGCGCCATCTATTAGCTTCCGTCCGAACTTTCTCGGCGAATAGCTGACTGAATACACTCTTACGTTCGTTCTGAATATTAACGTCACAGTCACACAATCATTGCACTTGCACCAACAAATTGTTTCTAAGTGAATAAATATTTTATGAATCAGAGTTTCAATCATTTATATTTTACTTTCTCTGTAGGTCTAAACTCTCGAACTGAAAAGTCACAGTCATTATAAAATAGTAGGTAAAAAATTTATATGAGTCATCTTCGATCGTTCAGAGTTTCAGAACGCACTTTACCTCCCGACAGTAGGGTGAGTGAACCATCTCGTTGTTATTTATTAGATTCGCCTCTAATAATACATTAATTAGTCGTTTTACTGGCCAACGGGTGCAATAACATAGGTCACGACAGCCATGCAGATGTGAGTAATTATCCGAGGTGTGGCTTCTCGGACGCCGTTTAAATTCCAAGTGCAAAGTGATCGTGACATTGTGTGAAAAAATATTCTCCTCGCGCAAGATGACGGAGTACAAACTCGTCGTAGTAGGCGCTGGGGGTGTAGGCAAGTCCGCGTTGACTATACAGCTGATACAGAACCATTTCGTGGACGAATACGATCCAACTATAGAGGATTCGTACAGGAAGCAAGTGGTGATTGACGGTGAGACTTGTCTGCTTGATATCCTGGATACTGCGGGCCAGGAGGAGTACTCAGCGATGCGAGACCAGTATATGAGGACTGGGGAAGGTTTCCTGCTGGTGTTTGCGGTGAATAGCGCGAAGAGTTTCGAGGACATCGGGTCTTACCGGGAACAGATAAAGAGGGTGAAGGATGCTGAGGAGGTGCCGATGGTCCTTGTGGGGAATAAGTGCGACCTGCAGGCGTGGGCCGTGGACATGACGCAGGCACGAGAGGTCAGTTTCTGCTCATTTTCCTGCTTCCACTCATGCATTGCAGATAAAAATAGATAGTAGTAACATAGTTTTTTAACTGATAATTTGTTACAATCTTCTCTAGCTTTGGATTTACCAACATCTCTTTAGATACTTTAATAAAAAAATCAAATCAAAATCAAAATATTTTATTTCGGATAAATTCCATATTAGGTTAGTAAATCTTAGTTTATGTTAGTATAAAATTGGTCATACAACAATAATAAATATAAATGTCAAAAATCAAAATGTCAACTAGAACTACCTACTAAAAGCGCTGTCCAGTGACTAGCAATAGGACACTCCTGTTTGCCTCCCACCACCCTCAGGATATTGTTAGTGCTGCCGCACACTCTACTCATCAACGAGACCACTTTCTTACGCATAATCGCGTGGAATCCGTCGGTGCGGGCCTCGGCGAACATGCCAGAGGCGCTACAGAAGCGCGGCAGCCCCAACAATAACCTGAAAGCGTTATTGTATTGGACTCGCAAGGCGCCGTAGGTCTTCTGCGTATATCTCACCCATAGACTGCTCGTGTAGAATGATTGACAGAACGCCTTGAAAAGGGTAATTTTAACTTGGTCTGTACATCGAGCAAATCTACGTGCGAGCATATTGCTTCTGACCGACAACGCCCTACGCTCCCTTTCAATGTCCAGGTCATCCTTCAGATCCTCTGTTACTATATGACCCAGGTATTTGAACTGCTTCACCCTCGCCAGGGCAGTCCTATACAATTTGACAGGCGGCACGACCAGCGGTGTACTGCTGCCAGCGGTGAAAACCAAAAGCTCGCTCTTCTTGGTATTATACTTCAACCCCTGAGTTTCAGCGTAGTTTTCACACGCTTGCAGCAGCTTCCTCAGCGCGCTGATTGATTGATAATAAGGGACACAAATAAAGTTAAAAAATATTGCTGTCACAACACAACAAACAAACCCACCGCCTCCGTGGCTCAATGTAAACAACACTGAGTTACGATTCGGAGGTCGCGGGTTCGATCCCCAGCGGGGTACATGTTTAAGAATTCGGTTGGTTGGTGGTAGGGCATTTTAAAATGTCCACCTGGCTACCTACCACCATCTTATCTAAATCTGCCACCAAGCAGCAATGTTAATAGCATTGTTGTGGTCCGGTTGTCAGAGATAAGATAGCCAGTCCTCCAAATGTGTTGGGGTTTCCGGGTTAGTACGCTTCCACCGTCGACGTCATCTTCACTTAACATCAGGTGTGATTGAGGTCAAGTACAAAAAAACAAAAAAAAATCCAAAACCTAATGCATTATTTGCATATGAAAAATGAGACAGGTAAAGGTGATAGTCGGAATCTTTCAATCTCTTTTCGAGGCCACATAACTACACTCTCAAAGCAAAGGAATCATGTGTTCTTCTGTTGGATTTCTATTTCTAGCCAAGATATTTAGTAAATCGAACCTCTTTGTTCTTTTTACTTAGATTTGCTGCTCGGCTCATGAATATAGTATAAATAGTATAATATGCATTGTTTAGCTCTGGTTACTGTTGATGTCGAACTGTCTGTAATTCTAACAATATATAACTAACTCCTGACTGAAATAGTTAAGATAAACATATCAAACATCTGTTATTCGGCTCCTTATTGCTAAGAGGCTCTGTAAGAATCTAGAATAGTTTTTCTTGTTCAACTCAGTTCTTCTAAGGAATGGCTTTCCTTTTTAGGATTCTGCCAGCATCAAGTTAGTCATGGGAGTGACATCAAGTTTTTCTTGTTGTGCCAATTTGCTAGTTTTTTTGTGACATTTACTAGATATATACAAACAAACGTTATTAGTCAAAGTCAAAAAATAAATAACATTACCAATTATGTCAACAACTTGATGTGCGATTTGAGGGAATTAATCAAATTTTAACTAAATTCCACCCACTGGATTTCTATGTGGAATTATAAATAATAAATAAATAAATGTCTTTGCACAAACACACAGCGCCATCTAGGTCCACAGTAAGCTTCTAGGCTTGTGTTATGGATACCAGATGGTTGATAAACTACACAAATACATTTTTTTTTTGTAAATAAATACATATATAATAAAAGCCTTTTAGAATTGTCTAAGTTTGTGATTCTGGGGTTTTTTTTTTAATCCACAACGGGTTAGCACTTGACCTCAATCACACCTGATGTTAAGTGAAGATGAGGCCGAATATTATCTCGCGCGACAAAACGTTTATCGCGTCTATCATGCTAGTAGTGCAGGTGTTCGGATTTTAGTATTTTTGAAGAAGCCCATAAATCTAGAACGTTTTGATGTCAATATGTCAAAATGTATACTTAATTTTTCTAACACAAATCAAGAAAACAACTTCGTTGTTAATTAATAATTGTTATTACAATACGTCAAACTTGAGAGTGGAGAAACTAGTTCCATTCATTTTTATCGCTCAAATAAGTCAAAGTCAAAAATGCTTTATTTTGTAGGTACACAGAGTACACTTACAATAGTCAATTTTACGTTTTTTAAGCTACTGCTTGTTAAAAATGCAATTTTCCCCTGACAAGAACAAGCAAGAAACTCGAAGGGTTGCTCCTTTAAAATCAGGCTTTGATTTTACATAATGGTTTTTATATTTCATTAATAATTGTGAAATAGCCTGGCATGCGAATGATCTGATTATGTCCAGGGATGATTATCATCTAAATAGTCTGATATTTTATAATATGATTTGTTAATAAGTTTCTGTTTTATAGTATCTTTAAATTTATTGAGAGGAAGATTTTATATATCAACTGGAACCTTATTGAAACAGTGTATACATAACCCTTTGAAAGAATTACTGACTTTGCAGAGGCGACTTATGTGACCTGCAAGTTTGTCTTTATTTCTTGTATTGACATCATGTTTATCACTATTTTTCCTAAATGATGCTATATTTTTTTGTCATACATTAGATTTTCAAAAATGTACTAATGTTAGAATGTTATACACTTTAAACGTATCTCTAGGTGACACTGCAGGTCTCAATTGATAAACGGCTCGTTTTTGTAAAACAAAGATTGTATTTATATCCGCGGTGTTTCCCCACAGTAAGATACCGTAAGACATCAAGCTGTGGAAATAACTAATCTAGCAGTATTTACGTCTGATATTTGTCGAATTTTTTTTGACTGCGTATGCTGCAGAGCAGAGCCTTTTCGCCAATTTCTTTACTTACTTACTAATCACAATTGTAAAAGTGAATGCTACTGTGAATACAATATTGTGATCAGTAAGGCAATTGATACAACACTATATTTTTCTGAAGAACATAATTGAGGGAAAGTTTAAAAGAGAGGGAAGAGGAAGACGCGCAATTACTTTGACCAAGTGAAAGAAAAGGTGAATGTCGTTACGTACCAAGAGGTTAAATCGAGGGCGGAAATTAGAGAGACGTGGTCATTACTCCACCGACAAGAGCTTAGCTCTTAAATTGAAGAAGAAGAAGGCAGTAGCTTAAGGGTCACACTTGTTTAAAGACTATTATGCTTATTTCAATGTCCATTCAGTGTCCATGGGCGGCGGTGATTACTTTCCATCAGGTGACTCGCATGCTCGTTTGCCGCTCTCTCATAAAAAAAAAATATTCTCTGACAAATCAACTGGTCCACTCTGGGTCTGTATTTGGGGCCCATACACTACTAGTTATGAGGTTATATGAAAACTTAACCTATTATGCATACCTATATTAGGAGATGTAACATTAACATAACACATTCCTAACATTAGGAGTCATTGATACTCACTCACCGCACGGGCACGGGTGCTTCGGTGAGTATCTGAGTCGAATCGGACGGGAGGAGACGGCACGATGCCACCACTGCGCGTCCGACCAGGACTCCGCCCAGCACACGCTGGAGGACTGCCCCGCGTGGCAGTCCGAGCGTAGAGACCTGGTCGACCGGATCGGACGAGATCTGTCCCCGCCAGCATTAGTCGCGGCTATGCTGGCGACAGAGGAGGGTTGGAGGGCAGCGACCTCCTTCTGCGAAGCAGTCATGCTCCAGAAGGAGGCCGCAGAGCGGGATCGGGAGAGCGCCGATCCCGCTCGCAGGAGGCGACGTCGGGGGGGCGGCAACGCTCGCTAGCCCCCCCTGCACGTCGCCTGAGGGTCGCGGGCGGCTACATCTCGGGGCGATGTAGTCGTCGGACGCGGCCCGGGAGAGGATGCGACAACACCCCCCCGGTCGCTCCGGGGGGGTGTTGTCACATCGGGCCCTGTCGCGCCTCATACCGCCCGCTGATCCACGCTAGCGCGCCCTCCACGAACGGGCCTCCCCTTATGAGGGGGGGCAGGGCGGGGGGGGGGGGGGGGGTCTGGAGCCGCTTATGCGTTCCCAGGTCCTCCCTACTGCCGAAGAAGGTCGCCGCGGGGTTTTAGTGGGTATCCCTCCCTTCAGGGAGGGGAGTCCGACATAACCGTCTCGCCATCCCCCAGGCGAGCGGTACGCGTCAGGCGTTTCCCCGCGTCAAAAAAAAAAAAAGGAGTCATTGATAACCTATATGTTATAGAAAGAATCTGCATCTGTATCTTGGGCTTACACAAGTTTTTCATCGGGAATCTCTTTGTCATCAACCATAACCATGTGGTTGTATTCAATTGAAGACAGTTAATGAGCCAAGTCAGTGGCCTTTTCACCTATACATTTGGACAATGCAGATATTGAGGGCAGTAGTATAATGTTCTTGATACTAGTTTAGGTTTTCTACTAGGCAGTAGTATAATGTTCTTGATACTAGTTTAGGTTCACTACTAACCTCTATTTTTGATATAAACAATGATATATAAACAAAGCTGATAAGAACTCAATTTATGTTCATAGATTACCTAATGCAGTTTATTGAACTTGATACCGACTGACCTTGTTGATATACAAATTAAAATAATTATTTACAAATAATTATTGGTAATTAATTAGCGTCTTTCTAATAGATAATAATAGTTAGTTAATGCACAGATTAACATTCCATAAAAAGAGTGCATATAATAATACTCTGCATGCCTCCTTTACATGATGGGTGGGCAATCATGATGGTATATTACAATGGGCGATCGTGTGGAGGGTGCAGTGGCGCCGGATTTTTTAGGTCATGGTGCGATGGTCTAGGAAACTCTCGGTGTAGGTAGGTACATCAAATAATAGTGGGCCAGTGATAGCATTAGACAACTACCCATAGCCCACTACTCAGTGTTTGTTTGAATGTTTTTTTTTTATCCACAGCAGGTTAGCACTTGACTTCAATCACACCTGATGTTAAGTGAAGATGAGGCCGAAGGTTGTAGCGTACTGACCCGGAAACCCCATCTTATTTGGGGGACTGGCTATCTTATCTCTGACAACCGGAACACAACAATTACTGTTTGGCGGCAGATTTAGATAAGATGGTAGTAGCTAGCCAGGCGGACATTTAACATAATATTTTATTTATTTGATTTAATTTAATGTGATCGAATATTGACTTTATATAGGTACTCCTCCCTTACAAAAAGAAAAGAATACACACAAAAAACTAAATGTAAGGAAATAAAGCTTATAATAAACTCTCTACAATTATTTAGTTTAATTTTTTTCATACATATTAAGAAATTAATAATATATGCTAAATAGACAACATTATGAGAGTGAATGAAGCAAAACAAGTGTCAGAATCGTAGCAAATGGAAATCTGTGGTCTTTGCCTACCCCTACGGTGTAACACGTGTACGTAAACAGACGTGAGTTTATGTATATATGTATACTAAATAGATAATATAACAGCAGTGGCAAATCTCTTTCACGTCCATCTAGAAATACAACCAAATAGCAACTATCGTTTTGCCTTCTCACCGACCATTGCCTTATCTTGTAGTGGAGCTATGAAGCCTGTAATTTCTCTGAAGGGCCATATAAACAATGCGACCTTAAGATTGAGTCTCACTCTCAATACTACTTTTTTTTTAATTTTTTGGTACTGTTTAAATACAAAGAGTATTTCACGAAATTGTTTTATTAATACATACCTAACTCTCTTATCCTATTCAACGCAATACAATAATGCAGGCATTGATGAGTGGCGGCAGGTAGACATGAGAGGGCGGTACTCAGCCGGTCTCCTGGCAAAGGAAAAAACACCTAACTGATAAAATACCAAATGTTGTATATATGTATTCCAGGTGGCGCGGGGTTACGGCGTGCCATTCGTGGAGACGTCGGCGAAGACTCGCATGGGAGTCGACGACGCGTTCTACACCCTCGTCCGCGAAATCCGTAAGGACAAGGAGAGTCGGGGCAAGAAGTACAGGAGGGGCAACAAACTTGGCACACGCCGCCGATTCAAGTGCACGCTACTGTAAGCTGTTGAGCTTGTCTTTAATTATTGATGTTAGTTTGGCAAATTAGGGAGTTTGTTTGTGTATCTCATGCCTACATTGGCCGCGAGCTTTCCTTCCGTCTTTGTGTATGGTATTTTTGATTTAAAGACAAATTTTAATGGTAAATACTAACGGCAGGACACCAGCTTGGGTGTACGTACATCAGCATCTGCTGCTCGCCTATTAATCTATAAGTATTATTCATTGAAACGGAATATTACATATATACAACAGTGTACACTGACAGGTCATGTACACAGTTCAACTAATCCCTATAAGAAATTCAACCTTAGCATTGAAGTAGGAGAGGAATGGACGGGTGTTCTACAATAATAATATTAAAAAAACTTCAACCTTATTTTGGGAATGTAACGAGGCTGTGTATGATCTCAGAGAAAGTATCTCGTAGAGTTGACACGATAACAATAGTAACATAGGTGAGCGAGATAAATTTACACTATTCCTTAGGACTGACAGAGATCAAGATACATTGTTTTGCCCTTATCGGCGTATAATTTTTTGCATTAGACGTAGATAACTCGATCCCAATGAGGTTCATGGAAAACTGATGCACCAGTATGCCGTTATGGATGAAAACCTTCCCTTACCTGGAACTGGAATTAGCTCATGTAATGTCATCGCACGTAACAGTCTCTGCTAATTTGCTGAACTATTCTTGAATCTAAGCTGATATTTGATAAATATAAAAACCGTAAAACTGACAAATGTGTAAAGTTGTGATGTTTGATAAGGTCAAATGTTCTCCATGTCCAACATTCAGCATTATGGTCCATATACTTATTAGTTACATTCTTAACAAATACTTGCAGGCGGCGGCAGCTTGATAATTTTTTAAATATTCCACGCCGTAACTTTTCGACGATTATAACGCAATTTATGGGAGAAATCTTGCAGTAGACATTAAGTTATTATGCACTACACATATAGAGGCGTCACCGCACTTTGCACACAGACATATATTGGTTTATCTACCAATAGGAGCTGTGAATTTTGAGATTAGAATGTGATTAGTTATTTGTTAACATGAGTAAATTAATACTTTTTTGTTTTATTTACCTAATATTATTTTCGCATTTTGTATTTTTTCGAATGCGAACATCAAGAAATAAGCGAATATTCGCGAGTGCGGATATTCGTTACATCACTGGTATACTCGCAAATTATGCTATTCGAAGTACCCTTGTGGCACAGAATTAATATAGTACTAACGTTTGTGGTACCTTTAACAAAGAAGAAAAAATGTCGGAAAGCATAATTCTGTCAAATAAACGAATTTCTTAAATCAGTCAGTATTTAGTGGTTTACATTTATAAATATCAGCATAGACTATGAATGTAACTTAGAATAACTATTGTTATCAACAATATTTGGAATTTAACTACACTTTTAAAATTTGACGGCAACCAACTATAAGCTTGTAAAATGAAATCTACATGAATAACTTCTAAAGATAAATTAATAGATAGTAAACGTGATCAATTTTATTAACTCTGCAAGCAAGAATTTTACTAGTACCTACTTGCAAAGTTTTAGTTTTAGAAACGACCTCAGTTTGTGATTGACGCTCAACAATTCGTATTATTTTTATAAATCGACTAAGACAAATGAATTGTTGACATATTACATCATTGTTACGTTCGTGAATCGTTTCTGAACACTGCCTTTCAGTCATTGTGCCAACCATGGTTTCAATCAAAAAGCGAGTTTAACATTTTTTGCTCTTTGGTTGAGTCAGCTGTGTCCAATTAGATTTAACAAGAGAACTCGCGGCCGCGGATATGTGCGTTTACTTTCTGCTTATTTATACGTATGATTGAACCAGTAGATCTACCGCGAATAAATAAATCTTTATTTACCAATAAAACAGTAACAATAAAACAGCCTTCGTGGCTCAATGTAAACAACATTGGGTTTACGATTGGGAGGTCGCGGGTTCGATCCCCAGCGAGGTACATATTTAAGTACTCGGTTTGGTTGGTGTTAAGGCATTTTAAATGTCCGCCTGGCTAGCTACCAACATCTTATCTAAATCTGCCGCCAAGCAGCAATGTTAACAGCATTGTTGTGTTCCGGTTGTCAGAGATAAGATAGCCAGTCACCCAAATGTGTTGGGGTTTCCGGGCCAGTACGCGTCCAGCTTCGACCTCATCTTCACTTAACATTAGGTGTGATTTATGTGTTGGGGTTTCCGGGCCAGTACGCGTCCAGCTTCGACCTCATCTTCACTTAACATTAGGTGTGATTTAGGTCAAGTGCCTCCCGTTGTGCTAAAAAAAAGTAAAACTAGAATACAAAAATGATCTTGTTTGCCAAAAAGATATTTGGCTCAGCATATGGTCGCTGGGAACCAGCAGCCGCAGCAGCAGGTCGACAACAGAAGGCTGGAAGTGAACAGCCTTCAGTTGTCGACCACAGGTTGACCATACAAACATTCTATTCGTCATGGTGAACTTAAAATTTACACCGGTCGATTGTGAAATTCCTATACACACAAAATGCCGTCTGGTTGACCGTACACAATCGTTAATGCATTCACACTGACATCATATATTCGTTCTTTTAAACGAATGCAGTGAAAATGAACACGATTTTAAATCGTGGTGTCAATTTTTAAGTTACTATTGTCATAATTGGATTCCAGGGTGCCGATCGCGCTAAGTCTGAACGATAATACCAAAGCTAAACAATAACCAAAAACGTTACGTTAAGCACATTTCGTATCGCGCTAATCATTTGAACGGAAATTAAACTAGTTTTTTTTAATACCCGTGGTTAGCTCTAAACATTTTGAGTTTGGTTTATCTTTGGTAGCGTCAACGATATAATCGTTCACAAAAAATAGCGCGTTACCATTTTTTATATCAGCTAAATTAAAGCTAAACCAAAACCAAAAACGTTCCATTCGTATTCGTAGGCCATTTTCGTAACGAGCGGCGCTAGTGCTAGAAGCTATTGAAAACAATAATGGTCTTAATACATTTCTAATTTAACTTATTTTCCCGATGTTTTTTTTTATGATTGACTGGATTCGCGTTTGACCACAATCTTGCCTGATGCAAAGTGACGATGTGGATGTGATGTGTGGAATGATTTTAATTTTTAAATATTTTGTACCGTTTGGCACCGAGATTCTTTTTCATTTTGTAATAGCACATGTCTGCTGCCGCGTTACTGTAAACTAACCGTTCCATACGAGTCTTTATTGATAATATTTGAAGGTACTCCACTTTAAACTGTATTTCGAAGTTGTATAGCTATTGTAAAGTCTTCTATGTAGTTTTTATATTTGTAAAATTGTAACTTGTAGCTTTGTAAATTTAAAATTTAAAAAGATGTTAACACCTAGCCTACACTGTCGCGAAAGGGAGAGTTTATTTTGTGACCTGTCTGCGATTTAAACATTGTAATTTTAAAGACGTTAATAAATCATTCATATTATCGCAAGTTGACCACCTCCACGGGTTTTATAATTTGATCTCGTACAAACTAAGATATTTCTATTATACTCGCATCGCGCGCGATAGTGTGGGAGGGCCTTACCTAACCTATAGTTTTGTAACCTGATAAATCGCAAGATGCCTCAATCGAGGCTATTCGCCCTTTAATATAGTAATAGATAATATTTCTATAAAATAGAAATTATCTCGTTAAATTTATATAAGGTAACATCGGTAAATAACTTTTATGTATTTAGGCACTTTACACTGAGTCTTCGCATCAAGTGCATTGCCATAGTGAAAAATTCCTAAGAATGTTCTCAGGCTTCATTTGAAGTGGTGTTAGCGAAAGGTTGAGTTATAATTTCTATTAATTTCCTTTAGTTAAGGTTAATTTAAATTAGGTACTTAATTTCTGCCTCACAACATTTAATTTCAAGTTTTTCTTTGTAGAGATAATAATTCGTATTACAACGTTGGCCACTCACGGCGCTATTACACATTACAGAGCCCTTGTAGCAGACTGCCTGCCAAACTAAACATAGAGAAGGCTATAAAGTATTTTCTTAAATTGTAAAGTCACGTTGGTCTCCGAGCTCCAGTGCAAACGATTTAGATTTTTCCTACCTCACCTTTTTGTTTAAAGTCCTCATAAAGTTAAGATTGCTTAAATTACTACTAAAAACGCAGAGTTTGTTTGAATTAAATAGAATTAAAAAAAATTGTGTACTATGTTCTATTACGGTACGTCGATCATGTGCAACATCTGCTGATGGAATGTGTAAGTGAAAGGGAAAGGGATGCTCTGGTGAGCAAATTGCAAATCAATCTTTTAGATATTGGCATTATTCATAGCATTTTAGCAGACCCATACTCAGAGGCGGCGAGATTGATTTGCAATTTAGTGCACTTCGGGGTACCCCTCCGTAACTTTGTCCAGCTAAATAAAAGTATGCAAACTAGGCAGACAATGGGACTGACATGTCTAAATGTGGACAAAAGTCCCTAAACTAATTAATAAAAAAATGTTTTATTACACAAGAATTAAACGTACTTTCAATAAAACATTTAAAGTTGTTCGAAGAAATTTAAATCGTTTGAGCTGGCAAATACGTTTCGTATTAGTCATAGATAAGCTTGCTCTTCTGAGGACTGCTATGTATAATAAAATAATCTGGTGTGCAAGAAAAATTCCCATGAAAGTGGCCCTACATGTTTTTACAGCCGCGCGTGATCCGCATGCAATTGCGAGTATTCACAGATCGCGCGCAGCTGCCGTCGGCCGCGATGCACGGAAATGTACCTCTATGTACCCCTTACTACACACAAATGTCTTTTCAAAACGCTGATACAAAATCTGCAGCATTAATGAGCGTGGAATTTAACACAATCTATGGAGAAAAATTAGTCCAGTTTTTAGTAGCTCTTGGAAATAGCCGAACTATTGCATTAAGCACACTGTTTTACTTTGTCCGTATAATTGGTTTACCAGCAGTTCTATTTCGGATAGACATGTTCGCATTTCGGATAGACACATGCTCGCATTTCGGATAGACACATGTTCGCATTTCGGATAGACACATGTTCACATTTCGGATAGACAGATAAACCATTCAGATTATTAGCAAATCAA
Source organism: Oegoconia quadripuncta (assembly GCA_949316235.1). Lineage (NCBI taxonomy): Eukaryota > Metazoa > Arthropoda > Insecta > Lepidoptera > Autostichidae > Oegoconia > Oegoconia quadripuncta. Next base: position 2,653,407 of record OX438748.1, read on the forward strand.
TTAAACTTATACACTATTTGACTTTTAACAAGGCTACCAATGAACAATTTTCAGTTTTTTACACATTAGGGAATTTACTACCAATAAATTATAAATATAAATAAATATCTTTGCACATACACACAGCGCCATCTATTTGCACACTAAGCAACAAGGCTTGTATTATGGATACCAGATGGTTGATAAACTACACAAATATATTTTTTTTTTGTAAATAAATACATAACTAAATGAAAAACATCCATAACTCGGGAACACATGTCTGTATTCATCATACAAACATATGTACCTAGCGGGATTCGAACCCGCGACCTTGTGGTATAGCAGTAAGAATTTTTAACCACTACACCAAACAGGTCAATGTATGTTTAAGTAACATAAAACGAAAATTTAGAAACCTCCGACAGACATCGATCGTAATATCCAGATATAACTAAATCTGCCGCCAAGCAGCAATGTTAATAGCATTGTTGTGTTCCGGTTATCAGAGATAAGATAGCCAGTACGCTTCCACCTTCGACCTCATCTTCACTTAACATCAAGTGTGATTGAGGTCAAGTACATTGTGCATAAAAAAAAATATACAAACCAACTGTCCCAAAAGCTAGATATCTTCAAAACGACTTTCTAACAGGCTTGACTAAGAACAAGTCCGCAACCCCAGCTTTCGACAAGACTAACGGTAAAAAATTATGGTTGCTCTACTTTATCACGGGGAGACTCAATAACAAGGTTGTGCATAATTCTCAATAGCGAATTTTGAGTAGTTGTAGTCATCTTCAAAATTATATTAGCAATCTAGGTTATCAAATTAATCTTAATTAACCTTAACGACATTGTTATAAAGATCATCTTACCTTTTTACCGTTGAAACCGTTAATTTTATAACGTAACTAACCGTTTGTTTTATTAAAGTTTTTATATACTTATCGGAAGGCTATACTAAACGTTGTTCTATAAATCAATTAATGTCAGGCAATTTACATGGGAGAAATATTTTCAGAAAAAAATATTAACTGGTTTCAAGCCTTGCCGTCAGCATCAAAATTAGCTGAGCTGCTAATGTTCAAATGTAAATAAACAATTTTAGTTAAATTAACCTTCATTATTTTGAAAAAAATCTAGTCAAACTACCAGGAGAGCAAAGAAAAATTAATTTTATTGTTATAGCCGTAAAGCTTATTTTCCTACATATTTGAACCTTGACTGCGTATCTAAAGGATGCTGACTGTACTGCAGATCAGCAAAAGAAATAGATTATATTGCAATGTCGTTTAGATTAATTTGTCTAAATGTAAAGATTTATTTGAGCACCTAGCTGCTAATGTTTTTGATGTTGCCTGTACATATAGTACAAATCGATGGGTTGTTGTATAGTAACTTGTCCCCAGAAATATAGAGTAATTCTCTTTCACTTCCTATAATTTGATCGATGGTATATGATCGACTGGGCTTATTCTGTATTATGTAATTCCATGTATGAACCAGCCAGGGCGATCAGACATTGATCAGGTCAAACTAAATCGCGAAATCAATGTCCACACTTATTATGTCTCAATTCCCTACGGACCTTCCCCACTGGTTTCCCATTCATTGCTAAGCTGATTCAGTAGGGATTTCGGGAATAAATATCCCCAGTCTCCACTGGATATAAAACACTTGAAAGATACAAGGAAAAATATTGTTTGTCGTGAGTCAGCTGCGAAGAACCATGGCCCATGTGTTGCCCTGCAGCTGATTGTATCTACTCGTAAACAAAATAGTTTGATTCGGCTATGGCAAAAAGTTGAAATGTGATTGTATAATTTTCTCGTATAATCGAATAAAACTAACTATAATAGAAAATACGGGTTAGTTAACGTCTGTGATGTGAATGCTCGCATTGGAATTCAGCTTTTTTGAAAATTTTATAATAATGTGCTCAAAAGAAAAAAATGGGTCGGTGTAGTTTAACAGTTATCCAATATTTTTAATGAGGATTCTGGCATCACGAGATGCTGGAATCCTCAAGTCACATACGCAGATACCGTTTTATCTATGATTTCAAATTGTATTCCAAAAAATTGTGCCTAAATAGTGCCTCCGAACTGTACAAATCCTTTAAATAGTAATTCAAAAACAACGAAGTTATGTAGATATCTTTGATGTAAAGTGCCGCAGAGACGTCGGACTTTTCGTCCATCAGAGAAAAGTCTGGATCGGACAATATTGTTCGCGACAATTGAACGTATGCAATAACACACAGAAAGGACGAAAAATCCGATAATAGTAATAGCACTATTTGAGCACAATTTTTGGCATGATCAAAATAGCTGAATTCCACTTTGAGGATTCTATCCTCACGGGCGTGGGGAGTTATTCCTGGAGCCACTAAATTATCTTGCCTCAGCCTTGCGGAATACGGGAAACATTTCGCGCCATTCCCACCAGTTGTGATGGCCAGTGGAGAATTAAAAAATTAACCGCCCTGAAATACTTTATTCACCTTTACGTACAATGAATTAATCAAAACGAATTTTAAGGAGTATCATGAATTTTAATATGTTGACAGTTTTGTTTAGTATTAAGCTCTATGTAATAATAATATACATTTTTTTTATTGTATAATTTAGTTATAAAATTAATAATAACTACTAATTAGTTTAATTTTACTTACGAATGTAGTGAAATAATGCTGCCATGAAATATAACATCAGCCAATCGGGGCTTTAGAGCGAAAGAGACGCCCACAAAGTCCGAAAGTATTTTTGTTATGAAAATACTTTACTAGTTTTTATATGCGTAGCCATAGTATTTTGTTTATAAATGTACTATATCAAGCTTCGAGTTTTACTTAGCTATAATCTGACCACTTAAGAGACTGTGTCTAACTAATAGGTGATTTGGCCTATACAGTGGATATCTTAATTGTTCGAATTTGTGCTTCTAATTCGTTGTTACACGGTACTCTCGCCATATTTATGGAGATATAATTAAACATGCATACAATATCGCTCCAGAGCAATGTCCCATGACTTTGATTTGGTCACTGGAAAAGTGGTAATTTATGATAAGTAGAGTTTTTTCTTCTCAGAAATGGCGAGGGTTTGACTGTTGTTAATAGAAGCATAGAGGAATAACACTACCCATAGAAGAAATACTTGAACATATTTCTTACAATCGACAATGAACTTATAATCGTTGCTACACAGATAAAATTGTACAAATGCTACATCTCATATGCGTTTAGCTGGCGCATTCATGTGACTTTAAAACTAACTTAATCTGTACGGGAATTTTTCCACTTGATTTTGACAGGTCCCTCATCAGATGCCATCTGTTTTTTGCCGCATATTCTTTTTTAAAGCTTTGCTGGTCAGGCCTTTGTCCTCAATGCAATCCGCAGCCATTCATCTTCGTGATTTCTTAATTAATTAGTATAAGATCTGTGTAACAAAAAATCGGTCGTTTTAATTAGCAGTTTTGACATCCGGGTAAACTATATAAACGTTAACAAAGTGAATCGTTGCGAATCTAAAACCTCCAGATTTCAAAACGCAATCACTGTATTCATATGAAAGATTGTGATTAGATTAGAGTAACTTGTGTTGTACTATCTTGCTATCTTCAAGAGCAGGTTGAATAGGTATTTACTAAGATCGCGTGCTTCATCCTCGAACACATTGTCACGTACAATCAAATGAGATTATGTCATTTGAAAAAAACGAAGGCTGTTTCTTGTCTCCTCCTTAAGTCCAGACGATTCACTCGAGTTGACATTCCAATTCGATATCGAATGACTAGTTTTGTGGGCACCTCATTCGATGCCTGCGCGCAGCGCCCTCGCCATACACGGCCGGTAGTATTAAATCAAACACTACACATTTATAGTAGATTATTAGGAAAATACGAATCATATTAATGCGGCTTGTAAAAGCTCGCACCTTCCTTGATATTATGATCGATCAGCAACGCTATTGCGTAAAATAATTTTCAATCAGATTGCTATAGTTTTTTTTTACCTTATAATACATGAGAAGAGGTTTTAGTTTCGTGATGACCGTCTTGTATGTGTCTTGAAATATTTTCTTTATTGTATTACAATTTTTGACGCTAGTGCACAATTTGTTGGAAATATAGGTAATTTTATAATTAATTATATAACAGTAAGCACAAGATTGTGTGCTAAATTGAAATAAATAAAAGCGACAAGATATATCGTTTTTTATTACTAAACACGCACCTATCATCCAATCGACGACGGCGCAACCACTGTAACATGTAAGCTGACCGGGTGAAGCTTCCAGAAATGTGAACGCAGAGCTGCATGGGTAGCGAATAGTTTATCACAGGTTATATCGCGCGCAGCTGTCAAAATGCTGCTATACGACTGTTATGTCGCTCATGTTGACAGATGAACGTGATACAATGTGTGATAAGTTGTAGTTATCGCAAGTTATGCTACCACAGCTACTTAAACTATTATGAAGCTAGAAGCTGCGAAGTACAGTACCCCCCGTACTTGTCTGCAGCTGACTGTACATTTTAATAGGTGACGACTCCACTACGCACTGTCACCTTACGACTCGGAGCCGCGCGCTCTAATTACCTTACGAAAGATAAAAGTTTTTAGTATCTCTGAAGAAATAAAACGAGACGAGACCTGCACGGATCTTCTTATTTTTGGATAACACGACCAGTCAACCCAAAGAGTTGAAAGTCAACCTGGGCTGTGGTTTTGTCACTGCTGCCCTAAGATTGTTAACAATCTAAGCTGCTACCTTGCCCTGTTCCTGCCAGCCTATAACTTCGTGGCCCTTGCATGTGGAACGAATAAAAAATATTGTTTACCACATGACATCAGCTTACTAGCCAACACACAATACTATGTAGCTTGTTTTCCTGACAAATGCCATATAAATTATTACCATAGGTAAGTTCGCAGAAATATTTCTAATCCTTACATCACTTACAGATTTATCTGGGTGGCTCACACCTTCGGCGGCTCGGCGCCCGCCGTGCGATATAGGTATGGCGGCACACTTATGAACATTGGTGCATTACGGACTTACCGGCTCCATGGTTGGGACTTTATTTGATTCATCATTTTAAAATCCACCTTTCCGTTTTAGGCAGAGATAATCACATGTAATAACTAGAGAAAAACTGCACAAATAAAACTGGGATGTTTAGACTGAGAATCCATTGCCTTCTATGAATTGGAGAAAAAAAAATTGACAGGCAGGCAAGTGACACTGACAGATAACTGTATCGTCGACTTGGCGATTTTCGTAAATATTTGCGGAAATTATTTAGCTATCAGGAAAGTGTAATTATGGAAGCAAAAGACGTTTGTGTTGAAATAGAGAACGATGAGTTCTACAGCAAATTCCTTGTCGATAGCGTGAAGCCTCTAGTTGGAGAAAATTTATCAGTCACCGATCAAGTGAATAAACTTGCTCAGGGCATCGAGAAACTGGGCAAAAGTCTAGAGAAGCAGGTCTTAGCCAAACACAACGATCTCCTCACACAGGCAAGCCATATTTCCGACTTAGAAACAACCCTAGATTCGGTACACTCTCAGGTTCAAAGCTTACTTCGAGGCGCCGACAAATTGAAGGAAAGGGTCCACACACCTTATTATACTTTGGAAAATCAGACTTTAATGCTGGAGAGAGTACAGAGCACGTGTAACCTGCTCAGACATACGTCTAAAATCTTAGTACTGTGGTATAAATTGTGCAGTATTAAAGACAATCCTTCTAAAGAAGCTATAATTCTTTTCGAGCTTAATGAGTTGATCAGTGACTATGATTTCGATGGGATTGTTATACTGGAGGAGGTGTTAAGAGAAGTTAATGTTAGAAGGAATGAATTGTTAAGTAATTCTACAGTATTGTTACAATCCAGCTTGTTGGGTGGGGACAAAACAAAACTGTTGCAATGTTTTAAGGTTTTCCATAACCTCCAATGCACTGATGAACAGATAAAGAACTCTGTTGACAGCATACTTCATGATTTGAAAAAAGAGATTAGTACAGCCTTGAATGTTCAAATGGTATCAATTGAAGTGAAAAAATCGAGTACTGGTCGTATAGCCCCAGGAAAAGCAAATATCATGAACGCACAAGATTTTAAAGTCAAGTTGTGGGACAACATTGAGACACTCTTTAAAACAGATGTTTACAACGGCTGCACTAAAGTAATCATGCTCCAAAATGTTATAAATGAATTGCATGCTATTGGTAACTTCAGAAATATTGCAAGACATTTCTGGTCAGACTTGTGTTTGGTCTTCAGCAGTGAACTTGAAAAAAGTCCACTCACTGTAAACCAATCTGTTGAAATTGACTTCCCTAAACTTCTTAAATGTTTCAATGATTTACTTTCTAAATTGAAATGCAAGGATTTAGAGATGAATAGATCTAGCCTGACAAAATGGGAGAATGCTTTTCTTTCAAAGTCATTGGGGAAATTGCTGGAACCAGTGAGAAGCATGTGGCATTTAAGTCAAGTACCTAACATGGACCAGATAGACAATGCTATAAGGGTAATAGCCGAAGCACTCAGTGTTTCACTTGGGGATAAACAATTAAGCATCAGTTTAGCGAACAGTGTTGCCAAGAGCATTAAACAAATGAATGTGGAAGCTGAACAAAGAATGTCAATGGATAGTGATGTTGCTCAGATTATAGAGCCACCAACCAGCTCCCAGCAAAAGAATGCAGACCTCTGCAACAGTTTATATTACTTCTCTTCACAAATCAAAAGAGTTCTTATGAATATGAACTCAATGTTGCCACAAGAAAGTATCCAGATTGTTCAAAATAGCTTAAAAGATATGTCAAGTCTGCCAGTTCTGCAATTATTCACTGAATCCATTAAAAACTCGCTGTATCTAATCCTTATGACGATGCACGATGAGCCCGACCTACTTAGAGCTGATGATCCTACTGGAAAAACATTGTCCTGCTCCCCATATATGAAAGAACTGCAGCAATTTGTGTCCAGATGCAAGGACATTTACCTGTCAATGTTTGCAGAAAAATCAGCTCTGAATGAGTGTTGCAATATCATAGCCGACACTTGCACCGAGAGATTCGTCCAACACATTTGCAATGTCAGACCATTGACTAAATTTGGAAGAGTAAAACTTCAAATCGATTGCAAACACTTGGAAATGGCACTGGCTCCTTTAGTCAATGATATGTCAGAGTTGGGAGATTCTTACAGGCAACTGAAGGCTTTGCAACTGCTTTTAGAGAAATCTCCCCAGGAGATTGCAAAGAGCCAATCTGAAGGAGCATCTTTACCTTACTCTTTAGCAATGATGTTCCTGTTTTCATATGCAGGGCTTCAACTAATGGCGCCCCATACATGTGCCGGTTGGAATGTTCAAAAGTTGATACAATGGCTGGACACACATAAAAACGAAAGAGAAAGACTAGAGTTTGTTGCCGGAGCTTTGCAGAGGTATCAAAATCATGTGAGACAGCACCAGATTGCGACCTATGATGAGGTGTACCCAATTTTAGTACAGTTACTTGAAGATGGAAGAAAAAGTTTAAAGAAATAGTGTGACATTTTGAATTTACCATAAATATGACAATTTAGCTGTTGAAGTAAATGTATCACATGACCCCACCGGTTTTCCAATCTGACACTTAAATAGTATTCATATAAGTGCAAAAAATTTAACATTTGTCTATATAAAAATTATTTATTATTATTAGTAAACATATTATATTATTTAAAAACAAAATATTTCCTTATTCAACATCACTGTTTCACAATAAGGTCTTCTCAGCAACACTCACTCAATGGAACTTTTGAATTAGAATATATTATTATTGAAGATTGCTAATGACTCCGCTGCTTCGGATTTGTTGTCTTCCAGCTGGTATAGCCATGTCGACGCCTTCAATGCTGTTCTATAAAACCAAAGAATATAAACTTTTATTTACTGTTACCTAAATATAAATAAACACATGTTTATTACATTGGTGTCGATTTGGATGCACATCAACTAAACTAAAACCAGTTTTAGAGTGGTGCCGTCGCATCCTACTGTTCCAGGGAGAAAGAGACAGTACTACTTTAAAAATGGTTTTAGTTTAGTTGATGTACAAGTGTCTAAAAGATAGTTTGTCTTACTACGAACCATAAACAAGTGGACATATGGACCATGTTGCCCATTATGTATGTATCAGAGTGATTCTAATGCGGATTATTGAAATTTATTGTTGTCTCGAAAAAGGCATCAATCTTATTTGGTCTGTACTATCAAAATTATTTAGCAATGTGTCGCTATTCTCCACTATCCCAGATACCCATCTTCCCCTGATCAATTTTGGGGAGATCGTGTACAATATCAGCTGGTGATTTCTAGGCAGTTAGGACCACAATCTAAAAAATTCACTGCCTGTACGTGTATGACATGTTATCTTTAGCTACTAAATTTAATTAGTATAATTCCTGTTTACTGGTGACGCCACTCCTGATTACGAACAACTTTCCACTAAGAAAGCACCTTTAGTATGGAAGTCCAACTATTTATCAGTCGAAAATGTTGGGAGCCTGCGCTGTTTATCTAGTACGATTCGCGATCATACTCGTATATGCAGGCAGTTTCAATTTTATTGTTCTCAAAAATGTCACTTGACCACCATTGCATGTTGTGAGCTGACCCATAATAATTTTAAAACATTATAGACAAACAAAATGCAATCTATGAAGTAAAAAAAAAACAATAAAAAATAAGCTTTATTAAAAAATTTAATTTGCTTTACCAGCGAAGATATAGTTTATAAACCTCCATTTTTTTTATTAATGGAGTAATTATTTCCTTTACCAACATTTATATACAAACACAAAATTTATTTATTACCGAAAAGTCTTTTAAACTTCTTATATTATAGTCAACTGGTAGGATTTTTAGATTTAGGACTTATTAGGAGTAATTATGAAATATCCGTAATAACATTTAATTTTATAGCAACACTGTGGCTGTATCTACCTGGCAACATTGACCTGTCAAATTGTGATAATTGCTTAGATAAGGGTTTCTATTGATATACCAAAAGACCGATACTACCCTTGTTAGAGTGGAGGGTGACTTAAAAGAGCAAGATTTATCTTCATGTAGGTATAGGTAGGTAGGTGTAGTGGATAGTGACCCTGTCAGCGAAACCAACGGTTGCGAGTTAGAGTTCCGCGAGGGGTAAATGTTTGTGTGATGAATACAAACATTTTATTCCCGATTCATGGATGTTTATATAAATATTTAAGTATGTTTCACCTTTATCATAGAGGAATAACACTACCCGAACCTTTATCTAGTAACCATAAGTACAAGCTTTGCTTAGTTTGGGACTAGATGATTGGTGTAAGTGTCCGAAGTATATTTATTTATTGAAGAGCGTGGCCTCCATCTTTATGTAATAACTTTATGGCGATCAACAACAGGTGTGGTGTATTTGGATGACATCATAGTATCTCGAGGGTTTAAAAAATTTTCTTTAAAAGCTTAAACCCGGCGATAGTTTATTTGCCAAGTTTTATGGAAATCGATTAAGCCGTTCTGAAGATATTTACTTTTAACATTGTTTGGTCTATCTAGATTCTAGATGATAGAATAATTTATTTTCTTAGGGGTATTATAAGTTTTGAATTTATGGTACTTAATATTGGCTGCCTATGATATGTACCTATTTCAAATGTACTGCCCTTATACCCAAAGATTGATTGGAAGAGATCGCCTATAGTGATAAGGTCGCCAAATTGTACATTCTACTCTTACCACTTTTCTGAAACTGTATTTTCTTTTCTGTTTGGTGTAATGGTTAGCAACTCTGACCACTATACCAAAAGGTTGCGGGTTCGAATCCCGCTAGGGGCATATGTTTGTGTGATGAATACGGACATGTGTCCCCGAGTTATGGATGTTTTCATTTATAATAAGTATTTATTTACAAAAAAAAAATGTATTTATGTATTATATCAACCATCTGATATCCACAACACAAGCATATAGTTGCTTATTGTGGAACTAGATGGCGCTGTGTGTATGTCTAAGGATATTTATTTATTTATTATTTATTTATTTATTTTCTGTTGTGCAATAAAGTGTATTTGTATACACTTTAAACTAAAAGTTCTCAAATCAATAATGTGTAATAAACGATAACTTCGTAGGATAAGACAATAGTACCAATAACATTTAACAACTTTATGCCAAGCATTCAATTATGCACTAGATACATTGTTACAACCAACTTTTACTCTAAAACTCAAGGTATACAAACAACTCATGCACCATAACCAAACATACATTATATTTTAATGACTGACGATTGAACGACTGATGCATTAAAGAAGGAAATGAACTTTTAATGCGTCGGTCGGCCAACCAGTCAGCTGGGTGAAGTGATCTCACTCTAAAATTCCTAACCTATAACAACATATTGGTGTCGATTCGGATGTACAACAACTAGACTAAACTACACTAAAATTAGGTTTAGTTAAGTCAAATGACGTTTGTTGTTCGGAAAAGTGCAAACTTAACTAATTTGGCAGAACCTTTATTTTAGTTTAGTTGTATTCAACTTAGTTCAAAACACATTTCTGCTATTCGAGATGACCAAATATCATCTAAAATAAGAAACGTCAAAGGTAAATTAACTTGTCGTAGATAGCGATAAATTAGCGACAGAATTTATAATTTCAGTAATGAAATGAGTATCATAATACGCAGTTTGCAATGGGAAGTGGGCCTGGTGGCGCTGGTATCGCCGGAAATGGCGCGGTGACGACGTTAACAGTTATATAAAGTCTTCACATCGTAAATGGGACACACTTTGCTACCAGCCTTCAAAGGAGTCGGAGCTCCATTAAACACATCCACGACTATGAGTGATTTGATTATTATCACCGACGCTTGGAAGAATCCGGTGAGTCGTTAGCTAATAAGAAGTTGATCATGGGATTTGAGCAAGGAGGAATTGAATACCAGGTCCGGTTGAATTCCACAGACTGCACGCGGGGGCCAAGTTGTATGGCATGAGGGGCGTGCAAATGTTTACTATTCACCAGTAAGCATCTCAGGTTCCATGATCATAATCGAATGTGAATACGTTGTCGATTTGCCTATGGTAGCTTGCAATAGTATCGCCATTGCCCGAGCCACCCTTTACCACGCGACTGGCACCGTCCTGGTTGCTAGCAACGCCTTATTAACAAACTTATTTTTAGTCGATACATAATTTTGTGTGGACTAACCTAACTAAACAATTGAAAACTTCTGGTCGGAAGTTTTGCAATAATACGTCAAAAGGATAAATTTTTGAATTGAGCTGGATGGCTGGATAGATGGTAGAGTATGTGGTTGGAGATGTGATGGATGCAGATGAAAGGCAACTAGGTATCTACCTTGTAGATAAAAGTTTTACTAATTGATTGAGGTTCGCGTATTTAAGTACATACCTACCTACCTACTTAAACCCTTTTCTTTGTCCGCTCCCTATTTCAAATGCTGATTCTGATTGGAAATAGGCAAAAATAAATAATATAAAAACAATTTTAATAACGCCAACTGTGAATTTGGCAGATCAGGCTGTTAGAAAAAATGCTGCAAAAATTTTAAAGCTTCTCAAAACAAGCTGTCAAAAATGACTTCCTAAAACTTCCCAAAATTAATAAACCGCTCTGAACATTGAGATGACCTTAAGTTGCCGCTTGAGAAGCTGTTGCATATTAAAACAGTATCAAAAGAAAATTGTATTGAGACTGAGACACGATCTCAATCTCAAGATTGGTTTATTAATACACCCTAAGAAGAGAAAAACCGATGTAAAAGAAATCCGCGTTTTTGAAGTTCCGCTACCGCATTTTCACATTTCTTGTCTGTCTGGCAACACTGTATTCAATTTAGTTAACTTATCCTCTGTCAAACAAGGTTTCTAAATTTATTTGTGCGCAAACTAAATTTAGAAAAGTTCGGTTAAATTTAGTTTTAATTGGTTGTACATCAGAATCGACACTATTGTTAAACTATTTTCTGACATTTTTGATTTTAAAGAAATACAGTTATTTTAGGACAAATGACATTGATTGATTAATGATAATGTATAATTTATATTTTATAGATGTAGAAGTAAGCAGCTACCTATTGTATTACAGTGCCCTAACGGGGTTCAAATATGAACAAATATTATAATAGAGTGAGGCACTTCTCGTTTCCATCCTGTATATGTATATCGTAGGCAGATGTTTAAATTAACCATTCATTTAAATGGAGGAAACCCCAAGTGCGCTTCCACTGTAGTAACCAAAGACTTAACAAATCCGATCTGAGAAGTACAGTCTGTTAAAGCGGAAATGTCCGCCAAACCATTAAATGGCTAATTCTACTATCTACCACATAGACATTAAACTACTACTACATATACTAAATATAAAAAATAACACAACAAACACTACTCGTTCAAGTTTCATTACACATTGCAGTTCGGAGTCGTAATTTGTTATCTATAATATCTCTAATTAAATTCGGTCCTAAAGTTTTCACAAAAGAGCAAAAAAGTTTTCACAGTCTTAAAGGGTTGAATTTGTGACAACGACACGAGTAATCAAGCGTCAACACGGAGACTTGTATAATTAGAATATAGACGAACAAAAAATATCATACAACATAATGACCTAAAGCGTCCCGTTCTGGAGATAATTGGAGTATTTTATGGGCAACGGGTTAGCGATCACGCGATGTTTTAGTTTAGGGCATTGTTTATTCGTCCATATGTCCCCAATCCAAATGGTCTATTATAGAACACGATTGAAAAAAAAAATCTAAATGGCGGATGGTACTATGCCAAAAGTTAATGCAACATCACTCGCCGAATTCTCAAAAAACCAAGACGAGTTAAGGGAAAGATACTTTGATGCAGTTAGCACCAGGTTTTACATAACAGGTGGATCTAGACCTGGTCCTCGAAGGCGACGCGGAACACGTCCTCGTAGTCCGCCACGAAGTGGATGTCGATCCCCTCGCGGATGAATGAGGGCAGGTCGTCGAAGTCGCGTCGGTTCTCCTCGGGGAGGATTACGCAGGTCACTCCCACTCGCTTCGCCTGTCAAAATAAAACTAATTTATTATGCACATTATATGTGTATGACGTTATATGGACCGTGATGTTCTTCTCCTTGATATGTGTATATGTGTATGACGTTATATGGACCGTGATGTTCTTCTCCTTGATGTGTGTATGTGTATGACGTTATATGGACCGTGTGTGCTTCTCTTTGATGTGTGTATATGTGTATGACGTTATATGGACCGTGATGTTCTTCTCCTTGATGTGTGTATGTGTATGACGTTATATGGACCGTGTGTTCTTCTTCTTGATGTGTGTATGTGTATGACGTTATATGGACCGTGTGTTCTTCTCCTTGGTGTGTGTATATGTGTGTGACATTATACCGTCGGCGATGATCTTCTCTTTGATGTGTGTATATGTGTATGACGTTATATGGACCGTGATGTTCTTCTCCTTGATGTGTGTATGTGTATGACGTTATATGGACCGTGTGTGCTTCTCTTTGATGTGTGTATATGTGTATGACGTTATATGGACCGTGATGTTCTTCTCCTTGATGTGTGTATGTGTATGACGTTATATGGACCGTGTGTTCTTCTTCTTGATGTGTGTATGTGTATGACGTTATATGGACCGTGTGTTCTTCTCCTTGGTGTGTGTATATGTGTGTGACATTATACCGTCGGCGATGATCTTCTCTTTGATGTGTGTATATGTGTATGACGTTATATGGACCGTGATGTTCTTCTCCTTGATGTGTGTATGTGTATGACGTTATATGGACCGTGTGTGCTTCTCTTTGATGTGTGTATATGTGTATGACGTTATATGGACCGTGATGTTCTTCTCCTTGATGTGTGTATGTGTATGACGTTATATGGACCGTGTGTGCTTCTCTTTGATGTGTGTATATGTGTGTGACATTATACCGTCGGCGATGATCTTCTCTTTGATGTGTGTATATGTGTATGACGTTATACCGACCGCGATGCTCTTCTCCTTGATATGTGTGCGTGTGTGTGCGTGTGCGTGTGTGTGTGTGTGCGTGTGCGTGTGCGTGTGCGTGTGTGTGCATGTGCGTGTGCGTGTGTGTGTGTGTGTGTATGACGTTATACTGACCGCGATGATCTTCTCCTTGATCCCGCCGACGGGCAGCACGCGGCCGGTGAGCGATATCTCCCCCGTCATGGCCAGGTCGGGCCGCACGGGGCGGCGCAGGGCCAGCGACAGCAGCGCCGTGGTGACGGTGCAGCCCGCCGACGGGCCGTCCTTGGGCGTGGCGCCCTCCGGCACGTGCAGGTGCAGGTGGCTGAGGGCGGATACCACGAAACGTCATCACATACAATTTCGCTCATTCACGAGACACTCTGGACAAGGAACAAGCAAGAAACCCAAACCCAACCAACTTTTTAGATCTATATGTTTTATTACTTTGCCCAAAATGAAAATGATAATCATTTTTATTATATCAACTATTATACCTATGAAATTGGCGTTTTGTATGAAGAATTTCATTAAGACTGTTCTCTCCATACATACATTTTAGATTTTTTTTTGGGAACGGCAAATCCAAATTTAGCTAAACTTTGTGTATATTATCGGATTACATTAAGTTAAGTATTGGCAACGTTAATTTTTAAAAGTAACCGCTTTAAAAAAGTTTCAGCGAATGTAAGAAATGATTGAAAAGAGCTCTGTTCAAAACTTTTTTAATATGTGATTTAGCCCAGACATTAAAAAATATTTCATGTGAAAACTTGAAATAATATCCCATTTTCCAAATAAAAAACAAATTTGGATATAGCTTTGAAAATCGCAGAAATTAGTACATATGATTAACGAAGAAAAAAAACTCCAATTTCATAGGTAAAGACCCAATATTATATTTATTGTGTACCCATAGTTTACAATATAGTATTTGATATTTAATGGAGCATCTGATTGACCCCTATTAAGTAAATAAACACCTTTTAACCGCCGCCGTGGCTCAATGTAAACAACATTGGGTTTACGATTCGGAGGTCGCGGGTTCGATCCCCAGCGGGGTACATGTTTAAGTATTCGGTTTGGTTGGTGGTAGGGCATTTTAAATGTCCGCCTGGCTAGCTACCACCATCTTATCTAAATCTGCCGCCAAGCAGCAATGTTAATAGCATTGTTATGTTCCGGTTGTCAAAGATAAGATAGCCAGTCCCCCCAAATATGTTGTCTTATCTCTTTAAGAGATCCCTTCCAGCCAACCTGAGCATTGAAGTAAGAAACGAAGTAAATTTAGGATTTAGCAGCAAATTGTGTGCAAATCTAAAAATACTACAACGAATAATAAAGCAAATAAAAAGAAAATATAACCAAATAATAAACTTACATTAAATATAATGATTGGTACATGGCCTGCCTGGATGTCGAACCCGGACCTCTCAAATTGGGAGACCGCGTATTAACCACTGAGCCACCAACGCTGTATAGCTGAAGGATATTAAGTTTCAGTTAAACAATCACTCACCTAGTATTCAGGAAAGAGTTCTCCGGATAGTACCGATGGAGATAGTTCCTGGCGACGGTAAGGGCTATGCGGGCGGACTCCTTCATCACATCGCCGAGGTGGCCCGTCAGCTCCAACGAGCCAAAGGGAGACTTATCATCTGTATGCGTGTTGCGTAAAGCCGTCTCTATGAACAACGTGCTGCCGCCTAAAGAAAAAAAAACCATAATCATTTTCCTGCCCTCATCCCACTCCAGGTGGGGTTGGCACTACATGTCTTCCTCTTCCACTCTCATCTATCAGCCATCATCTCCGTACTCACCCCTTTCACACACATATCATTCCTCAAAACATTCAAAAAAATATATACCAACTTTTTAACCGCCTCCGTAGCTCAATGTAAACAACATTAGGTTTCGATCCCCAGCGGGGTACATGTTTAAGTACTCGGTGTGGTTGGTGGTAGGGCATTTTAAATGTCCGCCTGGCTAGCTACCGCCATCTTATCTAAATCTGCCGCCAAGCAGCAATGTTAATAGCATTGTTGTGTTCCGGTTTTCAGAGATAAGATAGCCAGTCCCCCAAATGTGTTGGGGTTTCCGGGTCAGTACGCTTCCACCTTCGACCTCATCGTCACTTAACATCAGGTGTGATTGAGGTCAAGTACCAACCCGTTGTGCATAAAAAAAAACAATTATCTAGTACCAAACTTTACTTAGTTTACTATTCAGTGTTACGTACTTAAGCATAGGTCAAACAGAAAAATTTACCGACCGAAAAGGGCAGAAAAGGCATCCATTCAGCATTAATAATAATAATAAGTAAATAAATATCCCTAGACATACACACAGCGCCATCTAGTTCCACAGTAAGCAACTATAGGCTTGTGTTGTGGATACCAGATGGTTGATATACTACATACATATATTTTTTTTGTAAATAAATACTTATTATAAATGAATACATCCATAACTCGGGTACACATGTCCGTATTCATCACACAAACATATGGCCCTAGCGAGATACGAACCCGCAACCTTTTGGTATAGTGATCAAAATCAAAAATCAAAATCAAAATATTTTTATTTCATAGGATAAAATTATCACTTGAAAACGTCACTATTAATATTAATATTACATTATAGTTAAAATTTACTGCTCATTCACAAAGCTGACTCCCCAGAGAAGAACGAGCAAGAAACTCTAGGGTTGCTCTTTTAAACAGATTATAGGTTGCGATTTGATAATTATATGAATAGACAGCTATGTCCATGCTTGCTTATCATTCAAATAGTCAGTGATGTTATAATAGCCTTTTGTTAATAATTTCTGTTTTATGATTGCTTTAAATTTATTTAATTAAAGGCATATTTTGAATGTCTACTGGAACCTTATTATAAAAGCGTATACATTGCCCTTTGAAGGATTTACTAACTTTGTGAAGTCGGCTAACATAAATAGATAACTGGTTCTTATTCCTTGTATTAACATTGTGCCTATCACTATTTTTAGCGAATAAGGTTATATTTTTTTTTGCATATAACAAATTATCATAAATGTATTGAGATGCCATTGTTAAGATATTAATTTCCTTAAACTTATCTCTAAGAGACTCTCTAGGTCCTAATTTATAAATGGCACGAATAGCACGCTTCTGCAGAACAAAAATCATATGTATGTCAGCAGCGTTTCCGCGATCAGAGTTGCTAACCACTACACCAAACAGGTCGTCGAGCATTAGCACTATAAAATATAATAACTATCAAAGTTAATAAAGAACAATGCGATTTACATCATTTGACGACCGCTTGGTGTAGAACTCCACTACACCATGAACATTTATTCCCAAGTCATGGAGGTTTATGCGGGATTGCATATTATTTTTCCTTTAATTTTGTTTATAAAAGTGGTTTAAATGAATCTTACCCATTGCAGTCCAAGCCAGGCCCATGACGACGCCCGGGGGAGTCTGGTCGTACATCCGGTCGTGCTTGAAGGTCGGTTTCCCCACCAGCTCCGAGAGGTTCTCATCCGTGATCTTCATCTTTTCCGCTTCCAGTTTCACTATCTTGAAGGCGACTTTACGTGCTATCTGAAAATTGGAGATTATTAAATTATGACAAATACAAATACAAATAATTTATTTGCAGGCTAACACGGTAGAATCATTGATGAACATTTATTTTAGAACAAGCGTGTTGCGTCATCTGATGGCATGCAAATGGTTAAAAGTAAATTAAACATTATTCAAATTACCTAATCATTAAAATGTCAACACAATAAAAGCAAAATACAAATGTCAAGACAATCAAATTAATTTACAATGTCAAAAAGCAACACGCAATACAAACCAAAGCAATCGAAAATAATCAAATTAGGTTATTGTATCTCTAAACTGAAATGTCAAGAACTCGGTAGCACTCGGTAGCACTATTCTGATAATACTTTTTATGACATCTACTTTTACATGACATTTAGTTTTAATGACATTTCTATAATCAGTTATTGTTATATTATGAATCAATTGGAAATTATTATTGTTACTGTTGAAATTACTCGTACTCAAAACCTTTATTTTAATAAGCAACATTTGAGCACCGTCAATTATTGGCAGCACATCTAAATGCCGTTTGTTATAGATATCTATTATTATAGTGTAACATAACATGTTGTGTAAAATAACATGTTGACTTTCAATAAGTGATATTTTTGTATCCTACATTGAATAAAATATTTTTGATTTTGATTTTTGATTTTGTGTGTAAGCCTGAAAAGGCCAGATCCAGAGGTCATCCCAAAATTGTGTACATCTTTTTTTACCTGGTTTAATTCTAATCTTTGGGTGTAGGAGTACAACTCTATAAAACAGGCAGGTTGTGCAAAATACTGATGCAGATATGAAACAGCTACATAATTAATTACTTATTTAAAAAACAAATTTGTATGCATTAATTTACAAAAAAAAAATGTATTTATGTATTATATCAACCATCTGACGACCGATTGGTGTAGTGGATAGTGACCTTGTCAGCGAAACCAACGGTTGCGGGTTCGAATCCCGCGACGGGTAAATGTTTGTGTGTTGAATATGAACATTTATTCCTGAGTCATGGATGTTTATATAAATATTTATGTATGTTTATCCGTTATCTAGTATCAGGTACAAGCTTTGCTTAGTTTGGGACTAGATGATTGGTGTAAGTGTCCGAAATATTTATTTATTTATCTGGTATCCACAACATAACCCTATAGTTGCTTACTGTGGAACTAGATGGCGCTGTGTGTATGACTAAGGATATTTATTTATTATTATTATTATTATTTATCACGACTGGAACTAATTCAGCACTCGTAATGTCCTTCCTGATTTCCTACAGTCTTCGAATACCTTTTCAATGTGTTTCTGCAGATTCCTAACGCCACTCTCCCGGCAGTACGACTTGATGAGGGAATGCAGCGCTTCCGACCCCAAATCCAGCTGCTCCTCACTGAGACCACAGTTCTTCCGGGCCGTGGGCACCAGGTACTGCTGGGCTATGGCTAGCTTCTCTTCGGCTACATAACCTGCGAAATATTGTTTATTAATATTGAAAATAATATTTATTCTAACTGTAACAACTGGCCCAAACGCCAAGACAAAAAACAATAAAACAAATGGTCAAAAAGACAGGCAAAAGGTAAAAAAACATAAAAGTAAAAAATATACAATATTACTATAAAAAGGTCAGAGATAAGATAGCCAGTCCCCCAAATGTGTTGGGGTTTCCGGGTCAGTACGCTTCCACCTTCGACCTCATCTTTACTTAACATCAGGTGTGATTGAGGTAAAGTATCAACACGTTGTGCATAAAAAAAAAATGTTTCTGCGAATAGGATGTCTGATGAGTTGGTGTTCCGAGAAAATATCGTTCTCACCGGACATGTCGATGAGCTCCATCCTATCCTTGAGCGGCTCCGGTATGTGCTCGACCACGTTGGCGGTGCAGATGAACAGCACCTTCGACAGGTCCACCGGCACGTCCAGGTAGTGGTCGAGGAAGTTCGCGTTCTGCTCTGGGTCCAGGAGTTCGAGGAGAGCTGATGACGGGTCGCCGTGGACGCCTCTGTAATGTAAACACGCATACATTAAATATAACTGTATTTCACTTTAGCCCTTGGATTATCCCAATCCAACTAATATTTTAAATGCGAAAGTTTGTGTGTGTGTATGTATGTTTGTTACGTCTTCGCGCCTAAACGGCTCTAAGGATATGGATGGAATTTGGTGGGTAGGCAGATTAGGTCCTGGATTAACATATAGGCTGCTTGTTTTGATGAACCGATAAGTCGCGGGCAACAGCTAGTATATGAGTAGACAAAGCCTTAGCAAATGGCATAATGAGGGTATCAGGAATATCAGACTGTTGGAAAAATCGGTAATAGATAGGGTTATGAGCAGCATAATTAATAAATAAAGAAATTTGCGGACAGTCAGGCTAATTTTCCAGCCCCAAATTAGATAAAGCTTGTGCAATGGAAGTTAGTACGGGACGCAAGGAACGCCGGAAGTTATGCAAATAAAGGATTCTCAGCAGAAGAAAAAGGCCGAAGTTACCGCCGTCCGAAGCTATTTTCGTTAGAGTACACCCCCAGAAGCAATCTGGTTTAGAGGTCGTGGACGAACTTCTGCGTGTCCGATGACCACGGGCCCTCTCTACAGCAAGTCCTACAAACTCATGGTTACCGAGTAACGATGAATATTTGCGGCGCTTGAGTAGCTGGGCTTCCTCAGCCGCGGCTCTGACGCTTGTGGCGGTTTTAGGTGTTATTTATAATTTAGCTTTTAGGCTTCTCAGTGCAGGTCAGAGCAATATTTTTGAATTGTGCTGTATTTAAAAAGAAATTGCAAAAATACATATTGTGAGTGATGTGTGTGAATTCTTATAACACGACCGACACGACCGACACGACCGACACGACCGACACGACCGACACGACCGACACGACACGACACGACCGACACGACACGACCGACACGACACGACCGACACGACACGACCGACACGACACGATACAATACAAATACTCTTTATTGCGCAAAATTTACAATAATTTTTGATACTCATTTTTTATACTCACTTGCCAATCTTGTCAACCTCGTCGATCAGGACGAGGGGGTTCTCGGTGCCAGTTTTCTTGAGACACTGCACCAGCTTCCCGGGCATGGCGCCGACGTAGGTCCGGCGGTGGCCCTTGATCTCAGCCACGTCCGTCATACCGCCCACAGAGAAACGGAAGTACTGCCGGTTCAACGCACGCGCAATGGATCGCGCTGACAGAGAAATGTAGTTTAGCACAGCGTAATAATTATAACAAGCAAGGATCCTTGTTCTTCTCAGGGGGGAAAATTTCCATTTGAACAAGCAGTAGCTTAAAAAATGTAAAATCTGACTACTTTAAGTGTAGCCTGTGCTACAAAATAACGAATTATTCAAAATCGCCCCCGTGGCTCAATGTGAACATTTGGTTCGTACTTGACCTCAATCACACCTGATGTTAAGTGAAGATGAGGTCGAAGGTAGAAGCGTACTGACCCGGAAACCCCAACACATTTGGGGGACTGGCTATCTTATCTCTGACAACCGGAACACAATAATGCGATTAACATTGCTGCTTGGCGGCAGATTTAGATAAGATGGTGTTAGCTAGCCAGGCGGACATTTAAAATGCCCTACCACCAACCAAACCAAGTACTTAAATATGTACCCCGGTGGGGATCGAACCCGCAACCTCCGAATCGTAAACCCAATGTTGTTTACATGAAGCCACGGAGGCGGTTAAAACGATTCGGCGGGGTACATGTTTAGTACTCGGTTTGGTGGGTGCCCGATGCAAGATGAGAACCCACTTAGATACCCTATACCCCGCGCATGATTACCCTTCGACACTCTAGAGTTGGCTAACTGTAGCAGAGACAAGGCTTGCTTGTTCTTATTGAGCTGTGGTTTAGGCATTTGGTAAACGTAAATTGAGGACGAAGGGCTATTATAAAATAGCCACTTAACCGCCTCCGTGGCTCAATGTAAACAACATTGGGCTTACGATTCGGAGGTCGCGGGTTCGATCCCCAGCGGGGTACATGTTTAAGTACTCGGTTTGGTTGGTGGTAGGGCATTTTAAATGTCCGCCTGGCTAGCTACCACCATCTTGTCTAAATCTGCCGCCAAGCAGCAATGTTAATCGCATTGTTATGTTCCGGTTGTCAGAGATAAGATAGCCAGTCCTCCAAAAGTGTTGGGGTTTCCGGGTCAGTACGCTTCCACCTTCGACCTCATCTTCACTTAACATCAGGTGTGATTGAGGTGAAGTACCATAGTAGTATACTAGATAACGGATAAACATACATAAATATTTATATAAACATCCATGACTCAGGAATAAATGTTCGTATTCATCATACAAACATTTACCCCTCGCGGGATTCGAACCCGCAACCATTGGTTTCGCTGACAGGGTCACTATCCACTACCCCAACCGGTCGTCTAATAATACAAGCCTGTATGTGTGTATGTGCAAAGATATTTATTATATTATTATAATATCTCACCTATGCTAGTCTTGCCAACACCAGGTGGTCCGTGGAAGCACAATATCTTCCCTTGCGTCGATCCTTTCAGTTGCGATACAGCAATGAACTCCAAGATTCGTTTCTTGATGTCCTCCATGCCGTAGTGGTCTTCGTCCAGAATCACTTGAGCTTCGTCGAGCTTAAGGTTCTCTTCGGACGTAACGCCCCAAGGTAGAGAAGTAAGCCAGTCCAGGTAGCAGCGGGTTACGCTAAAGAAATAACATTGATATGACAAATGATTAATATAGATGCAAATAAATTAACGATCAATTTGGAAACAAAACAACCCAATTTTTTAAATAAAATGCCACACTTTATATGTAACGACGACGATTCGAATGACTACAATAAATAATGTCAGATTTAAATGTTGCAACGAGTATTGGGGTAACAGAAAACTTAGAGAATTCCTCCGTGGCTCAATGTAAACAACATTGGGTTTAGGATTCGGAGGTCGCGAGTTCGATCCCCAGCGGGGTACATGTTTAAGTACTCGGTTTGGTTGGTGGTAGGGCATTTTAAATGTCCGCCTGGCTACCTACCACCATCTTATCTAAATCTGCCGCCAAGCAGCAATGATAACAGAATTGTTGTGTTCTGGTTGTCAGAGATAAGATAGCCAGTCCCCCAAATGTGTTGAGGTTTCCGGGTCAGTACGCTTCCACCTTCGCCCTCATTTTCACTTAACATCAGGTGTGATTGAGGGCAAGAAAGAACCCTGCGTGCATAAAAAAAAAATCATATTCTCACAGGTGCTTTCCTAAACACCCATGATTGATAAAAAAACAGTTCACGAGTTTGTTGTGTTTAGGGTCATAGATATATTCTATAGCTAAGATAGCTTTTTTTTGAGTCTAGAAGAAGCACATAAAGTCAGTTTTTTATTTAGGAAAAAAGCATGGAGTATTATCATACGATCGTTGAGTACAGTCGCTCATGCCTAGCAGGGAAAAGACAACATTGCCCTGGCTTAATATCTGTTATACCTTTTCCATACAGCAACAATAACGGCTACATGTCTTAAAATTAAAAATTAAATTAAATGATTTTGGTAGAAGACATATTGGTGGCGTGACCAGGATTTGTGTAAATTGAAATATTTTAAAACAGATCCACTAAGATAATCCTCACACACAGGCGATAACAAACACAGGTTTGCTTAGATTTTGTTCTATTAATGTAAATTTAGGAGTCCATTGAGGAGTTGGCAGCTGATGCTTATAACACAAGTATTTTTAATGCTTAGCATGAGCATCGGCTGGGAACGTACTTTTAGAAATTCTAATTAATATTACAAAATTTTACCGGTTGTAAACTACTGAATTTTACCTGTGGTTAAATAAATTATTCTTATTCTTATTCTTATAATAATACAATTCACTATGAGAACAAGATTACAATTTCTAGATGCAGTACACTACATAAGGCATCGAAATCCGAAGAAAATTAGAATGCTATAACGTATGTAAGAATAAAAAAAACTTGTGTACATACAGTAGGCTTCAGAAGTACATATCGAGTCTCAGGTCAAACAATTAAAATTTCTAAGAATGCATATGCAATGGAACATATTTAAAATTCTTGTTCTGCCAAACAAACTACATTAGCATTAGACACTTTCCTTAAATACAAAGGTGTTCGATAAAATTCTTAATCATTTGAGCTGGGACTGGATACCCAGTTATGGACCCGATTGCAATCAGGTAAAATAAATACGACAACATTAGAATAAGATATAAACTCACTTGAATTCTGAACTGTGGC
Organism: Oegoconia quadripuncta; assembly: GCA_949316235.1. Classification (NCBI taxonomy): domain Eukaryota; kingdom Metazoa; phylum Arthropoda; class Insecta; order Lepidoptera; family Autostichidae; genus Oegoconia; species Oegoconia quadripuncta. The sequence continues at coordinate 2,677,330 of OX438748.1, forward strand.
TTTCTAGAAAGTTTAACTTATTTAGTTCCTCGTCTATGACCGTTTGGATCGCCTGTGGAACTGTCTTGTCAGCTAACCGCTCTTTGAACTTATCACCAATTGCGTCTTTGTCATCTTTTTCTAGGCCTAATTCTTTTTTTATCACCTATTGAACAACAAGAACAAGAAGATAGATAAAGCATTTATTTGTTTCTGCAGTCACACAATTATAGATTGATACAATATGACAGTGTTATTACAAGATTATTGTTAAGTATGTGACATACAATTGCACAAGATCTAGATCCAATAGATTTAAAATGAATAGGAAAAAGAAAAACCTTTACCTTCAATTGTTCATGTAAAATATATTTCCTATGTTGCTGTTTTACTTTCTCTTCCACTTCTTTCCCGATCTTTTGTTGAAGTTTCGATAACTCGTACTCTTTCTTTAGCAGTGAAAGAGACATCATCAGTCTTTTGGGTATCTGTAACAAGTCGTATTAAAATTGTTGTGAATTTCATTAGAATGGATGTCTATATAACGTAAGTGATATATTAAAATAAAAAGTAACTACTCATAATGCAATATCCCATATGCATAGCAGAGGATATTCGATTACACACACACTCACGCATGCTTGCACACGCTTAAGCACATGCATACAAGCACACAAACGTGTAAAATTTTTCATTATGTTTCATTTCGATAAATTAAACCTTGTCATTTAAAAACTGATGGTACTGGCTTTCCGTTTATATGGGAGAGTAAAGCTTATTGTTTATTAATGAGTTATTCACATGATGCCTTTGTCCCGTTTTAGGGCACCCACTGAAAGAGAAGGTTGGTCCTATTCCTGCGGTGTGGGGACTTGGGAGTAACACAAATAGACACACAAGTTGTCTCGACGATGGTCGTTTATTGTCTAATTAACTTACTGACTAAAAGATGGGTATCGACTGCCTTACGTATGCCCAAATGATGAAATGAAATAAGGTGTACCTATGAATGTATGTAAGTTGTTGTGGTAAATAATATTGAAAATGAGAAAGGTTAAGGTAGGAAATGTCATTAATGAAAAATAAGAGAATGTGAAAAGAAAAGAAATAAATTCGTAGTATGAATTTAAATTACTTATTGTAATCATCCAAGTACAATAATAAATTACAAAGAAATTAGGAGAAATTAGATAGGTAGAGGTTATTTAAAATGTTATGCGTCTCATGAAGAGAGTATAATTATTCACTATAAATTAATAATTTCATATTGTTAACATGGCGTTTTTGACTTTTAAATGTAATACGAAATAAGTTTTGAGTACATAAATTGTATGAATATAGATTTAATTATTTTTTAAATGTGAAAATTTAAAATGTGTAATTTTTTAAAGATAATTGTGGTACACCTACCTATGTAGCTTAAGTTTTATTTTATTTTTCAATATATAACTACTTACATATATTTATACAAATTGTTTTGTTCCCTTGTATACTCTCTCTCTGTATACTGTATAGTATCTCATTGTCGTTCTAAATTTTGTAAACGTGAAAGTTACATCGGTAACTTCAATAGTTTTGTGGGATACAGGTATCCTTTCAAAATCATTAATTGTAATTACAAAACATTGTTTTTTTTTATTCAAAATTTTAATGCCGTGTGCTAATTTTTAAACATGTTAAATCATAAATGTGATAGGATAAAATAAATATGATATTATTTGTAATAGAAAAATTTTCCTAGTAATTTTGTTGTCTTATATAACACAAACACAATAGTTCAAGCAATTTGTATAATTTAAAATTTAAGTTTTTAGTGTTTTAAGTATATTTAGTGTTATTGTTTTGTGGTTCAATTTTAATTTCCTTTTGGATTCTTTTTGATGTTGTTAGTACTGCTTTTAGTGTGCATTATTAAAGCTAGAGTATATCTGTTACTAAAACTATACTGAATATTATAAAAATTATATTTCACAAAATTGTTAAAACAAAAATAATTTTGATGTATTTTGTTATCCTGTTAAAATCAATTGAGTATTTAAAATGAGTTATATGGACAAACAATTTGTATCTTCTCTGTAGTTTTTTTTATATTGTAAAATTTAATTTTATTGGTGTTGCTCTTTTACTATTTTGTTAAAATTTAAGTAAATAAGTATGAAATTTTATTAACAGCAAGAAAAATTTTAAATTGAAACTAAATGATTTTATTGTATAATATCTGAAATTTCTCATTTGCCATGTTTTAACATTGTAAAAATTAAACTGATTTTTTTTTTCTGAATTTTTCAAAAACAGAAAATAATTTTGGCATATATTTTCTTTTAAAAAGAAAAGGGGGAAGGTGTAGTGTATGAATCACCTTTCCCCGAACATACGTAAGGCAGTCGATACCCATCTTTTAGTCAGTAAGTTAATTAGACAATAAACGACCATCGTCGAGACAACTTGTGTGTCTATTTGTGTTACTCCCAAGTCCCCACACCGCATTCCACTCTAAATCACACGGCCCGAAGATATCCGATAAATGATAAAACAAGGTCTGGCACCAGCAGAATTCCAAGAAACAGATGGTTAAAACCAAAAAGTAATCATACATCCATCTCTTCCAAGACGTCTTGCAAATCAGCTGGCTCCGCGCCAGTGAGCGCGGCCCCCAAATCGCTCAGGTACACCGGGTTATCCACAACTCGCTGTCCTTGCGCCAGCATGTGGTGAAGGGACTCTCTGGAAAGAAAGTATAAGTACTTAGAAAAGATTTTAACTGGTTCTTCTTAACATCAACCAACCGCCTTACGCTACTACTACTGGGACATTGTTTAACATATCAGCCAAACCATGGAAATACTATAATGAAGATGCTACTAGTAGAGGTCATCCCACCACACAACATAGGCGCAAAATAGCCTCGAGTTGCGTAATTCCAGCCCGCGAAAACCTATAACCTACACCAGTCGTCATCCATTCAAAGACTGACCGCGTCAAACATCGATTTTACTTATTGCGGTTTCATATTGTTTTTGCGATATCTCGAAGCTGTTGCAAGCACATTATATTCTACAAAAGTGTAAACTAACTTACCTATACAAAGGATTCAAATTTATAATATCCCTTATTGTCTTTATAACTTCCTGAGTTAACGCCTTCACTTCTTCAGTCTGCTTGAATTTCTCATGCATCATATTCTCTACCTTCACCATCATCACTTGATCAGGAGGCTGTTTCTTCACTGTTTCCTTCTTGACCTCTACATCTGGATCTGGCTTCTTTCTCGTGTTCCTGTATTTTCTTCTTCTCCGCTCGGCGTCTGTGTCTTCGCGGGTAACGTTAAACTCGACGTTAAATAATGGAAACTTCAACTTCATTTCTGAAATGATGATGTTTCATTTCAGAATTGAAGTTGTGTTGTAAATAATTGGAGCCGTGACCAGGATATACGATTAAAATAAATGAAACATGCTAAAAAGACCATATACTCAAACAAAGAAACTGGGTTACTCAATACATATCAATTTAGAACACATTTCTGATTTTACAAACTAAACCCCAAAATTCTTTATATCTCACCAGCAGGTCCTGTTTCAATTTCATCCTCTATGAACTGCCCTGTGATCCGTATCCTCCTGTGAGCCATAACAACCAGCCTCAACTTGTAATCCATATCCTGCATTTCATGTATTTGTGCGAACACACCAATTTGGTGCAAGTCGTCCAAGTTTGAGACCACATCAGACTTCTCGTCTTCTTTTTTGCGTAGAAATATGCCTATATAGGGCTGGTTTAGCTTCACTTTGCGGCGGATTAAGTCTATTAATGCTGGGTTTGATATCTGGAAGTATAGTAATCTCTGTGTAATGACTGTTGTGTTGTTGTGCAAAACACTAATTGTAAGTAAACTCCTATAGCCATTACTCATAAAAAATTTTACATTCAATCACTAAAAATTTGCTGTGCAGCTTGCCTGAATTCAATCGCCAATTTTGTTACCACATAAGCACCTTAGCATTAAATTATGGTAACTCAATATATCTATCCATTAGACGTTTATCCCCTTATCCATACTTCTAGGGCGCTTACCAAATTTTGTGAACGAATACTAGCTAAACGGTAGCTATTAATATATTTCCTTAGCAGGTCAACTGATATAATTAATACATATCTTTATTTAATGAATACATCCGTCATAGGTATGAGTCTAGTGCATACAATAGTATTTGTTGTGATACATAACAAAACTAACAATCTATGTATGTTGTTCATTTTTCTTATTTGTATGCCATTTGGCAGATCACAGTGATTGAAAAAAAAAAAAAATTTCGAAGACAGAAGCTACATATTGAAGAGTGAAGATATTTATGGAAGAAAGAAGATAATTTTAGAAGAATGCAGAAAATTATAGAAGAGCGAAGGTAATTACAGAAGAAAGAAGCAGGACCTTTACCAGCAAAAGGGAAAGAAGCCAAACAAAAGAAGAGGTTGTCATCGTAAACGGGATGGTGTACGTTCGGTGCACCTATTACACTAGAGTGAACTCATATAAATTTGGTTAAGATCTTTGTTTTGCATAGAATTGAATTATTGTTTCTTAAAAATTCTAAATTCATATCTCATATAGGATAGAATGATCACCATAAAGATAGTTTGCTGTAGTATTTTTGACAATTCATTGACTATCAAGCAAGCAGTAATACATAAAAGATAAAAAATGTATTTGATATCTGTATCAGGCTAATAAGTCTACTTCAGCATATTATTTGACAATTGATAAAGATAATTATCTTAGCAATTTATAAACAATTTTATGAAAGACGGCTTTAGCATAATGTTGATGCAAAATGAGCTGTATTGCAAGGAGAAAAGGTCATAAGTTAAGTAAAGAACAACATAAACATTTGCCAGTTCATACTTAATTTGGACAGTCATTGGATCAACTAGATTTACATCAGTAAGATCATGGTTTTAAATGTTTATTATTATTTTTTCACTATCCTATAGTTATAAGGATTGATGCATTGTAATCCCACAAAAAACATAGGTATTAAAAAGGGGTCACATTCTCTTTGGACATTGTTGAAATAAAAAATGCATTGAAATTCATATGAAACAAGTTTTAAAGCACTTCATTTTAAATTTAAGTTTGGCAAGGTTTCATGCTGTCATTAGTTATTAAGTCAGTAGGCAAATACACGCAGTAATTGATTATAACCAAATAAACTGGATGGGTTAAAATTGTGATTAAACCAAACCTTGTATGCCCATTTCAGATGTACAATAATAAAAAGTATTTGTAGGTATGTAGATAGGTAGGTATTGGTCAAAGTATCCATAAGGGGGTGCAAAAAAGACAACTTAGAAAATTTAGACTTTTGGGCACTGGATTTGGCATTGTATTTAATTTATAATCTTACTATAAGCATGAATTTGAAATTTATAAGAGGCATTAGGCAAAAAAGACTAAACTTTTTTGAAAAACCTTTTCAACGCTTTGACCAACAATAATATTTGCAATAACAAATTGGATGAATAAACTACAAACCTCAATCAACTTGATGAACCTCGGAAACACAGGGTTCCTGTTGATGGCTATAACAGGCACTTGTGGCCACACCTCCGGGACGGCGACGGTGGCCGGCAGCTGGCTCGTGAACAGTGGCGTCTCCACCTTACTATCAGCATCCTCCTCTTGTGGGTCATCTTTCCCCGTCGAATACAACCTTACCCCAACTTTCCCGGGAACAGACACATAACTTCCCGCAAAACTGCAAACCCTAGAGTTCCTCAAGCCGTAACTGTTATACCCGTAACACAACACACGATTCCTCTCAATCGGTCTTTGGATATGTGATGCAATCCTAGTTACATTTCGCGTAAATCGCGAAGACGAGCACTTTAAATTCGGATGGGATAGCACTGTTTTTCTCAACAGAAAGCTGGCCGTATGCATTTTTAAATGTTTCTAACTGATGGATCAATATATTTCAGAGCAAGATTCATTTGAATAAATAAAATACAGGTATCTTTTGAGGGGAAAAAGGTTATTTTTCCAGACCCTTCAAAAACTTTGACATTTCACGAAGTTGTTTTAGTTCAGAAACTAATAAAAAAGATGTTTTCTGTTCAGAAATCGACCAACTTCGTCTAAAAAGGAAAATAATACAACAATACAGAGAACAATACGCATACAGTCATGTCTTGACAGTAGTTCCTAGTAGGTACAGCCGTAAATTATTTTCTTTGAGTTGCGCCCAATCACCAAAAAAACCTTGTTTTTTTCATTCAGACTCATATTCATAATTTTACCCGCAAGGCTGTGAACGCTCCGTTCGTCTGAGTGCTCAGAGGAATTTGCTCCTGTTTCCAGCTCATTGAGCTGAAGATTCCAGCCTATTCGGACCACAAGGAAGGCCACATGGCTTTGACATTTATAGTGGTTTCGTTGCTGCCTGCTGTCAAAATAATAATTTTGCAGGATTCTTCGTCAAACGAAAATTAATCTTCGCTAACCACATAGTTTTGGGCACTAATATTATTTACAAACAGAATTTAATTAGCAATTACTACCTACCTTTAATTATTTCAGTATCTGTGATTCCATTCTTTTGAATTTAATTGAATGTTGTTCTTTGCTATATGACTAAAAGGTTATTTGGTCTTATTTTCAGAGTGAGTTCTGTTCATATTACAAATTATTTATTTACCTATGATTCATGCATACCTCTAATATTAGAATCATGCACACATTTTGCAGAAGATCAGTCCGATGGAGATGCCTTCAGTCCAACAGATATCCACGAAATCTATAAAGGAGGGGCAGGCAGAAATATGTTTGACAACAGAGAAAGTTTTTTACAATCCTGTTCAAGAGTTCAACAGAGATTTGAGTATAGCTGTTCTAACCGTATTCAGTGAAGACTATAAGGAAGAGAAATTGGATAGAATTGAGAAGAAGAAGATTAAAGGTGTTGACGTTGGTGCAGGAAATGGAGGTAATGAAGAGGTTAGTTAGGTTTTGTTTTTCTTTATTTAATTTAAATTCCCTTATTTTTGTCCCTGCATGTTGGAACTGCATACCTCCCACTGAACCATAGTTGGTACAATATTTGATATCATGTAATAATATTTAATGAGTTGTTTAGGTTTTTGTTATTTGCTTGTATTGGGTTTGTACTTGAGAGAGGCCTATGTCGGAAGACAAGCGAGGGAGGACAACAAAAAGAAAACAAACTAAGAAATAAGTTTATTAAAAAAAAAAAAATATATAATTAATACAAATAGCTGCCTATTGTAATACGTAACCCTAGTAATAAAGGCTGTTTTTATTATTATTTTTATTTTATTTATTTATTTTATAATAATATTTAAATGTTATACTTCTATAATATTGAATCAGTCAGTGCGTAGCAACAACATCACAATATTATTTTACAGAAATGTCGTAAGTTTTATTGTTGCCAGACTCATTACATTGATTATTAATTATATAAGTTTTAAATAATTTATAATAATAAGCTTCACTGAAATCACCACACCAACTAAAGTAATTAATATTTGATTATGGTGATATTGTTTAAAACCCTTGATTTTTGCCTGAGTGCTACCTTATCTTGTACCTTAACTGCTGTCTAACGCAATAAAAATAATGATTATTAGGTTTTATTTTATTTAAAAGGTATACATAACGAGTTAAAACCACAGGTTAGGTTTAAACAGTTTAGGTAATAATTCTATTCTAGGTTAAACACAAAACAGGTACAATTACAAACAGATAAACCTTTTCAGTCCAGACTGCATAATATAAATTCAGTTTTATCAGCAAATAAATGGAATAAGTTGCCTGAAGAGGTTGTCTCTGCCCAATCAGTGAATTCATTCAATTGGATAAATTTTTAAAAACTAATGGTGACTAAAATAATGACTGAACAACAACATAATGAACAATGTGAACTCTTCCAACACTGTGACATAGACATACCAGCAGTAATGCTGCTACATATGATACAATGCTATACATACAAATACATAGACATGTATAATTATACTAATAAATCGTGAATATTTTTAGATGTTACTTTTTGCTTATTGTTAAACTTAGTAATAAAATATTCATAAATTATAGGTTGAATTAACAATATTAGAAGCATTATCAGCCACCGGGTTAAGAAGCATCCGCTATGCTAAAGAATTGGCCAATGTGACGAAAATTGTCGCCAACGATTTATCTGAGAAGGCTGTTGAGACCATAAAGGCCAATGTCATCCATAACAAGGTGGAGACTTTGGTAGAGACCAGCCATGATGATGCTTGGTAAGATATGAACTGCACATAACATTACTCGTATTTGTAAAATAGCATCACCCATACACAAGAATTATGACTAAAGTAACATATTTTATTAGTTATTTGTTTGTAAATGCTTTATTGCATTATTTTTTTTTTATTACCTGTTCTTGTTTTATTTAATTCTGAATTTATTTTGTTCTTTTTTTTGTGCAATAAATAAATATTGTTGATCATACAATGTCGATACGGATGTACACCAACAAAATTAAACTAAACTACTGTCCTGTCTACTGTCTCTTTCACCCTAGAACAGTATGATGCGACGGCACCGCTACAAAACTGGTTTTAGTTTAGTTTAGTTGGTGTACATCCGAATCAACACTAACTGGACTTGTATTATGGATACCAGATGATTGATATACTACACAAATACATTTTTTATACATACAAATAAAGAATTACAATAAAACTTTGCTCAGCTCTTATCAATTACATAATAATTTAAAATCTAATCTACAAATTACACAGGAGGATTACTCTTTACTTGGATAATATCAATATACTTCAATATTATACTGAAACCTTTTATCTATACATTTCAGCATGTTAATGTACAAACACAAGCATCCATCTAAGCGTTTCTCTGCCATTGACTTGGACCCCTATGGATGCCCGGCCGTCTTCCTAGACGGCGCCGTGCAGAGTGTCCAAGATGGCGGACTGCTATTGGTCACTGCCACAGACATGGCTGTTCTAGCTGGTAACTCGCCGGAAACATGCTACTGCAAATACGGCGCTGTCAGTTTGAAGACCAAATGCTGCCATGAAATGGTAACAAAAGCAATCCGTTATCTTTATGTGAAAGCAATATCATTTCTCCTTTTGAAACACCAGTTCATACAATACAAAAATACATAATTATATTGATAGAATGGAATAACTTCATTGAGAATAATACACGAAACACATATGCAACAGGTTACAGTAATACAGTTTAGAAATAAGAGCAGAATCTGTGCATTAGAATATTTTTCAATATGATTAGATATATTTCAAAAGTCAATGCTTTATCTAACATATGAATTTCTCAGTTGCTTGCCGTGTATCGCCTACCGAAAAGGATCTAACTCAGCTTATGGTGTTGCGAGGTGGGACCCACACCTCTGATAATTCTATCAAAACTTTTTTTTTTTTTTTATATGAGATGGCGGCAAACGAGCATGCGGGTCACCTGATGGAAAGCAAGAAATTGAGAGAGCAACTTGTAGAGATTATGACAAATTTTCTCCTGTCTTATCTTTTTGCCATATGCGTTAAACGGAAGGACTTTTCTGTAACAACTGTGAAACAAAGTTCCTTTTCTCTATCTCTCTGATTTTGACCACACAGCTAATAAATAACTTGAGGAACCAAAGCTGTGATTCATTTGTCATCAACACTTTAAAAGGGTTGGTTTTTAAACAAGTAATTTTGAATGATTGAAGAGCTTAAATAGTGAAAGAATTTGGTGCCTGGTTTGAACCCTGAATGCTAACACTCCTTTTGTAGGAGTCGTATTGCAATACTTAACTTCCGTTCTAATTTCCGTTCTATTTGGATCGTTTGTATTAACTGGAAATAAAAGAAAGCAAAGAATAATTTGAAACACATAAAACTTTACAGCCAGCCATAAACCATAATGCTTATGCCCTATATCGATAGTACCTTCAATGGCGAATCATGAGGACCATGCCTGCTGCCTGAGAGCTGCCTCCCCCCCCCCCCCCCCCGGCACTGATTTCTATCTCAGTGTATCTCCCTTAGAAGCAGCAATGTTAATACCATTGTTGTGTTCCGGTTGTCAGAGATAAGATAGCCAGTCCTCCAAATGAGTTGGGGTTTCCGGGTCAGTACGCTTCCACCTTCGACCTCATCTTCACTTAACATCAGGTGTGATTGAGCTCAAGTACCAACCCATTGTGCATAAAAAAAAAGATATTTATAAATATTACAATGCAATAAACGTTGTCAACTTTCGCTAACTAGTTTGCCACTTGATTATTGCAATTATTTTTTTCAGGCGCTGCGTATTCTATTGCAATGCATAGAGTCTCACGCCAATCGGTACAGCCGGTACATAGTGCCGCTACTTAGTATATCAGCTGATTTCTACATACGCGTGTTCGTCAAAGTTTATTCGGGAGCGATACATTGCAAGAAGAGCACTAGGTTTGTTTGTTTTACACTTTTTTTTAAATGTTTATATAGTAACTAATTGTAGCACAATCAATTCTGTCGACAACAACGTCGTCGTTTTGGCATGTAAAATAATAATAATAATAAATATCTTTGCTGGTGTAGTGGTTAGAAACTCTGCTGCTATACCAAAAGGTCGCCGGTTCGAATCCCGCTAGGGACATATGTTTGTATGATGAATACAGACATGTGTTCCCGAGTTATGAATGTTTTTCATGTATTTGTGTAGTTTATCAACCATCTGGTATCCACAACACAAGCGTATAGTTGCTTACTGTGGAACTAGATGGCGCTATGTGTATGTCTAAGGATATTTTTTTTACATAATGGTCGTTTATAAACAATTTCAAAATAAAAAATAATTTTTATATTTTGTTGCTGCCTATCACTGTAGCAATTTATGCTCACTGTTCCAGTTGTCTTTTACGAAGAGATGGACTGGCCCTAGTCTATCACAGGCTCTTGCAACTGTCTGATTGTTTCAGCAAACTATCAATGGTATACCAATGCGTGGGATGCGACAGCATGACACTTCAGCCACTGGGCGCGTTCAAGGCGAACCCCTCGAATAAGAACCCGCACCAGACGAAGGCGTACCTACCCCCCGCGCCGCCGGTCGGAGAGTACTGTATACATTGTAACCAGAGGCATCATGTTAGTGTACAGTCAGGTACAGAGAAACGTGACCCGTACACGTTTCTCTGTAGCTGACTGTACAAACAGTTTTACAACCAAAAATCGTTCTAGCTTTTATTAACAACACCATCTTGATTTCGCTACCAGTCATAAATGAAACTAAATAATATAAAGATAAACTTGCAGGTCACATAAGTCGCCTCCGCAAAGTCAGTAATTCATTCAAAGGGCTATGTATACGTTTTTTCAATAAGGTTCCTGTGGATATACAAAATCTTCCTTTCGATAAATTTAAAGATACTTAAAACAGAAGCTTATTAAGAAAGCATATTATAAAATATCAGATTATTTAGATGATAAACATTCATGGACATAACCAGCCCGTTTGCACAACCAGGCTAATTCACAATTAATAATGAAATATTATAATATAAAATAACAATTAATAATTTTGTAAAATAAAAACCTTTTTTTTTTTTGAAAGAGCAACCTCTCGAGTTTCTTGCTTGTTCTTCTCAGGGGAAAATTGCCTTTTGAACAAGCAGTAGCTTTAAAAATGTAAAATCTGCCTATTTTAAGTGTACCCTGTGTACCTACAAAATAAAGTATTTTTGATTTGATTATGATTTCATCAAATTTTAAGAAATTCAGTCAAAAGAGAGAGTGAGTAGATCTTATTAAGAAAGCATATTATAAAATATCAGATTATTTAGATGATAAACAATCATGGACGTAACCAGCCCGTTCGCATAACCAGGCTATTTCACAATTAATAATGAAATATTATAATATAAAATAATAATTTTGTAATATAAAAACCTTTTTTAAAAGAGAGACCTCTCGAGTTTCTTGCTTGTTCTTCTCAGGGGAAAATTGCCTTTTGAACAAGCAGTAGCTTTAAAAATGTAAAATCTGACTATTTTAAGTGTACCCTGTGTACCTACAAAATAAAACATTTTTTGATTTTGATTTTGATATCAGATTGTCCAATCAGCAATAATATTGGCGGTCAGGGGTGCGATTTTTGTATTTCCACCGTATGAATGCGCATGCGAAAACTACAAATTCACAAAAGGCGAATAATTTCCGCATGCGTAACCAACAGATTCGTGTTCGCATTTTTGAAAATTCTTGATCATTCGCATTTGCGACGAGTGGGGCTACCGCATCCGAGTAATCGTAAATTTGACAGTTGAGTTGATTGGTTAGTAGGTATATTGAGTTACGTTGATTTATAAATTGAAAAAACAATTTAACTTTGAAAATCAAACAAATATTTTGCATTTTACGGATGCAATGTTGGATTTTTACCGACCTTTACCTATGACACCCCAGGGTTCAAGACGAATCCGATGACACCATGCAATTCAAAATCTGTCAAGCCGTTTAGGGTACAGGAGGTAACATAGAAATCTACATACATAAATACACAAGAAAAACATTACCCTTCTTCCTTAAGCGGTCGGGTAAAAAAGATCTACTCAGCTGGTTTGGCGGTCTTCTCTCGACCTATAAAGTTTTTTTTTATGCACAACGGGTTGGTACTTGACCTCAATCACACCTGATGTTAAGTGAAGATGAGGTCGAAGGTGGAAGCGTACTGACCCGGACACCCCAACACATTTGGGGGGCTGTCTATCTTATCTCTGACAACCGGAACACAATGCTATTAACATTGCTGCTTGACGGCAGATTTAGATAAGGTGGTGGTAGCTAGCCAGGCGGACATTATTGAAAAGTTGCTATTTTTATTGTTATTAAACTCTACTCAGCTGGTTTGGCGGTCTTCTCCCAACCTGTAAAATCATAAATCTGTAAAACGAATTGCTCCACAAGGTTCTTCCCATACATGTTCTTGACGCTCCAAATATTTATAGCTAGGAGGGCCGATCTGGTCAGCGCCTATTCATGAGGAGCCGTTCGTATCGCGAGTGCTCCAGCTCGTGGAGGCCAGCCCCCAGCGGTTCGGCACGGCCAAGCGGCTGCAGGGGGTGCTGGCCGTCGTGAGGGAGGAGCTGCACGATTCGCCCCTCTACAGCGCGCTGGACAAGCTCTGCGGCCGCCTGCATCTGGAGACTATGCCCATGCTGCTCATGAGGTGAGTACAGTCATGAATTAATGACAGTGCATTAACAACCTCATTTGATAAAATTAAAATTATAAACTGAGAATAGAATTCATTTATTTGCAGTCAATCACCAACAATAACAATAACTGCAGGTATGCAAATTAGAATAAAATTCATAGATTCATTTAATTGGCCAATCTATATAGGGTCTAACAAAATTAACCCGACAAACTTTGGCAATTGCACGTACATGACAATAAATTAATATATTCATTAAAAAAAACTACCCTTAAAAATTTAGTTCAGAGTAAAAAAAATTAAATGTAAGCGCAAATGAAAATACAAATTAACAGACTTACTTCATTTCGATAGTACCTTATTTTATCGATGAGAAAAAAAAGGCAACATTCATATGGAAGACGCCAAAGGGGGTGACGGGGCTCAGGGTGCAACCAATCACAGCAAGTCGTGTGGTCACCTTTCGGCGTCTTGAAAGATACCGCGGCACGTGTTTGTTGGTTGTGGCAAAGTACTTAGAGCGCGCGGCCATTAAGGTCCAACTCACAAAATTAACATTTCTAAATTTTATTTTTTGAATAAAATCTGTTAACTTTAATATTTAATTTTTTAATTTTTTCGTAATAGGTACATCCTATACATACACTCTGCAACGTTTGTCGGGTTAATTTTGTTAGACCTTATATAAATACACCAATTTTCGTTTGACTAATACTGTTGGGAATTGCAACGTTCTGAGCGAAAGGCTAGTGCGGGTTCGTGGGCTGATGAAGTAGATGCTGAAGGAGGTTTAGTACACTTTTTAGTGTACAAATACCTTCCGTCACTTACATGTCAAAACTGAACAATAAGATTTACTATATAATATAATGATAAGATTTATAATACAATGCGTGAGTAAACATTGGCGCCGGCTTCCATAGAAAATTGTTTATATAGCAGTGATTAATTACGACAGTGAACACAGAAAATGACGAATTGAGAAATCAGTACAAGCGTTTTAGTAAAATTATTTTTTACTTTGTAGTGGCTAATTCAAGAATTTTTTTAAAGTCAGTTTACTTAACTTACTTCGTATGTAGGTATGTAATATGTATATAACTACATGTCCGTTAAAACAGAGAACAAGTAAATATGCGGAACCAAAAAATATAAACGTATTTAATAATAGATACCTATGAAACAAATACAATAATAAACTACTTAAAATATTATAAACAAGTAACTAAATACATAGAAATTACGTATACAAATACATAAATCAAATAATCACACTCATACCAAAGATTGAGAACTATTTTATTGTCGTAACAAAATTTAAAAAAAAATCTAAATTAAAAATATTTTTTTTCATTCAAACAAAACAATCTTGTACACAATTGGCTTCTTAAAACTTGTGTTAGGATACTCTGCTCTCCCTTCTTATACTTTTTAGATAAGATTTTTACTTTGTGCGTAATTGACATTAATGCAACTTCGTAAGTAGCATATACAGGGTAAATTTCAATTCGAGTAATTCCCAATAACTTATGGCTTCACTCCTTATTACGAATAACTTTCCACTAGGAACCATAGCCGAATTCAGCCGAATATTGTTGGACTTCCATACTAAAGCTGGTTTCAGAATGGTTTACTTTGTACGGGTAATCCGAAATTTTTCAACTATGGTTCCTTGAGGAAAGTTGTTTGTAATCAGGAGTGGAGTCAGCAGTAAACAAGGAATTACACGAATTAAATTTCACCCTGTATTGATGCATTTTCCCGCATTTTTTCAATTCAAAAGTAAGATATACATATTGATACACAGATAAGGTAATACATCAACAACAATAACATATATTATATTATTGTTATTATTATTATTATAATAATAATAACATAATATTGTAACACTAACTTAACTGGCATAAAAAGTAACATAACTGGCATAAAGATTTTGAGTAACTCTAATCATTTACCACATAATAAATACAGCAGAATTTAACAAGGTAAATAAGTAAAATTAAAAGTACTATTAGTAACAAAACTTGAGCAAACAAAATCAACCTACAAGTAAGGAAAATCGACCTACTCCTATCTATGGTAATTAGCATTTTGAGTAACTCTAATCATGTACCTCATAATAAATACATCAGAATTTAACAAGGTGAATAAGTAAAATTAAAAGTACTATTAGTAACAAAACTTTAGCAAACAAAATCAACCTACAAGTAAGGAAAATCGACCTACTCCTATCTATGGTATTAGCATTTTGAGTAACTCTAATCATGTACCTCATAATAAATACAGCAGAATTTAACAAGGTAAATAGGTAAAATTAAAAGCACATTAATAACAAAACTTGAGCAAAAAAATCAAGCTGCAAGTGTAATTAGCGATCACTACTGTGAAACTATTTCGATCCCAGGTCAGCAATTATGAACGCGGGCCACAAGGTGTCCTACTCCCACGCGTCCAAGATGTCGATAAAGACGACCGCGCCGATGCAGGTCGTGTGGGATATCCTCAGGGTATGGGAGAAGACCCATCCCATCAAGCCAGCTAAGTGAGTACACCTTCCAGCATTGACGGCCAGGCGAGCGATTTCTAAATCATTAATTTTTGAATACGCATGCGAAACTTACTGATTCACGTTCGCATTTTCGAAAATTCCCATCATTCGCATGCCCGACGAGTGAGTCCACCCATTCGTTTTCGAATTCGAATAATTCTAAATTTGACATGTTGAATTAGTTGACATTTTGTTTTAACTCCCGACAAAAATCTACGGGCGCGTGCCAGAGGCGTGCCTAGGGTTTCAAGTAAAGCAAGCCCGAAATATGTTTGATGAATGAGTTGTGGATTTTTACATATAGATCGATAAAGTTTGACGTTGATATCCAAATCGAGTACTGTAAGGCATGTCGGTAACGCGTAGTCCGATTTAAGTGCAGTTTATTTTATATTAAAGCTAAACTAGGCGTCAAGCAATAACTTATAACTACTTATAAGCCAATATATAAAAAATCGATACACCCACTCCGAGTCTACTCATTCGTTTTCGAAGCCGAATAATCGTAGTATGACAGTTAATCTTCCTTACTGAATATAAATAATCCATAATTTAATTGAAATTAAAATATGTTTTATTTACAATTATTCATTGAATAATGACGGCTGTAAAGACAATGTACGACGGGTTCGTACTTGACCGCAATCACACCTGATGTTAAGTGAAGATGAGGTCGAAGGTGGAAGCGTACGGACCCGGAAACCCCAACACATTTGGGGGACTGGCTGTCTTACCTCTGACCACCGGAATACAACAATGCTATTAACATTGCTGCTTGGCGGCAGATTTAGATACGATGATGGTAGCTAGCCAGGCGTAATATGCTCTTTGCATCAGTGTACCACATTTACTGCAACTAAATCATTTATAATTCAGGTTAGAAACGGATCCGGCAGCTAAACACATACTGTCGCAAGCAATTCAGACTCACGTGGATGTGACCGAGAGGGCCGACGCTAATCCGCTGAGCCGGCGCGACGGGCGGCTGCGGTTCCAGTTCAACCCTGAACCGTATTGGGGGCCCGGCTCAAGGGCCGCTGTGAAGTAAGTGCTTTTATTTTCTTATGAATATGAAAATGAAAAATGTTTATTTCAGTACCTTAATAAAACAATCAATTAGGTATTGAGGGGTCTCCTTTTAAGTATAAAATACTTGTGTTAGGAGGCTCCGCTCTTCCATAACTAAATGTCAAATATTTTTCCAATTAAGGTTTAGGTGAAATAGGTTAATATTATCTTATAAATTCAGAGATGCCATTTTTCAGTCGTTCACTTTTGCATGCGAAATTACAGATTTGCGTTCGCATTCCAATATTTGCATTTTTGAAAGTCACGTCATTCGCAATCATACCCATTCGCTTTCGAATTATGACAATTCTATGTTGACGAAGAGTATATTGAGTTATGTGCCCTGCCCACTGCCACTTCATATAACCCCAAAAGCCCAGCTTGCCTTACTATATAATCGATCAGGAGTGTGAACTATTTAAACAGAGGACGTGTATGATTTAAACATTCGCACTTGTCAAATCGAAACGTGCGTGGTTACCTGTCTAATTTCCCCAGCCGACTAAACTGCTACGCCACTGCTAATGCGCTGGGCTATGTCAATGGCCTTCGTTCTTGTACGGATTTCTTCATTTCTGATTCGATCACGTGATCACACGCTGAGCAACGCCCTCTTCATAGCCCGTTGCGTGATTTGGTTAAACTCAATCTGTGACATTCTGATTCGATACCGAATGTCAAATTTGACATTTGTTTTGGCCACAGTGGGGTTATTAGGAGATTAATAAATAATAATAATAAATAAATATCTTTGCACATACACACAGCGCCATCTAGTTCCACACTAAGCAACTAAGCTTATATTATGTATACCAGATGGTTGATAAACTACACAAATACATTTTTTTTGTAAATAAATGCATAAATAAATGAAAAACATCCTTAACTCGGGAACACATGTCTGCATTCAACATACAAACATATACAATATGTATTCTGTTGAACAATTTGGAACTAGCGAACGATATGAAAACGCAAAATAAAGACATATAATAACAAGATACATGTTTTGGTTTGGTTGGTGGTAGGGCATTTTAAATGTCCGCCTGGCTAGCTACTATCATCTTATCTAAATCTGCCGCCAAACAGCAATGTTAAGAGCATTGTTGTGTTCCGGTTGTCAGAGATAAGATAGCCAGTCCCCCAAATGTGCTGAGGTATCCGAAAATAAAAGATACGCGCGAAAAACATAACTCTTCCTGGCATTCGGGTAAAAAGGAAATTAAGGTTTATTTTTGTGTTCTAAATAGATTTTTTTTTGTGGCAGGGCTGATTAAAAAAACAATATCCTATTGTAACATACGTGAATTAGTATTTTAATATGCCCTATTAATTACCTTTTTTTGTCACAGTGTCGGTGAAGAGAAAATGTCGAAGGCGATACGCAATCAGAACAAACACACCAACAAAGAGCGGGTAGCGAAACGAGAGAATTCGCCGCAAAGCGACGAGGAAGCCAGGAAGAGAAATAAAGAATAAATCGTCGATTATTGTACATAATGTAAATAAAGTTGTGTATATTATTATCTTTTTGTTTGATGCAATGTATTATGGCGAGAATAAACAATGACGAAAGGTGTGTGTGTGTGTGTGTGATGCATTATACAACGTTATGTTAATGCATAGTGAACATTTCGATGTATGTAATTTTAACATGCTATTCAAATTGCATTTCAGAAAATTTTCATCATTCGTATTTCCGACGAATGGAGCCATTCGTTTTCGAATAAAAATAATCGCAACTTTAACAATTGTGAATTGGTTGGGTATCTTTAAAATGTTCGCTTTTGCATGCGAGTATTACAAATTCACCACTATGAATTTGTAGTTTGAACGCGCATTCGACCGGTGAAAATTCAAAAGTTGCAAGCCCAAAACTAACCATTATTCGGATTCGAAATTTCCAAAACGAATTTGTAAACCCGCGAATGCGAATGATATGAATATACAAAAATACGAACGTGATTATCGCATGTTCAAAAACTCAAAAACGAAGGACCAATGACTTTCGGTTCGTTCAAGAACAACTCGAAGTAGGTAACGTTTAGCTGTCAAAGCCAGTTTCCGGACGACATCATTTATGTAACCCGACTAAAGTCGAATTACACCCTTCAATTTACAAACGTAATCCTCTATCTCACTCACTCTTATTATTTTCACAATAAGTTCAAGTGAAACACACGTGCACATAAACAGATTCTTAATTTGTCCTAACCTTTGCATGACGCAAACCAAAACTAACCACATACACAAAGTGAATCAAATCAAGAATTCCTCCCTCTGTGTCTGTCTGCTTGCGATCAAAGTGGATATTTTCTGCGATTTCACGAAGGGAAAGTGCTTGTGCAAATCAAATTATTTCTCGATAATAACACGAGTTATCATTGAAATTAAACGTTTATTTGTTAACGAGGATTGTGCACGTGCCACCAAGTCTTTATCATTAAATTATGAACTTATAACAACAAAGAGATAAACATTCAATGAAGATATTTTGTTGTTGTGTTCCTTTATCGATAAAGATGGGTTTGCAGACGTTGTTTATATTTTTGGTGTTACCATTCGTTTACGGACAAGATAGAAAGGTGAGTCTTTGTTATTCTTTTGTTATCCACCTTCATAATTGCCTCTAATGAGACATTTTTTTCATTTTATCACTGATAATATATCTACCCTAATTGTAATTAGTCATGGTGTCCATATAGGGGCGCTGAGGGAATTTTACAGACAAAAATAATGCCGATTGGACAAAAAAGACATAACAATCAATAATGTCTGCCTTCATAAACGCCGTATAAATATCACTGACGAGGGAGGAGGTGGTTCTATTGACGGTAATTTGTCTGGGGTGCAAGGTAGCAATAGACTCACGTAGGACACCAACTACCTTCTCTGTTTTTCTTCTCGGCTACACTCCAACCAAGCCTTTGTTTTCAATGTATAATTTTTCTAGTAACTGTCTCTGATGAACGAATTTATAACTTTTGCTATTTTAAATTAGTATCCAACACTAGAATGCAATAGCTTTCGGGTGTTAGGTTTTTTTTTTGTCACAATTTAGAACTACTCCTGCCCTCAAAAGAATAAAAGATTCTCTAAGTATTTTTTATGCCTCATTTACACTGACCACCCAAATGGGTCCAACAAATGTGCTCTCCTTTTAAATAAAAAAAAATTGTTGGTTCTCCTCAGATTTCCTCGTACCTGAACCCTGGCTGCCAAGGTTGTGGTTCTGAAGACACCCTAGTCTACATTCAAGCAGAAGGAGCTAATGACACTATTCACCAGATATGGGACTTCACAAGAGGCATTCCCACTGTTATATACACCATTGCTAGTGTGAACTCCTCTCTCAATATATCTTGGGATGGTGGTGACGCTAGGAGTTTTGTGTTGAGTGAGAAACCGAAGTATAGTTTTGCAGTTGCTATTGATAAGGTATTGTACATATTATTTTTGAACCCCTTTTGACATTTATGACGTCAGTACCAGCTAGCGGTGCATGCGCAAAGTGGTGAAATTACGGGTCACAGAAAAAAAATGGCCAAAAACCCAAGTGTTATATACATATAATTTATTTATTGCATTTATACTTGTTTATGTTTGTGTTTGGTGTAGTGGTTAGCAACTCTGACCACAATACCAAAAGGTTACGAGTTCAAATCCCGCTAGGAGCATATGTTTGTGTGGTGAATACGGACATGTGTACCCGAGTTATGAATGTTTTAATTTATAATAAGTATTTATGTACAAAAAAAAATATTTATGTACTATATGAACCATCTGGTATCCATAACACAAGCCTCTAGTTGCTTACTGTGGAACTAGATGGCGCTCTGTGTATGTCTAAGGATATTTATTATTATTATTATTATTATGACCTATAAGATAAAACAGAAAACAGATTTAATGAAATTAGGTGAAAATTCGTGACATTTTTTAATTTATATGTGCTGCGGCGCGCGTCCTAGGCGCCGACGGTAATGTGTTTTCTCAGTGCAAGCCTTCTCTGGCTAGGTCACCATGTAGAGTCTTGCAATAGATAAATGATAAAAAAAATATATATAAAAAAAATGATATATAAAAAAAAATGTTAACACTGAATACTAGATATATATTGCCTATATTTAATAATAGAATCGCTATATATATGTTATAATGTGTGCACATTAGCATAGATTAAGCAAATAATATAAGACGGGGGGGGGGCACGTAACAATATTGATGTACTACTGGGGCTTGCATGGTCAAGGCGCCGGCATACCAGTTGGAAAGACCATTTAAGTTACACTATAAGGCGACCAGTTGTTTTCATTGAAGACAGTTGTAAGGCAAGCCCCAGCTTGAAAATACTTGACTATTCTGACACGAATCTACCAATCAAAACTTGTACATACCTTAGCTATGCCCCGGTAGTGAAAGTTGAATTCATTTCATACATAGTATAGAAACAAATTGTAACACAATACAAACATGATTCATATCCTGTATTACCCGCATGGCATGTGTTAAAGATAATTCAAACCCAATTGTGGCTGACAATACCATATGGGGAGTTTAAATGTGTTTCAATCAAAACATACAGATATGCTATGAGTCACTTGTGTCCAATTTAATACTATTGAATAATGTTTACTTTATTTAACCCACTTTCGGCATTATGAACTCAACATCAAATACATGAATCTGTATTGGCTGATGGGGCGAAACAGCAAGTTATCGATTGATAATAAGCTTCTCATCTATATGGATGTATGGCGTGCAACTCTGGGGAAGCTCTAGCAATTCTAATATAGCAATATTGCAGAGAATGCAAAATTCCATTCTACGTGCAACAAGTAATGCACCCTGGTTCATTACAAATGCCGAAATCCACGAGAATTTACATATTAGCACTGTAAAGGATGAAATCCAAAACACTGTCGTTAAATACCAAAAGAGGTTGGAAAAACATCCCAATGAACTGGCTACACAATTGACAAACCGTACCTACAACAAACGTCTGAAACGGAAAGATGTCTTTAGTGACTAAGGGACCTGCAAGGCGTAATCTGAATATGGGTAGATATCCTCGCTGGAGGAAGCACTCGAAATGTGTGAAGGACCTACAAAAAATCTACTTGTAGTTAAACAACTGATTGTAGATGAAACTGAGAGAAAAAAAAAAAAAAACTTTCGGCATTACAATTTGTATACCAATAATACTAGCTGTGTGTTTTAAAGCTTTGTTCGTGTTATTTAAAGCGAAGCAGGTAAGTAAATTATATACTAATGTTGAATAGGTAGCAGGGTAGTAGAGGTAGAGGGTGGTATAAAAGATGAGTTTATGGGATAAGTAAAAGAGCTGAGAAAGTGAGTTTCTTTTTTTTTATATGAGAGGGGGCAAACGAGCATGCGGGTCACCTGATGGAAAGCAATCACCGCCGCCCATGGACACCCGCAACACCAAAAGGGTCACAGATGCGTTGCCGGCCTTTGAGGAAGGTGTAGGCTCGTTTCTTGAAGGTTCCAATGTCGTACTCGTTCGGGAATACCGCTGCCGGAAGTCCGTTCCACAGCGTGGTTGTACGTGGTATCCAGGTGATGTGGATGGAAATTTAAATGGAGTTTAAGGTAGATTGGTAATAGTGTACAAAGGTAACAATGGGAGGAGGACTATGTCAATAGGGAAACAGACACGAACATAGTGTAACAACAGAGGCAGCAAATGTATTAAAAATATAATGATTTGAAATAATTAATTATGCATGTAAATGTGTCTGAAATACAAATAGTCTTATTAATGGGCAGTGATGTCGCAATTTGAATCGCAGGTGTCATATCCATCTAATACATGTGAAAGTATGTCTGTTTGTTGCTCAATCACGACAATACAGATTTGAATGGTACAAAGATAGAGTAATAAATAAATAAATATCCTCGGACATACACACACCGCCATCTAGTTCCACAGTAAGCAACTATAGGCTTGTGTTGTGGATACCAGATGGTTGATATACTACATAAATAATTTTTTTTTGTAAATAAATACTTATTATAAATTAAAACATTCATAACTCGGGTACACATGTCCGTATTCACCACACAAACATATGCCCCTAGCGGGATTCGAACCCGCGACCGTTTGGTATAGTGGTCAGTGGTTCTAACCACTACACCAAACAGGTTGTCAAAATATGCCCAGACATACAACATGAGGTACTTTTTATCCCGAAAAAGTGAGCAGGATCTATGGGGTAAACAAATCGCTTGTATATCTGTCTGTAAATCTTCCAAAAAGTATATAACTAAACGAATTCTGTGAGTAAATACTAGTTAAGAATAATGTCAAAGCATGTAGTTTGAAACAACAGGAAATAAATTATATGGTCGCTTGTCCTTCACATAACAGATGTTCAGGTGGCAGAGCAGTGGACTTTCTTTGTACTGTCAAGGAAATGTATATATTTATTGTATTCCAGCTAATCGAATACGACGACCTCGACGACTATGGTCGAATCGAACCAAACTATCCTCAACATGCATATTCGTTCAGAGATATGGCGTGGCGTCGCAATGTGAGCATGCTCACGGACAAGGAGGCAATGCTGCTTGTAAGCGGCAAGTTCAGAAACCGAGATAGAGCCGGCACCATTGATATTAAGGTGAGTACTGTAGTGATTAACCAATATAAGGTCTAACAAAATTAACCCGACAAACGTTGCAGAGTGTATGTATAGGATATACCTATTACGAAAAAAATAAAAAATACAACATTAGTCAACAGATTTTATTGAAAAAATAAAATTTAGGATTGTAAATTTTGTGAGTTGGACATTAATGGCCGCACGCTCTAAGTACTTTGCCATAACACACAAACATATTATTATTTTGAAGACGCCGAAAGGCGACCACAAGCCGCTCGCCGCCGGGAACTGCTGTAAATGATTGCGCCCTGTGCCCCGCCACCCTCTTTGGCGTCTTCCATATCAATGGAACGTTGCCTATTTTTTCTCCTTGATAAAACAAGGTACAATTGAAATGAAGTATGTCTGTCAATGTGTATTTTCATTTGCACTTACATTTAACTTTTGTACTCGGAAACAAAATTTTTTACGCTAGTTTTTTTAATGAATATATTATTTTATTGTCATGTACGTGCAATTGCCAAAGTTTGTCGCGTTAATTTTGTTAGACCCTATATATCGTCCCTCTGTTTCACAAGTCTCGGCCAGGAAGCGACACCCGCCAGACGGCATTGCTATTGTCTGGATTGATATCTAAATGAATAAGATGTACAACTCTTACTGTTAGTTACATCCCGTTCATACATTACATTACATTTTATTTTATTTATTTGGGACAGTTAACAACAGCGCACATAGTTACATTATTAACAGTTTCTGTAGGTATTAAGTATATACACAGTCTACGACACTATCCACAAGGTAAGTAACACGTCGTCACAAAGATTGAAAAGGGTATACTTAGATGGTTTAGACATGTGGAGAGGATGAATGATAACGAAAGAGATATACGAAGAAAATGTGCATGGTATTCTTAGTAGAGGAAGACCACGGTACGTTCCCACGATCTAATCTGAGACGTTTTAAAGAAGGGCCGAGTCAACAATACCCTAACCTGTCTGTTTATTCCTAATACTCTATGCCCTAAGAGTCAGTGAAGCAAAAGAGGTGTGCCGGTATCGTAGCAAGGGGCAGTCTGTGGTGGGTGTCGACCTATCTCTACGGGAAACAGTCGTGACTTTATGTATGTAAATAATTGTAACTACGCCACTCGCTTTCGCTCATGAATATGTTATCGACTTTAATGCATTCGCAAAGTGCAATAAAATTAGTAATTATCTCGTCTTCGGTAGTTAATTGCCAACCTTGACTCGTCTATCTTGTAATTATGTCACCCGATAAAAGAGTACATTTATTTATTGTTGCATTTTTACTTCCCTTTTTGATTGACATTCCAATTCAAGGTTAGTGTTGTTGATTGTGCATAAAAACAAAACTAACACTTCTCTACTACAGTGATTCAAATATTTATTTATGAATACAGCAGCCATTCCACATGAAAGCTTTTGCGATTTAAGGCTAGGCCAGTTTACGTAATCTGACGAAAAGATGAATCTTTGAGCTTCCAATGTGAAGAAAGGATGTTGAATTCTACTACACCAAAATTATTATAGAATGAAAAAGAAACAAAGAAACACAATAAGCGAAAAGAATATTGAAAAATGGCTTGGTAATTCTGTAAAAAACCCTAAATATCACCATTAAAATTAAACTTCTATGTTAACGATTTCGTAATTTTCAGCGACAGTGATATGATTTCTTTTTTAAATGATAGCTTTTTATTGTTGTAACACAATAACCGGTTACATTTTTAATAAAAGGTTCAGTGTTCCAAAAATAAATTAAAATATACTAAATATTTTTAGTTAGTTTTCGTTCGTGAACCTATCGATGCGACAATTAAATAATAAATAATAATAAATAAATATCCTTAGACATACACACAGCGCCATCTAGTTCCACAGTAAGCAACTATATGCTTGTGTTGTGGGTACCGATGGTTGATATAATACATAAATACATTTTTTTTTTTGTAAATAAATACTTATTATAAATGAAACATCCATAACTCGGGTACACATGTCCGTATTCATCACACAAACATATGCCCCTAGCGGGATTCGAACCCGCAACCTTTTGGTATAGTGGTCAGAGTTGCTAACCATTACACCAAACGGGTCGTCAATTAAAGCTATGTAATAATTAACCATATTGACAGAGCGGATAGCGTTACAATTCGATACGCGCGGTCCTTTAGCATGCATTCGATCGCTAAATTTGGTAGCACCCTAAAAGTAAATTATGGTAACTTGATACGTCTATCCATTAGACGTATATCGCCTTATTCTTACTTCTACTGCGCTTACGTGGTTCCAAATTTAGCGATCGAGGCGAGCCAAACGACAACTAATTAGCGATCGAACTCAATAGTACATTGTTATCCTATTGATGAAAGTAACTTATTTAGTCCCGAGACGGGTTAGAGGGACTAAGGCCCGTATTAATAAACCGTTCTCAAGATTGACATGGCCTCAAATTGACGCTTGAGAATCTGTTGATATTTAAAACAGCATCAGAAAAAAAGGTCTTGTGACTGAGACGCGATCTCAATCTCAAGAACGATTTATTAATACGGGGCCTTAATAAGTTTTTAACCCGAGGTAAACACTGTGCGATTTATTAATACGGGGCCCTAATAAGTTTTTAACCCGAGGTAAACACTGCGCTTTTCATTGCGAATACAAGGAAAGTAAAATCCATAACTGACTCAGATGAACTCATTGTGTTAATACAATCTCTGCTATACGGAAGTATAAACAAAACTATAACCCGAAAAAACAAATGAAGATCGGATTGCCGTTTTCCCGCCTATTTTGGCCGGCCAGCTATTCAGCCATTATTTTTCATTTTCATAATTGAAAAAATGGTAAATATTTTGCATAAATCTATGTTATTTTAAAGAAATAGTGAAATTAAATTATAATAGAGTCATTTAAAAGAATATATTCTTTAATTTAATGCTTATTATTATTATTAGGAGCCCATACTGTCCCACTGCTGGGCAAAGGCCTCCCTCCTCTCTCTCCACGGTTCTCTATTGCATTATTATTTAATGCTTAACTTTATGTTATTTAAATTTTACATCGCGATGTAATGGCTGTAGAGAAAATGGAACATGGTTCAATAGATATTTGAAAATAGTACTAGTTTTTTTTTTTAATTTCATAGCAGTCAGTTGAAAAAGATTCTCCCTAGGGCTGAAAAGTATTTTTTTTATGCATGACGGGTTCCTACTTGACCTCAATCACACCTGATGTTAAGTCAAGATGTGGTCGAGGGTGGAAGCGTACTGACCCGGAAACGAATCCCGCCAGTCGCATATCAAAGTTCGCTAGTTCCAAACTGGTCCCATCAGAATACCAGCGCTCCATCCGTCCGCGGGCGGAGCACCATGCTCAGTTGGAACCATTTTGTCCCTACAGCACATAATAAGTGACATTTTTGAAATATCTATCTTGTATTTAAAAACCGGTGTAACATTTCAACCCAAGGCCGCACAGGCCGTAGGGGAGTCTGACGATATATACGAGTGTAGTGTCACGTTTAAAGCTTGATAACATCTATGATACTGAACATCATATAGTATGGTACACCCTGTATAGCAATGGCAATCCGTATAGCATTAGTTACCTGGCACGCTTATAACTTAACTTACCTACTAGGTATCCCCCAATTAGGAAAATATACTACTGAAATCTGCACCTGCGTTATCTATATTATATAGTATCATAGTAAAAAGTCTATAACATACCGCTTAGGTATATTATCGAAAAACCTAGTCTACCTTATCAAACTAAATAATTGCACACAAACCATATTATTTTACGTCAAATATAACAAATTTACATTTCACAAACTCAGAATAATACACAAGAGACACAACTCAAAACACCTTGTATTAATACATAAATGTATTTCATGGATTATAATGTATATATATACGCCACCTAGACTCCACCTATATAACTTAAGTTTCTGTAGTTGATTGACAATTTGCTGTATTAGGCCTCACATTATTATATTATTACATGATAATTACGTTGTGACCAATGATGTTGGGTTCACAATTACTAATGTTTGTTTAGTCTAAGTTGTTTATACAGGGTGTAACGGTTAAGTGTAGTCATATTTTAAGGGCTTGTTCTACCCATCAATACGAACAACTTTTACTATGGGGGCAACTTCGAAATCGCGAAAAAAAAATCAGCTGTTTCATACATTGCATCGGGAGGTTATTGAAATTTTCTATGGAACACCTGATTTTTTTTTCGCGATTTCGAAGTTGCCCCCATAGTAAAAGTTGTTCGTATTGATGGGTAGAACAAGCCCTTAAAATATGACTACACTTAACCGTTACACGGTGTATATGACAATATATTGTGAACTTGTTTGTGGTCCTAATAAATAAATAAAAAATAAAAATTTTAGAATTTTTATTCCTTTTGTTTTCCATAATACTGTTCTATACTGTATTACTAATTGTTATCGTTGTGTAATGTGCTTAGAGACAAATGAACAAGTTATCTATCTTTTTTAAACTTTGCTGTCAAGTCGGTTCGAATTGTAGGCCACTGATTCTGAAAGTTCAAGTTTGTGCGGCTCGCGTCCTATACTGTAAAATTCGCAGTTGTTTGGGATCTCACACGTAAATTCCAAAGCGAGTTGTGCCTGTGGACTTACGGATTTCCACAGCTGTAACCACATACCAGTTTTGCTATATTTGTTTTAGATAGGTACTTACAACTTAATAAACCATAGTAAAGTTGGTGACCTGACTGTCAATCGGCCACTAGTCTCATATATATCCAGTGTACACAGGATGGGTTTTTACCGTAAAGAAAAAAATTGGGCAATTTGGGTTACATGGTCTATTATGTAGTCTCTCGTCAAAGGAGTAACTCCTTTGACCTCTGTAATGTCATCAGAACTCATCTTACGTTGTTGTTCATATTCATATTCATATTCATTTAATTCTTTGTGATACACAGGTACAATAATGATGGTAAGAATATAAAGATAGCTGGATCACTGTGATCTACCAAATGGCATACAAAAAAAGTAAAAAATAAAACATAAATAAACAATTACAAGTCATAACATACATGGATTGTTAGTTTTGTTAGGTTAGGTATCACACAATTTACAACAAGTATCTACAATTTGCCTGGAAATGCACCACACTCAACTTTTTACCTATGATGGATCATCAAAACGAAATAAATTAATTAATAATTTGCTTGTTCAGTTGGACCTCCTCCCCTTCAAAGACTACGGCACCAACCTTCCGCATCTCATCCACACGGGCAACTCCAGCCTGATGGACGTCAGCCTGGCGGGTCTGGGCTCGTCGCGCGACTACAACGCGTCGCGGTACGCGCTGTGCCTCACCCTCGCCAGCACCGACCCTCGCGCCGACACCATGCACCTGGTGCTCAGGAAGAGTCTGGATGACGAGCACACACCTGGCGTGTTTGAGGTATGTGATTACCTGCCGTTGTAACATGGAATAATTTGCCGTTTAGGGCGCTTAAGTGGTACCAAATTTAGTGATTGAACGCAAAAATTTTCACGTGATGCGACTTGTGTTTGTTGTAGTCTTGTGACTGGTCTCAAGTAAACGTGTTGATTAATAAACCTAACTTGAGACTTGAAACGCGCGTGATTACTCAAGCAGTACTCACTTGAGAGTTTCATGTATTAATAAACGGAACTCAAGAATACTACTCAATAATACTTGAGAAGTGATCTCAGCTGAGTAGACCTCAAGATTGATTTATATATTAGCATAGAGCTTGAGATGGTATCAACTTCTTAAGACAAGTTTATCGGGATGATGTAATCGCTTCTTTACTTGGGAGTTTTCTATTTCGAAAGCTACTAGAATACATAATGAATATTTATTTTCAGATAATTGAAGTGAAGACACCAGAGACATTCAAGAGCGAGGATGGCGGATTTATCCAGTTCCGCCCGGTCGGGTACACGGAGACCGAACGCACCGTCTCTTCGTCCACTGTGGCGCACGTGTCGGACTTCAATAGGTATTTCTTATTGCATAAACACAAACTTGTCACAAATAGAAACGTGTAAATCTATTTAGTGGACAGTTTGATAGAATGTGTTTTAAACCACCTCTGTGGCTCAATGTAAACAACATTGGGTTTACGATTCGGAGGTCGCGGGTTCGATCCCCAGCGGGGTACATATTAGTACGCGGTTTGGTTGGTGATAGGGCATTTTAAATGTCCGTCTGGCTAGCCACCACCATCTTATCTAAATCTGCCGCCAAACAGCAATGTTAATAGCATTGTTGTGTTCCGGTTGTCAGAGATAATATAATAATAAATAAATAAATATTTCGGACATTTACACCAATCATTTAGTCACCAAACTAAGCAAAGCTTGTGCTATGGAAACTAGATAATGGATAAACATAAACATCTATGACTCGGGAATAAATTTTTGTATTCATCACACAAACATTTACCCCTCGCGGGATTCGAACCCGCAACCGTTGGTTTCGCTGACAGGGTCACTATCCACTACAGCAATCGGTCGTCAAAGATAAGATAGCCAGTCCCCCAAATAAGATGGGGGATTCCGGGTCAGTACGCTACCACCTTCGGCCTCATCTTCACTTAACTTTAGGTGTGATTAAGGTGAAGTTTAACCCGTTGTGCTTAAAAAAAAAATTAAATCTCGGGAGGACACCCCCTCCTGCAGGTAGCACGATACTAAAACGTTTACCTAAATCTGTTCCCTGAAGGACGTCGCTGCCCAAAGCGAGCACGCTCCGTGTGTTCTACCGCGGGTTCGACCCCAGCGACCTGCTGGTGCAGGACATGCTGGTGTCGTTCGGCGAGACGGGCGACGGATACTATCGGCAACACAACTACACCGCCTGGTGAGGGCTCTGAGGGCCGAGTGTAAGTTTTGTTTCGACTTAACTTTACTACCGCGTTCACGTTTACGTGAATATTTGTATGGAGAAATGTGCAGCGCCTCTAGCGGATAGTTTGCAAAACGATCTTTTTCATTGGGACTTTTTTCGTAAACGCGAACGCGATGGTAAAGTTAAAAACGAGACAAAACTTACACTTCGCACACAGATCATTAACTGTCTTATCAAATTTGAATTCCAATTTAGTGTTATGGCTGCATCGTTGTGCGCGATGATTCTGCCAATGTCAGGGTTGAAGTTCACAATGCTAAAGTTGACGATTGTCTTCTCTAGTTTGTGTAGTTGGAGAAAGGACAAACAGAACGACACATATAACCACCATCTCAACACATAATTAAGATAATAGACGATAAACTCAAAGCAGTAGACATGATGGATAAATTATAATATAACATTGTTAACGTTTATAAATTTAACTAGTACATATACAAGACGAGAGTGAACTTGACTTAATAAGTAGTTAACATTTATGGGGCGGGGAATATTTTTGGGGAGACGGTCATAAAGTGGGACAGAAATTCGTGGGCAAATGATAAATATATGATCGATAGTCCCTTCCTCCAGTCCACACTCGTATATAGAATGATCGCGAATACGTATTTTGGCAAGGAATACTGGAGAACAGACGTGACCCAATTGAGCACACTGTAGTCTGATTTTTAATTCTGTGAAATTCAGACAGCCTGCCGCTGTATTAACCGCCTCCGTGGCTCAATGTAAACAATATTGGGTTTACGACCCGGAGGTCGCGGGTTCGATCCCCAGCGGGGCATATGCTTAAGTACTCGGTTTGGTTGGTGGTACAGCATTTTAAATGTCCGCCTGGCTAGCTACCACAATCTTATCTAAATCTGCCGCCAAGCAGCAATGTTAATAGCATTGTTGTGTTCCGGTTGTCAGAGATAAGATAGTCAGTCCTCCAAATGTGTTGGGGTTTCCGGGTCAGTACGCTTTCACCTTCGACCTCATCTTCACTTAACATCAGGAGGTTAAAAACGAAACTGTCGTGCATAAAAAAAAGTTGCGACAGAACAGATTTTTTTTGTTGTTTATACTCCAGGGTTTATTAGCGGCAATTCAACGAGTGATGTTTCATTTATAAAAGTCAGTGATGGTGTACAAGTGAAGTGTAAATTAAAGTGCGTAGCGAAGCTTTCGGGTTTCCACAAGAAGCTGCGAGAATCTTTCGTAAAGCATTCTGTCACTTTACTGAAGAATACTATGGAATAGTACAGAGGACATGACTGTACGGGCTTAACCTTAATTTACACTTCCCTTCACTTCTACACCATCACTCACTTTTGCTGCACAATATTCTGCCATTATTGAGCTTCAAAACTCAGGATGCGCAAATTATAAGAAACAAATTTTATAAATAGTGATACAAATACATTTTTTTGTTATCAAGTATTATATCACAACGTTGCAATGTTCGCCTCGTCATCCGCAGGTCGTTCACCATAGGCTACGGCACCCCACCGGTGGAGAGCTTCTCCCTGTTCGTGGTGGTGATCATCTGCGTGGGGTTGGGCGTGCCCGTGGCGCTGGCGCTGTCGGGCGCCGGCTACGTGCTGGTGAGGCGCTGCCGCCAGCGGGCCGCGGGGGGGGCGCGCCGCCTGCGGGGGGAGCCGCACTGACCGCACTGAGGGGGGGGGCAGGCAATATGGCGGGGGTTATGGTTGTCACATTTACAAATTATTTCCTTTGCGTTTCATAACAATACAGGGTGAAATTTAATTTGTGTAATTTCTGTTTCTGTTTCTGTCAAATTCGATCAAAAAATTTACCCACATTTTCGGCTATGGTTCCTTGTGGAAAGTGGTTCGTAATCAAGAGTGACGTCACCAGTTAATGGGAATAACACGAATTCAAGTTCACTCTGTATATCTAGTCTAGATCTACATAAAGTACTCTCACATCTCAGGCCGCTGAGAGACAATAGGGCGTTAAACAATGAGGTGTCAGCGTGTGAACATAAACGTGATGTAAGCGAAGCAGCTTTGGCAGCGCTTCCGAATATTACCACGGCACGGAACAACGCTGTGGTACCGCCCCGCAGGGTTAATCTGTCGCGATTATCGAGTGTTACCACTATATTCTTTTCCTTGCATTATTCCACTAGTCTTACTGTGCTTCGGATAGTGTGTTGAACGGTTTGTCCCGGGGCTCATGCCGTACTCTAAAACTATAGCAATGTACTGTCCGTCCTTGTCA
This sequence comes from Oegoconia quadripuncta, assembly GCA_949316235.1. Classification (NCBI taxonomy): domain Eukaryota; kingdom Metazoa; phylum Arthropoda; class Insecta; order Lepidoptera; family Autostichidae; genus Oegoconia; species Oegoconia quadripuncta. The sequence continues at coordinate 2,709,963 of OX438748.1, forward strand.
TTGTGCTTCGATATGACAAGGATGGAACGTGCATTAACGTCATAAACTAACAATTTCCAAAGTAATTAAGTTAGTCGGTCTGACTGCCGGTCAGAGATAAAAGTTTTCTGGACATTGTTGAAGCCGAAAACAACCGAATCCTGTATCTATGAAATTGGCGTTTTGTATGAAGAATTTCATTAAGACTATTTTCTCCATACAAACATTTTTGATTTTCTTTTGGGAACGGCAAATCCAAATATAGCTAAAGTTTGTGTGTATTATCGGATAACATTAAGTTAAGTATAGGCAGCGTTAATTTTCCAAAAGTAACCGCTTTATAAAAGTTTCAGCGAATCTAAGAAATGATTATGGGAATCACATGAAAAGAGCTCTGTTCAAATTATGTGATTTAGCCCAGAAATTAAAAAAATATTTCACGTGCAACCTTGAAATAATATTCCATTTTCCAAATAAAAAACAAGTTTGGATATAGCTTTGAAAATCGCAGGAATTGGTACATATGATTAATGAAAAAAAAAAAACTCCAATTTCATAGGTAAAGACCCAATATTATGTTATTTAATTGGCATAAGTAGGCAGGTGTTATTTAATCCCATTGGAGGATGTCAGTGATCACTGATTAGTGATAGTCAGGTGGCTACTTCTGTGACAAATCCATTGTGGGTTATGGTCTATGTGGGAGAAGGCTGTGGCCCATATTGTATATTGTAAATAATACAGGTGTGCGTCAGGAGATATATACGTACAGTCACCTGCACTAATATATGATTATGTATGACACTCGATAAGATTTTGTATATTTAATTTCAATTCAATAACAACTGATCTTGACCTCGTAGATGATTATTTTACGCGGTACAAATGTTCAAAAGAAATATTACTTTAATACATGAAACTGTATAATTAAATTACGCAAATAATATTGTGTTTTTGAGACATCTTGATGACGTTATATTTTTTGCCCGATTGACCTAATGGTAATGGTAGGGTAATGTTTTTCAATTGTACTATGTATGTAGATTTGTATGTTACAATACAATACAAATACGCTTTATTGCACAACAGAAAAGAAAATACAGTTTCAGAAAAGTGGTAAGAATTGAATGTACAATTTGGCGACCTTATCACTAAAAGCGATCTCTTCCAGGCAACCTTTGGGTTTAAGGACAGTACATTCGAAATAGGTAGGTTGTGCGGTATTAAATAGGGATGCAGATACAAACTACGTGAATAAATTTCATATATTTACATACACATACATACATAGATCAATAGACAAATATACCTACTTAAACATAACATCTATAAAATAGCAACAAAATACAAACGTAAATATACGAGTGTACTAAATAAATATTTATTGATATATAAAATAATAAATGTAGCGTAAACATCTCGGCCGACTTTGAAGTGGAAGGTGTCATTCGATTCCGTTCCGTGGTGAGAAATCCAACATGGCGCCCGCAAAACACAAAGTATGCTGTCGGATTTTTTGGTTTTTAAATACATAAAAAACGTAATATTAATCTGTAGTTCATTGGACAAAGAAGATCGTAACTCAATTTACTGTCAGACAAAATAGAACCGTAAATTTAAATGAATAGTTTTAATTTGGCTGCGCGAGGTGGTACGCCTGCGTAGCGGTTGAAATATTCTCCAAAGAACGAGCAAGAAACTCAAGAGTTGCTCTTTGAGAGCGCTTAGTGCTCTCACCACACTCTAGTTAGTCCTAACCGTGTTGTGTCGTACCAACCTCATATTTATGATTTTATTGATAGAATGTTTTTTTTCTGTTTGTATAACTTCAAAAATTCAAGCATTTATTTCAACGTAAGATACACGATACACGTTTAAAGTCAATTTAAATCTACTGGAAATAATAAAATGCAAGCTACTGCCGCTTCGGAAAGGGAAATCATCTGTGGGATAAGAAGCAGCGCAAGTAACCCACAGTCTATACTGTCATATATTAATGCAGGTCACTGTATTCTGTAATATTAATATATAGGGCGAGTCAGACGGACCTCTGAGGAGAAGTACCATAACGGAACCCTCATCTTATAGATGATGTCACCTACTAGACCGTCAGATAAGCATTACGGTATTTTTCTTCTTGAGGTACGTTATCTAACAGGTCTTGCCTTTATTTGTTTAGCAAAATATTGATCTGAAATGTATGTGACTTACGGAATTTGTGATTTAATTATATTAGTGTATATGTAAACAGACTTCGGAAACGTCGATTAAATTGTAAGGTGCTTTTGGTGCGCGTAAACGAGCAACTTTTCGATATTGCCAAGAATTATTGCTGCAACATTTATATGAGAAAAGAGTACATCGAACTTTAGTTACATCAGACTTTGTGATACTGAGTGAAAGGTTTACAATTTTCCCACAACAACCTTAAACAAGTATACCTTACAGTTGTTTTTGGAGTGTTACCGCAAATTGGTGATTCAATTTCCGTTTTCAAAAAAGAAACATGAACAGTGACACTGATAGATTTATTTTAAACGCTGTTTAACTAAGCATATCTATAAATAATCGTAGAATATATGAGGGAAGGGCAGTGGGGCCGCAGTTCGCCAGATGTGGCAGATGCTGTGAGTTAGTCTTTCTGAAAAGATCGGCACATGATATGAAAAGATAAATAAATTATTGACGAGGTGTATTTGAGATTGCTTGTGCAAATCTGGAAATGTTGCAAATTATTTGCAACTATTGTTGCCCGTTTAAGCGCATCTTTAATGTAAAGTATAACGTGGAATGCATTACTAACCCGATTCCATATATATTTAAATATCTTTTAGGGTGTGAGTGAACAAGGAATTGTAACTATTAGATTTGTGGGGGTGTCATTACTAACCAATTAGAGCACGAATCCTACATCGCGCTAACGATATTTTCCCAAGACATTGCATATAGGCAAGACACCACTTACAACTCTCGAACCCCCTTAGTACTTAAGATTGAACAACTTAAGATTTCCATAAAAATACATTTTCAATCGTGCGCATGTTTCGCAAACAACTTGCTTCCACCTTCGGCTTCACTTAACATCAAATGCGATTGAGGTCAGCTGTTAACATTTACAGGCAACAGGTACAACTTCCAAACGCTTCCTTAGTTACTTACATGCCATAAATAACAATGAAATACATGTTAATATCTATTATTATATTATTAAATAGCGAAAGTTCCTGTGTATTGTGAAGTAAAGTGATGTAAATAACCTATAAGTTAAGATATAGATAATTATATAACCTCTGGTTCTTGAAGACCAATATTCCTGTTACTTGCGTAACAGAGATTATAATATGTAATAGGTATATATCGAAATAGTAAATCACTAGTAATGGAATGTCCGTCTTTTTGAATCATTTCAAAGGGTGAAAGTGGAATGGTCTTTATACACAATAAATAAATATGCTTGGAAATACACACAGCGCCATCTAGTTCCACACTAAGCAACTAGGCTTGTATTACGGATACCAGATGTCTGATATACTACACAAATACAGTTTTTTTTTTGTAAACGTACGCATATTATAAATGAAAACATCCATAACTCATTCGCATATCACAAATAGATCAAATTATTTTTTGGCATCATAAAATGTTCAGTGTGTACCGTTTATTGACATATTTAAGGACAGAAATAGGAGAAGATACTGATTCCTGAGATACAGGTGTCTACCTAGTTCGGGAAGCAGAGACGTCATATTATGTGTGTAAAATATTTTGTTAATAAATAAATAATAAAAAAATAAAAATATCCGTATTCATCATACAAACATTTTAGTATAGCAGTCAGGATTTCTGACGATTACAAGCATAATTTAAATTTGAGATATAAGGACAAATTGGTTACCCTTATGTTCAGACTAAAAGTTTATTACAATATTAGTGACTATCTGAATGACAGACATGCTTTGTTGTTTGTTTGGGAAAAAAAAATTGTAATCATAAGTACATGAATATCCTTTGGTATCAACGACTAATTAAACGTAACCATTTATACGAACATTTATTCCCAATTCATAGATGTTTATACAAATATGTATGTGTATCCGTTATCTAGTATCCATAGTAAAGATAATTGATATAAGTGAATATTTATTATTGTTTATAGACTCGTGCTTTCTGGAAATAGTATAACGCTGCCGAACGGAGGTTACGGAAACGTACCATAACACTAGCATCCCGCGAAATGAGACGGTTTGAACGAAGTGCCTAGATAATATATAAAGTCTAACAAAATTAACCCGACAATCGTTGCAGTGTATGTACTGTTACGAAAAAAAAATAAAATTAAAACATTAAAGTTAACAGATTTCATTCAAAAAAATAAAATTTAGTAATGTAAATTTTGTGAGTTGGACTTTAATGGCCGCGCGCTCTAAGTACTTTGCCACAACACACGCTCACGTGCCGCCGCAACTTGCTGTGATTGGTTGCGCCCTGTGCCCCGCCACCCCCTTTGGCGTCTTCCATATGAACGTTGCCTGTTTTTTCTCATTGATAAAATAAGGTACAAAATGAAGTAATGTTCATTTGTATTTTTATTTGCACTTACATTTAATTTTTTTACTCGGAAACGAAATTTTTAAGGCTAGTTGATTTAATGAATATATTATTTTATTGTCATGTACGTGCAATTGCCAAAGTTTGTCGGGTTAATTTTGTTAGACCCTATATTGAACAGACAGGAGATTTCGTGTCACGAACGAAATATAGTGATTTCCTGTCGATACCTTATGATTTACCGATACCTAACTTATTCTACTCAGCAATATAGGTCTAAGTGGAATACATCTTCATGTAATACATAATGTATCTATGTTGTTATAATCCATATAAAGAGGTACATAACATGTAGGTACATGTTGTTTGTTTAAGTTTATTTTCGGTATCTATACAGAGAGAAAATTAAAAAAGTACCAGGGAAATTTTAAGGGTCTATACAGGAAAAATATTTATAAAAATCCACTTGTTTTTTTTTTTTTTTCAATTTATATTTTCTTTTTATTCTTCAATATAATTAAAACTGCGTCACATGAAATATGCAACTTTGCATCCTTAACCGACTTCAAAAAGTAGGAGGTTCTCATATATAGCTTTTTCTTAAATTCTTTTTTTTTTCCTTAAGAAATTACTTACAATGATTGTTTAAAATATTTTTCCTTGTATACTAAACTCGTCAATCAACCCTTCAAAATTTCGCTGATACTTTTTAAAACCCTGTATAAGTAACTAAATATTTTATATAACTTCAATAGTTGATAAAATACAAATCTCAATGTTGGTCACGAAAACTATGAAATTTATCGTTAAATGAGTATCGATAGGAAATCTCTAGAAAACTTTCATTCGTAGCACTTGGCCCGTTTTGCAGAATGTTGTTCAAGCGTAGATCTGCGCTTGAGCATAGTTAGATAGAGATGTCAAAATCAAAAAATGCTTTATTTTGTAGGCAGGGTACACTTAAAATAGTCAGATTTTACATTTTTTAAGCTACTGCTTGTTCAAAAGCCACTTTTTCCCTGAGAAGAACAAGCAAGAAACTCGAGAGGTTGCTCTTTTTTTAAAAAAAGGTTTTTTGTTACAAAATTATTAATTATTATTTTATATTATAATATTTCATTATTAATTGTGAAATAGCCTGGTTACGCGAACGGGCTGTTCATGTCCATGAATGTTTATCATCTACATAATCTGATATTTTATAATATGTCGCTATACAAGCTACATAAAGCTGTCCCTTTTTAACTGTCCTCAAGTGGAGATCTCTGCTTGAGTAACATTCTGAAATAAGGACCTACAATTTTATATAATAATAAATGTTGTGTACAGTTCGCATAGATTTTTTATTAGCGGTATATTAGTAGTTTAACATAATCATACATACAGGGTGAAATTTAATCCCTGTAATTCCTTGTTTACTGTGTGCAAAGTGCGAGTTTTGCCTCGTTTTTAACTTTACCATCGCGTTCGCGATTACGCAAAAAGTATCTATGGAAAAAATCGTTTTGCAAACTATCCGCTAGAGGCGCTGCACGTTGCTTCATACAAATCGTCACGTAAACTTACTCACACTCCGCCCTCTGGTGTAGTCCACTAGGAACCATAACCGAGTTTAGCTGAAAATTGTTGGAATTCCATATTCGAAATGTTTTTTATCGAATCTCACTATGGTTCCTTGGAGAAAGGTGTTCGTAATCAAGAGTGACGTCATCAGTTAATGGGGATTTCATGAATTCAAACTTACCCTGTATATGTTACGATGGACAAATTATATGTCGATAAATTTACTTTTGGGATTATCTTTATGAACTCTATCAAAGTTTCACTGGACGGAGGAATTAATTTATACGTCGATCTTTTCGTTCAATGAATTAATTTTCAGATAGAGTTCATGCGTGATGCTGTTTAGTTTAAAAGTACCTACTATAGTAAGTAGTTTTCATACAAACCATGTAAAAAAATATGTAATATTTTCTGTATATTTTAGTAATAAAAGTTATAGCTGATGGAAATTTTAGCTCAATGTAAACAACACAGGTTTACGAATCGGAGGTCCCGGGTTTGATCAGCGAGGTACATTATTACTCTGTTTAGTTGGTGGCAGGGCATTTTAAGTGTCCGCCTGGCTAGCTACGACCATCTTATCTAAAGTCTGCCGCCAAACAGCAATATTAATAGCATTGTTGTGTCCGGTTTTCAGAGATAAGATAGCCAGTCCCCCAAATAGGATGGGGTTTCCGGGTCAGTACGCTTCCACCTTCGGCCTCATCTTCACTTAACATCAGGTGTTATTACGGTCAAGTGTTAATCCGTTGTGTATAGAATTTTTAATTTTAAAGTTATTTCAACTTTAAATTTATAAAGCTATTGTTGGGATTATTTCGCCATTTTTGCATACAAAATGTCAAAATAAATATAATAAGATAAAAATTTAAACACATCACTAGAAAACTACGGAAAATATCGCTTATTTTTTTACATTACAATAAGTATGAAATCTAGTTACCTACTAGGTTTACCTTAATTGCTCAGACTCATTCAACCCTGTATACATAGTTAAAGAAATATATCTCGAAATTAGAAAATATACCAATTTTGCTATAAAAATGTATGAAGGCAGGACATAACTGGTACGTTTTGATTTTGTCGTTAGTTTTAACCTACTTTTATGTATACGAATATGATGATCATTTATTACTCAGCGCTATTCTTTATAACAAAATATATAGTAAACAAATTATTTAATTGTAAGTAATCAGAAATGCATGATCGAAGTAAAGTATGAAGGAATTCGAGATGCCTGGAATTTCTGTAAACTGACAAGGTAATAGAGAAGTTCCTAAAAGCCTTTAGAACAGAAGTCTGCGTTGAGCTCACTGAGGAATATTCTTTGTTAACTGGTCGGGTTATAGAATAGTTTGTGATAAAGTTTGATAAGGCAGTATTTTGATATATTTAAATAGTTACCTAACGTATTGATGAAATTATTAACGAATAACAACAATGAATATCCAAAACTATGAATGATGTAGTAGTTTTATCATTTAAAGAATAATTTAAACACTAATTCCAGATTAAATGAACGCATTCTAGTTTATTTAACAAATCGATAATCTGTTTTTCTTCCAACGGGAATTTTTTCGTTGTTTTTTTTTTTTAATTCAAAAGAACGAGATTGTGAGCAAAGACTGTTCTTAATTTGAATGTCTTTCGACCGAGTGCTCGCATGTTTTATAATCAAACTTTTTAATAGTGACCAATATGGATTTTCGGCAAATTTAATGCAAGGTTTGGGTGAAGGTAGTAAAGTGCCGTTTTCTGAGCGCATTATTAAAAAGTTATGGAGATATTAGTAAATACTTTTTAATTTCCATTTCTTTTAAGAGATCTCTCTGCGCCGTACAAAAGTTTTGTTTTTAGACGAATTTGTATATTTTTGTTAGTTTTTGTTTGTAATTATAGTTGTAGTATAGTTGCTATGATTGTATTTTTGATGTGATATTATTGTGACTCCAATTGTGGTTTATACGAGCGTAAATGAAATAAATAAAATTGTATTATATTATCATGGTATTATGTAGTTTTATTATGCCATGAACATGTTCGCTGCAACACGTTGTAGTGACCATGAGATTTTATAAAAACTTCAATATTGCCGAGTGGTACATATCCATGCTTACTTGCCATCAAAATAGATTTTATTTAATTTATATTTGTTTTTTATTTTTAACAGGCGTGACATTGTGTATGTATGTATGTATGTTTGCACAGTAGTTTCTATTGGTAGGTTTGAATTTATTTAAAGGCAAATTGACTGACATGTCCAACTGCAGCGTGAGATAAGGGCCAACCTTTGGGACGTCCATAAAGGACATACAAACCCTTTGTTGATTGAATAGAGATAAAGATATCTTGTCCGTCGCTTGACACTGCATTGCATTGGCATAGATATGTCAATTTAAAATGATTTACTTGTCGGAGCGTGCGCACCGGACATCTGACCGTGCCGCGGGTTATCGCCAAATGTTAATTGGTACACTACGCAGTTTCAATGCCTACTTTATCTGATAGAGACATGAGAGAGACATGTCTCGGTATATTGATTTATACGGGTTGAATTACTGGTAATAGTTGTCAATGTTTTACATGATAGGTGTGATAAATATAATGAGAAAATCTGTAGGTATAACCTTTGCAATGAACCCTTGTACAAGATAGAAACGAAAAATAAATCCATATTGTACTCTCTACATTAGCACGACTTCAAGGGGGTGAAGAAAGATTACCTCAAGGATCTGTGCTGGCTCCGCTCCTGTTCAATGTTTATACGAGATTATTGCAGAGAGCACTGATTTTTTTAAGGCAATACTGCGTTCTTAACCTCTAACTACAAAAAGTGGCGATTCTGTCTGAAGCTTTCTAAATAGAGGTCTACTTTCTATCTCACAAAGTATGGCTTATGAACTGATTGTTACATTCAAGGTCAAAGAATATAACTTTACCCCTATAAATGTCTCGCGCTGGATCGCTCGTTAACTTTTCAAGACCACCTAGAGGATACCGCACAGAAGAGCGGGCACGACTTAGAGAAGCCGCTGGCTCTGGTGTACTCAATACTGCTGAATACTGTATTCCAATATTGTACTAAGTCTTGCACATTATTTCAAACAGTTCCCAGTGCTGGCGAACATCTCGCCTCAGCAACCGCCTGCAGGCCGCTGCAATCGAGTAGAGTAAAGCAGTCAGCGATCGCCTACTCTACCGGATAACAATCAGAACTTTGGATGGAACTCCACCCGAGGGATTCCTTTTACGGAAACCTTTAGTCTGATTGCGAGATTCTAAATAGCTGATGAAATGTCATTCCCGCCATTTTTTTCCCGCAAATTTCCGATGGGCGACTTTATTCGGGACCTCGCTTCACCAGATTGCCTGGGTTTAGGGTGCACCGTCACGACGACGCTAAATAGGATATAGGATTCAAGTGGAAGTTGTATAATTGAAGCCTCAAAGATGTGCGACTGTGCTCATATCGGGAATGAGTGCCCCGGCAGACTTTTTCCCGGCGGGGAATACTCGATGAGCTAAACCCAGCGGCTGTGGACTGAACAAAGAGTAATATAATACATGGGCTTGGATATTAATTTGTAGCAGGAGGATCAACAGAGTAATCTCTATGACAACAGATAGAATCAAAATCAAAAATGCCATATTTTGTAGATACACAGGGTACACTTAAAATAGTCAGATTTTACATTTTTAAAGCTACTGCTTGTTCAAAAGGCAATTTTCCCCCCTGAGAAGAACAAGCAAGAAACTCGAGAGGTTGCTCTTTAAAAAAAAAAAAACGCACTGCATCTCTCTTACTCGCACAAAGCAAGAACGTGATAGAAGACTACTATCTCGTGGCTTTTTTTTTAATAAAAAAAAAATACATTAGTGATTTGGAGCCGCCCTCTCAGACTGAAGAAAATGCCGTATATTTTGAGGTTCCACTGAAAACCAGCGTTGTAGTGAACGGCTATAACCCATGCTGAGATGGAGACCTTTTTGACTCCACTTTGCGACACCGATAATTAGATGGCAAACGCAATGTTTCTTTATTGTGTGTCTTGACTGATGAGATAGGTTTAAATTAATATTTTTCTTTACACTCTAGACCGGAATCGACAGATTCTGAGCCTTAAAGACACTATTACAATTTTTGCACTAGTACCCTACCCTCGCTTTCTCTCGCAGGGCACTAGCTGAAAATCAGTGTCTTACCGCTATAGGTGAGGATCCACACTGAGCGATGGCCCATTTGTGGTACAGATACACATACAACTCTATTATAAGTTGTAACAGTTGTACTTAATTTTAGTTTTTATTTTTATTACTGTGAAATAAGGCTACATTTTGTAAGAATAACACCAAGCAGAATGATTGTTGCGTCGAATATTTTTGTATGAGTTTCTGTAATGTGCAAATAAACGCTTTATCTATCTATATAGGGTGCGGAGTTATTTGAATCCTCTACCTGCACTGGACTGGACATGTATCACGGGTATTGTCAAAAATTAAACCTCTATTCTCATCTCTCGGACTTACCGTATATAAGATGTTGCTACCCACCTGCATAACCCACTTTACGAGCCATAAGTAGTTACGCCTCTTACAATATATATAATAAAATAATAATGTAATAAAGAAACTTCTAGTTCCACACTAAGCAACTAGGATTGTGTTGTGGATACAAATTGGTTGATATACTACCCAAATACATATTTATCATATAAACATATGCCGCTAGCGGGATTCGAATCCGCGACCTTTTGGTATAACAGTCAGCGTTTCTAACCACTACACCAAACAAGTCGTCAATAAGGAGATAATGTGCACTTCTGTCCTCGTGGATTCGTCCAATTCGGCTTAGAATAATGGTTTTGTATAATTTTGGTCACCTCAGAGGCAAGACGGACTAAGGCATGATGCCGTGCTATTAATTTTAAAATTATATACTACTCAAATATATATTTTTTGTAAAGAAATATAAATGAAAACATCCATAACTCAGGTACAGATGTCTGTATTCATCATACAGATATAAGCCCTAGCGGGATTCGAACGCGCGACTTAGTATATCAGTCAGTCTTTCTAACCACTAAACCAAGCAGGTCGTCCGTCATATTATAGTTAGTTAATTTAAAAGAAAACAACATACTGATCTCGATAGTAATTTAATTACAAATCAAGAAGTCATTAAAGCCAATGAGTTGGAATTCAGTAATCACAAGACTTACGATTATTTGAGATCACCCACACTTACACTCTTAATGCTTCAAGTGAGACAGTCCAGAATGGCACGTCGATCAAACGTGAAATTGGCCCAAGACGGAGCTATAAAGTTGAAGAACGCACTGTCGTCTGGAGAATCGTTATTTGGACTCAGCTCCTTCTGTACTGGAGTAAAATTATTCGTTTGAGTATTCTGTGGAGTGAAGAGTTGCCTCTTCGTGCTAGTCTTTCTCTCCTTTTTGTTGGCATTCGTATTCTGATTACCGTTTTTCACTCCACTACCATGACCTTGGCTATTACTATGGTTACCATGGGTATTCCCATGGTTATTCTTGTATTTCGGACCAGAGGTCTGCTGGAACTCCTGTATCTCATTCTGCAGACCTTGTGATATTGCTTTGGTCTTGTTATCTTTCTTTGTAGTTGCCTCAATGTCCCCCATTGACTTATGTCTGGTACGTCTTGTTGAGTATGTCTTTGGATTGCGTTCGGAAACCCAGCGTCTCATGCGCTTGACAAACGGTAGGACCATGAAGAATGCATTTGGACTGACACCCATCTTCATCTTAGGGGTCATATCCTTTTTGTTCGAGGGTAGATCGGCCAGGGGGAACCACTCACAAGCTTTAATTTCGTTTCTTGTTCGCGGCTGGAACTTGGTGTCGCGAGAGATGTACCCGATGATGTATAGACGGACAATTTGATCGTGTATCATTGTCTCTATATAATCATTCTTGTTTATCAGCTTACTTATGTCAAATCCAGTTTCTTCGAGCACCTGCAAACAACATGACCATCATCATCAGTGTCGTTCTTGTGTTTTGTCATTACATCACTCAAACAACTAAATACTCCCAAACATGCACACTCTCACATATACCTATAAAATCATTCTTGTTTATCGGCTTACATAACATACATGTGGAATCTTTTGGGACCAATTGCGAAAACGATTTCCATTATCTTACAACTAGCTTACCGCCTGCAGCTTCGCCCGTGTGAAATTATTTTATGGTGGACTCATCTTAAAGTAGCCTATGTCCTACCTGGAGAGGCTACCTCTATCACAATACAATCGGTTCAGAGGTTTAGTTGTCAACAGGCAACAGACAGACAGTTACTTTCGCATAATATTAGTGTGGATAATGTTTATGTAACTGTAATGGGTCTGGTTCAGTTCTCATTTGAATTATTACTTTAATGAAAGAAACATCCCCCAGATCAAATATTTTTTAATTGTCCTAAAAACAGATTCTCTTTGTATGATGTCCTTTCCCCACCGAATTCTCTCGCCCTATAAGATTTAAATCCCTCCTTACACATGCACTGTACAATCCCCACCTTATCTAAGTTTATTTCAATTAACAATATAAAATTTGTTTTTTTTTATGCACAATGGATTGGTACTTGACCTCAATCACACCTGATGTTAAGTGAATATGAGGTCGAAGGTGGAAGCGTTGCGATCGTCTTTGTGTTGTTTCGTTTGTTCTAGATACGCAACGTGACTGGAAATACCGGCTCTTAGCTCAAACACTTGCCTCTTCAAACACCAGTTTTTGGCAGCATTACTACAAAGTAGTAGATGCTATTAAATAAAAAAGTGAAAGAAACATCAAGAGGTAACTTGTAGTTAGAAATAAAGCACATCTTGACACACGCAGCATACCCTCGCAGACAACACAAACCGGTCCCCTTTTCATAAAAACTTACAAATTACCATTGAATTCACTGTAATCAAAACCATCAAATGATTCGCACCTCTCTAGCAGCACACTTCCACGGCTCCTCCCCCTCGTTGACCTTCCCTTTGGGGAAGCCCCATGACGCCTTGGTCCAGTAGGACTGCACAAGCAATACGTGCGTCAGTTCGGTGTCCAGGAGGATGGCGCCGTACGTGGGCACGGTCTGCTTGTACTCGCGCCAGTTGTCCAACACTGCGTCGAGGCTGCTGACGTGCTCGCGCAGTTGAGGCACGTGCTGTGAATCAGGAATGATTTTGATAATTTGAAAGATAGAGACAGATTTAAAGAGTATAATATTCTAACCTTTTCGTCATAGTACATTTTTGAAAATATATGTCAAAAAAAATATAGCGTCATTTAGGAAAAATAGTGATAAACATGATGTCAATACAAGAAATAAAGATAAACTTGCAGGTCACATAAGTCGCCTCCGCAAAGTCAGTAATTCTTTCAAAGGGCTATTTTCAATAAGGTTCCTGTTGATATACAAAATCTTCCTTTCAATAAATTTAAAGATACTATAAAACTGAAGCTTATTATAAAATATTATTTAGATTTATTAATTGTGAAATAGCCTGGTTATGCGAACGGGTTGTTCATGTCCATGAATGTTTATCATCTAAATAATCTGATATTTTATAATATGCTTTCTTAAAAAGTTTCTGTTTTATAGTATCTTTAAATTTATTGAAAGGAAGATTTTGTATATCAACAGAAACCTTATTAAAAAAGTGTATACATAACCCTTTGAATGAATTACTGACTTTGCGGAGGCACAGCGGAGACGACTTATGTGACCTGCAAGTTTATCTTTATTCCTTGTATTGACATCATGTTTATCACTATTTTTCCTAAATGATGCTATATTTTTTTTGACATATAAATTAGATTTTCAAAAATGTACAGTAAGGTTTTGTTTAAGCACGGAAGAAGTCTTGTAAAATTGGCATTACTCTGAAATATTTCAACCCTCAATCTTCAACTCATATAGAGGCTGTGGATCATGGTCCTGCAGGTTGGAAGTGTATAATGTAATGGCATGGAGGGGCCGCTGACTGGTGCACTTAATACTGGGAAATGGCAACCCACACACTCACCTCTATCGAGCCTTAGCTGCTCACGCCAGGCGTTGCTACTCTTACTGCCTTTTGGCAGCTTATTGTAGGAAGCCCATTCAGTGAGTGGCGAGTCGCCGCCCTCCCTGCTAATTTATTCAGTTAAGTCTATGATCAAGGGAGTCTAGAACAATAGGCAAGTACAAGCCAACTAACAACTTAAAACAATAGCTCAATTATTTCATTTTAAATTTTATTTTATGCAATAGTTCAGGCACACCAAGGGATCATTTTGTTGATGCATTCAGAGAGAGGTCCCAGCAGTTGCTTCATTGCATTTAGATAAGTCTTTTAAAAGAGAGTCTACATTTTGAATCTGTGTCCATGCACATTAGATACAAAGGACTGGCCAGTGATTCTCACAGAGATGCAAAATAAAATGAGTACAGTCATATTACTTGCATGCTGCAAGGATGAGAATCTTTAAATGGATGAGTAGAGTGACGAGGATGAATAAAATGTACAGTAAGTAGAAAAGGAATTGTTTATAGTATAGCCATGTTATTGAAGTGATGAAATGCACGTTGATAAATCCTACATCAAACAGACGGACAGTGAATGTACAACAGTGCGGTGCATTCTGTTGAGATGTATTGATAACGTCTTAGCTTCGGACGGGCGTAACTTCGGACTTTTTCTTTTGCAATTTGCTGTGTCAATTATAAACCAATTGTCAATATCTCACTTTTGTTGTATATAGTTGGACATCACAAGTTAACACGGGACGCAAGAAACATCTGAAGTTATGCAAATAAAGGATTCTTAGCAAAAGAAAAAGTCCGAAGTTAGAGCCGTCCGAAGTTGTTTTCGTGAGAGCCCTAACCCGCTTTTTGGTTGGTGAAGGCTAAGTAGTGTTATGAACATGAATGCTGGTGGATGGAAAGGGCATAAGACCATGGAAATGATGGATGGATTGTGTAAAGGATGATATGAACGAAAAGGGAATGAATAATGAGGTGAAAGAAAATTTAAACTATGCCAATTCCAAACAAATTCAGACCAGGGCAGGAGTAGTCATATTACTTGGAAAATATGTGCAGCAAACTCCCTGATGCCGCATGGGTGCAGCCTCTTGGTCTCGTCAGTGCAGTAGTAGTCCAAGTAGAACCAATGTGCTAGCTCGATCTGGAAGCAGATCCGCACTAGGTTCCCGCGGTCCTCAGGTGGCAGGTTTATTATGAAACGGCTGAAAAAAGCCAGTCCTTGGATAAGTGACCAATAGTGACCTTTCCATATAAGTGTTTCTGTGCTTTGGAGAGCACATTAAATAGTTGGATCCAGTTGCTTTTAATTGAAGACAAGTCAATGGGTACAGTACATAACTCTTCTGTGTTTTATCTGCGAACAGTCAGACTTTCAGCAGATTTTTTGTTTGACTTTTTTGACTTGACTCTTATTGAGATTTTTTATAACTAAGTACTTAAGACGATTTTATGCAAATGTTAATTTCGTTTTCCTTTTTAATACCATTCAATCAATACTTTCTAATGCTAACTAAAATGTCAAAAACCAAACAAATAATTTATAAAATAAGAGTACAATGTATAGAACATTTTCAAATTAAGAAGGTATTAAAAAATCAGTAATATTTATCTGCTTCTACTTTGTCTCTGACAGTATTGTGCAAAGACTTCGTGCTTTTAATATTTTCGCGCACAACTCAGCGGCGGTCTGGTAGTGTAAAATCACGTTCACCATTATAACTGGCTTTATTTTGCAAAAAATACCTTATTATGCAGTATGCCAATAGTATAAGTGGAGTGACTTAACTGAAATGACACTCTTAGGAGTTTGTATGAAAATCAAACTTCTACAACAATTACCACAAATGGTTAGTAATTTTAGTTGGAGTCATATTAAACGAATTTATTAATAGTCATATTAAACGAATTAACAAAAGTAAGTAGAAAATTTACACATGGCTAGGAACCGTCTCACAATCCCCCAAATAGCATGTGATCGAAGTCAAGTACTAACCCATTGTACATAAAAAAAGCAGGAATTCAAGAGCCATGGATACAATATTGTTTTCGTGAGCTTGAGCGGTAAGTTGTTGAAATTTTTAATGCTGTAGTTTGAACATTGCTTTTAGAATGATGTCATATCTCTATCTTCCACGGTTCCTCAATGCTAACCCGTTGTGCATTAAAAAGAAAACAAAACATCACCAAAGTCCCAATTGGATTTCAAATATTCAATGATAAAAATCAAGTTTCAATTAGATTACAACATAAACTGAAAACTAAGAAAACCCCTGAGAAAACAAGCGATCAAAACAAAACTGCTGAGCCGATTTTTATAAAACATGTTTAGGAATCACCACCGCTACAAAACCTGCTTTCAAATAAAAAAATAGGTTCACCGTTGAAGAGGTACGGTGCCACAGACACATATAGGGGGTCAAACTTATGACACCCTTCTGTTTGCGTCGGGAGTTAAAAATGCAATGGTCTATCAGGTTCCGCCGAAGCGAACTTGTGGCTAAAGTACACTGAACAAAATGTTCTATTTCAATAAAAATAGTGATAGAAGCCTTAGAGTGGCTACCGCACTTAATAAAAATATTGATAACAGCAAACAAATGATGAAATTACCTGCACAAGTCGTCCAGAATATCAATAGGTATGGAATGTTTAATTTGGTTGGAGTTACCCGCCGTTGACCCCATTTTTCTATTGGTTAGCGGTTTCACAAACCACTGCAATTTATCTTTGTGTAATTATCAAAGCGTACTTTCCTGTATTATTTACAATAATATGAAAAATCTGAAAATGCGAACAATTTTAATTCGTCCACAGATTAAAGAAAATATTTTTTTTATGCGTATTCTTTGTCCTTTTGGACAGGCGAAGAGCACCTCTCGGTAAATAGTTACTATTCTCTTTGGAGCACCTGTACAGCCTTGTTTTTTTTATTGCAACCCATTACACATGGCTAGGAACCGTCTCACAATAACCAACTTTCGAAAAGATAGTCAATCCCCCAAATAGGATGGGGTTTCCGGGTCCCGGTTTCCGGGTTACTGCGTAGTCTGTAAGCCTACCAAACGAAAAAATAATCGTTAGATCCATCTTTCTAAAAATCGCCGTGAACTCAGTGAGACTTCAGAACTCCTGCGTCTACAGTCTCAAAATACATTTTGTTGTACGAGAACAGCATTTTTTCACCTGGCTGTATTTAAAAATTTTTAGTCTGTGACTTTCCACCAAAGAGTATTAGTAACTATTTACCGAGAAAGAGTGGCAACTCCGTGGTTAAATTTGCATGTATAGACAGTGCTGCTGCCAGCGATTGGTTGAGGAATTAAATCTATCTATACATACCTACGTACACTGATTATATAGGTAGAAACTGGGTTTAGAAATAGGTATTGTTGTTTATGAGGAAATTTTTATTTCTCATAACTAATTTCTTTAATTTAGCTATGAAAAACAAGTATAACAAAAACAAACAACAAATTAACAAAAATCTGAACATTTACAAAATACTTTCAAAAGGAAATCGACGTTGACTGAGAGCTCGACATGACATCACCCACCGGTAAGATCATGCTGTGGTCTCTTAGAACAAATACTCCCGTCCCAATAGAGACTAGCGCCACCTAGCCGCCATATGTCATAACTTGTTTATACCATGATTACCATGTAAAATATTTAAAGTCTATATTTTCTCAAAAACAAATAAACTATATGTACCTAAGTATATTTAAAGTGATTTTTTTCTTGCCTAGTTATTAAATTTTCATATTTGAGATAGCATTAGGTTTTGTGAAAGTAAAACACGTAAAGTAATGATGATTTGGCAACACTGAGAAAAATGTCGGCTGTCGTTGGATGTGTACGCGCATTTTTTTCACTTTCCATTTTCTCTGAAAATTTAAAGTATTTCCCGTGTGATTTGGTGATTGTGATGTGCATTTGCTCCTAATGGTGTGAGTTTAGGGTCACGGTGTAGCCTTCGGGGCGGGTTTTGGTTGCTCCACCTTTAGTCGAGATTGTATGTGAGATAGGACTCTGTGAGACAGGACTCCCAAGTGTATTTTTGTCTTTTTCCTTATGTTTTTGTTTGGTATTAATTTTATTCCCACGGTTATATATGATGATAGTTATTGTTTGCTTTTCTTAAATAAAATTTGTGTGTTAAATCGTCTTTTATTGTATACCGATACCTAACTAGATTATATGTGTAGTTACTTCGGAGGTTTATTTTCGATGACAGCATTGAAATTTTGATGAAACAATTGAAATTTCAATGTTTCATTGAAAATAAATCTCTGAAGTAACTATCAAGTTGCCAGGTTTAGGTAGGTACGGCTAGGTTTCATGACCTTGACGAGGTTAGTTACACATCATTGCGGATAGATGGCGCTGTGAACCCGAGTCGCTTGCAAACGCCAACATACCCGTCTATCTCCGTATCATGGACTTATTATTTAAACAGGACTGAGTACTCGCCGCTGAAAAACGAGCCGAGCAGGATGTGTAACGTAGAGGCCGTTTGTCTCTGTCTAACAGGGTGACCACAATATATTTGTTACTTGGGACAAATGTTGTAATAAAATATTTGTCAAAAAACTTTGGCGTTTTGACATTTGCCGGCGTGAGCCATTTATTTCGCATTTCTTCATTTTTTGGGAAACTGCAATAATAGTACAACTGTCAGGACCCTAATCAATCACACATATTTGACATATTTCGACTCATTTCAAGAATTCATGGGCACCCTACTTCTTTGATTTACAAAAATATTATTTTTAGCTTACCTGCGGAAAGATATGTTGCAACCACCATAGGATTCACTTGGGCAAGTATAAACGCAACACTTTTTCACCATTTTACTCCTTTTACTTGTTATAATATAACAAATACTTTAAAAAACTTTTAATGCAAAGAAAATTCAAAATCACACCGAACCATCACCGAACCGCCATGACATGACATGCTTTTCAGGGTTACCATAAAAATAACAAAATCGAAATAAAAATGTATGTTTTCTGTTTGATTTAAGAATATATGAAAAGAAATTAATGCGAATGTTATTTGTTTATTTATAATTGTTAAAATAACATAAAAATATAAGTGTTTCAATTGAATTTTTGAGTAGCCAAAACTGTTGATCATAATCATTTTTTTTGCTGGCAAGATGTAAGAACGAGACACACGGCCTCCGTTATTTCTATCTCTCTCGGCTCGGATTTGCCTTTGTGTATGGTGCATCCAATTTAATACCTTATTGCGTTGACATAGTGGTCATTTTCCTAAATGATTCTTTTGATAGTTATCAGTCCTGTTTAAATAATAAGTCCATGCTCCGTATATACATTGTAGTCTTTGGGTAAGATGGCGGCTGCTGCCACAGAACACTAATAACGGTTAGTTCGTCAACCGCAGTTCAGAGGTCGCAGTCTGCTATGAAAATTGATGACATTTGAAGTGTGCCCCCCCCTGCTTTCCACCTACGTATGATCGATGGCTGAATTTCATTGATAATTTTGTAAAAATAAAAATGGATATAACACTACTTTTTAAAGCTTGTATAAAAACAGTGAAAACCCGAAACAAAGCTTTCGGTATACAAAGTCCCGTGAACGAAGACAAACAGCGATTATTCAGGAACAAACCAAAGAATGGTTTTATGACAACAGCAAAAGACATTACTTCCCAAATCACTAGATTACGAGACTTCTTGCTGGATTACAGAGAGAGGTACTTGAGCTTCTTTAATAATGTCACTGGGGATGAAATGACCGAAGCGGAGAGAGATCAAATAGACACGGGCGCACAGCGAATCATAAACACATGCTCTCACTTGCTAAAAGAGTTCAGGAACGACAATCGCAGGCTTCTTGTCACCATACAAACCCGAGAGTTTATGGACGCGGTCATAGACCTAGTAGATAGTTATCTAAAATCTGTATGTAAGATTCACAGTGAGCTAAAAGCATTGAGAGTCAAGCGAGCTTTAGACATGCGCAAGCTTTCTCGTTTAGAGTTACCGCAGGTTAAATCTAATATACCTAATCCATTTATAAGCGAGGAGTCAACGGAAGAAGAGGTTGAAATAGCAGATGCTTCTGATACTGTAGAATTAGTAGAAACGGACAATGTAAGGAACAAATTAGATTTGTCGGAGAATGAAATAGCAGTGATGTCTGATGAGGGCGAGCTGAGTGTTGAGGAGCTGCAGATGTTTGAGTCGGAGAATTTACAGTTGCTAAATGATCTCAACAGCATGACAGAGGAGGTTAGGCAGATTGAAAGTAAAGTTCTGCACATAGCCGAGTTGCAGGAGATATTCACTGAAAAGGTAATTTGGTTAAGAAATATAGGGAGTTAAGATCAAAGTGTCGATAAGGGGGTGCAAAAAATATGTTAAAAAATCACACTTTGGAGAGTTTCTAAGCTTTTTGCCTCAGTGCCCCCTTAACAACATCTTAATCTGAATATATTCTTGGGTACATATTGAAATGTTTAAAACCAATGCCTTATTTAAAATTCATTGAAATATCCAAATTATATATGATTAGAAAAATCTTATTAATTTTATAAGCTAGCTTAAAATTAGTTGTGTTTTAAAGTAAAAATTAAAGAAATAAGGATTGATTCTTTAATCAATTACACCATCTATCATTGTTTATGTTAATATAGAAACTAAGATAATTTATGAGAAGAAACTGCCTACTGTACTACAGGGAAAACACTAGTACAGTTGGCAGATGACATGACAGATTTCTGGAGTCCAAGAATATGAAACCTTAGCTATTTAAAAAAGTTCAAGACATGCTTTCTTAATCTATATTAAGATAAGAAATCACCTGAGTCGGACTGTTCCTTTAACTAGTGAAAGTTTGGTTAAGAAAACTAATAAATTTAACAAAATAGATAAGAATATTCAAACAATTGTTTATAATTTCGTTTTCAGGTTCTACAACAAGAGCAAGACATAGATAGGATAGCAACCACGGTGGTTGGGACCACAGAGAATGTTAAAGATGCCAATGAACAGATAAAGCAAGCCATTCAGAGGAATGCTGGCCTTAGAGTGTATATCCTGTTTTTCTTACTAGTCATGTCATTTTCTCTACTATTCCTTGATTGGTATAATGAATAATAAATGTATGTCATGGGATTTGTTTCTTTTTTCATACAAGGCTTGTGCTTTGCCTATTTCCGCTTATTTATTTACTTATTTACGTAGAATCAACAGCATTATTGCAGAAATTATATTATAGTAAACTAATTCCAAACTTATGCCAATTAGTGATTCTTATTATGTTACTGACAATAATTATCGTTATAATTGAGTGGGTAACGTTTTAATTAAATTACAAGAAAATTTGTACTTCTACATTATTATTATATAGGTATCAATAAAACAATCCTCAGTAATATACAAGTCGTTATGTTAATGAGTCTAAATTGCATAGTATTAAAAGTCAGACTAAAGGTAATTTTAACATTGCTGCTGGGTGGCAGACTTGGAAATGCCCTACTACCAAGCAACCCGAGTAACATGTACCTTGCTGGGGTAAATAAAAGTAAGAATTATTGTTAATAAGTTATAATATAATATACATTAAACTATAAAATTATTTGAATCATTCTATTTGTCGATTACCATTTATAGAATTCCAAAGTCAATAGTATTAGAAATACAAACGAATGACATTTTCTCAACACTATTTTATTATCAAGATTGTACAGTCGGCAACACAATTAAGTAGCAGATCTTTATTTATAAATATATGTAGGAGATGGTCTAAAGGGAAATTGTTATTCAAGGTTAACTAAAATTTATCATCACATGATGTAATGTAACAAAATTCAACACCAAGACAATATCATAAAAATTAAGCCTGCTACCTTAATTGTTTTCACTAGGGCAAATCCATACACTCAGCTGTAGCCTTTTTGTATACTGCGGCACACACAACATTTGTTGTTTCTGTACTGTGTTTAATTGTTTTAGTATAATGTTTTAATAAATAAATGAACATGTCAAACATTTAAAAACACAAACATTCACAGATAAAAAATTCCATCCTCCTCAAAATCTCCTCCTTGTTTTAATTGTATTTTTCAATGTAAAATTTGTTATGTGTGTGTACATGGATGCAAATAAATGCTTATCTATCTGTAATCACTACGTTTTAGTGGCAGACTTAATAAGATGGTGGTAGGTAGCTGGCCACTAACTCGTTAATCGTTATTAACGAATTATATAGTTATGTGTTATATTTATGTATGTATCTAATTATGTAAATAAGTATACATATCTATTATAGTATAGTAGGTATATAATATGTAGATTAATAGTTTTAATGAAAATGTTTAGCTTTTTGTACGCCCAGTCAATGTGTTCTTTTATATTTACGAAGGGTGACTGGAAGAGATCCCTTTATAGGATAAGTCCGCCTTTGTATTAATTTTAAGTTACATTATATTTATCAATGTATATTTATCATATGAAGTACAATAAAGCGTATACAAACAAACGAAGTTAACATTTCGACTAACGTATTAACTTTTACCTTAACTTGTTAAGTTATCCATCCAAGGACTGATGGCGCGAGACATTGCTTAACTTCGCTAACCGCAAACGAATAGCGAATGCGGCTACACCACGAGTGCAGGAGTGATTTTCTTTGCAAGATATACCAATACAATAGATGAGGGTATACTTTTAGCTGCACCTGACTGTACCTACCTATTTTCATTAAGGCTGCCCGCCCACTGCCGACAATCGATGACCGATTTTTGTAGGAGAAAAATTAAACGTAGGTACCTACTCAAGAAAGCTTCTTGAACGTACTGATTGCAATGTTTCAACGCCCATACGTCCTACAAAAAATCGGTCACAATATTGGTGATAAAAGTATTAAGGAAAAAATGGCCCGATTATCGGTCCCACAAAAAGTCGATCACTACCAAAGAATATGTAATCACTACGTTTGTCACTACACTCATAGAGGAATAACACTACACTAAAGAAAAGTTATATCAGGTTACATTTGAGGACCTAGACACAAAGTACGTAGCGGCGGCGACCTTGACAAACTTTGTTTTACTGGATTATAGGTATCGTTACTTACATAGGACCCTACCTAAATCATAGACTGGACGCCTAAATTGCAGTCGAACATTTTTAAATTCGAGTCGGGCTCTCAGACGAAAGGTTCGTTGGTCTAACTAAAATAAGATAATATAATATAATAATCTCTTGTCCACTCTTGTCTGATTCGGGTTGAATAGCATCCCCATAGGTAAAGTATAAACCGTTCGATTTTCGAACACGGTAACCCGTATCAATCTATTCACAATGAAACTCGAATATTTTACGCCCCTAGGCACCTACAGAATGATAAATATTCAAACTGACATGAAAACATAATTTAATTTTTTAGACAAAACGCCATTCAAAGGCACGAATACCTAACTAAAGATATTATTGTATGTTATTTTCATTTATTGCTCATTCGCTCTCTGGCTCAGTAAGCCCACAAAAAATCCGGGAAATTCCCATTTCGTAAATTTGTTTCCTGTTCGTTGATGGAAATTCCCACCAAAATACGATTTTTCCCATAAATTAAGAAAATGTTAGTAACGTAGAAAAGGATAACAACACTTGTTAAGTTTCAATACAAGTTAGTGTTGTGTGTAGTTATTAGGGCCCTCGGAGACGGTCATGCGACTTGACATCATGTAGAAAAGTTTGTGCTTGGTAGTTAAAGAATACTTCCCAAGCTTCTAACAAACACATACGATAATTCAAAAAGTATTTATTTTCCAGTAATTAGTTTTACATAAATGCATATTAACACCCAAACATTATAGTGCAAATCAGTGTTGCCTTTTTACTTTTAATGATATACCACAGTTGGCTGCTTTTGCTTGATGCGCGTGTTATATTGGAAGACCTAAGAGACACCAGTGAGGCGAGTGTTGTGCAATCCGCGGGTTTTTAATTAATAAAACAAATTGTAAGGGCCTCTCTCGTTCGATTTTTGAATAAAGAAAGGCGTCCCTTTCTTTATTCAAAAAAAAATATCTATGAGTTTTAATTATTTTATACCTTTTATGTAATCATAAATAAATAGTTATATGTAGTCATTATCATTTTAAAAATCCTCCGCTGCTGCGCGCGCTAATCTCTTAATTAAGCCTCATTCAAACATTTCGTGTGTCCCCAGCTATTGATTAAAAAAATATGAAATTAACTCTACTCAAACACATAAATATTCATATTTTATAATCAAAACTCATTTATTTGAATAATCACAGGTATACAGAAATAGATGTGGAGAGCAATAAATTCGTTGACTTTGATGTTGGTAAACTATTATAACTTGTCTTTAGAGGTGCAATAATTACTGATTTTTTTGTAAATTTAGAACAGATAAGAGACACTTAGTTAATTGTCAAAGTAAATACTTACCATTAGTTTGTCAGTCCTTATTGAACATTAAGTCAAAAAAGGATATCAATAACATCTAAATATGTCCTGTCCTTATACCCAGAAGTTGCCTGAAGTGATAAGGTCGCCAAATTGTACATTCTATTCTTACCACTTTTCTGAAACTGTATTTTCTTTTCTGTTCGGCAATAAAATGTATTTGTATTGTATTGTAAATATGAGAAATACAGATAAATTAAATATTTACGTCATCTCATTACAATGTCCATCCACATTAGGTATCTAGATAATCTTCTCATTTGTAGCACGTGTACCTAGTTCACCAAAAAACATGCAACACTTTCTTAAATTTAGACAAATCACAATTTTTTATGAAAATTATAATATACTGATATAAATTAACGGAGCTAAGCAGATCAGACAGATTTTTCATCATGTTGCACATCAAGCGTAGGTGACTTGATG
The DNA here is from genome assembly GCA_949316235.1 of Oegoconia quadripuncta. Classification (NCBI taxonomy): domain Eukaryota; kingdom Metazoa; phylum Arthropoda; class Insecta; order Lepidoptera; family Autostichidae; genus Oegoconia; species Oegoconia quadripuncta. The sequence goes on from OX438748.1 coordinate 2,735,005, forward strand.
CAAGCGTCAAGTAAACGTTGTAAGCGATCAGCAAATGTGCTTGACGTGAAACCGTTTGACCGTCTCCGAAGCCCTTTAGGCAAAGTAAAGCGCAGCCTTGCGTGAAATCTCTTCTGAGGATCTCCTTCTTAAATTGGTGCATTAGTTATGAAAAAAGATCAGTTTGACGGGCTTTTTGGCGGGAACTCGGCGAGTGAAGTAGCATTTTTCTTTATAGTTCTTATAATTTGTGCATTCTGACTTTTGAAGCTTAATAATGGCAGAATATTGTGCAGCAAACGTTAGTGATGGTGTACAAGTGAAGGGAAGTGTAAATTAAAGTGCGTAACGGAGCTTTCGGGTTCCCACAAGAAGCCGCCAAAATCTTTTGTAAAGCATTCTGCCACTTTACTGAAGAATGACTTGACCGTGACTGGACTCTGTATACGCCAAGTATACGACGAATGACTTGTTTTGACTGAGACTGACTTACAAAATGAAGAAATAAGAAAAATAAGACATGGCTGTTATGGGCTAGATCCCTTTGCCTTCTCCTAGAGGAGAAAATAAAACTAAAAAAAAAAAATCAGTTTGACGTTTGGTAGATTGTTTACATTTCCTAATAACTTTGCTCAGTTTATCTTACTTGGTTTAATAGAGTTCTTTTAAATCATTATTACTCAAAGAGTAAATATTACTCCTACAGTTTGGTCGTTCTTATTTACTTCTACAGTAGGTATCAATCAGTCATTTTTATCTCTGTAGATAACGCACGTAGTTACGATTTTCTTCTGTAGCTGATGAAAATCTTTAACAATTTAAAGTTCCTTCACTATTCACGTTTTTTAATTACCAAGAAAATGCCGGAATTTAAAACTCTTCGAGACTTCGGATATGATTTTAACAACGGTAAGTAAAATGTTTATTAAATGCCCCCTAATACCTTTATTATTGTGATATAATAAACGAACCTCTTTCATTTTTAAGCGGGAAAGCTACGTAAAATAAATGAAAGCGGCGAGCTTGGAGAAGAACCGTTCCAGTTCAATATCAGCGATAAACATCATGAATGCCAAGTCCATTATGAAGAGATTGGATCAGCAGTTACACAATACATCTATGGCTTACTGGAGACCGAGGTACACCTATACCGATTACCGGTCCCAAAAGACTCAACATCTGAGGCATCATCTGCAGACTCTATTACACAAGCTTCTAAGCATGATCATCCTGAGGCCGTTTCCGAGGTCACGTCAAAAGCAGCAACATTTGTATTTGCATCTAAAGATTATGATAAGAAAAATACACTGTTGATTTTGATACACGGGTCTGGTGTGGTACGTGCTGGACAGTGGGCTCGTTCGTAAGTATATACTACAACTTATAGTTTCTACTTTGTGATAAAACTATATTTATCATATACCCAGATAAGATAATCTACTACTTGCTGGATGTTTCAATGCAGTGTAGTTTAAAATAAAAGGTTTTCAATAAATCTAGAAACTTTTACATGGGACATTCATTTTTAAGGTTCCGTATCTAAGGAACATAATTGGAGTCCTATTACTATCACTCAGATCACCCAAAATAGGCGCTACATTCTGCTATCTGTATATCACAGGTCTCCAGCTTGTACACAGAATGTGTTATAGAAATTTGGATATTTTGTGTAAAATGTTGACCGAGAACTGAATATTTAAGTAAAAATTCAATTTAATTACTCCAAACAAGAAAAAGGAACCAAAAAGCAACTTTTTAACTTATCTTGACACAGGAGTAGAAGTACTATCTATCTATATCTATCTATCTATCTATCTACAAATATATTTTTATGTTCATTTTTAATTATGTATTCTATCTGAAAAACTAAACTTTAGGAATTTTGAATTTCTGTATATCATATAGACTATATACTGGATGCGGGCAGCACAGGACCGATCTTGGGGAGATTCTTAGGGGAGGCCTTTGTCCAGCAGTGGAAGTCTTTTGGCCGATATGATGACGATATATACCATATACTATAAACAACAAATACTGAACACATAATACTGAATAAAGTAGTAATTTGTAACCTGTGGCCAAAACAATCAAACATTTTTTCTTTTGGGTTATAAGCTAAGAAAATATTTCAAATATATCTAATTAAATATTTAGTTATAAAAATAAGTTCATTGGTCATGTGTGTGGTAGCCTAATAGAGCAAGGCCCAACTTACACTTGGCTGGCAGGTTGTGTCAATTGGGCCATAGGTAAATTTTTTTTTCCCAGCGGATCACTAAATCGTTCTGAAAGTCCCAAATCAAAAGTGCCCACGGCAAAACCAGCGGAACATAGTAGTAATGCCTAGGGTCCGGAAGGGCTTTTATGAATCAATTTAATTACTAGTGTAGAATAAATCATTTTTATTTGTAAATAAGTATTCAATCTAATCAGTGAAGGCAATGGGAAGGTTGCTTAATTATGCATTACTCTCCCATAATAACAAGTAATCCTTAAATCTTCACTGCTTATCTGAAATTCCTAGCTGATCTAATGACCACACATATGTTTCCAACAATATTTTGATTTTCTATTTCTATTCTGTTTGTACCTAAAACTCAAAATTCCAGACTCATCATAAACGAGAACCTAGACATGGGCACGCAAATCCCATACATCAAAAGGGCCCTGAGTAAAGACTACGGGATTATGGTGCTAAACACAAATGATAATTATACTCCACACGGTGATGTTATTTCTCAAAGTAGTACACCAGAAAAGCATGGCTTGTACGTCTGGAATAATTATATAGCAAATGCAAAAGCCTCATCAATTTTAATAGCAGCCCATAGCTATGGAGGAGTGGTGACAGTAGCTCTAGCAGAAAAACTGAAAGAAGACTTTGAAAAGAGGGTAAAGGCAATAGCATTCACAGACTCAGTACATTGGTACTCTAATGAAGAGATATCGCAGCATTTGAAACAGGTTTGTACTTCATCAACTTCTACTTAATTGCTTAGGAAGAGAACTTTATACAAAATAACAGAGTGACGACACTATTCTGAATTTACTGTTTCATAGCATGGTGTTATGCAAGTTATAGTAATGTCAGTGATGTTACAGATTGCAAGAAATTGGGTAGCAAGCTCGTCACCATTGGATACCCCAAAAACAACATCAGAACATGATATCCCAAGGGTTTCAGCAGGTAAGGTTCATACACAGATTTGTCTTACATGGATACATGGATCTGAAATGAGACTATTAATTAAATCTTATATTTTTTCTAGGTCACAAGAAACATGAAATGACATCATATTCATGTATGGATTCTGTTTTTAAATTTTTTGACGAGAAGCTTAAAAAATGAAATTTCAGCACTGGCAAATCAATAAATATATTTTCTTGTAAAATAAAATGTAATATGATTTATTTTGCCATTAAGCCATAGATTATTTTTACACTGAAAAGTTGTATTATTTCTTCTTCCCTTTAGAATAATTCTTCATCCAATATTTTAGATCTTGCTTGTCAGCTCTTACACCTAGTACTGCAGATTTTGAATTAACATCTTTCATTACAAAAGGTGAGAAACCGGCAGTGTAATCAGGATCTAATGCATTTGTTTTATTTCTTGCCATTTTTGTTGCAAATCTTTTATGTATATGTTGATCCTCAGTGAGGATTGGATACTGGAAGTGTTGGCCACCTTTAGGTGTTGGTAGACTGAACTTCTTGCCTCTGGATGTTAGAGGTTTGCGGCCATTAATATGGATGTGCTGATTTCCTGCATCGTCAATACTGACTGCTACTTTCTTCAAAGTAGAATGACCACATTTTGGACAAAACAGTTTAGTCATCACACTAGTGGTTTTGAAGCAGGTTGTGCAGCGAAAGATATATGTACGTAACTGCCTGACAATCCTTCCATCTATAGCTGTAACATTCAAACCTATTTGTTTTAACACATTCTGCATAGCAAAATCTGAGGTAATACATGCTACTTTTACAGTTTTCTCTTCAAACTCTCCTTCGTCTAAATCTCGTTTCTTCTCTGATAAGTTTCCGGGTGTAATCCATTCTCCTCCATCACTATCAGACTCCTCTTCACTGTCTGTTTCTTCTTCATCTGATGGTACTTTAGCTACAATCTCATTCAGCTTTGCATCACTCAAGTCCATATTTTTTATTTGTTCAACTATATCATCATCTGAATCACTTTCAATTTCTTTTTGGTTGTCTTGTACAGGTAATTTAACTGTCGTAACAGTTGTTCCACCGCCTGACAAGTCTATAGCCGCTGATTTGATATCTGTATTTTCTACAGAAATTGAGGTCTGGCAGTTGGTTTCATTGTATTCAGACATTATTGTGTCAGATTCACTTTTATTACTATCAGGGTGAAGGTTGAAATTAGACAAGCCCGTAACTTTTATAGTCCTTTGTATCACAGGCTCACTTTTTAAATGTTCGGTTCCTGCCTTCTCATTTTCAAGCTGGTAGGTTAGAGCCATAACCTTAATGTCTGTGGCGGAGAGACTTGTGTAGTCCCCTGTTTTCTTAGAGAATTCCGTGAGGAATTTAATATTTTCCGAAAACACATCTTTGATTTTCAAATCATAAGGAAGCACTACAAGCTTTCTACGTTGTCTATCGTTGGTGATTTCATCGACCACCTCCTGAACAGTGTAAATATTCTCGGCAATGTCCTGAAGATTAGCTGCTTTGATGAGAGCTGTCGTGTCAACAACTAGATGCTCGATATTTTTCGGCATTTTATACGTTACTTCTCATTTGCCTCAATATGCTCAACAATAAAAATACACGTGCCGCTGAGAAATAAGAAATAGGTAACCAGACAGCCTTCTTTAATTAACCAGCCAACTTAGCCACATGTTTTGATTTGCCTGACAGCATGGGGTTACCAACGCCTGAGAAAAGGATACCCCTAAAAGAAAATGTTACCGTGAATAACCTACAACGCAACAATTAAAAGCCCCAAAAAAATCTTATAAATGTACGTGTACTTAACCTCTCCTTGGTCTGAGGTATAATATATTAAACTATGTCAATAAAAACCTAAAAACAAAAGATTAAATCAAATAAATTACTGATTATATTATTAAAAATATTTATAAATAAATTGTCCCAGATCTTACACGGCCGGAAGGGTTTCGAGTGCTGGCAGTGGTGTCGATTCGGATGTACACCAACTAAACTAAAACCAGATTTAGAGTGGTGCCGTCGTATCGTACTGTTCCAGGGAGTACTACTTTAAAACAGTTTTAGTTTAGTTGGTGCACATCCGAATCGATACCATTATCACCCTTTGCGCTAAATAGAGACCTATCGTGCGAGGCTTCGACGAAATGCTCCGATAATTGACGGAAGAGGCTATAAGCGCCTGGTCCCCACTGGGGTCGCTGCCCTAAACGGCGCAAAAATGTAATCTACTCTTAGGCAAACATACTTGGGTCGTTTTAGGTTTTCTGCTGATGCAGCTGCGGAACTAAATACATATGACGCCCCTGAAAGATGAGACGGAGCAAGTGTGTCGCATACCAGACGACGGCGCGCCCCATTCTCCAAGGAACAACTGTGTTCCTCCTTTTAGTTGGATCGGTTTGGTATTATTTTAGGCCCCTAAAGCAACTCTAAATAAGTATGGCCTTAAAAATGCGCAATATGCATATTGCCGCCCTAATTGAGGCCAAAAGCACTTCGTGGGGTCTGAAGCCAGAACATGCAAGCCATGACGTGATGATTGATTGGTTCTTGACGGCGTTTTTTTTTGACAAATATTTCAGATGTCCGTTCTCATTTTTGCCACACCTTCGATAGCAGTGACTCGAGCGTTATAACAGCGTTTCACAGGTTAAGTCACAGTGAAAAGAAAATTATTTGGTTAATAGAACAGACTAGAAAATCAACCTAAATATACTTAAACCAGTGGGGCACAAATTCATTTTTTTTAATCTTATGTACCTTATTTTATAATTTTATTGATTGATATACGACTGGCGTGATTCGCAGGGTTCCTATAATGCGAAATTTATTTGGAACTCATATTTTCTCTAAGTTTTCTTTATTTATTTAATTTGATAGTGTAATTATGTGAAATAGGCTACAAACGCTACCGTCAAATGACACTGCCACCTTTGCAAGGTCAGTTGCTAAGGGTGCAAATAAAAAATAAGGAGTTAGAGAGAGACCGGTTTATTGATCAAAAAATGAGGTCGTGGATTTAGGCCTAGGCGAGCGGGGTGGCAGTATCAGTTCGATGGTATTATGCGGCCGCATGACTCCTCTGGCTGGTAGGGCTGCGGCAGTCGTCCACCAGGTCCACTGCTCCTCAGATCGCACGGTACTCTCCACAGGCGTTGCGAGGTCCGGATTAATGCGTCTTCCCCTTTCCAAATGTGTTGACCCCTAAGGGTGTTCCTGCAACACGGTGAATTAACCGTTTGAGCAAATAATATGTATCATTCGAGGACCTGGACCGCCACAAGTGCTAACGTGCCGAGTAAAGAGTGCACGTATTACAACAATTATGAGCAATTGAAGCGATGTGGTAGTCTAGGCGCAAGGTACATCAAGAGACATCTAAAGCTCGGGAAAACGATACCACATACCACTATGCGATCTAAACATTAATATAGAAAAATAATTTAATTGACAAGCAACGACAGGGTCAAGGCTTGGTATGGTGGTACTGAGTATACCTTTTAATGAGCGATAATCTACCGCGATAGCGCTTTAGTAAGTAGGTCGTGTTTGGTGTCGTCAGCGTGTAATTAAAGGACGGGGAATTCATTTCTTTAACAACATTTCCACTCGTTCATAGAAAAAACAAGTTCGGCGCACAAAAGAAAAAAATTGGAATTCATACAAAAGCTATACATACAAATAAACCACGCGATTATGCTATATAAAAAAAAATGTGTAAATAGCCCTACTTATTCCAAATATACCGGAAGAGTTTTTTTAACGTAAGGAAAAAAATAATGCATATTAGGTAAGTGGAGTCAAGTCATACTTAATTCCTTTTAGTATGTGAAGTTATTCTAGCAAATCGAAATTGTATCAAACTTATCAAATCATAGTGAAACTACATTAGCTGGTAAGACTCTAGTATAATGAATACAATAAGTTCAAAGACAATAAGTTCGTCTTTGAGCGCGCTGCCCCGTACATAACGCTCTTCATTAAGTAAATTGAGAGAGAGATGAAATAAGTTGCTCGTGCTGTTGAACAGAACGAGACGCAGAGCGAGCAATAACTTGATTCTTGTTTCATTGATAACAACACCAACACGTTGCAAGATCGTGTAGTGACCGTACCGACTCCCGTCACGCTCTTTCACTATGCGGTAGTCATGGTGCGAGTGCGAAATAAAACAATGCGCGCGCGATTAAGGCCGGGAATATACGTCCGATAGTGTTTCCGATTGTCTGATCACTCGATACACGTCCGATTCTTCCGTCAGACATTTTCTGATCTCTTAATACAAACATAATATTTTGGATAGGATTTGGCACTTATTGTTTAATAATGACACTGATTAGTATACGTGTTTCTAATCTACCTAGCTAGATGTAGCATTCTTAAAGAAATGTTTAGAGATAATGCATAATATTAAAAGAAATTCCATGCAAGCAGCGACAGCTGGCGGTAACGTGATCCACATTGGCTGCCATGTACCATTATTTTTGGCCCAACCTCAGTCAGCAGGATGTGGCCGGTGTTGTACTGGTTTTAATAGATAAACCTATCTCGGAAAATATGGTTCCAAAGGGCGTCTTTGATTGGTGGTAGATTATCCCGTTGTATGTCCTTTTTGTAAATAATAATTTTCTGCACGGTTGATTTATCAGTGTATGAGCACGATCTAAAATAACGACTTGCACTCCAACAATTACTTATATTACTTCAAATCAGAAAAGCCAATCACCACTCTTGCTCTACATTGCTTCCAATGTGTGACACCCGGAACACTACTTAAAACCTTGACTTATATAAGACCGTTGCTCAAATGCGCCACGCACCCCCTGCCCCGCCGTTACCGTGGCCGCTATGATGGTAGGCAGGAATAGCGGGGCCGCTAGGGACTGGGGGCCGTGGCGCATTTATTATGTCCATGTTTTTGGGGGGTAATTGCCATAATCGCCACGCTTGACAGTCGGTTTGGCGATCACAGTTGGTCGGGAGTCTTATTATAGGATTAATTGAAGATTTGCAAAGTTCCCATATAATTTATGACGTTACATACCCAGCTATATATGGGAACAGCCTGTTGATGAACTCTATCAAATAAAAGTACAGTCATCAAAATCATTTAACAATTTATTAAAATATTGGTGAATATTGTAAGAATCATAACTATGTTTATTGAGTAAATGATTGACAGGACTGTTAGGAAAAATCACCATGGCAACATAGTGCACAGATTATGTTAGTGATGTATTCCAACAAATATACATAAAAAAATAGTACCCCCCTCCTTTTTGTGTGTCAGATAAAAAACGGATTTCTATCGAGTTATAATTTTAATATTTCTATACAAATTGCCAAAAAGTCCAAAAAGTTTTTTTTTGTAATCTTCACAGAATGTTGCCATATGAAAGCTTGTAAGAAAATTCGGGGGTCGCGCTTTCGTTGGACAGACTCTAGCGATAAGTAGGTAGCGTCGAGTATGGGAACTACTATTACTTCTTGCCCTTCTCTATTCCATCTATTGTAAAAAAAGTACGTAATTTTTCTACCAACATTTCGTTTCGCATTTGCCCATGTAAACAAAATTTGAATATTACTAAATAAATGTCTGTATTTCGTTTTTTTTTCGTAAATACAGGTAATTATGAGTTCTAAAAAAGGCAAACGTAGTTTGGGGAACAAACATTTCCCGATCGCGGAATCTGTCAGTATAGCACTGAAAATCCAATTGGATAAGTTTCTCAGTGATGAAAATGAAACTGAGCTCAAATTCCCGACGTTCCTGTCTGCTCAGGAACGCGGCTTCATCCACGAGACGGTCGCCAAACTAGGCCTCAAGTCTAAATCGCGCGGGAAAGGTAAGAATTTTGTAATTTTGGACTAACCTCTGGTTTATTTTTTACTTATTCTACTTCTTATTGTATAAATGGTCTGCTCAAATGATGTTGTTGATAAGGGTGAATAAAATTTAATTTCATCATCATCATATCTACCAGGTGAGCTGCAGCAGCTTCTTTTTTTTATAAAGTGTATTCTATTCCATTTTCACAGATTATATTTGGTCCATACGGCTACAAATACACTCCTCTTCCACCCATCAACATGCACATGAGCTCATTCACACACACGCACAAAATTACACCAATAAAAGTACTAAGCTGTGTACATTAGCAGCTTTAAGCCAGTGCGTGTATATCACTGCATTTGTGTTTAGTCATTCTTCTATTTATTCATTAATTTGTCAATTCTCATACCTTAGTGGCTGATAATTTTTATTTAGTAATCTATGGCTAATGGTGCTGCTGGTGTTACAATTAACTATATTGTTTAAATTAGTCTATATTTATTTATTTATAGCCTTGTATCAGAAATAAGCCTATTAATACATTTATTGTTTTTCTTAAACTACGATAACCTGCTCTGTGTGCCTTCGGGCAAAGGCCTCCCCCATTCTTCTCCATTCTTCCTTGTCATACACTAATCTGCTCCAAGTCTTGGTCTTTCCAGCCATTTCTTTGATTTCATCAGCCCACCTTTTAAATTGCCTACCCCTGTTTCTTTTATGGCCTCTAGGCTGCCATAGTGTTACAATTTTGCTCCATTTATCTCCTCCTCTTAAAGTATGGCCAGCCCACTTCCATTTTTGCTGTTTTGTTTTGTATGTGACGTCAGCTACCCCTGTTTTGTCTCTCAAATTCTTAATACTTATTTTGTCAATTCTTCTTTTCTTTATGATACTCCTTTCCATGGCTCTCTGCGTAACACTTAATCTTTTGCATTGTGCTTTGGTGAGTGCCCATGTTTGGCATCCATATGTGAAGATCGGTAGAATGCATGTGTTGAAGAGTTTTCTCTTGATATGCATGCTTGTTTGGCTATTAATAATTTATTAATAATTAGTCTGTAAGTAACAGTACAATAACTGGGACTAACAAACTGTTACAATTAATGCCGAATGTTAGTCTCAAATGAATTGAAAAAAAATATCAGCCACAGGACTTCCTCTACTGAACATAGCCTCCCAACAAATAAATATTCATTGAACTAGTCGTGTGTTGACAATTTGCACTTTTCCTGCCGTCCACCAAGTGAATAGGCAAGGAAAAAGCAATAACTTCATTTATGGGTAGTGCACATAGAAAGTGATTTTGTTTGTTTGTTTGATTGTAAAACAGCAATATTATAATGCACAAGTGTGCCCACAACAAAATACAGAGTACATAAACTTAAGATTCCATTCCTTGTATTTTATGTGTATTTAGAAATAAATGTATTTGTAATTATGTTTATAAGTTATGCATGACTGCTTAATATTGATTAAATGTCATCTATCTCCTTATCTTAAAATACTCTTGACGCTCCTTTAAATGTTGTGTTCCCATGCACCTTCTGCAAAGAAGCAGGTTTGTGATTTGGCAATGTGCCAAACAGATCTTTAAAAAATATATAATACTTTTTTATTTATTGAGGACAACTTCATTTAGGTCATTCATAAAATATTATTCAGGTGTGAATCGCTACTTAACCATATACAAGCGCATCGGCTCCACAATCATCCAGAATGACGCCAAGCTGATTCTTGATTCCAACATGCGCTGCACCATAGCAGAGCTGTTCAATGCATTCCCAATCACCAGCAAGGAAAAGGACGATCTAAGCTGCTGTCCTGAGAAAGAACGGAGTCCTCAGCTGGCTCATAAGACTTTAGGACAGCTAAATAATGGAGTTGCACAGGTGAGAGACAGTGACAAGCCCATACTACCCTTGGCCCTAATGATAATGCTGCCTGCAATTGCCTGGTATTAGTTTATAGTAAAAGTCAACACCTTTACTATCCCCATCAAGATTTTGATCAAGTAAAAAAAAAGGAAAATGAAATTAGAGTTTTTTACACAATCTTGATTGTGTAGATATTTAAATTCAAACATTCACCCAGGAATCGAATCTGGAACCACTGGGCAACAAGCAGATACGCCAGTTTTATTAGCATGCCATGAAGTTTGAATGATTGTTTTTGACTGACTGACTGAATGACTTTCAAATTTCAAGTCTATACTATCAATAATTCTTACTGGTCAACCTCACCCAACGTTTTATCCGCACAACCGGACACTGGCAGTAATGGTTGTCGCATTAAAGACGACCGATTGCCATAAAATATAAAAATATATATATATATTAAACCATGATCAAATCGGGGACGTCTTAAAGAAAGGCCAAGTCAAGAGTACCCTAAACCGACGAGCATGTATGAACAACCTTATGAGAGTGAAGGAAGCAGAAGAGGTGTGTCAGGATCGTAGCAAGTGGAAGTCTGTGGTCTCTGCCTACCCCAATGGGAAACAGGCGTGACATTATGTATGTATGTATGTATATTTTTATTTTATTTATTTTTATTTTTATTTATTCGGAAAACCAACAGCTGCAATAACACTAATGGAAACTATTCTAGGAAACAGAGAGCCAATTACAGGTCCTCACAAATAGAAACACAAATAATAAGAAATAGGAGGGTGAAAAATGAGATCATTGTGCCTAAGTGATACAGCAATAATGATATACTATCAATAATTCCTAAGATGATCTTTGTGATAGATAAAGTCGCCGTCCTACACGGGTTCCTTTTTACCATTTTGTTACAGAACCCTAATTAAGTTGTCCCTAGCACACAGACATTCTCACTCATAGCATATACACTCATTCTCTCCTTCTTTTCAACTGACTTAACAACGAATATACTTTCCCCCGGGCAGAAACAGATTTGTGACTCCACACTGTGCCAACATTTCATATGATATGTGATTGTCCTACAGGTACCAAATACTTCATACAATCCTGACCTTGTGAAGTTCCGAGAGAAATTGCCAGTGTACGAACAGCGACAGGATCTTATCAATGCCATCACACACAATCAGGTTAGTGTTGTAGAATCGCTCGTTCCATTTTTGATCTACAGGCTGGCCTCCTATAAGTTTCTGTAACAATACGCTTAGACTCTCACAACAATGCAATTCAATTCATTTATTCTCACAACTTACACTAACAGTACTTAACCTCGATTGGCTCTGTTGGTACGTACTGTCACACCGTGCTCCCCGGCAGAGCCAGTGGACAAAGAAATAGAAGTCTGATCAGGGTCGAAGTCCTTTTGGTTTGAGGTGTGGAATAAAATTTACTGTTGGCTGATTGTCAAATATATTTCTGTTTTCCCTCAATGATAGCATATGCCCAACAAAATATACAAATTTCTATATGGATAATCTCTCAATTACAAAATGCTCAGTTGCCAGGGGCCTTATTCTTAATTTGGTTCTCTGGTTTTGATTGGTAGAACTTCCCTCGCAATTGTACATGGCAAGAATTCATGAATTTTATCCATTTATCGAATGAAATGTGGTGTTCATAAAACACTTATCTACGATTTCCAACCTGAAATGCTTAAAGTGAAGTTCATAGCAATCAATGCCAGGGCGAGCAGCCAGCCCATTTATTGAGTTATTGCACCTTTTTTTACTAGATGTGCTACTAGTCCCGAAATGAGCGTATTTTTAATTAAAAATGCATCTTTTGGGTTTTCTATAAATATTTTCAACTATATATATATCATACTGCATAAAATCGCCACGTTACAGTACGTACCTGAGAATAATCAGTTTTCGGCATATTTCTTGTCTTTGTATGACAATAGCAATCTACCCCCACTATCTTTTATCTATGGTACGACAGATTTCTTTATGTGTGTTATTACTTTCCCCCAGGTTATAATAGTGGCCGGGGCGACGGGGTGTGGCAAGACCACTCAGCTGCCACAGTTGGTGTTGGACCACTGCCAGGATCGGAAGCAGCCAGCCAGGATCTACTGCACGCAACCGAGGAGGATATCCGCCGTCTCTGTTGCTGAAAGGGTGAGAATGTGGATCGATTCTGTCTTGACTCTGATAGATTTAACTAATATTATAAATGCGAAATGTTAGATCAATCCTTTCGTCTGAATTGACTTGGATAAAGGTACCTACTTACATTCCCGGCCAAATGTCGGACCAGTGAGTAGGCGCCACTTGACACATGCGCCCCTAATACGCGCACTATTCAATTGTTAAAAAATGACAATTGCAAATTTTTAAGACATAGATACTATGCACGTGCTGTAATAATTATTGAAAACGGAAGATAAAGGCCTGATATATAGCACAGAACCTAGCGTGTCTTTCAGAGAGCGGCCCGTGGCTGTTGTCGTCTTCTAAGGAACGGAGGTGAGTGGTGCTTTGTCTATTTTTATTCAGATCGAAGGGTTTGATAATACAGCCTTACAGCATATCACAATGGTATTGTGATAGCATTTTACTGTACCTGAAGGCTGAATACTATAATCATCTATTGTTTAATACAGTCCACTTCTTGCTATATATTATCTTCCCTCTCCGCGGCTCCGTGAGTCGCCGCCCTTTACTAGCAAAACGTTCTCGCCACATTTTTTGGCCTCCGACCCGGATAATTTCAAAGGACTAGTAACGTTTATATGTCTTGTCATCGAAATTATTCATATTATCAATTAATCTTTCGTAAATTATTTTATTTTTCGTAAAATTCAGTTTATTACGGCACATGAAAAAGTCCATTCTTAGTTTGCAATTCATTCATATAAAGACGACGCATTTATTTATCTGGTCGCATCCACTATTTCGTTCTTTATTTGAATTATTAAATTGTTTTTCTAAAAATGTCAGATACTCAGAATGCCAATTCCAATTCCAATTTAGTGTTATGGCTGCATCGTTGTGCACGATGATTCTGCCAATGTCAGGGTTGAAGTTCACAATGCTACTTCTTCTTCTAGGATGGCAACCAGTCAACCTCATTGTCGAGGGACATTACTGCCAGTTTCGAGTGAAAATTTTTATTTATCTTATCTCTTCAGTTTAAAGGTCAGTCTCAATCAAAACAAGTAATTCGTCGTATACAGAGTCTAGTCACGGTCAAGTCATTCTTCAGTAAAGTGGCAGAATGCTTTACAAAAGATTTTGGCGGCTTCTTGTGGGAACCCGAAAGCTCCGTTACGCACTTTATTTTACACTTCCCTTCACCTGTACACCAACACTAACGTTTGCTGCACAATATTCTGCCATTATTAAGCTTCAAAAGTTAGAATGCACAAATTTTAAGACCTATAAAGAAAAATGCTACTTCACTCGCCGAGTTCCCGCCAAAAAGCCACAATGCTACTTGTTCTCTTCTCATTTTGAAAAAAGAACACCTTTTCGGAAAGCTTCAAAAAGTTTATGATTTATCTAAACAGATCATTCAGGGCCAGCAGCAAAGATACCTATATTGTTCTGAATTATCTGGTACATTATTCAGAATTAAGCGATGTTCGAAATCAGTTTGAAAATGTCATTATGAATATTATAGTTTTAACATTGCAGACTCAAATGTAAGGCCTAGTATAGGCGATTTAGATACTTTTGACGAACTCTACTTTCATTGTAAGCTCGTAGTGTTGAAATACGGAACAGTACTTTCAAGAATGAGTAATAGAAATTAAAGAATACACATTTGATAGTAGTAGCTCCTGCATTACATCAGGCAAAGATAACACGCAAGCAAGATCATCATTATCGCCCTTTACATACTCGACGATCAACTGCGCAGACTATTTCTAATATTAGTTCTAACAATTTAGTATGTCCGCATTGTAATAGTGAACATTTAATATATCGATGTATAGGTACACAGTTTCGTAAACTGTCTATAACAGAAAGAATTGACCGTGTCAAAGAATTAGAGTTATGTTCTAATGGTTTAAAATCAAATCACGAGGTTTCTACTTGTAAAAGCACATTAACTTGTGGGATATGTGCATCATCTCATCACTACTTATTGCATCTTGATTCCGTACGGACTTTATTGACCGTGTCAATGTAACCCTCGCCCTCTGCAGTGCAATCTCAAGCGGTACGGCCTACGTTATCACTCCGTGAGTGGGGAAGAGTCGTGTAGCGCCGCACTTCATCCCGTGAATGAACTTGCGAGTTACGAGATAAAGTGGTGAAACCTCACAAGCTGTCTCGTTCCGTGAACGAGACATCATCTCACTCCGTGAGTGGGAAAGCCCTTTATTCCGTGAATAAGGAAGCTCCCCACTTCGTGAGTGGCAAGGTGCCGTGGAGCGCCGCACTTCATTCTGTGCATGAAATATAGGCAGAAGCTAGTACATATATAATACATCGCGATACTACAAAGAATGGGAATTAAAAATTGAAGAAATAGAAATTGGATTTCGTCAATTTACCTTTTGAGATTTAATGCCTTTTTTTTAAATATTCCATTGAAACTGCATCTTGTTTAAATTTATATTGAATGCAGTCATCGTGCCGTCTTTCATTCGTCACGTAAAAATATATGACCCTACCCTCATCTTCTTTTTTTTTTATTTTATATACGGCTTTTTATATCGTGCTCTTCTAGCACAATAAATTCTGCCAATGACAACGTATGTAGAGGAAAAATCACGGGAAAAGATAACCGGTTTTAGAGAAACGATATATTATTAATTTGGCCAGTTATTCATTTCTCCATCTAGAACATATAATTAAATTACATAAAACCCTCATCTTCTTGTGGGTGTTGTCACTTGCTCAGGTGGCACACGAGCGGATGGAGAAGATTGGGCAGTCCATCGGCTACCAGATCCGCCTGGAGTCCCGCGTGAGCCCGCGCACCGTGCTCACCTACTGCACCAACGGGGTGCTGCTGCGGACCCTCATGGGCGGAGACAGCTCGCTCACTGGTCAGTTATATTATAAACATGATTTAAAGTATTTATTTTATATATGAGTAACTTATTTTTGGCTTGACAAGCTGGCAGCTACCTCGGGCAGCGAATTGGCCTTGTCATTCAATGTTGCAGTGACAGTCTTTATGACACCTTCCCGCACGGTTTGGCCCTTGAACGCATTTTCTGCCTTTCACAGTTATCGAGAGCAGAGGGCGTGGTCAGGTCTTTTGGTTTTTTTTTTAACTTTGTGTTTTAATTATATTTGTGTAGTTTATCAACCACCTGTTATCTATAATACAAGCCTAGTTGCTTAATGTGGAGCTAGATGGCGCTGTGTGTATGTTGCAAACATATTTATTTATTATTTATGAATGTGTGTTATTGTATGTAGTATGTATCGCTTAATATCCATGACTATGAAGGGAAAGTACTTGGAATATTCTAGACAAAATACTTGAAGAAGAAAAAAATTTGTTGAACTGCATTCAAAAATTTTTGAAAAGTCACATGCCTGAATTGACAGTCAAACTGTCCCTTACCCATTTACTTTTTCACCAACTTCTATCTTCGTTTGTATGTATTTTTTTTTAATGTATGTTCAATCATATTCACTTGTTAACTGATTTTGATGATGGTTTTTTGTTATGACGTTAACTTCACATACATAAGTATGTTTTGCTAATTTTTTACCGTCCAATAATATTGACACTGGTCAAAGTGCACGTACATAAGAAATACATACAGATGAACACTGCACCTCCTCGAGACCTGAGTCGGTTAAACACTCAATAGGTAAGGGACAGGCAGAAATTTTTATTTTTATTCTATTATAAAATAAAAATAAATAAATATCTTTACACATACACACAGGGCCATCCAGTTCCACAGTAAGCAACTATAGGTTTGTGTTGTGGATATCAGATGGTTGATATACTACATAAATACATTTTTTTTTGTAAATAAATACTTATTATAAATGAAAACATCCATAGCTCTGGTACACATGAATCCGCAACCTTTTGGTATAGTGGTCAGAGTTGCTAACCACTACACCAAACAGATCGTCAACTGATACAATTCGTCTGAAATAAAGACGTTTAATATTATTTAGAGACATATGAGAACGTTGATTGCAGGCGTGAGCCACGTGTTCGTGGACGAGGTGCACGAGCGAGACAAGTTCAGCGACTTCCTGCTGATCGCTCTGCGCGACGCACTGCCCCGCGTCAAGGAGCTCAAGCTGATCCTCATGTCGGCCACCATGGACACGCAAATCTTCTCCAGGTAACTTCATAAACTTGCAAGTCACATAAGTGCCCAAAGTCAATAATTCATTCAAAGGCCTATGTAATACGTTTTTTCAATTAGGTTCCCGTTGATATATAAAATCTTCCTTTCAATAAATTTCAAGATACTATAAAACAGAAATTTATTAAGAAATCATATTATGAAATATCACTTTATCGGGATAAAAAATAGCCTATGTCTTAATCCAGGGTATATTCTACCTGTATACTACATTTCATCCAAATCCGTTCATCCGTTTCATCGTGATGGAGCAAGAAACAAACAAACAAAATTTTCGCATTTATAATATTAGTTAGATTAGTCAAATTACGAATGAACTCTCACAGGTACTTCAACAACTGTCCCGTGATCACCATCCCCGGCCGCCTGCACGAGGTGCAGCGCTACTACCTGGAGGACGTGCTCAAGATCACCCAGTATAAGACGAAGAGGATGGTGCAGGTCGAGAAGGAGCTCAGGGCCAAGCTCAAGACTGGCCAGAGCTACTGGTCGCAGATCGAAGGTGAGCTGCCTTTAGTAGCCTGTGTGTGTGTGATTTCTCTAAACTAATCATACAACAATTTTAAAGTAGTCCTATCTATTCTTCCTGGAGTAATATGACGCGATAGTACAGTCTGATAAAGATAAATGTCCTTGAACATACACACAGCGCCATCTAGTTCCACACTAAGCAACTAGGCTTGATAGACGAATTGATTAGAGTTGATAAAAGAATACATTTTTTTTTTTTGTAAATGTGTCCGTATTTACCGTAGAAACCTATGACGCTGGCGCGATTCGAACCCGCAACGTTTTAGTATAGTAGTCAGGGATTTTAACCTTTACAGCCCGGCATAATACTATTAAGTTTCTCAGGAAATCATGAATATTTTCCAATAATACTTTATAATATTGTTTAATTCAGTAATTGCTGTAAGTAATAAAAAAAATATTTTAACTTTTTTTTTATGCACGACGGGTTTCGTACTTTACCTCAATCAC
The DNA here is from genome assembly GCA_949316235.1 of Oegoconia quadripuncta. Classification (NCBI taxonomy): domain Eukaryota; kingdom Metazoa; phylum Arthropoda; class Insecta; order Lepidoptera; family Autostichidae; genus Oegoconia; species Oegoconia quadripuncta. Next base: position 2,753,240 of record OX438748.1, read on the forward strand.
ACCTGATGTTAAGTGAAGATGAGGTCGAACGTGGTAGTACTGACCCGGAAACCCTAACACATTTGGGGGACTGGCTATCTTATCTTTGACAACCGGAACCCAACAATGCTTTTGTATATCTTACTCTTAAGTATCACTGTAATTGTTTTTTGTGTATGCAATAAAGTGTTAAATATAAATATAAATATAAATGCTATCAACATTGCTGCTTGGCGGCAGATTTAGATAAGATGGTGGTTGCTAGCCAGGCGCACATTTAAAATGCCCTACCACCAACCAAACTGAGTACTTAAACATGTACCCCGTGTACTTAAACATGGATCGAACCCGCGACATCCGAATCGTAAACCCAATGTTGTTTACGTTAAGCCACGGAGGCGGTTACTTAAACTTACGGAGAAGGACTTAAAAACCTTTAGCCAGTCTTATTTTCAAATACCGATTGTCATGAAGACGATCTCAATCACATTATCTTCAAATGCTAACAATATGACTTGACCGACTGGTACTTTAGTAAATGGTAATTGTTTTAGTTAAAAGTGGTTTCATTATTTGTGTTGCAATTCTAGGACAGAAGGCAGCTCCGGAGGAGGGCAGCAGTGCCAGCAAGGACATTAAAGAGGAAAAGGAGCCAGGGTTGGACCCGGCTCTCCAGGCTGACATGGACGAGTTCCTCGAGGAGTGCTTCAAGGAGGGCAGCCTGGTAAGCTCACCTGTCAAAATCTATTAAATTAAAAGGTTTTGTTTCAACTCTAGAAGGTTTTCTTTAACCTGTATGGAGCTTCTCCTTTTTGCTGTTATCAGCAATTGCAATCGCCACTTGGCGGACGACAGGATCGGCAGATTAAAACACCATCTTGGGGAGTCGTATACAGTTATAGAATACTGACCGCCTCCGTGGGTCAAAGTAAACAATATTGGGTTTACGATTCGGAGGTCGCGGGTTCGATCCCCAGCGGGGTACATGTTTAAGTACTCGGTTTGGTTGGTGGTAGGGCATTTTAAATGTCCGCCTGGCTAGCTACCACCATCTTATCTAAATCTGCCGCCAAGCAGCAATGTTAATAGCATTGTTGTGTTCCGGTTGTCAGAGATAAGATAGCCAGTCCTCCAAATGTGTTGAGGTTTCCGGGTCAGTACGCTTCCACCTTCGACATCATCTTCACTTAACATCAGGTGTGATTGAGGTCAAGTACGAACCCGTCGTGCATAAAAAAAAATTAAAAAAAAACATGCTAATACTACTACCGCTCGCCTAGGCTCTATACCTTATTCTTGCTCCCTTAACAACTGACCTGTTTTGGTGAGGATTAGATCATCAACAGCCTTATATATCCCCACTGTTGGCCACAGCCTCCTGTCACTGGGAGAGGGTATAATCCACCACGCGGGCTCAGACCTGACAGTCGGCGTTTTTAACCCGCCCCTGGAAGCCACCGATGAAAACAACCGAGGCTGACTATTTAACATGTCCTCCGAAGCACGGCAGTACTCATGTTAAAATGCCTCTAAACAATGAGCGTACCAGATGCCGCTTATCTTCGCTAATCGAATGCGTTTGGACAGGGTTAACACAATGTTGTCGTTTAGCGTGTCTGCTTATAATCATTGCATGATTTTTTAATTCTATTTTTATATTTTAAATATTTGTACGCCCTAACAGGCAGATTTTGTTGGACTACTTACCTATCTACAAGTTAATTCATGATAAAATCAGTATTTTCCGTTTTTTTTTACCACCACCTCAGACTCACCGGGGTACATGTTTGGTATTCGCTTTGGTGCGTTTTACATGTTGAAATGCTTTTTCAATTCATTTCGGTATCTAATTGCCTAAAAAATTATACGAGTTTTTCCGTGTAACGAAGAGCAAGTTGTTTTTAATTGAAGGCATTCGTAAAGACAAGTCGATGACCCGCAGGGGCGGTTTAGATAATAAAAGCAGTACAATTTAGGCGACCTGGTCGCTATAGTGTCCTAAATCCACCGACCACACAGCCCTAGACTCCTCATAACAGGCGAGGAGCATCCGTCATCCCATCAGGATAGTCCAACAGATGCCCATAAACTTGGAATCAGTTATATGCTAGTCCTGTCATATTATTGCACTCCGATTGGTTCTGTCGACGACACTTAAATGACATCGGGAGGCCAATCGGGGCGCAGTACCCTGCCTCGCTCATACCTCGACTAGTCGACAGAATTAATTCCGTACAATAAGTCAAACATTCGACGTCTAAGCTTTAGCTCAAGTTTCCGCTGATGCCCAGTGTGTGGTGGTCCCCAGGACTCGTTCTGCCAGATCCTGTACATGTACCTGTCGGAGGGCGTGCCCGTGAGCTGCACGCAGACCGCCAGCGGCCGCTGCGGCCTCATGGCGGCCGCCAGCCACGGCCTGGCCGACACGGCTCGCCAGATCCTGCAGATCGGTGAGGACGCGCCTAACAGACTTTTCTAAATATTGCCAATATGTATTAGACCCTCGTGGGCCAGGGGCGGCACCAGCATTTAAAGTTATGGTTATAAATTTAATTGTATCGAATTTTGTCATGGGCCATTATCGTGGGCTAGCTGGCGACTCTCAAAACATTACATCGGGGAGATGCGAAAATTTAATTTTAAATATTGGCAATTACACTTTTTGTAGTAATTCTGCCAAAATCAGACTGCTAGACTAGCGTCACGAACTTATCTTCAATACGTTTCCACAGGTGGTGACCCAACGCAGAAAGACAATAACGGCAAAACAGCTTACGACTACGCGGTCGATAACGGACACACGGAGTGCGCCAAACTCCTCTCCACCTACAACCACACAGACGAGGTCAAGGACCAGACCGATGAGGACAATTCAGGGGATAACTTCCTCTTAGACGTCTACCACCACACCATGTCTGAGGAGCTCATAGACCATGATCTAATGCTGGCTTTGATCAAGCACATACACATCAATCTACCGAAAGGATCCATACTGATCTTTTTGCCAGGCTACGATGATATAGTCACTCTGAGAGACATGATACAGGGCTGCACGGAAATGAACGTTTTGAAGTATCAAATGTTCACTCTTCACAGTAACATGCAAACGCTGGACCAGAAGAAAGTCTTCAACCCGCTTCCTAATGCTAGAAAGATAATAATATCGACGAACATAGCTGAGACATCGATCACTATTGACGATGTGGTATATGTAGTGGACTCTTGTAAGGTTAAAGAGAAGTATTATGAGTCCAACGGTGGGGTCTGTTCGTTACAGTGTGTGTGGACGTCACGGGCCTGCTGCCAGCAACGAGCTGGCCGAGCGGGGAGGACTAAACCAGGCCATAGTTTCCACATGACCTCCAAACGGCGGTTCAAAACGTTACCTCTCAATTCCATACCAGAAATATTGAGAGTGCCTCTCCAGGAGCTCTGTCTCCACACCAAGTTGTTAGCGCCAGGAAATACACCGATAGCCGACTTCCTATCTAAAGCATTGGAACCCCCATCGTTTTTGGCTGTCAGAAACGCTGTGACTTTGTTGAAAACTATCGGCGCTCTAACGCCAATGGAGGATCTGACAGAAATCGGCCAACATCTTCTAGATCTCACAGTTGAACCGAAGCTAGGTAAAATGCTATTATACGCGTGCGTGATGAAGTGCCTAGATCCGATATTGACGATCGTATGTAGCTTGGCAAATAAGGAGCCGTTTCAGATATCTATGAACCCAGAGAACAGGAAGAAGGGGAGCATGGCTCGGAAGGAGTTCTCAGCAGAGAGTTATTCCGACCATATGGCACTACTCCGAGCCTTCCAAGCCTGGCAGACTGCGCGAGCCAACGGCTCTGAACGAGCTTTCTGCTCGAAGAACCTCATATGCGGTGCAACAATGGAGATGATAGTCGGATACAGATCCCAGCTCCTTGCCCAGCTTCGTGCTCTATGCCTTGTCAAGGCTAGGGGCTCCGGAGACATAAAAGACGTGAATCTCAATTCGGAGAAATGGCATGTGGTCAAAGCTGTTCTGGTGAGCGGTTTGTATCCGTCGATAGCTCGCGTCGATCGAGATTCGGCCTCTCTTAGAACATCCAAGGAAGTCAAAGTGGCTTTCCATCCGAGCTCGACGCTTAATCGCGGCGGTGGGGTCACGGGCTCACAGAAGTCGGTGCAAACCCTGCCCACGGACTGGGTTGTGTTTGAGGAGATATCCAGAGCTGGGCGGTTTTGCTTCGTACGCTGCAACACGCTGGTTACTCCATTAACAGTATCCCTATTCAGCGGTCCGCTACGTCTTCCAGCCGGAGCCTTAACCCAGCGAGCCAACCCACCTGGACTCTCCAGCGATTCAGACAGTGAAGCCGACGAAAATAATTCTTCTCCTGATACGGCAGTGTTGACTCTTGACGATTGGATGGCATTCACAGCGGACGCTTCCGATGCGATCAGCGTTTACTACTTGAGGCAGAAACTCTGCGCTCTAGTCATAAGGAGGATGTCGAACCCCGCTAAACCGATGACGCCATTAGACGAGCAGATACTGAGCACGGTGGTACACGTGTTAGGTGCGGAGGAGAAGAACGTGGGACTGAACCAGCCCAGTGGGATTGGGCAGCGACCGAAACCTCTAACAGTTGACTCCCCCAACTGGCGAATGAGGGTAGAAGACGAGCAATACCGTCACGACAAATACCAAAACTACCCGCAATACCAAAACCAACAGGAATTCGCGAACAACTTCTACCAGAATCAAAGCCAGGGTTACTACAGGAACGGGCAGGGTCAGGCCGCGAGGTGGCGAAACGAGCCCATGGCTGGGTTCTCTCCGCAATCCTATAGTGGACCGAAGAGCCCGATGTCTCCGAACGGGAAGATATTGCTGGCGAATATAGAGAAGTACGCGGAGGGCGATGGGAACACTAGATACTTCGTGGTGAAGGCTGACGATGTCCATAACGTGGAGTCGGCGCAAGCTGGCGGGAGTTTCTCCTTCACGCAGAGTACCGCTAAGAAACTACAGAAGGTTAAACAGGTGGGTGATGCTTCTTCATTTTAACCATTGTACGATGCACGTACATTTTGATTTGACCTAAAAAGCGGGTTATTGACACGATGCGCTCGCGTCATAGCATTAATTATAATATATTGTATTCATATAGAATAAAGACAGTGTTACTTCGGTCGTCAACAGCATCATTGCATTTTATCATCATTTCCCTAGCATCCCCACGCCCTCAAGTGAACTCTGTATAATAGCATAGACGATCAGACTGTGACACTCGTTCAGCATCTTACAACCATATTACAACTACGATTTCATAGCTGACTGTTGATTCTTTCTTTTGTGCACAAAGGTAGCGCGTCATTTGAATAATATCGGATGTTAGGTGAATGATGATAATAATGGATCGTTATATTTAAAATGTATGACGTATCCATTATTATGCTATACCTATAACTGACTATTAAAATGTATGACGTATTATATCCATTATTATGCTATACCTATAACTGACTATTAAAATGTATGACGTATTATATCCATTATTATGCTATACCTATAACTGACTATTAAAATGTATGACGTATTGTATCCATTATTATGCTATACCTATAACTGACTATTAAAATGTATGACGTATTATATCCATTATTATGCTATACCTATGACTGACTATTAAAATGTATGACGTATTATATCCATTATTATGCTATACCTATAACTGACTATTAAAATGTATGACGTATTGTATCCATTATTATGCTATACCTATAACTGACTATTAAAAATTTAATAATGGCAGCCAAACATCCCATACAGATATTAATATTACAGTGTGGAAAGATAAGTCGGGTCCTGGAGGGATACTACCTTATATCCTTAAGCTGGCTCATTTTACTTAGACATTCCTTTATTTTTAAAAACACACAAAACTGCATTCAAAGATTTTCTAAAACTTGCTTGCCTCGCCCGGGACTCGAACCAACCCGACAATTAAAAAAACAAACACTCCCTATTTTATTATACTAATCGTTAGTATTATTTATTATTCAGGATAAAATTTATCTAACAAACATTTGGTCTTAAAAATAAAAATGATCGTTAAATCTAACATTAACTTTATTTTACTATCAATTTCTTACACTTAAATTCTTTAACTAATATTTTTTTAAAATTTTAGTTGGTTCGAGTCCCGGGCGAGGCGACTCCTCCTACCAACCAATTGTTTTTTTTTTTAATTTGATAAAGACGTTCGTCCAACGAAAACCAGTCACGGAAATGTCTATGAAGTAGAAGTAATCGTACTTAACCCGTTACATGATATTGTACAGGAGGGCCACCGCGTGGTGGTGTTCTTCACGTGCGCGGCGGCGTCCAAGTTCGTGGGCTGCGCCGCGCTGGGCGAGGCGGGCGCCCTGGACTGGCTCCACACCCAGCACGTGCCCTACCACGCCGTCAGGTCAGTCCCTCACCGTCCCAGGTCAGTCCCTCACCGTCCCAGTTCGTGGGCTGCGCCGCGCTGGGCGAGGCGGGCGCCCTGGACTGGCTCCACACCCAGCACGTGCCCTACCACGCCGTCAGGTCAGTCCCTCACCGTCCCAGGTCAGTCCCTCACCGTCCCAGTTCGTGGGCTGCGCCGCGCTGGGCGAGGCGGGCGCCCTGGACTGGCTCCACACCCAGCACGTGCCCTACCACGCCGTCAGGTCAGTCCCTCACCGTCCCAGGTCAGTCCCTCACCGTCCCAGTTCGTGGGCTGCGCCGCGCTGGGCGAGGCGGGCGCCCTGGACTGGCTCCACACCCAGCACGTGCCCTACCACGCCGTCAGGTCAGTCCCTCACCGTCCCAGGTCAGTCCCTCACCGTCCCAGGTCAGTCCCTCACCGTCCCAGTTCGTGGGCTGCGCCGCGCTGGGCGAGGCGGGCGCCCTGGACTGGCTCCACACCCAGCACGTGCCCTACCACGCCGTCAGGTCAGTCCCTCACCGTCCCAGGTCAGTCCCTCACCGTCCCAGGTCAGTCCCTCACCGTCCCAGTTCGTGGGCTGCGCCGCGCTGGGCGAGGCGGGCGCCCTGGACTGGCTCCACACCCAGCACGTGCCCTACCACGCCGTCAGGTCAGTCCCTCACCGTCCCAGGTCAGTCCCTCACCGTCCCAGGTCAGTCCCTCACCGTCCCAGTTCGTGGGCTGCGCCGCGCTGGGCGAGGCGGGCGCCCTGGACTGGCTCCACACCCAGCACGTGCCCTACCACGCCGTCAGGTCAGTCCCTCACCGTCCCAGGTCAGTCCCTCACCGTCCCAGGTCAGTCCCTCACCGTCCCAGTTCGTGGGCTGCGCCGCGCTGGGCGAGGCGGGCGCCCTGGACTGGCTCCACACCCAGCACGTGCCCTACCACGCCGTCAGGTCAGTCCCTCACCGTCCCAGGTCAGTCCCTCACCGTCCCAGGTCAGTCCCTCACCGTCCCAGTTCGTGGGCTGCGCCGCGCTGGGCGAGGCGGGCGCCCTGGACTGGCTCCACACCCAGCACGTGCCCTACCACGCCGTCAGGTCAGTCCCTCACCGTCCCAGGTCAGTCCCTCACCGTCCCAGGTCAGTCCCTCACCGTCCCAGTTCGTGGGCTGCGCCGCGCTGGGCGAGGCGGGCGCCCTGGACTGGCTCCACACCCAGCACGTGCCCTACCACGCCGTCAGGTCAGTCCCTCACCGTCCCAGGTCAGTCCCTCACCGTCCCAGGTCAGTCCCTCACCGTCCCAGTTCGTGGGCTGCGCCGCGCTGGGCGAGGCGGGCGCCCTGGACTGGCTCCACACCCAGCACGTGCCCTACCACGCCGTCAGGTCAGTCCCTCACCGTCCCAGGTCAGTCCCTCACCGTCCCAGTTCGTGGGCTGCGCCGCGCTGGGCGAGGCGGGCGCCCTGGACTGGCTCCACACCCAGCACGTGCCCTACCACGCCGTCAGGTCAGTCCCTCACCGTCCCAGGTCAGTCCCTCACCGTCCCAGGTCAGTCCCTCACCGTCCCAGTTCGTGGGCTGCGCCGCGCTGGGCGAGGCGGGCGCCCTGGACTGGCTCCACACCCAGCACGTCGACTCCCTCACTGTCCCAGGTCAGTCCCTCACCGTTCCAGTTCGTGGATCGTCTTTCACTTACATAACATGTCCTATTTTTCCTTACTGTAAAAACCTCATCCAGATAGAAATCATACTTTTATCAGTAGTCTAGAATATAATAAGATGGTTTGTCCGCCAGACACATCGCGAACTCGTTGGCGGGAGGCGCCCGCGTGGGCGGCGCGCGGGACGGCGCCGAGCTGTGCGCCGGCTCCGCGCGCGCGCTGCTGCTGCAGCACCAGCCCCACGCCCACCCCCACCCCCACCCCCACCCCCACGCCCAGCCCCACGCCCACGCCGCGCCGCACGCGCGCCGCCGCCCTCACCACCCGCCGCACCCGCACCACACGCACCACCCGCGCCCCATACAGAAGCACAACCCCGATCAGTGACAACAGTTATGTGTTACTAACTGTATAGGTACTTAGGTAATTAATGATTTATCGAGGTGTGACTACAAAGTTTAGGGTAGTATTGAACGAGCCGAGTGATTTTGATTCGGCCCGACGTTATGGGGTTTGGACGCACAATGCCTAAATTTAACACGTTCGCAATTCAATGGATAACACAGTGAATGGACCGCTGCGGAGTCTTATGTATCCCATTGGATACATTGATACAGTCATCATTAAAACTATAATAATATTTAAAAGAAAAAGACCTTAATAACATTTCGATGTAATTGATTTTTATTTGTAACTTAACGAACCTAATATAAATAAAGAAATATGTGTTATATTACAATTCCATTAAGACTAGTTTTTCTTAATTGATAGAAATACATTTGACAACATTGACGACAATTTATAATTGGCTTTGTTCAGTGATAAAAGAAATCTAACTAATTATTATAATTGCGAAAGTTTCGATGTTTGTTTATTTGGCTCAATCGCGGCGAAACGGATGAACGGATTTGGTAGAAATTTGGTATATATATTAAGACATAGGATATTTTTTATCCCTATAAAGTGAGTAGTTCCCGCGGAATAAACGATTTCCCTTCGATAGAATTATTCTAACTAGTATTAAATAATTATTATGAAAATTGAGAATTTTTGTCACTTGTATAGGAATTGTGAACGTGTTAAATGAAATAATTGTGTTTGTCCATATGGACAGACGTATAAATAGTAGTGGACCGAATGTAAGGCTTAAACAACCAGCCAGTTCCCATACAAAAGTATTATTTATACATACTTATCTATAATTAGTACTTCAACCTATTTTTCAATCTACAAATTTCCCATTGCCGTAGGTTTTCTGAACGAGATCGCTTTTAGTGATTACTTGAATGATAAAGACGCTTGACGTACATTAACCAGCTCCCAAAGACAATATTATTAATAAATAAAAAAAGGAGAACATAATGATAATGTGGGTTTCTTGCGCCGCTTCTTTTCCCACAGATAATTTCATTTCCCGAAACGATAGTTGCTTGGACATATTAACTGACAGATGAACGCAACAAGTCCTATTACTATGTTCAGTAGATTTAAATTTGACATTCAACAAATGATATCATGTATCGTTGCAAATGCTTGACGTTTGAAGTGACTTTTATTAAAAAAAAATTAGAACATAATGATCTTTTTGGGTTTCTTGCGTCGCTTCTTTTCCCGCTGATGACTTCCCTTTCCGAAGCGGCAGTAGCTTGGACCTATTGACTCAGATATAAATGTAATAAGCCCTATTATTATTTCTAGTAGATTTAAATTGACGTTCAACTAATGATATCATGTATCTTACGTTGAAACAAATGCTTGAAGTGATAATGCCACCAAAGAGGTGTTCTATTGTCTTCCTCAAAAATTATTGTAAATTTGTGAAAAAAAAACATTTGTATTATCCACGGTTAGGCTTTGACGTATGAGGACATGTTATCATATGGGGTCTAACTGTTATTAGATTATGATTTTATTAATACCTTATCGTATTTTGTTTGGGAACAAGCCATATTTATATTTCAGAAGGGGCACGCGTCGACTTTTCCATATGTATGCTAATGTTGGTCTGCTACTATTTACCTCTACAAGTCTGATATGGGCTTAACAAAAAAAGTGACAATACTACGAAGAATCATAAGAACGTATACCTTAAAGGAGACAACCTTTCAGGAGGTGATCGGCGTCGATGACCGAATTGAAAACAACAAAAAACATCGCCCATACATAACACTACAAGTCATACTGTCGAACATTTTCACGAGTCGATGGCAAAAATACAGCATTGTCTGTGGCATCATAGAGGTCTTGTAGCGTACAAGTGTCGGGACACGCAGGGCAGCGAGCTAATGTAGTGCCATCTATCGGACCATTAAGTTAATGCGGGATAGTTTCGTGCGAATGCGAAATGCGAAGCGAAAACCGAAAAATATTTGTGTGGATTAGTTTAGGATTTCAAAAATATTTTCCACAACAGTTTTCACGCATAACTCCTGAAAGGTTGCCTTATATTGGCCCTGTATAAATATATCGATTTCTAATAATTTTTCGGCCTTTTACCAGTACGTATTATGCCTTTAGTCTACAAAGGACTTTATGTATGACATAATATTTTCCTACTTGACGCTGTGTCAAGTGAATAATGAACATTCATTTGAATTGAAATGGGAACAGATTTATGACGTAAAGTGGTGCGAAACTAGATATATCCTAATCTTGATAAAAACAGAAGTGCCCCATCTATTTCTGGCTGTAGCTACGTGTGGCTAGAGCTGGTGGGTTAAAACTGCCCCTTTTCTTCCGCGAAATATTATCTGGCGTTGCTATTGTTGAGTGTATGTTATTTATGTCAAATGTTAACGACATATCACGATTACCAACAATCGAAATGAACTCGCTCTTGCGGCGGTTAGGGTTGTTCTCAGGGCGTTAGCACCCGTTTAGCCGCCAGCAGGTAGATATAGAAAAAAAGAATACCAATTTGATTGAATTTAGTGGGTTTATTCTACAAACAGCTCACTCCCCTGCACCCCTCGGCAAATCTCCCGTACGGTCACTGGCCTGAAGGTCTTGGAGCTGCAGTGGACGTAGCCCTAGAGTCCTCTCGTAGACGACACGACGAGGTCAATGCTGGATCAGCGGTTTCGGGGGAGGGTAGATCTACCCCGAATGTCTCCCAGGTGCAGACCTGGATGTCGACGTCACTCAGGACCTTGATCCCTAGAGGGATCTTCCGCAGTCTACTTAAGAGGGTTCAGGTGGCAACCGAAGCAGTGTTCTCCCGGTAGCAAGGTCGCGGTCAAACAGAGGACGATTCGGGTTCCCCCACTCTAATTAGAAATCGTCTTAACGACGTCATCGCAACCGGACAAATTAGCGTACCGCAAAACCGTGGTGAGACCCTTTTTTAAATAAAATAATAATTTGAGGGTTCCGTAGGAAACTTTTATTATAAAGATGAAGTAGTGTGTGAAATAATAAGTAACTTTAAAGGTACAATCGTAACGGCGCTAGACGCAACGTTACAATACCCCACCAATTAGAGCAGGATTTTGCCTAGATAGCAAAATCCGACTGGAAGCTACCAATCCTTATAACTGTGTTTAGTGTAAAAGGAAAGTAAAAGTAAAAGTGTTTCAATCCTTATAATATTTTAATTTTAAATCTTTTATATGCCAGGTACCTATATCCTTGCCGCTCATGTCAACGAGATCGTAGACGAGAGGCGATTTCTTTGAGACCACCTTGCACTTTATAAATTTCGGTGCTAGTTTTTTATTAAAATATTTATCCTTGTCGCTTTGATAAAAGGTACGTTTCCACACTACATCTCCTACGTCGAACTCCGCCGGACGACGGCGTAAATTGTAGGTATTACAGTTCCTGCTATGAGCTTGAATAAGGGCAGCTTGTACCTTGTGGAAAATATTAGTTAAAGTACCTAAATTATCGGCATAGACATCGCGTGGTTGGAATATGATTTCGTTCTCGAGTTCGGAATCCAAGTAATGAGATCCGCAGGTTATTAGTTCTCGGCCATAGACTAAAAATGAGGGAGTGTATCCAGTGACCTCATTAACAGAGCTATTAATGGCGAATTGAATTTTAGGGATATGTAGATCCCAAATACGTTGATCATTTTCAACAAAAGATGACACCGCCGTCATAATGGTTTTATTATACCTCTCCACAGTATTTATGTGAGGCGAATATTTAGGAGTGAAGTGTACTTTAGGTACCTTATATTTAGTTAACATTTGCTTCAACGTTTGACTGACAAATTGTTTACCATTGTCTAAAATAACTGTAGAGGGTATGCCATGTATTAGAAAAACATTTTCCTCTAATATCTTAGTGACTATCTCAGCGGTAGCGCGTCGAATAGGGAACAATAGGCAGTATTTGCTGAAACAACAAGTTACCACAAAAATATATGAATTTTGTTTTCTAGATACCGGCAGAGGTCCTACAAGGTCAATACTAATAACTTGAAATGGTCTAGAACAATTTTTAGGACGACCCATTTCACCTAGGGTAGCGTGATTTTGATGTTTGTGAGCAATACAGACATCACAAGATCCTACATATTTAACTACATCAGCATGCATACCGGGCCAGTAGTATCTGAGAGTTAGGCGTTTGTAGGTCTTGTACATGCCAAGGTGGCCAGCAATCGGTTCAGAATGGTTTTCACGAATGACATCAGATCTAGTCTCCATAGGTACAACTTCCTTCCAGTCAAATTCAGTAGTTAATGAGCATTTAGATTTCATCAACCGGTATAGTTGGCCATTTTTTACAATGTAATTAGGGAAGGAGGTTGAGGAGTTTTGACAGCCGTTATATATGTTTAGGTACCACTGATCCGAAGTACTAGTACTTATAGGGCTAGTATTGATAGTGGAGATAGGGCAGCGTGATAATGCATCTGGAATAATGTTATCTGAACCACGGCGATGTTTAATTTCAAAATCAAAGGCGGATAGTCTTACACCCCAGCGAGCTAAGCGTCCTGTAGGATTATTAAGATTTAAAAACCATTTTAGTGCCGAGTGGTCCGTATAAATAGTGAACTTTTTACCATTGTCCAGATAACATCTCCAGTGTTCTATAGCTATCAATACAGCCAGAGCTTCACGTTCCGTAATACTATAATTACGTTCCGGAGCGGATAGGGATTTACTCATAAACGCTATAGGGTGTTCAGTACCGTCTATGACCTGTGTAAGCATGCCGCCTACGCCGCAGTCGCTAGCGTCGGTATGTACTTGAAAAGGTAAGTCAAAATCAGGGCAGCACAAAACAGGGGCAGAAATGAGGGATTCTTTCAGTGTGTTGAAGGAGTTTTCAGCTTCTTTAGTCCAAACAAAGGGTGCAGATTTTTTGCTAGTAGTAGTTAATTTATTTAGGGGTCCGGCTATAGTACTAAAATTCGGTATGAATCGACGGTACCAAGAGGAAGTACCTAGAAACCTCTTTACTTCCTTCTTGTTGGTAGGTGTCGGAAAATTCAAAATGGCGTCTACCTTAGAAGGGTCTACATTTAGGCCACGAGAATCAACTACATAGCCAAGATATCGTAGTTGTTCTCTGAAAAACTGAGATTTTTCGAAGTTAATTGTAAGGTTGGCACCTTGTAGTGTTTTGAGAACTCGTAGTAATAAGGATGTGTGGTGCTCGTAACTAGAACTGACTAGAACTATATCGTCCATAAATGCAAATACTGAGTTTTCAAATTCAGGTCCATAAAACAATTTGTCGACCAACCTTTGCTGTGTAGCGGGCGCATTGGTTAAGCCGAATGGAGTAGTTACAAACCTAAAGGTGCCACGAGAGGGAATGTAGAACGCAGTCTTATTTTTGTCCTCCTCCGAAATTGGAATTTGCCAAAAAGATTTGGATAGATCCACGCTTGATAGGTATTTAGCATTTTTTAGGTTATCTAGGATTTCGGTAATATAAGGTAGATTATATGCGTCTTTTTTGGTTACTGAATTTAATTTTCTACTATCAAGGCAGAACCTTAGCTTACCGTCTTTTTTAGGGACCAGTAGGACTGGAGAGGACCACGGGCTTTCGCATGGTTCCACTACACCTAATTGGAGCATTTCATCTAATTCCTCACACAAAATCCTTTGTTTCTCAGGCGAGAGCCTGTAGTATTTTTGTCGTAAGGGAGGAGAATCACCAGTGTCGATATGGTGGGTAATTAGGTTAGTGCGCCCCAGACCACGCTTTTCAGACGAGATGTCGTGAAATTGGTCGATTATATTGTCAGCGGTGACACGCTGAGTTTCAGTCAACTCGTTGTAGCACTGTAGATGTTTTTTAGGCGTACTAGAAACTTCAGACAAGTTAAATTCCGAGCTGGGTCCTAACGTAATAGAATTTAGGTATTTAGGACATATTTCAAATTTTTGCCAAAAGTCGACGCCTAGAATTAATGCACTATTGATTGTAGGCACTACATAAGCTTTAATTATGTGTAACTGTTCGTTAAACGATATAGGTAAATTAATGTAACCAATAGAATGCACCTTTTGCCTGTTAGCGGCTACAAACACTTTTGAATCGCACTCCGTAGTCATAATGAAACCATATTCCAACAAGGCTATGTGCGAATTCGAACCTAGAATGGAGACCGCGGAACCAGAGTCCAACAATCCGCACACCGATAGGTTGTTGATAGAAACATGAACGTAGGGCCGAATATCGTTTTTAGGTTTAGTGTCCAGGATTGAGGCAATAGTATAATAAGAGAAAAATTGTTTGATGGTTGTCAACCAATTCAGCCATTCCTGTTGATTAAAATTATTGTTCCCTTTGAGTTGCGTTAAACTATTACAACAATCCAAGTCCACTAGTTTTTTGGACTAGACTTAGCATGGCAAACAGGGCAGTTTGGATAGGTAGTATCTCGTTCGCCACATTTAAAACAAATAGGAAACCGTTCCTGTTTACATAGCGACAGTGAGTGATCATATGATCGACAACGCGGGCAATAGACCGGTTTATTAGCAGGCACTGCGGCTACAGTATCAGCTGTGGGACGCGTGTTGTTAGACACCTGAGGTGCATATTTAGTATAGTGCTGTTGATGGAAATTGGTCGGGTTCGGTTTCGGTATAGAATTATATTTATTTGTATAATGACTTGTAGGTTTTTGCCGGTAGGTAGTGAAATTCGTTTTATTAGTGAAAGCTAGATCGGGAGCTATAGTACTTGAACTTATAGGTGGAGGTTCACGAAATTGTGTAGTGAGGCATTGAATATTTTCGAAATTCCTACAAACTGAGCGAAGAGATTCAACAGATTGAATGCCATTAGGTACTGAGGCCAAAACATTTGCATAGCTAGGTCGGATATTATGTAGTAGAATTTCCAGTTTTTCAGACTCCGAAAGTGGTTTAGATAGCCTAGAAAACATTTCGGACATTTTAGCAAGGTAAATAGTTATATTTTCGGTATTTCCCTGAGTACGTGATCTAATTTCCGACAAAAGGCGATAATCATAGTCGAATTGTCCAAAATCTCTTAATAGTAATTCTGACAGAATTTCCCAGTTAGTTGCCTCATTTCTGATACTACGAAACCAATGCAAAGCGTCATCACTAAATATCTCGGTTGCGTAACATAGTAGTTTGGCGGGTGCAATGCTTCGAGCCGAGCATAACTCATTCGCCCTTTGAAGGAATGCACGCACGCATGTTGTACCGTTAAAGTTAAGTTTTAATAGATCGTTTATATTGTTTCGATCACAGCTGACCGAAACAATCTGCGGTGCCTCGACGGGAGCGGTATCCAAAGTGTCTGGTGGATGCTGAGCACTATCAGACTGAAAACAACCTTCGGATGCAGTTTTGAGCTTACATAATTTATTCAACCGCGTACTCAAATTATTAAAAGTGCTAGTGGCAGAGTTGTATAATTGTAGCAATTCCGATGTATCCGGACTGATGCGCCTTAAACGATGGTAGGTGTGATTACGTAGTGCTATAGTGCGTCTCATTGCGTTATCATCATGCTTGGACTCTAGTGAAGCAACGCGGGACACTAAATCTTGGATAGACTCCTGTGCACCCTCCAGATCAGGCACACTATCCAGACCAGATTCCAATACATACTCGGACGGATATAGGGTAGTCAACTTAGTAATCTGTTTACGAAGCCCTAACACGGTAGTTGCCGGTTCCTCACCACGTATTGTCACCTCGTAGGACAGTTCGTGTTTATTTAAAAGTAAAAACGCTATAGAGTGAGTTTCCATGATAGATAATTAGTAGAAGCGTATACAAGAAAAGATAATCACTAGATTTGTACAGAAATAAAAGTAGCTACTGACAAAGATGAAAAAATGAGTATAGTTTTTCTAGTGAATTGGAACGACTTGAAAGAAGAATACAATTTTTTTTTTTTTTTTTGACAAAAATTAGTTTATGTTGATTTGGTTCTAATTAGGCTAGTATTTATTGCTGTTCTGTTACAATTCACAAGAACTAGGGCGAAAATGGTGATGAATGATTTTTTTTTTTTTTATAATACCCACAATGACATGAGATGAAAGTGAAAAAATTGAAAAGCGCTATAATAGAAGAAAATTAGATTTAAATTAACAGTGAACTGGTAAGTAGACTATTAGATTTAGTGCAAATTTTAGTTATAATTTATTACCAATCGATTATTGGCGAATGAATTGACTTTAGGTTAATTTTGGTAGGTAGGTTAAGAATAATTCAATTTTAGCAAATTTATCAATTAATAACAGAATTTAGACTATCCACAGGTTTGAGAATATTAACTTAAAGAAGAAAATTTGTATACGTACCAGTTCACATACACACACAAAACAAAATTACACCATTTCGCTTACACTGATGGTATGAAGCACTGTACAAGCTGCAATGGTATAGAAAAACTTACCGAAAGGCTAAGGGTAGTGAGCTGAGAACCCCACGTTGGGCGCCACTGCGGCGGTTAGGGTTGTTCTCAGGGCGTTAGCACCCGTTTAGCCGCCAGCAGGTAGATATAGAAAAAAAGAATACCAATTTGATTGAATTTAGTGGGTTTATTCTACAAACAGCTCACTCCCCTGCACCCCTCGGCAAATCTCCCGTACGGTCACTGGCCTGAAGGTCTTGGAGCTGCAGTGGACGTAGCCCTAGAGTCCTCTCGTAGACGACACGACGAGGTCAATGCTGGATCAGCGGTTTCGGGGGAGGGTAGATCTACCCCGAATGTCTCCCAGGTGCAGACCTGGATGTCGACGTCACTCAGGACCTTGATCCCTAGAGGGATCTTCCGCAGTCTACTTAAGAGGGTTCAGGTGGCAACCGAAGCAGTGTTCTCCCGGTAGCAAGGTCGCGGTCAAACAGAGGACGATTCGGGTTCCCCCACTCTAATTAGAAATCGTCTTAACGACGTCATCGCAACCGGACAAATTAGCGTACCGCAAAACCGTGGTGAGACCCTTTTTTAAATAAAATAATAATTTGAGGGTTCCGTAGGAAACTTTTATTATAAAGATGAAGTAGTGTGTGAAATAATAAGTAACTTTAAAGGTACAATCGTAACGGCGCTAGACGCAACGTTACACTCTAATAATTTCGATTTAACGTACAGAGGCAATACTGAACATTGAAATTCTCAGTAATTTCCCAGTCTTTTTTTTTTTATGCATAACGGGTTGGTACTTGACCTCAATCACACGTGATGTTAAGTGAAGATGAGGTCGAAGTTGGTAACGTACTGAACCCGGAAACCCCATCTTATATGGGGCTGGCAGTTATCTCTGACAACCGGAACACAACAATGCTATTAACATTGCTATTTAGCGGCAGATTTAGATAAGATGGTGGTAGCTAGCCAGGTGGACATTTAAAATGCCCTATCACCAACCAAACCGAGTACTAAATATGTACCCTGCTGGGGATCGAGTGAGAAGCTTTAGTGTTAATTCGTTTACAGTGAATTAAACTCCAAAAAATTGGCAAACCAATTACCTTATAGCTACCACCATCTTATCTAAATCTGCCGCCAAGCAGCAATGTTAATAGCATTGTTGTGTTCCGGTTGTCAGAGATAAGATAGCCAGTCCCCCAAGTGTGTTGGGGTTTCCGGGTCAATACGTTTCCAACTTCGACCTCATCTTCACTTAACATCAAGTGTGATTGAGGTCAAGTACGAACCTGTCGCGCATAAATAAAAAAAAAGTTTCCGCTCTGGAGCAATATCAGATCTTCAGCAAAATATGGGACCACCCTGAAGTTATACGCTTTCAAACAAAAAAATATTAACTGCTACTGGCGTAGATATCGTAGAAGATACGTAAAAAAATTTTAAATTCCGTAGAATTAACGACTGTCTCCTTTTTTGAAGTTTGTTAATTAATTATTGATGTTATAGTTATATTTCTAAATAGCAATATCAGTAACACGTGGATGTTCTAGAAATTAGTGAAATATACGAGTAAGTAACTGCTACTGACTACACAAGGGGAATATATTTTATATTCCATTCTTTGTAAGCGCTTTATTGTATTTTATTATACGTTATATGCTTTGTAATGATGTTAAATAGAAACATACGTAACTTTGCGGCCACGTATTAAATAATCCGACCACATAATATATTATCTAGTAGGTGTAGCGATATATATTCCATTTTTTATAATAATAAGTGAAACCGTCGTGGTCATCGCTAAACGAGCGAGGAAGTGATTTACAGCAGAGCGATTGAACTGGAGGCCGAGTACTGCCTGCAGTGAGCACAATTAACAATCACGATCTCTATATGCATCATTTTCTTTCACATTAATATTTGCTGTCTGTTCATCTTCAACTTTTATTTTATGGCAATCGGTATTCTATAGCGCCTGTCTCCGGTTGTATGGATAAGATGCTAAATGAGATTGAGCAGTATGTTAATGTATTGGGTCTTTACCTATGAAATTGGAGTTTTTTTCTTCGTTAATCATATGTACCAATTCCTGCGATTTTCAAAGCTATATCCAAATTTGTTTTTTATTTGGAAAATGGAATATTATTTCAAGGTTTCACATGAAATATTTTTTAATTTCTGGGCTAAATCACATAATAAAAAAAATTTGAACCGAGCTCTTTTCATGTGCTTCCCATAAACATTTCTTAGATTCGCTGAAACTTTTATAAAGTGGTTATTTATAAAAATTAACGCTGCCTATACTTAACTTAATGTTATCCGATAATACACACAAAGTTTAGTTAAATTTGGATTGGCCGTTCCCAAAAAAAAATCAAAAATGTTTGTATGGAGAAAACAGTCCTAATGAAATTCTTTATACAAAACGCCAATTTCATAGGTAAGGACCTAATATATCAGCAGAAAGACCTCCACTAGGAGCATGAATCGCTAAAATTATAGGTGTTATACAGCAATCGATACAAATCTAAACATCATATCAGCTATGGGAAGTCCACAGCTGAACATAGGCCTCCTCGTACATTTTCAGAGCGACCGGTTGGAAGCGATAGCGAAGCGAAGCGAGCATCCAGCGACAATCTTAACATTGGTGTCGATTCGGATGTACACAAACTAAAACCAATTTTAAAGTAGTACTGCCTCTTTCTCCCTGGAACAGTACGATGCGACGGCACCACTCCAAAACTGGTTTTAGTTTACTTGGTGTACATCCGAATCGACACCATTATATGACTTTAAATATTAATTCCAGTTAGAATTGTATAGAGGGATATGAATGCAGTTTTTCTATTGCTCAGTTTGCTATCTTCATTATTTACGATGCGTGCCTTCGGGGCCTAATCGTTTGATTATCCCTATACGTTTTAATTATATATGTAATGAAGTTAAATCCTACACGTTTATTTGGTGCTAATACTCTAATAGGTCTAGCCGTGCTCTAAATATGTAGGTATAATTAAAGAGGAAACTAGTGAATAATGGGATTTCTGGGACGAACTTTTATGTTGGCTAAATCGTTCAGTCACCATGCAGGTGACAATATCGACATTTTAAAATATCAGCCCTGTATTACGTAAGTTTAACTGCTTTATCTTTTATTCTCAAAATAATTAGCAATAAAATAATGTTTAATGAATTTTCAGTTTTAAAATGACTTGCTTAGGGCTTTTACAGTATATTTATGTATAGTAGGAAGCATTTGTTTGATCTCTCTAAGATTAATTTTGCGATTGTGCTGCTAAAATGTAAATTGAAGTCAATTTTTGAATCTGAATTATACTGTTTTAGAACGGGATTATTTTGCACATTCACCGTACTGGCGATGCATGCACGTACGGTGTCTAGCCGACTATGCGAGCGATACCAGATAAAGTGAATATTTTCACATAATTTTAAATTAGTTGTAATGGAAATATCTTGTCTTGTAATAGTATTTGATAAGTAAATGTATATACAATGTGTAATCTCGAACCTTGATCAAACGAAATGGGCGGATATTAGAGACAAATTTATCGATGAAAATCAGAGATATATTTTTTTAAAGTTACCTACCCCAAAATCCCAGCGGTTTAATTTTTTTTTTTCATGAAAACTTAATTTATTAACTTTTTCTTCATTATTTCTTAAGTAAACATTGCATTTTCTTCAAAATAGTCTCATTTGAAAGCTGGATAATGTGCCTATCTAAAAAAATAAAAAACGATATTAATATCAAACAAAAACTTAAAAAAAAAAAAATATGAAAAGAAAATTTTGAAAAAAAAATCAAGTTTATTCTTATTTTTTGTCTGTAACTTTAAAACTAGGTCGTTATGCTGTACTTTTTTGCACAGTTTATTAAACTTCATGATTTGATCTACAAATTCACCAAATTGCAAAGCTCTATCTCTTTTCATTATCATAATATCCACCGTCAAAGTAGATCAATGCACAAAATGCTTTGATTTTACTGAAGTCGAACAATGGCAGGTAAAGGTCGGAAGAGAATAGATACATGCCACCAGTACGAGTGAGTGAGAGAGTGTAGTATACCTATCAGTTATTGATGACTCAGACTTTTTGTATTTACATTTAATTATGAAATAAAACAAAGTTGTATAAAATCAATTAATTTATTAGATTTTCAAAATGACCCCCATTTTCCTGAGCACAGACTGTAGCCCTTAAAATTACACTGCGGGTTGTTTTTTTTAAAACGTCTCTAAGATTATTTCTAATGTCATTTCCCGCTGCAGTTATTCTTTCCAATAGCTCCTCTCTACTTCCGATTGGAGTGCTGTAAACCAGCTGCTTCATATGACCCCACAAATAAAAATCAAGTGGGGTCAAGTCTGGGCTTCGTGCAGGCCACGCCACTGGTCCTCCTCGTCCTATCCATCGGCTTCCATAAATTTGATTTAAATACGCACGCACGATTACGCTGAAGTGGGCTGGAGCGCCGTCATGCTGGAACCACATCCCGCGTCGCGTTTGTAAATTAACATCTTCCATCAGGTTTGGAATATCTTCTTGCAAAAATCGCAAATAGGCCTGTCCTGTCAACCTTTCCGGTAATACAAATGGTCCGATTAGGTAATCGCCGATCATTCCAGCCCAAACATTAATAGAAAATTCAATTTGGAAAGATGCGGGCCGTAGCAGAACCCGTAAATGTAGTGGATATCCGCTAACTCGCGAGCAGGTAAGTTGTCTATCGCAGCAGACATTACGAAAAAAATGAGCGTATTCAACGTGCAAGTCCGGAAACGTTACAAGATGAACTGTTTACAAAAGTGAAACCCTGCCTAAACAGAGTTACCAATAACCGATATAACGCTCTCTCACTCACTCGTTCTAAGTGGCATGTGTCTATCTCTTTCGACCATTACCTGCTATTGTTCGACTTCAGCGAAACAAAATTTCTTTTGCAATGACGTAATTGGCGATGGATATTATGACAATGAAAAAAGATAGAGCTGTGCATTTTGGTGAATTTGTAGGTCGAATCTTGAAGTTTAATAAACCGTGCAAAAAAGTACACCATAACGACCTAGTTTTAAAGTTACAGACAAAAAATAAGAATAAACTTGTTTTTTTTTTCAAAATTTTCTTTTCATATTTTTTTTTTTTGAAGTTTTTGTTTGATATTAATATCGTTTTTTATTTTTTTAGATAGGCACATTATCCAGCTTTCAAATGAGACTATTTTGAAGAAAATACAATGTTTACTTAAGAAATAATGAAGAAAAAGTTAATAAATTAAGTTTTCATGAAAAAAAAAAATTAAACCGCTGGGATTTTGGGGTAGGTAACTTTAAAAAAATATATCTCTGATTTTCATCGATAAATTTGTCTCTAATATCCGCCCATTTCGTTTGATCAAGGTTCGAGATTACACATTGTATAATCCCATTCGAACCACAAGGCGGGGTTCAAAAATTGGTTTCACATTGTGTACATTTCTCGCGGCTGAATAGTAGCTCTACTGCGAGTATGTATACTGTGTTTTTGTTGTGTAAATATTTAGTAACGTTAAGTTATTTTTTTGTGTGATCGTAGGAGTAGTTAATCGTTTTGATTTTTACATAACAGTAATAGCTATTTAAAATTGTGCTCAATGGGTACTTTTAAAATTAGAAAATTTTACAAGAAAAGAACTTGATGACCATGTGTATTTTTTCGAGTTATAAGGCCTATGCCCAGCTGTGAACTGGAGGTATTGGCACGATAGTTGATGCTGGTTTACAGCTGAAGTTTTAAGTAGTCTATTTGTAACAATTTGTACTATGGTAATAAAGCACTTTCGTGCGCCATCCTCTTTGTCCTGAATACACAATGTAGGTAATTGTATATGTTTCAGTTTATCTCAATTCGAATGCCGATACCTATACGTGCATCTCCTAAGCTTTGCCCACAAAGGGGACTATAGGGGTATACAGACCAAAGCATACGGCCAATTTTCTCGTCTCTTGTCATGTTGAGCGTTAGTGCACTGGGCCATTTTCCGGACAAGAAATATTTCGCGAGAACCGATATCTCGTACACTTATTAGGTTTCTCTATGGAGATCGGAAATTAGATAGACGGCAGTATCTGTCACTACAGTTCTATTGTCGTTTCGTCTGTTCTAAGCCCATCATTTATTTCACTAACGTGTTAGAAGAGAAAATAATATAGTGTGTAGTGTATCGTAGTTGACAATTGACGTTTTGCTTGTTTTAGATGCATGTAAAAACGTGTACACATGCATGTCTGCTACTTCGGGACGAGAAAACCAAATCGGGACATGATAAATGTTGTCCCGGACAGTCGCAGTGCTCAAAAGTCCTAACTGTTTACGGTTTCATATGCACACACAAATCGTATGCAGAGATGATAAGTACATGTTATAGGTAGTTAAGTTTGGAGTTATTTGTATAAATTTCTTCGTTCCACTCTCGGGTGCTTTAATCAATAGTGCTATGAATATTATCTATGTCTCTAAGCTGGGAGTCATTACCTATATAGTGTTGCTGATCGACAGCTAATGGATATTCTATCGGCAGCTGGACAATAGTACATACCGGGCGAGTTTTTTTACCGTAAGGAAAAATGTAATTATGTGTAATAAATAGGCTATAAACGCGACCATCACATGACACAACTCTTTTTTTGATGGTCTTGAAAAAAAAAGACTACCTATGCTAATTTTTATTTCACTCACCTAATATGACTTATTTTTTTTCCTAACGGTAAAAAAACTCATCCGGTATAAATATCGATAGATACTATTGAATCATTGCAATGCTATCGATAATTCGGCAACACTATACCAATAAGTTCTGCGCACATGGTAGACTTTGCCCGCCTGTATCCGCAAAAATCATGAAAAGGAAGAAAACTGCTGACCCTTTTATTCACAAGGGTTACAAAGTATTTGCCATGTGCGCAGAGCCGCAGAATGTTATGTTATGAAAGTCCTTTTAAACTTTTCATAAAGTATTTAACATCTTATGGTATTGCCGGTGTTGATGATTGTGAACATTTTGCAACATAATGTTGCAAGCATCCTGTAGCTATGAAAGTATACAAATAAGGGGAAGTGATTGTTATACAACTATTTATCGAAGTTGCAAAATATTCACTCATATTTTCGAGCTCCGGAGGACCTTTTGGAATATTTCGTGAGTACTGACATCTGGATTGAAGATTATTTGGTATTTTCAAGCTATTTATGCTACTACGGATCAAAAATAACCAAAATTTGCTTCATTCAGGACCCTAATTCCGCTAAAATTTTTGGCTAGTTTCGCTCCGATGACGACACGATATCAGTAGATTATGAGTGATGACGACACGATATCTATAGATTATGAGTGATGACGACACGATAGCTGTAGATTATGAGTGATGACGATACGATAGCTGTAGATTATGAGTGATGACGATACGATAGCTGTAGATTATGAGTGATGACGACACGATAGCTGTAGATTATGAGTGATGACGACACGATAGCTGTAGATTATGAGTGATGACGACACGATAGCTGTAGATTATGAGTGATGACGACACGATAGCTCTAGATTATGAGTGATGACGACACGATAGCTGTAGATTATGAGTGGTGACGATACGATAGCATTAGATTATGAGTGATGACGACACGATAGCTGTAGATTATGAGTGATGACGACACGATAGCTGTAGATTATGAGTGATGACGACACGATAGCTGTAGATTATGAGTGATGACGATACGATAGCAGTAGATTATGAGTGATGACGACCACGGATCTACCGCCTAACTCAAAGCTATAGCGATAGCGGAGAGTGCATTGACGTCATATACGATGGCAATTACCAAAGCAATTGAGTTAAGCGGTCTGACTGCAGTTGCTTTCCAATAATTTGGCGAAAAGCAGAGAAAAATAATGTAAATAAATGATACTCAATTTGGATATACACAACCAACACCTATCGAATCTACTGCTAATGTACCGATACCGAAGCGAAACTAGATTAAAATTTTAGCGGAATTGGGGAGTACCCTGTGTCAAAAACTGACCCCCAGTGCCCGCTGTTTATTCTTTCTTAAAAATAAGTTATGTATTACCCGATGATTTATGTAACACATTTAAAACAGGTTTTCTTTTTAATAAATATGCGAGAGTTATCATTTTCTTTTATTGATCAACCAGGTCAGTGCGGGTAGATCCGGCAGAGTATTGCTCCCCCTAGCAAACAGGACAACCAATCGTAGCCTAGGACTTATTGTGCAGTCGCTGTTTTCGGTTAGTATTTCTGATGCGGTCAGTCCTTGTGGGTGACCACTACAATTTTTTTTTTCGTTGGCACAAAACAGTTCTTACATTGACAAGAAGTGCTTTTTCTTCGATTGCCGAAGAGTTAAAAATTAAAATAAATATCCTTGGACGTGTATATGCCATTTAGTTTCACATTAAGTAACTACAGGCTTGTGGTGGATACCAGATGGTTGATATCTAACTAATATTATAATAAAAAATACATGAAAAAAATTCGTTTAAATTTTTTCATACAAAACGGCAATTTCATAGGTAAAGACCTAATAAATACGAAAGTTTGGATGTTCGTTTGTTGCTCAATCACGGCGAAACGGATGAACGGATTTGGATGAAATTTGATATATAGGTAGACTACACCCTGGATTAAAACAGGATACTTTTTATCCCGATAACGTCGAATAGTACCCGCGGGTTAAACAAATTTCCGCGATAAAGCTATTCAACGCTGGCGAAGCCGCTGGCGGAAAGCCAGTAACTACATACATTTTTTTTTACTGAAAATTATAAATGAAAACATCCATAACCCGACACATGTCCGTATTCAGAACGAACCCGTTGTGCATAAAAAAATCATCATACAAACATATGCCCCTAGCGGGATTCGAACTCGCGACCTTTTGGTGTCTCTAAGTGGGTTCCGGTTCTTTCCATTTGAAGGCGGTCGTTACGCCAGAGCGGGGGCTTGAGAAAAATTTACAGGTGTGCCACTCTCTAGTACAGAGTATGCAAACAAAAATCCACCAGTCCGCACTGGAGAAATTTTCATGAGCCATGTGCAGCAGTAAAAACGTCATACTAATAAGAATGTGAGCAGCGGGATAATTAAACTACGCAAGGCGACTGGATGCCTGTGGTGCAATTCTGTAACTTGTCGATGATCGGCTCTTTGACAGTTGTGGCCGATTGACACCGATCATCGAATTCAATTTGGCTTCCTGTAACTCTTGTCGATAACGATCCGAGTAAATCGACTCGATCGCCGATAGGTGAATGATTGCACATGCAAAAATGAGCGGATTCTAATTTTGTAGGCTACTCTTTCGATCAGAAATGTCAAATGATTGTGGTAAGTCTTGAGTCACCACAATCGTTATCGATTGTTTTGTGAAAAAGTTGTGTATGTACATTTTTAAAAGCATAAAAGTAACTAAAGCTAAAGAATTACGTTTTAATGCAATGAAACAATTTCGTAACAAATATACAAGATTAATTTTTGAGCCATACTTTGTAGAAAAGACAATTGCATATATCCGCGGTACGGACAAAGATGGCTATTGGAATTGAGTTATTCTGTAATATGGTGTCTACTTCTAACCGACGAGCGACGAGAGTGGAGAGACAAAAACAACATTTTAAATAACATCTCTTTATTACTTAAACAAAATGTAATTAATACTTATTTGCGTATAAAAAATGTATTTATAATTTCACAACAGTTTTTCACCTCGCCTCTTTCTAGAGGCTTAGTGTTATTTTATCCCTTGCACTGCATATCAGGTGCAATCTTGAGGACAGACTCCTCTTCCACACTCCTTGTAGCTTCAGTAAATGGTCGCCTACTGAAGGTAGACGGCGCCCAAAGCTACCTTGAATCCCAAATCACCGCCTGAACCAGACTAGCATAACCGAGTGTACGCAAATATCATAACAACAAAATGACAGGAAACTGCTCGAAATTCAACAATAAACGGTGGTTAAACACGAGGTGTCATCTCACTTCATTCTTGACCGAATGAGCGATGTAGTGAATGAATGAGAAAAAGAATGAACAAAAGAGCTATATGAGCTGTGAAAGTCAGTGATAGTGATGTGAATGTGAATCACTAATATAGCGCGTGTTCGTTACGCTTTTTCCCCTCGTCCAGAACAAACAGACAATGCTGCTCACTCGAGCTAAACTATGTCCAGTTATATGCGTAAATGGACGAATTATCGCATCCTGCAAGGCGCCTGAAGGTAGACGGTGCCATAATATATTGCTAGCTTGGGTTCATAGGTGTTGGCATTGTCACTTCTGTATATCTCTAGGGTCATTTTTGTATGACTTTTTTCTCGATTTTCTCCTGTTGTTCGCGCGATTGCAGCTGCTGTAGAGTGAGGAGGGAAACGCCGAGTTGTGTCTCCCGAGTGAACGGCTGCGCCATCTGCCGGAGCCAGCGCTTGCAGATCTGTGGGTAAAGAACAAGGTTTTGATGACGTGTTTGGTGTTATAGTGGTTAGAGAGCCTGACCGCAATGTCTAGAGGTCGTGGATTCGAATCCCGCTACGGGCATATGTTTGTATGATGAATACCGAGTGTTTCCGAGTTATGGATGTTCACATTTAATTATTTACAAAAAGTGTTAGTTCATCAATTATCTGGTAATATACAGGGCGTCCCAAAGTTATGGGACATGAAGGGGAAGTACCTTAAATATTGTAGATAGTGAATTTTGCTCAAAGAAGACTTTATGTTATTTTTAAAAGTTAGTAATTCTGCATTCATAGATTTTCTAAAAATTACTTGCTTCGGCTGGGAATCGAACCGACTTAAATGTGAAAAAAAAAACACCCTACTTTTATGATGCCAATCGAAAGAATAGCTAAAAAATAATAACTCTGCCTAAGTAACATAGTATTTTAAAAGAAAGGAACAACATAAAATGATTGAGTCAAATTTCAAGAAAGTTATTTATTGCCGACGACGTTCGAAAAGTAGCGATATTATCATTCCAAAGATAGCATTGATTATTCGTAAATAAGTACCCACTTCATAAAATAGGTACTAACATAGTTTTCCTTATTATAAGTGCACGTGTAGATGAAATGATAAAACTTGTATTGACTACGGCAGTTTCATGTATGTTTTTTATTTGATTAAAATGATTAATTTCACGTTGTTCCTTTCTTTTAAAATACTATGTTACTTAGGCAGAGTTATTATTTTTTAGCTATTCTTTCGATTGGCATCATAAAAGTAGGGTGTTTTTTTTTTCACATTTGAGTCGGTTCGATTCCCAGCCGAAGCAAATAATTTTTAGAAAATCTATGAATGCAGAATTACTAACTTTTAAAAATAACATAAAGTCTTCTTTGAGCAAAATTCACTATCTACGATATTTAAGGTACTTCCCCTTCATGTCCCATAACTTTGGGACGCCCTGTATACAATAATTAATACAATCCTAGTTGCTTAGTGTGGAACTAGATGGCGCTGTGTGTATGTCGAACGATATCAATTTAATTTAATACCATGGCTCAATGTAAACCGTATCGGGTTAATAATGATCTTTTTTCTTTGCTAACAACTTTTGAATAGTGAAAAAATTTTATAGCGTCTGTAGGTTGCCCAAACGTACTCTAAAATGGAATTGTAAAGTAAATGGTTTCATAACAAGATGTTTTTTTCTTCTACCGTAACTGTTACGAACCATATCGGTTTCGTACGCGGCCGAAGGGAGTATTGTACTCTATTGCATGTAGAAGTGTACGTAGTTTATAAGCTTACCAGTAATAGAGTAGGTACAATAAAATACTGCATTTACAATACCTCCGATTCGCGAGATTCAGAACTGAATTTAGAATGTACGCAGTCGTACAGTACCACTTTTAAGAACAACACAAAATAACTATTTGACTACATGTTACATAACAATGCGTCGCAAAAAGTGCAAGATTGTTTATTTTTTTTCGCGCTTTCTTAGCAGATAAAACAGCGCCATCTCTGAGAATCCTCAAGAACTAATAGGACTGCTATTATTTTAATCTGTGGTCACAATCTGTAAATCGGTCACATAGAAGTGCAAGAAAAATTACAATGGTGTCGATTCGGATGTACACCAACTAAATTAAAACCAGTTTTAGAGTAGTACTGTCTCTTTCTCCCTGGAACAGTACGATGCGACGGCACCACTCTAAATTTTTAGTTTAGTTGGTGTACATCCGAATCGACACCAATGTTGATTAAAAATATTTAGTTTTACGAGTAACTAAAATAAAAGTAATCCATTACGTTTGTTATCCGTAGAAGATACATTTCTGCGGTAAGTGATGCAATTTTTTACAATATGAATCAGCATTTGACGTATCAAATTTGTTGTAACAGTTCGCGAACGAAGTCGGTGTATGACTGATAACCCATTGGTTCCAAACTCCCGTTTTAACACCAATGAAGTGATGCCATTTTGATTGAACGAACGTATGGACCACGCATATAAGTCTATGATTTTAACATAGTTGGGTTGGTTTATCTAGAGACGATATAATAATAAGTGTTCTCAGCGGTTTTCTAAAATTTAAAAGTTATAGTTATTGTGTTTGAGTGCTTTGTGTAAGTGTACCTGGACAGCCTCCTCAGTGCTGAGGTTGCAGAGCGCGTCCTTGAGGTGCTCCTGTATCCAGCGCGGCAGCTTGGTGCGCTTGTCGGCTCGGCTGAACCGCTTGTCAGCGAAAATCATGATGCCGTAGTCCGTCTTGCCTCTGAGGTGACCAAAATTATACAAAATAATAATAATAAAAGGTATTTATTCATCACAAAAAGACAACACAGGCATACACAGAATCGAGAACCACAGTATTGTGATGAATGGATAGGGACTCAGCAGTGTGGCTGATTTTCAGTCCCGCCCTACAGAGTAGTTGCTGCCACCAAAGAAAGTATGGGCGACTTTCCAATGACTAACAATTTTTTATTTTTGTTTTTATGCTTACGCGTGGCTCTGGACAATGTAGGTAGAAATTAAATTAAAATGTGAGAAATAAGAGGCCCCATCTGTTAGCGCCATCTTTCGAGCCACTTTGAACTACTTTACTAAGCGATCAGAAAATCGCCCACTTGAACAAAAAAAATAAATAAAAAACATGGATATTATTAGCATAATAAAGTACAAATAGTTGTAATTTTCCTATGGCCAGAGAGGAATGGGACAAAGTGAACAATTATTTCCATTATTCTAACCTAAAAAAACCATTATTCTAAGCCGAATTGGACGAATCCACAAGGACAGAAGTGCACATCATCTTCTTATTGACGACCTGTTTGGTTTAGTGGTTAGAAACTTTGAATGCTATACCAAAAGGTCGCGGATTCCTAGCGGGAGGAATCCGGCATATGTTTGTATGATTAATATGGACACGTACATCCGAGTTAAAGATGTTTTCATTAAATTTTTAATATGTATATATTTACAAAAAATATATTTAGAATATAATACCAATATTTGTGTTGTACCTGTGGTAGTATATCAACCATCTGGTATGCATAATACAAGCCTAATGCTTAGTGTTTGCCGTATGTCATTACTTCCCAGAATTCGTTCCTTATTAGCGACACTATCGAATGATCAATACAATATGTATCGAATGAGCAACAATAATACAAAATGAAAGGGTTCGATTCCTGGCTAGGAATATTGATTTTTCAAAAATCCAATGACGCCCTTTTAGGCCCGTATTAATAAACCATTCTCAAGATTGAGAGCAGTCTTGTGACCGGTCTCAAGTAAACGTGTTGATTAATAAACGGAACTTGAGACCTAAAAAGCACGAGCATAGTCAAGCTGTACTCACTTGAGAGGTGCGCGTATTTAAAAACGAAACTCAAGACTATCATTCATTCGCCGCTGAGGCGAATACTTGAAAGATCGGTTTATAAATTAGCACGGAGCTTGAGATAGCGTCAACTGCTTAAGACGCCTCAAGACTTGTATTGAGATTGGTTTATTAATACAGGTCTTAGTTTTCATCAAAATCGGGCCCGAAACTCCATTTAGTAATTTTCGCTATTCCTCGTACTTTCGGACTTACCAATCAACGTCCATTTGAAAAATTCACCTGTATATTGACAACCTTTATATTTTAATGAAAACTTTGGGAAGAACGCAGATAATTCTAGATTTTCTTTCAACACAAGTGTGAAACATTTCTCTCATACAATATAAACTGTCACACTCACTCTAACCGCCTCCGTGGCTCAATGTAAACAACATTGGGTTTACGTTTCGGAGGTCGCGGGTTCGATCCCCAGCGGGGTATATATTTAGTACTCGGTTTGGTTGGTAGGTAGGGCATATTAAATGTCCGCCTGGCTAGCTACCAACATCTTATTTAAATCTGCCGCCAAACAGCAATGTTAATAGCATTGTGTTCCGGTTGTCAGAGATAAGATAGCCAGTCCCCCAAATAAGATGGGGTTTCCGGGTCAATACGCTACCACCTTCGGCCTCATCTTCACTTAACATCAGGTGTGATTGGGGTCAAGTGCTAACCCGTTGTGGATAAAAAAAAAACTCACCGCAGCGCCCGGCCCACGCACTGGGCGGCGTGCCTCATCGCGTCGAACGTCAGGAAGTCGTTCTCGCGGATCTGTAACATTCATTACAAACATTTTTTAATACATGTGCTCCAATATGCGTTGCAGTTGTATTGTCATTTGTGTCCATGGAGTTTAGTAAATAGTTTCATATATTTTTATTAGTTCAATTTATAAACGTTTCTTCTAATAGTAAGACGACATTTTTAAACCTACGCGCTGACTAGGTCAAAAAATTACAGATTTTTAAAAGTACCTCGATGATGGTCGGTTATTGTCTGGTTGACCTTAACGAATATATGATAAGTATATTTTATTTTATTGATAATAACCGCGAAAACGGTGGACAGACGTGCTTGACAGTTTAATAAGGGATGGTTTGTGCTCGCCAAGAACAAAAACGACTGGAAACAAATGAGGGAGGCCTTTGCCCAGCAGTGGGACACTATGGGCTCTTAATAATAAAAATAATTGATAATACAGAATCAACAGTATCATTATAAAATACACAAAATTTATAAGCCAAAGTTATGCCAATTACAGATTCTCATTTTCATTACAATTTTTCTTTTTAATAATTAGGTATATTGCTACCTTATATATTCAAACTCAAATCATTTATTGCATACCTTATGTTTTGATACTTACGGGGTTTGTACACTCTTAGACCCACTTATGGCATTATTCTATAGGCAAACTCAAACAAAATCTTTATTATATATAAAAAAAATAGTTTTCGATTAGCAAAGTTAAGCAACGTCTGGCGAGGGTGAGCACCACTGGTATTTTCATACGTCGGTCCTCGGTTTCGGTTGCAATCGTTAGCCTATCCGCTGACCTGGAACTGGTCCCGCAGATACTCCAGGCGCGCCTTGAGGATGCGGCTCTGCGTGAAGACGTAGGGGATGCCGAACATGAGCACGGCGCGGCCGAGGTGGTGGTCGAAGTCCACTCCCTCCGACACCTTGCCGCGCGCCACCGACAGCAGCACGGCGCCGCGCCCGCTCTCGCACGCCTGGATATCGTTAAGAGGGTTTATTCCAAATCAAAAAATGCTTTATTTTGTAGGTACACAGGGTACACTTAAAATAGTCAGATTTTACATTTAAGCTACTGCTTGTTCAAAAGCCAAATTTCTCCTTAGGAGAATAAGCAAGAAACCCGAGAGGTTGCTCTTTAAAAAAAAAACAGGTTTTTATGTTACAAAATTAGCCTGCGTGGAGTAACTTTATTGCGGAAATTTGTTTATCCCGCGGGAACTACTCATTTTATCGGGATAAAAAATATTCTATGTCTCTTCTTCGATTCTTCATTCATCATCCGAACAGCCAAGGCATGGAACTCCCTTCCGGCGTCAGTCTTTCCTGAATCCTACAACCTTGGGATCTTCAAGAGCAGGGTGAAAAGGCATTTACTGGGATCGCTTGCTTCATCTTCGACCACATCGTCACTTTCCATCATCAGGTGAGATTGCGGTCAAAGGCGAAACCATAAGAAAAAAAAACCCAGGGTGTTTTCTACCTGTATACCAAATTTCATCCAAATCCGTTCATCCGTTTCGCCGTGATTGAGCAACAAACAAACATCCAAACTTTCGCATTTAAATTTTTGTTAGATTATTACTTAGGTTTCATATTGAAAAGTTTAAATCAAAAGCGTAACGCTCGTTGATTTTTATAGTCAAGCAAAGTTATTCCTTCAAAAGACCGATATGGAAAATTCTTTTATCATTTAATAGGACATACTTCCAGGGTGGTCTCATGTTCATCATAATCCTGTTCTGATGATAGGATCTATGAGGAATTGAGGTAACTTCTCGCATATTATAGGCACACATATAACGAGCGTCGGTGGCTCAGCGGTTAAGACCTCCTAAATTGTGTCTCACAATTTAGAAGGTCCGGGTTTTTAAATTTAATTTAATTACTTATGTGCATTTATCCGACTGCACTTAAACAGTGAAAGAAAACATCGTGAGGAAAACCTGCAAGCCCAAGAAATAAAAATTGTAAGGCATATGAAGTCCCCAACCCGCTTTGGACCAGTGTGGTGGGCAATGGCCCATACTCCCTCATTATTCGAGGGAAGACCTATATCCCTGCAGAGGGATTGATGATGATGGGACTTGCGGGTCTATGGTTACAGCAATTACTGCATTGAAACAAGAAAACTTAATTTAAATTATACAGATGTGCATGTGGATTGAGTGATCCTCTCCCCAATCTTCACAAAAATTTGGGAGGATTGCGTAAAAAAATTGTATAAATATTACGTTGAAGTCAAAAAATTGGGATGGATGGGAATGGGATGTTTACGGGCTGATGATGATACATAACTAAAGTATATAACGTTTATTATATATTTATCAGTTTTGTATAAATGAGTCAAACTAACGAAACTGTTGTCTGTAAGGCAATAATATTGTTCATTACTAATTAGTGGAAAGTGTTGCCTGTGTTACGAACATATATTATTGATATACCATAATAATACGGAGGCGGAGTAACCGCCTCCGTGGCTCAATGTAAACAACATTGGGTTTACTTTCGGAGGTCGCGGGTTCGATCCCCAGCTGGGTACATGTTTAAGTACTCGGTTTGGTTGGTGGTAGGACATATTAAATGTCCGCCTGGCTAGCTACCACCATCTTATCTGAAGCCAAACAGCAATACTAATAGCATTGTTGTGTTCCGGTTGTCAGAGATAAGATAGCCAGCCCCCCAAATAAGATGAGGTTTCCGGGTCAGTACGCTATCACCTTCGGCCTCATCTTCACTTAACATCAAATGCGATTGAAGTTAAGAGCTAACCCGTTGTGGATAAAAAAAAATTTAACTGTTTGTTTTCTAGAAATCAATACAATAAAAAAAGATACCAACCTGTATAAAATTGATCAGAGCGAAACTGGTTTCGGCCGAGTCTTGCGTTTCTATGAACAACAATTTGTGCCGTTGCAAGCTAGCCACGACACCTACGACAATGGAAATATATATATATTATTCTTTACTGTCCCAAAAAATTACATAAAATTTAATTTAACTCGTGTAATTCCTGTTTACGGGTAACTCCACTCCTGCCCCCCGACCGCCTAATTCAATTGCTTTGGAAATTGCTATCGTTTATGACGTCAATGCACTGTCCGTCCTTGTCATATCGTAACACAATGACAAAGACGGACAGTACTTTGCTATCGCTCTAGCTATAGCTTTGAGTTAGGTGGTAGAGCCCCTGATTACGAACAACTTTCCCTAAGGAACCGTAGTCGAATTCGATGAAAAAATTTTCGATTAACCGTGCAAATAAATCATTTTGAAACCACCTTTAGTATGGAAGTCCAACAATTTGGTTGCATACTAAAGACTATCACCATACAGAAATACTAATGCAAGTTATTAAATAGCATCTCCAATTAATTGTCCACTTCACAGGCATCTTCATATATATCATAGAGCATATCACTCAGGTATAATATTATACAGGGTGTCCCTGGAAGTATGGATCAAATCGAACAGGGGCATGGGGAAGGTCATTCCCAAACTTTTTAACCCTATGAATGTCGGTGCCATTTTTGACGGTTCAAAAGTTATGATCAATTTTTTACATTTTCATATTATCGAATAGTGCTTATACAAAAAATTTTTTTAAAAGAAAAGTAGCAAAGCTATCAGCTTAATTTTTTTTCACGATGTTTGTTCGAGCATAATATATCATAGCCCGCCATCACATATACAAAAAGGAACACTCGCAATCGCATACACACACATATACATTAACACTCATATGTATTCCCACAAAACTACACTTGCAGAGATGTTACATTTTCTTCTTTTCTTTAAATTTAATATACAAAAAAATCTTTATTTGCATCACAGATTGTATAAAAATGTAACTTGGCTACTTATTTGTTTTTCTACGGTAGCTGTCTTCCTGCGATACGGTTCTAGGACTAGTGTAGGAGACAGAGTTTAAGTAATATACTTCTTAGATAATGATGCCAGGACAACATTTGTTTAAATATTATACTACCTTGTTTAAATATTATACTACCTTGTTTAAATATTATACTACCTTGTTTAAATATTATACTACGTTGTTTAAATATTATACTACCTTGTTTAAATATTATACTACCTTGTTTAAATATTATACTACCTTGTTTAAATATTATACTACCTTGTTTAAATATTATACTACGTTGTTTAAATATTATACTACCTTGTTTAAATATTATACTACCTTGTTTAAATATTATACTACCTTGTTTAAATATTATACTACCTTGTTTAAATATTATACTACCTTGTTTAAATATTATACTACCTTGTTCAAATATTATACTACCTTGTTCAAATATTATACTACCTTGTTTAAATTTTCGGCTGAATTCGACTATGGTTCCTAGTGGAAAGTTGTTCGTAATCAGGAGTGGAGTCACCAGCCGAGAATTGTTGAACTTCTATACTAAAGGTGGTTTAAGAATGGTTTACTTTGCCTTGACTGTAATTCGTAGTCTGTTTAATTCGACTAAATTTGAATGACACGTCGCTCGCCTTTAATACAAGGCATGTGGTTAGCAGCCACTGTAGTTGGTAGGAAACGGAGTATGTGTGATGTTGTCGTACCGACACGTTGTAGCGTGTTTTAGTAAAATTAGGTACATATTAGTAGACGACCGGTTGGCGTAGTGGACAGTGACCCTATCAGCGAAACCAACGGTTGAGGGTTCGAATCCCGCGAAGGGTAAATGTTTGTGTGATGAATACGAACACTTATCCCGAGACATGGATGTTTATATAAATATTTATGTATGTTTATCCGTTATCTAGTATCCATAGTACAAGCTTTGTTTAGTTTGGGACTAGATGATTGGTGTTAGTGTCCGAAATATTTATTTATATACCGTCTATGAATCAAGAAAACTGTCGGGTAAAAAAACTTATGGGCAAGCGCCGCATTTTGCTAACGTATTTTAATATTTGATGTATTACTTTCAAATATAAGTCTGTCTGTGTATTTAATACATCAGTAGAACGTTTTGACCCCTTATTCACCGCTCCTCATTCCATACACTATAGCTATAGTACTTTAATAATGTAAGTTACCCTGATCGTACCAGGCGCCGACGACACTCTCTAAATACAAATACGACGTGAAGAAGCAGACCACCCCGTCTGGGACACACGCGGATATCTGGCAAAAAAATAAAACACTGAAGAAGACACTCGCCACCTCTACACATAGTGGTCAGGATAAGATAGATAAGACAGATAAGTTAAGATAGATAAGATGTTTATTTACCAAAACGGACCATACATAATTATACATTTGCTGTAGCATCCACACTAGGCTCTAGGCCTGTATCGTGGATACCAAAATTTCCATAATAGAGAAACAATTTCACTGGTCATTACATTTTATAAGTAACATCTGTTAAATTAGACTTCGAGAGGTAGACATACATGCAGAGCATAAAGGTGGTAGAACTAGCCTTAGATGTAACTAGCACGTTAGAATTTTACAGGTTGCGCGTGCGCATGTGTGTGGGAGTGAGAGCATTTATTTAAGATTTGCAAGCTTATGCATATTAACAAAAAGAAAGGCAAACTAACTAACATATATATGTTTCCAAATTGCAAGAGCAAGCGAGTAAATGAGTGTAGCACAGGATGTGTGAGGATGCATGTATGGTTTGTGTGAGGGGGGTGTGTTTGTGTGTATACGTGTGTGTGAGGTAAATATACAGATAGGCACCATATTAGAACAGTTCTTGATATGACCTTATATATAAATTCAAAACCATCATAAAACAGACATTATTTACCAAAGGCTATTATAAAATTTCTGACTATCTGGATGATAAGCAAGCATGGAGATAGACCGCTCGGCGATATTCAGCCTAATTATACAATATAATATAATTGTAACCCAAACTTATTTAAAAGAGCAATCCTTGAGTTTCTTGCTCGTTCTTCTCTGGGGAATCTGCTTTGCGAATGAGCAATAATGTCAATAATTTTAATATTAAGATAAAAAATGTGACGTTTCAAGTGATAATCTTTATCCTACGAAATAAATATTTTTTGGACTTTGACTTTGACGTAATTATATAAGGGCCTCTAACACTCACGTGTGGGATCTCTAACCACTATATCAAACAGGTCGTTGTTAATAGATTATGTAAGTATACTAACATAGTTTGTAAGATCACTATTGTTACTAACTAACCACGCTAGATGGGCCAACTGTAGTTTGAATCTATAAAATGAATAATAATTACAGGATATTGGGCTAATTTAAAAAATAAAATTAGGTTGGTGGTAGGGCATTTTAAATGTCCGCCTGGCTAGCTACCACCATCTTATCTAAATCTGCCGCCAAGCAGCAATGGTAATAGCATTGTTGTGTTCCGGTTGTCAGAGATAAGATAGCCAGTCCCCCAAATGTGTTGGGGTTTCCGGGTCAGTACGCTTCCAACTTCGACCTCATCTTCACTTAACATCAGGTGTGATTGAGGTCAAGTACGAACACGTCGTGCATAAAAAAAAACCCCCCGCCAAACCGCCATTGCACCGATGTCAACAGTGAAGTTAGGCAAGCTCTGTTGTTGACTTCACTTCGTTCGATGGTCTCTCACCGCATCAGTGTCGTCGATGTCTGTCTGTATCTTCTTGCCTCTCGAACTCCCGGTAAATGGCGGTAGGTACTAGATGTGTGCATGTGCAATCTAATCAAATTGGCGGGTGAGTGGTCGAATAATTGGCCTTTTTTATTTTATACAATTTTGTATAAAATAAAAAAGGCCAACAAATATTTTGATTTTATTTAATATTCGTGTACCACACAATAAAGATTCTGAATATAGTAGTTTCTGGTTGATTCTCTTACACGTTGTATATACCCACGTGCAAGCTGTATCAAATGTGATAGCCCCGATAACAACAGATTAGGGCAAATCTTCTTGTGGAAAGCGATGCAAGTAATGAAAATAATAAAGATGTCTCCGCCCAATATGTGAATTCGTTCAAGAATAGATTGGATAAATTTTAAAAAACTAGTGACGACTTAAATATTGACTGAATAACAACATAATGAACAATGTGAACTCTTCCAACACTGTGACATAGACATACCACCAGTAATGCTGCTCGTCTATAATAATATAATAATAAAGTAACGCCTCAGAGAGGCTATGTCCAGCGGTGGACTGATGTTGATGATGTCTTACCTCGACCAGCAACTGTCCGTAATTTCTGATGACGGCCACATCCTCTCTCGTCTCATATTTGGAAGATATCGCGACTTGGTCGCTGCCCTTCGATACTATCTGAAAACAGTTGTCTACTTTGCAATGAAATTCTAAACAACATGGATATTTATATTGCTGTAAGTACAGGGCGAATAAAACCGAATAAAGATAAGAATCACAGACAGACATGTATGTATAAACTTGAAAATAACCAATGAAAAGCTGCGGTGGCTCAGCGGTTAAGACGTGGTCTCCCAATTTGGGAAGCCCGGGTTCGATTCGACAGTCAATTTCTTTAAGGCGCCCCTGCGGCCCCGTAGACAACCAACTTGTCTTATCGATTGCCTTCAATTGAAAACAACTGGGACCGACTACTTAAGATGCCCTCGGAGGCACGGAAATACTCGTCTGAGTATACCACTAGTAGCGCATTCGGTTTTCTTTCTCGATTAGCAAAGTTAAGCAATGTCTAGTAATTTTAATCGATACAGCATAATTCTTAAAACATCTGTATATCTTTTTTAATTCCTTTAGACTCACCATAAGAGTATATACAACTTCATATAAAAATAGTTATATCAAAAAATTACTGACAATATAAAGTTAAATTACAGATGAGCATAACACGTCACACGCAGACGAGTGTCGGTGGCTCAGCGGTTAAGACGCGGTTGCTTAAAAAATAAAAATGAGAACTAACATTTTGTAACGATAATTTCCCTAAATGTTTTGAATTTAAAGAAATACCCATCAATTGAGCATTTTTTTTAAGAAATACATTTTCAACTTTAGCTTATTTAGTTACTTACTTAGTGCTTGCGTTTCTTACAATGCTTATATAATTTTTAGCAATTGTTACTACATTTACAAGATTTTATTAAATGTCTTAATCTTAATTAAAGAAAATCGCGGTTATTCGTTTTTCCGAGGTCAAACCGTATTTTCTCTGGGCTATAATATAATGACTTTCCACCAGGTGAGCTATTTGCTCGTTTGTCGTACCATGATATAACAGTATTCATTATTGCAACTTATCAGTACAGACGCTAACGTCAATGTCATCAACCATAGACTATACAAAAATTGGGGCAAATTCTCCCTCAGTTTTCCAGCAGTGGACTTTATAAGCTGTTTATGTTATAGAAAAAAAATCATTTATTACTCTGTCTGTTACTCACCATTGGTAGGATGCAAGGTCTGGCTAATGTCATGGTCAAGGAGCTCATGATGACCGGGTTAAAGTCCAGGATCTTTGGGTACATGTCCAGAGGCGATAATGTTCCTGATTTGAGAAATATAAATATACGAAATGTCAATTCGATGACACACATTTAAATTTATTTACTTCTTCTAATTACGAGAACACAAAAAGCTGCATGTGGTATTTCAGTCATGTTTTTTTTATTATGGCTTGGCAGTAAAGCCATCAGCCTAAACAAGAAAACTGTAGTTGACGTTTTGTATTTGTTCAGTTTAGGCAAGTCAGTCACAGTTAAAGCAAATCATTTCGTATGCCGGGCTGAATGTGTAGTCTGTTACGGTCAAGTTATTCTTCACTAAAGTGGCAGAATGTTTAACGGACGATTTTGGCGGCTTCTTGTGGGAACTCGTTTTAATTTACCCTTCCCTCCACTTGTATACCACCTCTGACTTTTGCTATACAAGATTAAGCTTCAAAACTAAGAATGCACAATTTTTAGAAATAAAAACAAAAATGCAACATGCGCTAAAAAGCCTTTAGTTCCTCTATTATATGTGATTAACTAATGTCTCTTCCTAACATTTGCTGTCACTCGTTAGTATTTTTTTTTTTTTAGTTTTATTTTCTCCTCTAGGAGAAGGCAAAGGGATCTAGCCCATAACAGCCATGTCTTATTTATCTTATTTCTTCAGTTTGTAAGCCAGTCTCAGTCAAAACAAGTAATTCGTCGTATACTTGGCGTATACAGAGTCTAGTCACGGTCAAGTCACTCTTCAGTAAAGAGGCAGAATGCTTTACAAAAGATTTTGGCGGCTTCTTGTGGGAACCCGAAAGCTCCGTTACGCACTTTATTGTATTGTTGATACAAAATGAGATCATTATGAAAAGGCCTGGATACCTATAAATTAGGCTTTAAAAAAATCGTAGCGCTCCAGTTTTGCTCTACACTTATAAACGGAGAAAATAACATATATTTGATGTATTTTTATCAACTGTGGCTTACCAGAGGTGATGATGACTGTTTGGAACCTCGCGAACACCGGCCGCATTGCTATCGAAGAGTCCATGCATCTGCAACAAAATAAACATCATGATTATTTGTTATGCGGCCGACAGAGGGGCTCCCTTCCCGTGTGTGTGTCGTAATAAAAGACTCATAATATAGTCCATTGTTGTGCAGCAAAGACAACCCTCAAAATTGTTGAGAGAGCTGTTCAACAATAAGTTATTAGTGGCAGCAACCACTCTGCTCGGGACTGAAAATAAGCAGCTTTGCTGAGTCCCTACCCATTCATCTCAACTTTGTCCTAATTCTAATAAACACTTATTTTGTTATTTATTTATTTATTAAAGAAACCAACAGCGTTACAGATGTGTATAAGTATTACAAAGTGCGAATGCAAAAAATAAGGCAAATTACCGGTTTCATCATATAAACTATTATTATTATTTTTTAATTTCAATCTAAGTAGTTAGGAACCACGTAATGGGTAGCTTTACATACATTGAGACAACGCTGCAAATAATGCCGAGTATTGACACGTGCATCTGCAGATACGCACAATTGCATAACAATATAAATAAATATCTTGGCATATACACACAGCGCCATCTAGATCCACACTAATTTATCGTTAATGAATATTATCGCTTCTTATTATATTTTATACGGTGGGGTATTCGCATATTCAACCTAAGTTTTTGTTTAAGGGTACATAATATATACCCTTTCGGTTAGAATTTCGAATAGATACAAATTTCTACCACAGGGCTCAGATACTGGCTATTTATTGCCTAACTTAAATATTGTGGAATATGTATTGAAGTACTATATTATCTATGTTGTAAACGCTATATAACTATATGATTGGTTCTCTATAAGCAAACCAATTAATTAGTATTGTAGAATTGAAAGTCATACTGTAATATGTTTCAGGAATAAATGATTTTTCTATTCTATTGCTAAAATTTCTGCTATTTATAAATAACGAGGCGGATATGAACTACGGAATCCTAAAAAGTATACTTCGGGCACTGCACTGTGCCATACATACCTTGGGAGTTACCAAAGTGTAGCAATGGACTATAATGAGCTGAGGATATTGAAAAGATCATTTACATTCCTACATAATGCCACGACCTTTATCCCAAAAGGAGTGGTAAGTGATATCCCAAGCAATAGCGTGAGTGTTCCAAACATTAAAAGTTTAATGCTACAACATCCACGATTCACCTTTCGATAAATACAGAAATACACACGTGACAGGGGGTGAACCCATCGCCATTAAAATCTAGAGAGATTTCTTGGTGTCAAGTCCCTTAGTCGCCTAACGACACTCACAAGAAAAGAAGGGTTGGTATTTCTTTTTACGTGCCGAAACCACACAGCACCTGAAAAGATTACTTACGAAAAATGCAGTATAGGGTTTGACACTGTGGGCGTCTTGTCATCGAAGGGCTCGATGATGATGGTGAATCCTTTAGTGTAGGTGGAGACGAGGGTGGCCAGGTGAGTGATTAGGGTCAGGGTGGCGAAGTTGGACGGGTCCGGGATCTCCAGGGTGCGCATCAGAGAGGAGAGACGGGTCGCGCAGAACCGCAGCGGCTTACGTTCTATACAAACGCGCGACGCCACATCTTTGAGGAACCCTGGAAGATACGAGATATGACATCATTCTAAAAGCAATGTTCAAACTACAGCATTACAAATCTCAAGAACTTAGCGCTCAAGCTTACGAAAACAATATTGTATCAATGGCTCTTGAATTAATGCTTTTTTATGCACTTCAATTAAACTTCAATTAAGTGAAGATGAAGGTGGAAGCGTACTGACCCGGAATTATTTGGGGAACTATCTCATCTCTGACAGCCGGAACACAACAATGCTATCAAGCTGCTTAGCGGGCAACTTAGATGAGGTGGTGGTAGCTGGCCAGGCAGACATCGAATGGGAATCGAACCCGCGATCGTCGATTTGTAAACTGCATTGAGCCACGGAAATGTTTAGAGATATTAGATGCCGTCGGCTAAAAAAACATAAGAATCACTTACCGGCAGGCGATTCTTGGACGACGTGCTGTATCCTTAGCCTAGTCTTCAGATATTCTATGAACCGCTTCAAGAAGCCCAGGAAATGCTCCGCGTTCCTTATGTTCCCCGGGACCACCTCTGAAATTTAGTGCTGGTCACTTTTAAGACTACAACGCAGTTTCTGGCAATAACCGCTGACGAAAAACAATAGGTGTTATGTTTCGCGACGTCGTCGTGTGTATCTTTTTTTTTATGCACGACCGTTTGGTTCTTGACCTCAATCACACCTGACGTTAAGTGAAGATGAGGTCGAAGGTGGAAGCATACTGACCCGGAAACCCCAACACATTTGGGGGACTGGCTATCTTATCTCTGACAATCGGAACACAACAATGCTATTAACATTATTAAATTTATTTTTATCTTTATTGCTGCTTCGGCAGATTTAGATAAGATGGTGGTAGCTAACCAGGCGGACACTTAAAATGCCCTACCACCAACCAAACCGAGTACTTAAATATGTACCCCGTTGGGGATCGAACCCGCGACCTCCGAATCGTAAACCCAATGTTGTTTACATTGAGCCACGGAGGCGGTTCAGGTATTGTCCGGATGTATCATAATGCGTGGTCCCAGTGGTTGAGTGCTACTTGTTATTATATCTCAGATTAAAAAAGAGAAAAGATTCTTAGCCATGTTTGATGACAATGGTGTCGATTCGGATGTACGCCAACTAGACTAAACTACACTAAAAATTAGGTTTAGTTATGTGAAATGACGTTTGCTATTCGGAAAATTACAAACTTAACTAATTTGACAGGACTTGACTTATTTTAGTTTAGTCGAATTAAACTTAGTTAAAAACACATGTTTGCTATTCGGGATGACCAAGTATCGTCTAAAATAAGAAACGTCAAACGTAAATTAACTTAATTTTAGTCGATACCTTATTTTGTATGAACTAACCTAACTAACTAAACAATTGAAAATTCTAGTCGGATGTTTTGCAATATTACGTCAAAAGAATACATTTTTGAATTGGACTGGTTGGTTGGATAGATCGTAGAGTACGTAGTTGGAGTTGTGGTGGATGCAGATGAAAGGTAACTAGGTATCTGCCTTGTTACCTTTCATCTGTTTTATTCATTGATTGCTGCTCGCCCATTTAAGTACTTACTTACCTACCTACTTAAAACCTTTTCTCTGTCCGCTCCTATTTAATTGTGGTCGGAAGTTTGAATGGATGGGGTTTTTCCTGGTTAGTACGCTTCCACCCATAACCCGTTGTGAATAAAAAAAAGTTTACAATAATTTTTTGAATTGAGCTGGTTGGCGGGATAGATGATATGATACGTGTTTGAAGTGGATGCAGATGAAAGGTATAATAGACCTCTCTACCTTGTAGATAAAATTTTTACTTATTGATTGAGACTCGCCTATTTACTAAAAACTTACCTACCTACATTAAACTTCTCTGTCAGCTTCTATTTCAAATGCTGATTGTGACAGGAAATTTACAAAAATAAATAATATAAAAGCCGACAAGCGAAATCGTTTCATAACGCCAACTGTAAATGGAGTTATTTTGGCAGATAGCGACTCAAAATATGTTATCAAAAATG
Source organism: Oegoconia quadripuncta (assembly GCA_949316235.1). Taxonomy (NCBI): domain Eukaryota; kingdom Metazoa; phylum Arthropoda; class Insecta; order Lepidoptera; family Autostichidae; genus Oegoconia; species Oegoconia quadripuncta. Next base: position 2,797,887 of record OX438748.1, read on the forward strand.
ACTGCCACACTTTACTTCCTAAAACTTCCTTAAATTAATAAACCGTTCTCAAGATTGAGATGACTTTAAGTTGACGCTTGACAAGCTGTTGCTTATTAAAACAGTATCAAAAAAATAGTATTGAGACTGAGACGCGATCTCAATCTCAAGATCGATTTATTAATACGCCCTAAGAAGAGAAAAACAGATGTAAATGTTAAAACAAGAAATCCGCGTTTTTGCAGTGGCGCTATCTCATGTTCTCATTTCTTCTTTGTCTGGCCACACTTTATTCAATTTAGTTATCTTGTCGTCTGTCAAACAAGGTTTCTTAAATTTAGTTCGTGCGCAAACCCGAATAGCACATGCACTTGATTAGACTAATTTTAGTCGAATTTTGGTTAAGTTTAGTTTTAGTTGGTTGTACATCCGAATCGACACCAATGTATATGAATGAATGATGAAATGTTGCGTAGCTGTAGGCCATTTTAAGCATATTTGTGTAAAATGGTGGAGAGCTATTTTGGCCATGTTGAATAAACACATGGATTTTATTTCATCGTCCTGCACGAGACACTACAGTAAATACATGTTAAAAATACAATACATGGACGTATTATTATTCTTATTCTTTATTGCACATAAAAACATGTTGACAATCAGTCGGAAATATTGTACAAAGGTATTGTACGTATTTATGATACAGACATATGCCCTATTGGGATTCAAATCCGCGACCTCTAGACATTTAGCAGTCTGACCTTTAGGTCAGACTGCTAACCACTACACCATGTTTGTGGACAAATAGAAGACGTGCAACACTTACTGATGGAGTGTGCCATGTTATTTATTTATTATTTTTATTATTATTATTCAAAGCATACTAGTTGTTCCTACTTCTGAAGCGACTTTGTCCTTGTGTAGTCTGATGAACGTTTGTCATCAATAATTCTCTCTGTCGCTATTCAGCTTAGGTACAATAGGTTTGACATATCCAAAAGGATAAAAATCCCAAAATAAAGTAAGATTAAACCGATTTGATTCGATTTTGACGACCTGTTTGGTGTAGTGGTTAGCAACTCTGACCACTATACCAAAAGGTTGCGGGTTCGAATTCCGCTAGGGATATATTGTTTGTGTGATGAACACGGACATGTGTGCCCGAGTTATGGACGTTGTCATTTATAATAAGTTTTTATTTACAAAAAAAAAAATTATGCCGTATATCAACTATCTGATATCCACAACACAAGCCTATAGTTGCTTACTGTGGAACTAGATGGTGCTGTGTGTATGTGTAAGGATATTTATTTATCTATTTATAAAAAAAAAAAACACTACACCAAACAGGTCGTATGCTGCTACGTACTGCAACATTGGCCAGTGTCGATAAGGGGACGAGGGGGGGAATGAATATAGTTAGTCACTTAGGGACGCTCCAATATTCACTAACGTACGATAATCTCCATCGAGGCAGGTACATACCGTCGAGCACCTCGTCGGGCAGGATGGGGTTCCCGAGGAGCAGGTCGGTGTCGCGCGCCGCGGCCGCGTCCCGCAGCCCCTCCACCAGCCGCTCGTACTCCGCCGTCAGCCGCGCCGCGTCCGCCTCGCGGATCCTGTCCACGTCACGGGTCACACACCGACTCCATACTCTATCCATTGACCGAGTCCAAACGATCACTCACTGAGTCGATTGTAATCGACAATTCGTCAAAATATAATCAAAAATACTGATTTCCGTGCTCACTACCTCCGCCGCCTCCGTGGCTCAATGTAAACAACATTGAGTTTACGATTCGGAGGTCGCGGGTTCGATCCCCAGCGGGGTACATATTAAGTACTCGGTTTGGTTGGTGGTAGGGCGTATTAAATGTCCGCCTGGCTAGCTACCACCATCTTACCTAAATCTGCCGCCAAACAGCAATGTTAATAGCATTGTTGTGTTCCGGTTAGATAAGATAGCCAGTCCCGCCAAATAAAATGGGGTTTCCGGGTCAATATGCTACCACCTTCGGCCTCATCTTCACTTAACATCAGGTGTGATTGAGGTGAAGTGCTAACCCGTTGTGTATAAAAAAAAATTTAAGCCCCGAGCTGCGCTACAACTGAAATTAATTAATAAAAAAAAAAAATTGTGTTATATACGTACGTAACATTCATTTACTGAATTTATACTTGTTTATGATTCATAGTTGGTCGGACAAAAGAAAATTGAGTCAAAAAAGGTTGTCAGCGATTAACGAAATGTAAATTTAACAATTTAAATTTACCTCATTTGTAGAGCTGGTGGTTACAACGGCCAATCCTCGTCCATATACTACTTTATTATTTCTCATTTCTTAACAAATGACAACATGTGGATGGGACATTCCTTTTAAACAGGAAGTCCCGCTCTTCCGTAAGATACGGTTTTAGCGTAATATTAAATACTTATTTTAACATAATAAATCGAACTACTATCGTATGTGTGCATGTGTTACCGTCGTAACCTCCAATACTTTGGACACTTAAACCAATTATCTAACCTGAAATAAAAGATAAACATACATATTTATATAGACATCCGTGATTCGGGAATAAATGTTCGTATTCATCACACAAACACTTACCCTCAGCGGGATTCGAATCCGCAACCGTTTGTATCGAAGCCACTGCCCATTACAACAATCGGTCGTCAGGTGAGAGGAGCAAAGACGTTATTTTCTGTATACTAATGTTACAAATAGACAAACTGGATATCCCACCCTCGTACTCACTGCGCGACAGTCTTCTCCAGCTGCTGTAGCGCTTGCGTGCTCTTGTCTATGGTGCGCCTCGTGACCTTCACACTGAGCGAGTCTATGCACACGTTGTCTATGTTATGTGCCTCGTCGAACACCACAACCGCCTCTTTCTGCAGCTCCTTGGAGACCACCTCCGCGATCTTCGGGTCCAGGAGGTAGTGATAGGAGTACACCACTACATCTGCGTGAATTATCTATGGAAAGGGAAATACTTGGAGTAGACTAACGCCCTAAACTTTTCCCATTTGCTAGGGCATAAAGTGGAACAAAGTTTTTAAAATTAGGCAATGATGCTTGTACTGCCTATACCTATACAGACAAATGCTGAATAAAATATTATTGCACCTATTTTTGAAAATTGGAAAAAAATTCGACAATAATGGATTTTCAAAGGAAATTGCAATAAATTGAAATGAAATATTTATTCACTAGAATATGGTCCAACAATTGATCTTTAAATATAATACAGAGCGTTCGCATATTCTGCCATTTATGGCGTGCAAATATCACAGTTTTAAAGCATAATATTAAATATATAGTAAATTATTAAACAAGTCAAATTTGTATTACATGTACATTTTATATACAATGCATATTTCTGTAATAATTTTGTGTACAATAAAGATATTAAGATTAAGTATTAATTATTAACGATAAATTAATTAATTTTAATGTCAGAAAATATGCAATAAAAAGAAAAATAAATTACTTGTCGCTCATAAATTCCGATACTGACTAATAACCCTTCTCTAGAAACAACTGTTTTTCAAATATTTTGCTTGCTTGCTGGTGACTAAAATCCCATACACCTTCGCTGGTATCTCTATTCGGTTCACGCGGAAAGCAAAGTAGACCTTGCTCAAAGAAGGCTGTCAAAATAATGACCACATTAGCTTTGTTATTTATTTTTATTGTTTAATGTTTGAGGCAATGAATGACAGTGACATAAAAACCAGCCTCCTCCGTAGCAACAACATGGGGTTTACGAATCGGGGGTCACGGGTTAGTACTCGGTGGTAGGGCATTTTAAATGGCTAGCTACCATCATCTGTAAGTCTGCCGCCGAACAGCAATGTTAATAACATTGTTGTGTTCCGGTTGTCAGAGATAAGATAGCCAGTCCCCCAAATAAGATGGGGTTCCACCTTCGGCTTTCACTTAACCTTCACCTGATGTTAAGTGAAGATGACGTCGAAGGTGGAAGCGTACTGACCCGGTAACCCCAACACATTTGGGGGACTGGCTATCTTATCTCTGACAACCGGAACACAACAATGCTATTAACATTACTGCTTGGCGGCAGATTTAGATAACATGGTGGTAGCTAGTCAGGCGGACATTTAAAATGCCCTACCACCAACCAAACCAAGTACTTAAACATGTCCCAGCTGGGGATCGAACCCGCGACCTCCGAATCGTAAACCCTATGTTGATTACATTGAGCCACGGAGCCACTTACCGCAAAGCGGGAGAGAAAGTAAGGGCACCAGTTCCGATCACCCCCATACTGCTTTAAATCATCCATAGTGTACACTCCGTATGGCAGCATTGTCTCTTTACCCTCCCTGTTGAACCCTTCATAGAACTGACCTGGAAATAAATAATAATAAATAAATATCTTTGCACATACACACAGCGCCATCCAGTTCCACACCAAGCAACTAGGCTTATATTATAGATACCAGATGATAAATAAATAATAATAAATATTTCGGACACTTACACCAATCATCTAGTCCCAAACTAAGCAAAGCTCTGTGCTATGGATACTAGATAACGGATAAACATACATAAATATTTATATAAACATCCAAGACTCGGGAATAAATGTTCGTATTCAACACACAAACATTTACCCCTCGCGGGATTCGAACCCGCAACCGTTGGTTTCGCTGATAGGGTCACTATCCACTACACCAATCGGTCATCAAATGGTTGATAAACTACATCAAATACATTTTTTTTTGTAAACAAATACATATATAAATGAAAAACATCCATAACTCGGGAACACATGTCTGGATGTTTTTATAAATATTTATGTATGTACTTGGACATGTTCATTACAATTTTTATACAATATTTGTTTTGGTACATTATAACATAAGACAAAGATAGCCTTTATTTCTGGCAGAGTTACACATTTTATATACAGGGTGTCCCTGGAAGTATGGATCAAATCGAACAGGGGCATGGGGAAGGTCATTCCCAAACTTTTTAACCCTATGAATGTCGGTGCCATTTTTGACGGTTCAAAAGTTATGATCAATTTTTTACATTTTCATATTATCGAATAGTGCTTATACAAAAAAATTTTTTAAAAGAAAACTAGCAAAGCTATCAGCTTAATTTTTTAATTAAAAATAATTAATTAAATTTTTTTCTTATTTTTTTTTTTTTTTTTTTTTTTTTTTTTCAGCTTAAGTTTGGGAATGACCTTCCCCATGCCCCTGTTCGATTTGATCCATACTTCCAGGGACACCCTGTATTGGCATGCACAATTACTTTTGCTTATTTTTATTATTATTATTTTCACATTAAATTATTATTATTACAAATTAAATTATTATTATTACAAATTAAATTATTATTATTTCAAATTATAGAGACATTGTCATTCTTCTTAACACGTCAACTTCCTTAAAGCTAGTAGCTGCTATAAATGAGCATTGCTAGTAGTAACACTACTGAAGCCAGGTAATACACATTTGAATTGTCCAGTGCATAGATCCGATGACTTAATTAAAGTCACAAGTTTACATATAATAAAGACTTACATATAGGCACTTCACTATCTGATTCATGTTTCTGTCTGATGTAGCTGGCTGTGAGTGCGTGGCATCTCCCATCCACCAACCTGCCTTCTCTTTCTTTTGACACCTAAAACATGGTCATACATTATAGATGAATTGTTTTTTTTAAAGGCACAGACATCTACAATTCAGTAATATTCCGTAGATTTAATGTCATAATATACCTTATTGATTTGATCTCTTTAACCACCTCCGTGGCTCAATGTAAACAACATTGGGTTTACGATTCGGAGGTCGCAGGTTCGATGCCCAGCAGGGTACATATTTAGTACTCGGTTTGGTTGGTGGTAGGGCATTTTAAGTGTCCGCCTGGCTAGCTACCACCATCTTATCTAAATCTGCCGCCAAGCAGCAATGTTAATAGCATTGTTGTGTTCCGGTTGTCAGAGATAAGATAGCCAGTCCCCCAAATAAGATGGGGTTTCCGGGTCAATATGTTACCAACTTCGGCCTCATCTTCACTTAACATCAGGTGTGATTGAGGTCAAGTGCTAACCCGTTGTGCATAAAAAATCTCCATAGTGTGCTGATCACAGGTAACTATGTCACATGATCACAGGAACCTAACCTCTATGTGTGTTTAACATTTACAATTTAAAACCATAGAATCCATGTATAATTAAATACTAATCCAAAGTATTGTGATATACTGCAATTTTATAGTATACATGTTCTGTTGTTGTAATGAAATAAAAATTTGAATGAAATTAAAATGCTGACGTGAAGAATGTACAGTTGGACTGTACATCAGGACCCCGATTCTCGTGCGTTCGAGATTTCACTGTCGATAGACATTGGTATAACTATCTCTTTCGTACTAATAAGGGCGTGCAAAAGTGACAAACCTATATGGATGTCTATCGACAATAAATGTCGAACGCGCGAGAATCGGGGTCCGGGTCGCGGGAAGTCACTGGATGCAGGACGCTTCCAACTGGGAGCTTTGTTCTAATGGGGGCCTCCCCAAGCCAAATGATGTCCACTGCTGAACACAGGCCTCTATGTTCAGCAGTGGACATCATTCGGTTGACGTGATGATCCTCATAACATAGTGTTTTAAGTCAAACTGTCAATTTGGTCTTACAGTTGTGTTTTATAAGAGGGTGTTTATTAAGAATTTGATTTAGTTTGTTGAATATAATTTATAACAGAAATGGTTCTCACTTCAGGGTGTATGCAGAGGTTCTTTCTTGAACTGAGCACAATACCGGTGATGTTGGGCTTCTCCCCCTGCTGTGATTCATAGTACTTTATTAGGTTCTTCAGCTCTTCCATCACCTTCTCTATCTCTGGCAATGTCCGGGAGCAGTAGATCAGCTTCCTAGAATAAAAATAAACTAAATGGCAATTTGGGATTATATTAGATTTCATTTATTTTTAATTCATATATAAAATTGTATCATACGCCGATGACACTGCCCTACTATTTTCTGCTAATTCAGAACAAGAAGTCTACAAATATGCACAATTAGGCTTTAATGTTGTAAATAAATGGCTACAACGGCATCTCTTAACATTGAATGCGGATAAGACGAATTACATCAAGTTTTCCATGCGTAAGTCTGCCCCTTCTAACATGAAACTGTATGCACATCAATGTGAAAACTTAACAAATGTAATGTGCAAGTGCCCAGTCATCGCCATCAAGAGCCAGATAAAATATTTGGGTATGGTAGTCGACGAAACTCTCTCATTCAAGCAACACATAGAGACTCTAACTGGCAGAATCCGGAAACTAATTTTTGTTTTTAAAAAATTACGCACAATCGCAGATTCAAAAATAATTAGGCAGGTATACTTTGCTTTATGTCAATCATTATTGACTTACTGCATTACGTCTTGGGGCGGAGCAGCTAAAACAATATTACTGACGCTAGAGAGAGCGCAAAGAGCGATTCTAAAGGTCTCTACTTTTCGTTCATTTCTCTACCCCACTGATCTTCTTTATAAATCTTGTAAAGTATTAACAATCCGACAATTATTTATAACAAATATCGTACTTAAAAAGCATAGAAGTCTTCCATATAGCACTGAAATTACTAACAAAAGACGAAACGATATAGTTTGCCCTAACAACGCAGGAACAAAACATGCATTTTCATCTAGATTTTACGTGTTCCTAGGACCACTTCTTTATAATAGATTAAATGCAAAAATTGCCATGTACCACCTTACCTACAGTCATACTAAGAAATTACTACAAGATTTTCTTCAAAATTTGACCTACGAGGATACAGAGAAGTTATTGACTGTCTTGAAGTAATCTTTAAGCATAGATTTATTCTGTATATCTACTTTATTTATAGATTTTTAGCTTATATCTATATGATTATATTATATTTGTCATATATTGGCCTTCGGGGGTACTTGAATAAAAAGCAGTCTGGTTTATGTCAGGTGAGTTAGCACATGTGCTCTCCCGTTTTCAAGGTATTTGGTGATACATAACAGTGGCGCAGTCGCAAATAGTGATCAAAAACGTGTTAATTTGTGCAATTAATATATATAGGGTGAAACAGTGTTAAAGTAAAAGTGTAAAATGGGCATTAAGTTTGGAGAATTTGAAGTGACACATGGCTGCTGGGAAAATTACATTACAAGGTTTTCTTTTTGTCTTCAAGCAAATGATATTGTGGAGGATGGTAAGAAGAAAGCAAATGTACTAGCTGTATGTGGGGCGGAATTATTTGATTTAATAACGTCTCTAATTGCTCCAACACAAATAAGTGAGGTTACTTTTTCGACCATAGTAACTAAGTTAAGTGCGCATTTCCACCCAACCCCTAATGAGATTGTAGAATCTTTCAAATTTCATACAAGAAATCAGGATGAAGGGGAAAAAATTAGAGACTATATTGCCATTTTAAGGAAATTATGCATTCATTGTAATTTCACTGATTTAGATCGAACCCTACGAGACCGCTTGGTATGTGGGATTAGGGACAAGGAAATACAAAAGAACATGCTACAACATGTCAAATTAAGTTTTGAGCAGGCATGTGATATTGCTTTATCATATGAGACCGCAAATACTGATGCCAGCTTTATCAGAGTAAGAGGCCCCGCTAAACCAAATTTAGATTTGGAAGTGCCCATGGAAGTGAATAAAATAACAAACCAAAAGTTGGATAAATCACCAGAAAAGACATGTTTTCGATGTGGAAAACATCACAGGGGAGAGTGTAAGTTTCGATGGAGTAAATGTCACTATTGTGGAAAAATAGGGCATATTGAATCTGTCTGCATAATAAAGAATAAACAGAGGGATAGTGTGCTGAAGTCAAATTGTAATGGACTATATGAAGCCTCTATTAATCAAATAAGACAGGACAGAGTGGAAGCTTTTTTGGTAAAAGTCTTAATAAACAACATCGAAATCGAAATGGAAGTTGACTCGGGATGTGCATTTTCAATAATTAGTCAGACAACGGCCAGACTCATATGGAAGAGAGGATTCCCCAAGTTAGAAGATGTGGATGTCGCTCTTAAAACTTGGACGGATAATAAATTGAATTTATTAGGAAAAACAAAGGTACAGGTACAGTATAAAGATATACAGAAAGACTTGATCATTATGATAGCAAAGGGAAATGGTCCAAGTTTGATAGGTCGTAACTGGTTCGCACAATTGAATATCTCGATACTAGGAGTTCATAACATAAAGATAAACAATAACATTGCGGATTTAATTGAAAAATATAAAGCGGTATTTCAGGAAGGCTTAGGCAAGTATACTGGGCCAATAGTAAACATTACACCCAAGGAGGGGATGAGGCCGAAGTTTCTAAAGAGTAGGCCAATTCCATTTGCAATCCGTGAAAGGGTTTTCAAAGAAATAGATAGATTGGTAGTGGAGGACGTCCTGGAACCCACACCGCATGCTGAATGGGCTACACCGATAGTTCCAGTTTTAAAAAAAGATGGAAGTGTAAGATTGTGTGGAGATTATAGGGCGACAGTAAACACTGCCATTGATACGGATACTTACCCTTTGCCTACTATAAATGAAGCCTTTGCCGAACTGCAAGGAGGAAGGATATTCACAAAAGTTGATTTACAGAGTGCGTATACACAAGTGGTTGTAGATAAAAGTACATCTGAGCTGCTTACATTGAATACACCTAAAGGCCTGTATAAAATGAAACGTCTGGCCTTTGGAGTGAAAGCGTGTCCAGGAATTTTTCAACGTCTGATGTCATCGTTGCTAGCTGGCATTGCAGGCGTAGCAGTCCTATTGGACGATATAGTAATAAGTGGAAACTGTATAAGTCAGCATAACACAAGGCTTGAAGCAGTATTGAAGAAATTAGAAGAGGCCGGCCTCAGATTGAATAAAGATAAATGCAAATTTGCGGCAAAAAATGTTGAGTTTTTGGGATTTACCATCGATGAATTAGGCAGTCACCCATGTGAAGAGAAGATTCATACGATTGAGACAACACCAGCACCTCGTAATGTAAAGGAGTTACAAGCGTTTCTGGGGTTGCTAAATTTTTATGACAGATTTTTGCCTCATAAAGCTAATATAGCTGAACCACTGTACAAGTTATTAAATAAAGATATTAAGTGGAAATGGACGAACCAACATCAAGAGACCTTTGAAAAGTTACGGAATATGCTATCAAGTAAAGACACATTGGTACACTATGACTTAAAGAAAAGATTACTACTGTCATGTGATACCTCACAATATGGTCTGGGGTCAGTTTTAGAACACCAGATGGATGATGGCACTATTAGGCCAATCATGTTCGCATCAAGGACAATGAATGTTCATGAAAGGAACTATGCACAAATAGACAAAGAAGCGGCAGCAATCATATTTGGTCTGAAGAAATTCCACCAATACATTAGTGGCCGAAGGATCACTATAAGAACGGACCACAAGCCCTTGCTAGGATTATTTGATCCGAAGAAACCGATCCCTAATATGATATCACCGAGAATGCTCCGTTGGGCACTACTACTAAATTCATATGATTACACAATTGAATATATAGAAGGAAAAAAGTTGGGTAATGCAGATGCCTTAAGTCGTTGGCCATCACATGAACAGTCTACAGAAGAAGAATATTCAGGCATTCTACTGATCGAGGAGACCCCTATGGAGTTAGAGTTTTCAGCAAAAGAAGTGGCTAAATGGACACAAAAAGACACTACACTGAGTAGAATTTTGTATTGGATACGCAATGGATGGCCAAGTAAAACGGATAATGAATTTAAAGCATTTTGGCAGAAAAAGGATGAACTGTCTATTTGTAGAAATTGTATATTATGGGGTAACAGGGTTGTGTTACCAGAGAAAATAAGGCCTTACGTACTCGAAGAACTACACAGGAATCACGAGGGAATTGTCATATCAAAAGCAATGGCTCGAAGTTATTTCTGGTGGCCAGCGATGGATCGGCAAATTGAAGAGGTTATAAGGAAATGTAACACCTGTGCAGAACACCGTAACCTACCACCACAGGTGACGCACCAATGGATAAAACCAGGAAAAGCGTGGTCTAGACTGCATATGGATTACGCGGGCCCCTTCCAAGGAAAAACGTTTTTAATTTTAATAGATTCGTTTTCGAAATGGCCTGAGGTCAAAATAGTTCCAGACATGAGTAGCGAGACGCTAATTAAAGTATTAAGGGAAATATTTACAGAGCAAGGGTTACCTGACACAATTGTTAGCGATAATGGAAGAAGTTTTATTTCCAATGAATTTAGAAAATATTTAAATTCACTGGGCATCAGACAAATATTAGTACCTCCATATCACCCTGCGTCTAATGGTCAAGCTGAACGTACGGTACAGACAATAAAAAACAAATTGAAGAAACTATCAACACAACCCTGGCATATAAGGTTACCAATGATATTATATGGATTGCGTACGACACCTAACAGCCTTAATGATAAAACGCCTGCAGAATTATTGAATAACAGGCGTTTCAGGACGAAGTTTGATGGCCTCAACCCCCTTAGATATAATGATAGGGAACAAGAAGAAGCTATAGAAAGCAATGAAAATATTAACGTAAGATCTTTTCAAGTTGGGCAAACGGTTTATATACGAAACTATAGCATGGGACCTCGTTGGTTGAGAGGCATAGTTGAGAAAAAAATGGGAGCGTGCAGGTACTTAGTAAAATGGAATGGGAAATTGCTGACGAGACACATTAATCAGATGCATAGTTATGGGGGGGAAAGAGATATAGAGCAAAGAGAAAGTAGTCCAAGTACTGAAAGAGATCATGGACACACACAACAGATACCATCATCAAGGAATGGTTTAACTACAAGGCCTAGAGATGATGATGATGATGACGAAGATGATGTCGAATTGGTGTTACCATCACCATCGAAATGGCCAGATATCATTGGAGTAACAGGACATCAAGATATCGTAATCCATCAAAATCTCGGAGCTATACCTTCAACATCGGGTATCAATAAACGTTCACGATCAGCTTCTTCGGGGTCACCAGAATCGAAAAGGTTGGCCTTGGATGGTGATCTGGATTTGGAAGATGATCTAGAACCAGTAGATATAGAAGAAGAAATGGAATAACCCAAGTGTTCATATAATTAATTAAATTAGTAGAGTGTTAGTAAATAAGTTAATGCTAGTGTTAAGTGAATAAGTTAGTGACTATTTAGAATAGATAATGGACAATCCCGAGGGAAAGGCATGTCATATATTGGCCTTCGGGGGTACTTGAATAAAAAGCAGTCTGGTTTATGTCAGGTGAGTTAGCACATGTGCTCTCCCGTTTTCAAGGTATTTGGTGATACATAACAATATTATTTTTAGTCATAGAAGCCCTAGCTTCGCCTGAAACACAGGATTTTCCTAGTTCAGGCACTAGTGTTACAGTTGAAATTAAGCATTATTATGTAGATTTTATGTTTTAATGTACCATAAGAATTAATAAATATATCTTTGATTTGATTTAATATATAAATAATAATAATAAATAAATAAATATTCGGACACTTACACCTATCATCTAGTCCCAAACTAAGCAAAGCTTGTGCTATGGATACTAGATAACGGATAAACATACATAAATATTTATATAAACATCCAAAACTCGAGAATAAATGTTCGTATTCATCATACAAACATTTACCCCTCGTGGGATTCGAACCCGCAACCGTTGGTTTCGCCGATAGGGTGACTATCCACTACACCAATCGGTCATCATATATACCCACAATATCAGTGGAGTGCATAGCTTTTTGTTACAGGGTGTCTACCTACGTGATATAAAAAAAAATTAAAATAATAGAAAAGCCAATTAAAAAGATGGAAACACCTATGTTGTTTAGAAACTCTCCACACATTTGCTGCATAGTACTTTACACTTGTAATTTACATTTTCAAAATTATAGCCCATATGAAACCCCCTATTGTAGTAGTTTTTCATTTTGATAAACTATATAATAGGCGCGGGGATTAATTCCACCCGTCTATAGTTAACATACTGAACATTCGCACTAAGCGGTTCGATTTATGAATGAAGTCATAATGCGAACAGCCAAGGCATCAGTCTTTCCTGAATCTTACAACCTTGGTATCTTCAAGAGCAGGGTGAATAGGCATCTACTGAGATCGCGTGCTTCATCTTCGGCCACATCGACACTTCCCATCAAGTGAGATTGTGGTCAAATGCATACACAGTTAACAATAGAAATAAAAACTTTAACCCTTACGGCCGATGTAGATAATTTTTTGTGAGGTAACATAACACGGACTGTACTCCAGCCGTTTCGGTGCTACGAGGGAATAAAGAATCTCATACAAATACATAAATACATGCAAAAATCCTAACCTTCTCTTCACTTGGGTAAAAAGAAGGTCATACCTGACATGGTGAGGATTATGGATCATGTAGGCAACAATTAATGACAGAAGAGATATCGTTTTGCCTGTTCCTGACGGCATCTCCAGCAGGCCATGACCCTGAAAATGTATAAAAACAATAAACCGATTTTGTTAGTAAAATTATAACCTCCAAATATCGGATTAATATGTTAGAAAATGGTTAATTTACCTTAGCATCCAGAGCACGTTTTAGCTCCAACATATACGCATATTGTTCCGGATAAATGTAATCATATGGAAAATAAACCAACAATCCATCGACTGTTAACCTGAAATGAGAATATCGCATTTAAGTTAATAATAGCAATCGGAATATCTATAACAGCAACATTTTAAATACAGCAAAAACATACTTCATGTTGATACAGATTTTCTTTATGACCAAAACAAAACCGGCAAAATCCTGCGTTCAAAGCGTCGTCGTAGGTTTGTGTTTGGGTTTGTGCATGTCTGTACTTTACTATTTTTTGTATGAGTATATATTATTGTCGGTCATAGAGTCGTAGACAGCACGGTTGCCTGTTGCCGGTCGATCCAAGTCGCCAAAAACTTTAAGTCAAGAGGTCAAGTAGCAAATAATTTTATTTATCTACGCTAACGACTACGATTTCATAAGAGAGTCATCTAAAAAAAATTGTTGCATAATTTTCATAAAATCGATATTACATGATTTATTTATAGACCGTAAATTTTTAACAAGCTTTTACCCGCAGATTTGGCGCTTGAAAATGTTGCAGGTATCTTTTAAAATCTAATCGTGACTACGTTCATTTGATTGAGTAGTTTCTGTACACTACATACCTATTCATTTCCAAGTATATGGCATCATTGATTCAAAAAAGAGAGTGCATGTAAGTGGGCATATTCTAAATCAAACAAAATATCATCATCATATCAGCCACAGGTCGTCCACTGCTTAACATAGGTCTCCCCCATAGATTTCCAGAGTGACTGGTTGGAAGCGGCCTACATCCAGCGAATTCCTTCGACCTTTGTTTGTTCAGAGGCAGGTACAAAATGTCTCTTCTTTATGATCAACAAATTCATAAATATTTCGAAATGTAGTGTCAAATATATCTGTACTTATTTAGCTTGTCTGAAGTCTATGGCTTCATTAAACAAAAATTTGCTGGATATTGTAATATCATGTATCACGAATTTTTTCCATAGTACTTTAGTATATTGTTGAAGCTAAATAACTTTAGTATATAACGCACACCCTACCTATTTCAAATGTACTGTCCTTATACCCAAAGGTTGCCTGGAAGAGATCGCTTTTAGTGATAAGGTCGCCAAATTGTACATTCTATTCTTACCACTTTTCTGAAACTGTATTTTCTTATCTGTTGTGCAATAAAGTGTATTTGTATTTGTATATTGGTGTTACTAAATAAAAAATTATCCAAAACCGTACGAGATTTAGTTATACCTAATTAGATAAGATAGATAGATAGATAAAAAGAGTAGCCAAATCTCTTCACGCTCAAATATGATCGTCTTTGATCACTATCAAATCGATATGATCCTCACGATCATAATTTGAGCGTGAAGAGTGTTATTTGGCTCATGCAAAAAACAAAGTAATCTCACCAACTAAACTTGCCTTCCGGGGTCATGCTGCTGCTGTGCTGCTGTGGTGCACCCACTACGATGACACCAGAGATACCAGAAGTGCACACACGAGAGTGGTAGTTTAGATGCCAGTATGCTCGCTGTTCGCAATAACAAAGGCCTAATATAAGCCGTTAATACACCACCAATGTACTCTTTTCGAAATACATGGCGACAGGCTCGAATGAAAATCCACGGTTTCGTTATATCCGCAGGTGCTCGACACATTTTGAACGAACTCAACTACTTCTAGCGACAAAACCACTTGTTTCCATATATTCTTGGGCATAGCTGGGCATTAACTCATTAATCGTTAATTAACAAAGTTAATATTTCGACTAAACGGACTAACTTTTAAGTTATCTTTAAAAAATGTTTACGCACTCGTTACCATTAACTGTTAATCCCTCCACTATTCACCAAAAGGACACCGCAAGCACTAATTTACACACGTCTTTTTTGTTCCTAACCTGTTAACTTTCAGAAACCAAACTGTTTTTATAAGTTGATCACTAACGCAACGATATAAAAAATGCAATTTTTTAAGAAATTATGTTTTACATATTACGCATGTTACATGCGTAAAATTTGGAAATTCAGCGCTTTAAGATAACTTTTTTAGCAACGGATTAGCGATTAAAGAAATTAACTATTTCATAACGGCGCCATAATTATGTCTACGGATGTTAGCTACTCTTCCCATGTAGATTTCTATGTTACCTCCTATAACCTAAACGGCTTGACCGATTTCGAAGTGCATGATGTCGGTAGATTCGTATGTCTGTCATAGCATAAATTTTATGGTAAACATCCAACATGACTCCTGCAAAATGAGAAAAATGCTGTCGAGTTTTTAGGTTTTTAAACTTATTATTATTACTAAATTCTTTATTGCACTCAAAAATATTTCGTTATTTTTCAATTGTTTTACTCCAGCCATAGAAAGAAGGATATTTTTTTAAAGTGTAAGTAGATAAAACGTTTATTTGCATGTAACAGAAACACATTTCACATACACATACACATGTCGTGTTCCGGTTGTCAGAGATAAGATAGCCAGTCCCCCAAATGTGTTGGGGTTTCCGGGTCAGTACGCTTCCATCTTCGACCTCATCTTCACTTAACATCAGGTGTGATTGAGGTCAAGTACCAATTATTCCATAATTCTGCTTGGTGTTATGGTTTTCGAAATGCAATAATGTCTACGTTATATTTTGTATACCAAAAACCCGATACACGTCAATTAGATCTATATTGTAATCAGTATGAGAAGAAAAAAATAAATAAAAATAAAGGATTTTTGCGAATTCAGTTACGTTTCCGTTTTTATCCAGTAACGTTTGAACAGTGTAATAGTAGAGTTACGCACGAATGTCTGTTATGCTAGGAAATAGCTAGCGAATGAAAAATGAATCCTTTTTGGTTTTGCAGTCCACCCCTCGATCTAAGAACGATACCTACCTACCGATGACCTCGTAAGAGCATCGACTCGACCGCTAGATAGAATTACATACATACATATTAATTACATTATCAGTAGTAAAAAATAATTTGAATTCATTACTTGAATGAATTAATTACAATTAAAAACCAACCCCCGCAACATACAAAATAAACTATACCTATTTTGTATACCTAGGAAGCAAAGGCAGTTCTGGAGTTGCTACTTAATTAACTAACTTTTACCAGTTACTTTATTCACTCGAAGTCGCCTAAAACTGCACTAAAAATATTTTATAAAAGCGCCAAATCGCCCGATCTGGCAACCCCAGCGGCAGACTGTCAAAATGCTCAAAGGACTCCAAAGCTATGAAAACCTTTAAAAAAAATAAAAATACTATATTGTAGTGTTGCATAACCATCGATAGTTTCACTATCGCTAGTAAAGGATATCGAGAGCCAATAATTTGCGATACTATTGATGAAAGGCATAACTATAAATAACACTACATTCAAATACGATTGGTACTACTACATATATATATATTGGTATATTCGCGATAGTTTTTAAGCAATATTATTGTGTGACCACTAATCAATACCTTTTAACCGTATGTCGATATTACAACACAACTGCTTCATAAAACCAGACCCCTGTCACTCGCTCAAGGTCGCGCGCTATGTGCCTAACGCTAAGTAGCTCGTCACCGAGCCATAAGGCAACGTGCTGCCGCATGCGAGACTGAATGCGCTCACAGCACGTTTCCCGCACAAAACACAGCGATACAATTACGTATCTATAATATTATTAAGGATAAAATTCTTGACTAACGATATGATGGTTGAATATTGTAAAGTTGTTGGATGTCGTAATTAAAAGACAAATAAAAATTGTCTTTTTTTTTCATTGCCAAAAGATAAAAGAGAGGTACCTACCTACGTTAGGTTTTTTGAAAGTAGATTACCTACTTATTAGCAAGTCCGACACCTCTTTTATGAATTTTTTGGTGTCGGACGACCACGGGCCCAGTGTTTCGGTGGCAAGTGCTGTAAACTTGTAATTAGTAGTTAAAAACGCGTATTTGCGGTACTCTACAGTCTGAACGAGGTCGGCAGCGGCGGCACCGGCCTTGCGGGCTGAGCTCTGTACATACGATGGGGTCAAAATATCTACACAAGTGGTATCCCAGGCCAGTGTGCGGCCAAGTCGCCAGGGAACCAGAGTGCATCGGTCAGGGCTCTTGCCATCAGATGCCGACATGCCAGATGGTTCGAGTGTCTGAAGGAGTAAGGGATCCACGGATAAGGTCGTTCAATGAAAAGTGTCTGTAAAGACGACCTGCACTTCTGGTTCACTAAAACCCAAGACGTCCAAGGTCGTCTTCCAGCTGGTCGCAAACACAATGATGTAGTATTGATTATTATCTGTCCCTAATATCGTTAAATGCAATACTGTTGATATCATCGATAGTTTTTGTCTTTCATCTAGTTTAATAAACTATTGCCTATCGATATTTTATACCATTGTTTGTGCAACACTACCATATTAGATTTTTATCTATTTCATTGGTTTAGTTATCATCCTTATTATCTGTTCTTGCAGTTGTTTGGACATATTTCGAAGTTACGAAGCAAGCTATAAGAATAGTTTTTTTTACTGTAAAGAACATGCTAAAACGAGGTAATTAGTTACTAGAAGATACTATAATGTCTAGTGATAACAACGATTTGAGCATAACCGCGACAGACGCAATCCATCCACGGTTTTTAAAGAAACCGTTTGTCCGGCTCGGGGGTACAGTATTTTAAAATAATTTTATTTCTTACACACAATATTTGAAATATGATAATAAGTTTCATGGTGTTTTGGCGATAGGTGCGAGGTTTTAGTTTTGCCTCATTGACCTACGAAGTGACTGATAGCGGAACATTGTAATAACTTTGATAAGATAGGTACATAAAGACTTTTGGCAACTGCGTCTCACATAGTTGGTTTGTATACGTAGGTACCAACAAAGCAGATTCATATTAATAGACAAACATACTCTGGACACAATGTTTTAAGGTTTGTATCAATGCAGAACCTCATCTTCATAATAGCCTTATTGATCTGTACCTTATCGTCACTTGCTATAATAAATTGTTATCATTGTTTGAAAACCGAATGGTCAGACTGCTATCCATCAATGTTGTAAATTAATAACATTAATATGTCATATTAACTTGGTCTTATCTTGATTTACAATTAGAATTATGTATATTTTATCTTTACATTTTGACATATTCTAAGATCACAATGTAATATCATAGTCCTTCATTTAATTATGTATGTATTTCTTGTAGGTTTAAGTAAATCGGGATACGAGAAATTTTGCATTGCTTTTGATTTGAGTCTTAACATCTTTTTCTTCACTTTACGCCAAAATACAGATAAACTCTTATTGTCATTCGCCTACATATTAGGTGCTTTACTCACTCTCACGTTTTATAGATGATCAAAGCCTAAGTATATCTCTGTGGATGGCATATAGCACTTATAAGGTCGATTATACTACAAGATGTAGAGTGTGCAGTTTGCAGATGGTTTTTTGCAGAGGTTCGGAGTAGACATTAGGTGGAGGGAAATCAGACTATGTCCATAGCCTGTTGTCTGCAGCACAGTGATAGCAGCCTAAACAACATTTAGACCATAGGATACCTAGGCTTATTATAGATAAATCTCAAATTGCTGTAGTGTGTGAGTCACAACCCCCATACGTAGATCTTAATTAGGTTATAAGTTAGTATTAATATATTGATAATGGTGCCGTCAAAGGCAGTCAATATACGGCTGTCAAGGAAGATAGTTTGTTTCATGCCTCTCTCCAAGCTCCCATATCGCATTGCGCTGATCAGTCACTCAACTTATATGACTAGTGCTCCATTATACCTACCTATCTTCATTCGTTTTTCCAATATAACAATTTCATATTGAATTTGGACTTCTAGGCTTGAAAATTGCCCTGATACAGATGTCAGTGGGTGCAGACAAGGCAAAGAATGTAGCCGAAGCCATCAGTCAGATCCGCCTAGCCAAGGAGAAGGGTGCGCACCTCGTAGCCCTTCCTGAGTGTTTTAACTCTCCATATGGTACAAGTGAGTTTGTTTGTAAAATTCTTTATTAATAATAAAATAAACAATTGTATACATCTCAGCGTCTAAGCCTAAGAGAAACGAACATAATGCAGTAATATTTGACAGCCTAAGCACCTAATATAAACTGTTAACAGGCAACAAACGGTTATATTTTCGTAGCTAAGTAATTTTAGGTCAATATGTAAAACTTATGCAATCTTTAGAGGAGATTACATTTAGATACAAGTAAACATAGACATAAAATTTATATCTGCAAAAGGCCCCATATTTCATTATCATATGGCCTGGTCTTAAATAAATATAAAAAAATTAAAATATATATAAAGAAAAAGGAAAAAACCCACTGCCTAAAAAGTGCAATGAGAAAAATAAACTCTAAAATCTAGATTTAAGTCAACACACAGATTTCCTTTTTCAGGCAGTTATGATTTATATAAGGGAAACTGCTACTGCTTAGCTATTTTTATTGTATACTGTAAACTACATTATGAGATAGGAGTACCTATTCTAACACATGAACTGTTTTGTGTACTACTTTTATCTCACTCGACCCTAAGCTCACTGTATATATTTTCACACTTTATGTAAAAATAATATGTGTGTCGCTAAATGGGCCAAATAAACGATTCTTATTCTTATTATTCTTATTTTTGATTCTTTTTAATAACATCCTTGACGGTGTTGAATTGCGACTTTTTTCAAATGTAATAATATTAACAAATAAGTAATCATTTCCTTACTATATTATATTACGTAATTTTTGTGGTAGGATTTATTTATTGTATTAATTAATGTTTAATTTAATGAATTATATTAATTATGAGAGACAATATTGTTATGTCACAATCACAAATTTTTATATAATATTGCATTATTGAGTTGGGCATAGCCTGTAAAGATGATGTATTGATATTTTACCTAAATTGAATAAATTGAAAATTGAATAAATTGAAATTGAAACATAATCGTCATTAAATGTTAACTATACCAGATGAGTTTTTTTACCGTAAGAAAAAAAAGGGCATATAAGTGAAATAGAAGGTATTGGCATAGGTAGTTTAATTTTTTTTTAACACGCAACAATGGTGTCGATTCGGATGTACACCTCTCAATCGTACCTTTGCAGGGAGAAAGAGACAGTACTACTTTAAAACTGGTTTTAGTTTAGTTGTGTACATCTGAATCGACACCAAAAGTCTAGATATACTGTCCCCAAGTTTGATTGGACACATATTTTCTTAAAAGACCAGCCTTGTCATTACTTCATTCTATTTACTTCACTTGATGTCTGATTGAGACAAACTTGCAGAGTTCTTCGACGAATACGCCGAGGAGGTGCCGTCGGGCGACACGAGTCGCGCCCTGTCGCGTGTCGCGGCCGAGTGCGACGTGTGTGTGGTGGGCGGCACCGTGCCCGAGCGGTGCGGCCAGAGGCTCTACAACACCTGCACCGTGTGGGACGGCTGCGGCAAGCTCCTGGCCCAGCACAGGAAGGTAGGCAGTAAGCATAACCCTGATTACTTACTCGTCGATTTTAGTTTGGTAAGGCTCTCCACTATGCACCAGTGTTTCCAAACTGCCCCTGTAGGCCATCGACATAGCTTAAAAACACTATTATATTTATTATATATACACTATTATATTATATTTCTATTAAAAACAACTGGAACCGATTATTTTGACGACGAAATATAGTGATATACATAATACCAGATATAAAAATAAACTTGCTGTTCATGTCAGCCGTTTACACAAAGTCACTAAGTCATTTAAGGGGCAATGTATACGCTTTTAATATTATACAGTGGACATTCAAAATTTACCTTTAAATAAATTCAAAACCATCATAAAACAGACATTATTTACCAAAGACTATTATAAAATTTCTGACATCTGGATGATAAGCAAGCATGGACATAGACCGCTCGGCGATATTCAGTCTAATTATACATATAATATAATATAATATAATATAATATAATATAATATAATATAATATAATATAATATAATATAATATAATATAATATAATATAATATAATATAATATAATATAATTGTAACCCAAACTTCTTTTAAAAGAGCAACCCTTGAGTTTCTTGCTCGTTCTTCTCTGGGGAATCAGCTTTGTGTATGAGCAATAATGTCAAAAACTTTAATAATAAGATAAAAAATGTGACGTTTTCAAGTGATAATTTTTATCCTACGAAACAAATTTTTTTTTTTGATTTTGACACTTGCATAGCGAGTTAAATATCATACCTGAACTAAATCTATTTAGTTTCATTATTGTAAAAGTTGTTCACATTTATTAAACCGTGATCGGCGACATTCACATCTGAAGCGGCACTTGACCGCGGCGGAAGACCAATTATGAACCTTATAGACACTGCATAGAGTCGTGAATAATTTGCCCTCTCCATGCAGACACGTAGATTCCGAATTGACTGGTGACATTCGTGACGTCATTCGCTCGCCCGGCTAGCTCTTGCTCAACGCAGCACACGCCCTACGGGGTTGTAATGTTAACTTGAGTCTAATCCGATTACATGGCATGTCCTCAGATGCACCTGTTCGACATCAACATTCCAAATAAGATGGTATTCAAAGAGTCAGAGGTTTTATCTGCTGGGGACCAGATCACTACGTTTGAGTACAAAGGAGTCAAGATCGGCCTCGGCATCTGCTATGACCTTCGGTTCCCTGAGATGGCACACTTGATGGCCCAGCAAGGTACGGCATGCAACCCCATTTAGAGGGACTATTTTATGGCCGTTTTAGATATCAAAGATCCATAGGTTAGTATGACTTATTTCAACTACATTAGTAACAGTATGTATTAATGAAAATTACAAAAAGAGATACTTTTTTAATCTTTTTTCATTTGAGGCTTTTGTACACCCTGGGTGACTATGCCAGCCTCATTGTAACATACGCCTCTTTAAACCTCACTCTTTTGCAATGGACAATCCAACATATTTATACAGACTGATAGCACTCCTACAGAGCATATCAACATATACACAGTTGAGCCGCCCATTGCATAGCTCCGATGATTTAATCTTTTATGTGTTGTGTATGTTGACTGACAGATGCTACTCACCTGTTATTAAGAGTGTATGAGCTGTGTGGTCAATGGGAACACTCAACAGTAGCATCTGATCTCAATAATTGAAGAAATAAAACCGCCAATATAACTGGAGCTAGTTATTTTTAACTCCAAAAGTGGGGTGTAATACGTTTGACCTTTGGTCCTTGATGATCCTTGACCATTTATGACGGAAATCTGTTTAGCCCTTTCGAAGATATTTTGCTTTTAACGTGGTTTCTTTATCTTTTCTTTCTTTTTTTCTCCTTGGCTTGGCTAACTCGGCTTTTCAGCAAGGCAAGGTGAATAGCCTAGGGCGATGGTAGAGGGCATAAAGTTACCATCGGCCAGACACATCATCTGACCTCTTCTCCAGTCGTAGCGGTTTTCTGTTCCACTGAACCGAGGAGACGCACCTTAAAATATCCTGCGCATGTGACCGCTCCTCATCATAATTCTCCTTCGGAGTTTTCTGAGTTTTCATTTTATAGTCACATATCTCTATATACCTTTCAACAGGCTGCTCGGTTCTCATCTACCCTGGGGCCTTCAACATGGCCACCGGCCCCAAACACTGGGAGGTGTTGGGGCGGGCGCGCGCCAACGACCAGCAGCTGTGGGTGGCACTAGTCAGTCCAGCGAGAGACACCACTGCTGGGTATGTTGCGTGGGGCCACTCCTTGGTCGTCAGCCCCTGGGCTGAGGTCGTGGAACAACTGGATGAGAAGCCTGGGATGCTATTGGCTGATATCGGTGAGTGCTTATACGCGTTGTTTAATATTAAAGGTTCAGCATATACACAGCGCCATCTAGTTCCACACTAAGCCACTATTATGGATACCAGATGGTTGATAAACTACATGAATACCTGCTTTTTTATATATGTCACGGATAGCGATAAATTAGCGATGGAATTTATAATTTAAAAGTCGCATGAATACCGTGGTGCGCGGTTTGCTACAAGAAGTGAACCTGGTGGCGCTGGTATCACCAGAAATGGCGCGGTGGCGACGTTTACAGTAATATATAGGTCTGCACATGAAAAT
The DNA here is from genome assembly GCA_949316235.1 of Oegoconia quadripuncta. Taxonomy (NCBI): domain Eukaryota; kingdom Metazoa; phylum Arthropoda; class Insecta; order Lepidoptera; family Autostichidae; genus Oegoconia; species Oegoconia quadripuncta. Next base: position 2,821,663 of record OX438748.1, read on the forward strand.
GGGGGGACACTTGGCTATTAGCCGTCAACTCTGAGTGAGTCGTTACTAATAAGAAGCTGGTCATGGAATTTGAGCAAGGAGGAATTGTAGACGACTCCGGCTGAATTCCACAGACTGCATGCGAGGGCCAAGTTGTATGGCAAGAGGGGCGTGCATATGTTTACTTTTCACTAGTAAGCATCTCGGGTTCCATTACCATAATTTAATATTAAGTTTTATGTGAGGGTAAGCGGTCACCTTACTGAAAGATTTAAGGTTATCGGGCCTAGTGTTATTCTGATATCCTATTCGCCTGTACTGACTTGATATTATATTGCAATTTCCCGAGCTACCCTATACCACGTGAGGCTGGCAACGTCCCTGTCGCTAGCAACGCCCGCGTTTCCCCGACATATATATTATTATGTAAGATATTATAACTCGAGTACATATTATGTCCATATTCCTTAACCTTAACCTTCCATAACCTTCGGCCTCTAAACATCGTGATCAGGATCCCTAACCCTTAGACCGCAGGTGGTCAATTAAACTAAACATCTATTAAGAGACGAGTGGTTTAGGACCTAGCTCATGGCCCATAAGCTTTCTTTTTTAGTGAGAGGAAGTTGCGCCCAGCAATGAGGAGAATATTTTTTTTATAAATATTTTTTTATATTACGGACACTTACACCAATAATCTAGTCCTAAGCTAAGCAAAGCTTGTACTATGGATATTAGATAACGGCTAAACTGTGACGTATGGCACATACCTACACTTACCAAGGTATTACAATGCCTTAAATACAATTATAATGTATAATTAATAAGCAGTAATAAACCAGATTTCATCGGTATCACTTGTTTGCTTTCCTCAAACAACTCCCGTCCTCACATGGCGACCTCTGCCTTTGAGACGGACCGCGTGGTGTCGGTTTCGCGTTACAATGCAAGCGCATTGTTCACCCATATCGTGGGAAAACATTAAAATGGGCTGTATTAAGTAATAAAGTTATTATAAATTAATTAAATACTGGACCTATCATCAAACTGTATGGAGTGAAACTATTGGACTATTTTTTGTGAAACATGGGTTCGACGCAAACTAAAGAAGAGGTGGTAATCGCGCAGAATGCGGCTGGTGGAAATAACGCAGTTACTGCTACAGTGGAAGCTCTCAAAACACATTTAACAACGACAAATATTTTACTGGGATTGATACTTCTCCTGTTGACCATTGCTTCTACAAAGGATATAAGAATATTTATTTAAACATCCATGGACTCAGGAATAAATGTCCGTATTCATCACACAAGCATTTACCCCTATTCTAACCCGCAACATTTGACTTCGCTGACAGGGTTACTATCCACTACACTAATCGGTTGGTGATGTCTCCATCAAGACTTAATGTTCTTTTTCTTTTCAGATCTGACAACAGTAGAAGAAGTTAGAAATCAAATACCAATTCGAAGCCAACGACGAACAGATATATATGATGTCATAGGGAAGAGTTCTTGTTAAAAACCTTTTGGTGAGCCATAGCAGTCGATAACGTTAAAAAGTATGCCATGGGATTGATAATCTTATATGGAACCGTGGTAAGGTCGCCCGTCTGTCCGTGTTTTAGACGTATTTCGAGTTGTCGGAGTTTGTGGTGTGGGTCCAGTTATCATATAAAGTGTAGTCGACCACATGTATAAAATTATGGGATATTTTCTGTATTTTAGTAATAAATATTAAAGATGGTTGGGTCTAGTCAGCGTGAATATAGGGATGTGTTAAAAATGATATTTTATTATAACTGTTTCGACATTTTAATTTGAAAAAAAAAAACATGTAATTGACTAAATACGAAAGATTGGATGATTGTTTGTTGCACAATCACGGAGCACGGATGAACGGAATTGGATGAAATTTGGTATATAGGTAGAATATACCCTGGATTAATAAACTACTACTATTAACTACTAAGATGGATAAACTACTGTATTTACCTGTGGTTAAAAAATTAATTATTCTTATTCTTAATTAAGTCATAGGATATTTTCTATCCCGATAAAGTGAGCAGTTCTTGCGGGATAAACAAATTTCCGTAATAAAGTTATTCCACGCAGGCGAAGCCGCGGGCGGAAAGCTAGTCACTTCCCTAAAGCCTACTTCATCCACGTAAGACCCTACCAATTTTAACTTTCATTACTAAAATACCGAAAATATTGCCAAATTTTTTACACGTGGTCGATTACCGTTTGAATGAAAACAGCCCTTGTGGTATGACATCGTTTATCGCGCACGACGTAGGAATGAGAGTGGGATCCGTATATTTCGTCCAAGCGAATGAGCAGGACAAATATCTCGCGCGTCATAAACGTTTATCTACGGGGGCTGCTCACTATCGCATACCATAAGAATTTTTTAAATTATTTCACAAGAATACAATTTAGGTAATACCGAGAACTGAAATACTAAAGTTAACAACAAACAACAACAACAAATAACAAATATTTCGGACACTTACACCAATCATCTAGTCCCAAACTAAGCAAAGCTTGTGCTATGGATACTAGATAACGGATAAACATACATAAATATTTATATAAACATCCAAGATTCGGGAATAAATGTTCGTATTCATCATACAAACATTTACCCGTCGCGGGATTCGAACCCGCAACCGTTGGTTTCGCTGATAGGGTCACTATCCACTACACCAATCGGTCGTCAATTGAAGTTGAAACATTTATTTATTAGCGAAGGACATTATAGTTTTTGATCTAATTCCACTTGCAAAGCATGTTGCCATCTTGAAGGATTTTAACAATAAGCACTATAATTTATAAAATAAGCATTTAGTAATAGGGAAGAGAAACTTGCATTCCAGAAACTTGCTGAACTATCGGTGGCTCAGCGGCTAAGCCGCGGTCTCCTAATTTGGGAAGTCCGGGTTCGATTCCCAGGTAGGCCATGTACCAATGAGTTTTTAAATTTGATTTAATTACTATGTGTATTTATCCGACTGCTCTTAAACGGTGAAGGAAAACATCGTGAGGAAACCTGCATGCCTGAGAAATAAAAATTCAAAGGTATGTGAAGCCCCCAACCCGCATCGGGCCAGCGTGGTGGACTATGGCCCATACTTAACCCTGCAATGGGATGTTTACGGGCTGATGATGAGGCTAACATTCAGAGAAACATTGGGCATACTGAAAGTTAAGATTTTAGCTTATCAATCAACTGCTTAGACTGGTGAAGTTTCGCCCAAAACGTGTTATACGCCAATTATGGGAAGATTTTCTCTAATTGCCATGCTGGGCAGCATTTGCGAGTCAGAATTCTGACGCTCTGTACTGCCCATCACAGATCTGTGGTATATGTTTAACTGCTTTCTAAAGAGTAAGAAATTATTTAACAATAAGTGTATATTTTGAAGGTTTACTCTCGTGCCATTCCCCGAAGTTCAAAATAAATAAATCTATTGTAATGAAACTTGACACTAAGCAGGATAAGTCTAAATAGTCTTAGTAAAGAACGTTTTTGATAGAGAAATGGACTGTATACCATCGAAAACGTTTCAATGATTGTAGGTTATCTGAGTAGCACAAAACTGTTTGCAATTTTTTTTAACGTTGGAATCTACCAAGTACAGCGTGACTTTCTTGTTTTTTTCCTGTTAAGAGTTTGTTTAAGAGATATATAATTATTTACCGGAGTCATTGCGTAGGGTGTCCCCTTAAATAATATAACATTTTAGCCTACTGCAGTGGCAACTCGCGTTACATTATATCATCTGTCAAAAGGCTTTTTGGCGGGATCTCGGCTAGTGAAGTAGCATTTTTGTTTATAATTCTTATAATTTGTGCATTCTGACTTTTGAAGCTTAATAATGGCAGAATATTGTGCAGCATAAGTTAGTAATGGTGTACAAGTGAAGGGAAGTGTAAATTAAAGTGCATAACGAAGCTTTCGGGTTACCACAAGAAGCCGACAAAATCTTTTGTAAAGCATTCTGCCACTTTACTGAAGAATGACTTGACCTTGACTAGACTGTATACGCCAAGTATACGACGAATGACTTGTTTTGTCTGAGACTGACTTATAAACTGAAGAAATAAGTGAAATTAGACATGTCTGTATGGGCTTAGATCCCTTTGCCTTCTCCGAGAGTGAATAAAATGAAAAAAAAACAACTCAAAATGTAAGACTTAGGCCCGTATTTCTGAATGTTACTCGAGCAGAGATCTCCGCTTGAGTACAGATAGAAAGGGACAACTTTATGTAATTTGTATATCGGCATCTCTTTTTAACTGTGCTCAAGCGCAGATCTACGTTTGAGCAACATTCTGAAATACGAGCCTTAGCAGTCGTACAGCAGTATTTTGACAGATGCGTGCAATGTAGCGTGTTTTAACTACATGCTACCCATACAGGTCTTCCCTCCATTTGTGAATGTTGATAAAACTATGCAATAATAAATTAAAATATAAATATTTTATAAAGCATTTATATTGATGTTATTTACTATTTATGTGTACTTATAATATTGTTATATTTGATATATTTGTAGAGATATATTAAAGTTTTGACTTTGTAATCATGTTGTTTTTGTTCATATGCCGTTCTAGTATGTTTAACACTTCTGATGCGCAGCCCCAAAACAATGTTAGGCCGCTACCACCTGAAATTGTATAACCATGAATGGGTTTTATGGTTCTTAATCCCAACTAAAATGCGAAAGTTTGTGTGTGTGTATGTATGTTACATCTTCACGCCTATACGGCTGGACGGGTTTGTATGAAATTTGGTGGGTAGACAGATTAGGACGTGGAATAATTTTGATAAAATCTTCCATGCGGACGCAGTCGCGGGCGGAAAGCTATTCAAAAACATACGTAACCGAAAGGGTATAATCAAGCCGAAAGGATCGGACACAGTATCTTATTTAGTTGGTATTTGACCTCAATCAGACCTGATGTTAAGTGAAGATGAGGTCGAAGGTGGAAGCGTACTGACCCGGAAACCCCAACACATTTGGGGGACTGGCTATCTTATCTCTGACAACCGGAACACAATGCTATTAACATTGCTGCTTGGCGGCAGATTTAGATAAGATAGCGGGAGCTAGCCAGGCGGACATTTAAAATGCCCTACCACCAACAAAACCGAGTACTTAAACATGTACTCCGCTGGGATCGAACCCGCGACCTCCGAATCGTAAACCCAATGTTATTTACATTGAGCCACGGAGGCGGTTAATTTGTGTTTTTGGAACACTTGTATTTTCAGTGTCACTATTTATGCACATTTTTTTGGGATACAAATTATAATCACAAGTACCACCAACCAAACCGAGCACTAAACAAGTACCTCGTTGGGGATCGAACCCACGACCTCCGATTAGTAAACGCTATGTTGTTTACATTGAGCCACGGAGGCGGTTTCTTGGGCTTTTCTCAAAGGAATACTAGAAATTCCTGGTAGCCAAAAACGGACTATTTTCAACTATCACAATTCCTATGAAAATAAACATTGATATATTGAAAAAAGACTTAGTCACCGTGGCCGTAGTTATGTATGTACAGCTTCCCGTCTCTCTGTTCTGGTTCGACCCTTACTTGATCTCTCGCGGGCCTCAGGCCGACCCATGTTTTTACTATCCTTACATTCTGTAAAAATAAAAAAAGGTTAAGGGAAATTACGTGTCTCTGTTTCGTTACAAAGGTATCTGGCAGCCGAATAGTGTTTTTCTAAGTACTTCATCACTCTTACTATTATTGGTTCCATAAAAAACATTTGTAAGGGTTCTAGTGTCACCACAGTGCGTTTTGCGTACACCACTAGCCAATAGACTTCTAATATTAGTTCAATTAAGCAGTATTGAAAGCACTGACATTGATTAGGTAATTGTGTACACATACACTCAACTTATACACACACACAACACACTCGCACATATTACTCTATACATTTTCTCTCTTCCTTACACCCACAAACACAACAATTTGATGTCTCGATAGATAAGGTAACAAAATAAGCTATGTATTAAACTTACTGAGATCTAACTTATATTTTGAATTTGTAATTATGGCTGTGATTTCATGAATAATTAATAATAATACCGCGCGAGGGGCATTTGTCAGCACGATAATACTGATGTAAGTGCCGTATCCAACAACTTTGAGTCGGTTCCAGCTTACACTGACACTAGGTACTGGTTGAAGATATGTCCTCTCCCTAATTCCGCTAAAATTTTAATCTAGTTTTGCTTCGGTATCGGTACATTAGCAGTAGATTCGATAGGTGTTGGTTATGTATATCCAAATGGAGTATCATTTATTTACATTATTTTTCTCTGCTTTTCGCAAAATTATTGGAAAACAACTGCAGTCAAACGTCTAACTTAATTGCTTTGATAATTGTTATCGTTTATGACGTCAATATCCTATACCCGTCAATGACGGACAGTGGTCCGCCATTGTCATATTCAAATAACCAAGACTGACAGTGCATTGCCGACGACGACCTGTTTGGTGTAGTGGTTAGAAACTCTGCTGCTATACCAAAAGGTCGCGGGTTCGAATCCCGCTAGGTGCATATGTTTGTATGATGAATACAGATATGTGTTCCCGAGTTATGGATATTTTTCATTTATATATTTACAAAAAAAAATGTATTTGTGTAGTTTATCAACCATCTGGTATCTATAATACAAGCCTAGTTGCTTCGTGTGGAACTAGATGGCGCTGTGTGTATGTGCATAGATATTTATTTATTATTTATTGCTATGGCTATCGCTATAGCTTTCAGATAGGCGGTAGAGCCCTAGCTTGTTGTTCTCTGATTGGCTCACATAACCCGCCCCCCTCATATGCTGCTGCTGGTTGACATTCCCGCCTCCAAGCTAAGATCGACAGTGGTACGGGACACGGCGCCTACTGAAGGTAGACGGTGCCCTACGTGACTATGGTTACCTTGGACCCCAGACTAATTAAAGAAAGAATTTAAGAGTGAAAAAGTAGGAAAGAAAGAAAGTCCCACCTCACCCCCAGCAAATGGGAGTGTAGCTAATGTGACGCAAAAAGCCAAAGCGGCGAACCCTATGGGGGAGAGAGTCAAGTGAAGCTCGACTCCCTAATTTAATACACCACGGACAGCGGCAGTGTTGTTGTGACAGTGCGGCAGCGGGCAAGTGGAACTAGCAGTGGGAAGGCACATACTACTACTACTAATTAACCTCTCTGTCGCGCGTTCCCACGCAAAAATTCTAAGGGTCAAGTATCTCGGCGCGCCTGTCATATTTGCGAAAATACCTGCGGTGTTAAAAACGTTTATAGATACTCTTCTACTGGGTATATTTGTAATCTGTGAAAATCAATAGCTACGAGAATATATTATCTATGGATATAATGAATGAACACTACTACAGCTATAATACTAAAAATCAGAAAAATGTTACGAGTTGTAATATGTAGGTATAATTGGTATTTTTTCGGAAAATACAATAAACTTAATTCAATAAATTGTTATGAGAATTGGAAGCTCTATGGCAGGTTTCTAAGCCCGTTCTAATAAAAAACAGTAGTTGGAATTCTATGCCTATACTCCCACCCAAAGAGAAAAAATTATTTTCGCAAATACAGACTAAATATCATAGCTATATAACATAACATGGCGCACATTATTGGATGCGGAATTTAATAGAGAACAAGTTCAAACACAGTTCAAAGGAATTGGAACTCTATAATCATTATAATTGAGAGTTGAAAGTCGGGTGTCCGTGGACACCGATCGGTGTCCGCGAGTGTTGTCGGGAATTTTTTTGGCACCGATCGGTGCCCGCGTCCCTCTAAAGATTAAATATAGAAATAGGGTGTGTAAGTAGGAAACGAGGTTTCCCTCAGCTAGTAGACAGAATTATGTACAGTAAAAGGTACAGGGGCACCCTGTGCCGTTTCCTCGATCATGGCTATAGCATCCTTAAGGGTGTAGATATCCAAGCGGCTCATACCACGCCTTGATATCATCCCGTGTTTTAAGATCTTTTTAATCCCCCGTCGGGTGTTGGTTTTCTTATATTAAAGACGACGACAACGAGAAAGGTTCTTGGCCATGTTTGATGAAAATCGGTGAAGCCGTTTCGAAGATATTTAGCTTTTAACACAGTTTTTTAGTGTCGATAATATCATAATAAAATATATTTCGGATACTTATACCAATCATCTAGTCCCAAATTAAGTAAAGGTTGTACTATGGATACTAGATAACGGATAAACATATATATATATATATAAATGAATGAAGGAATGGGTGTTCGTTTTCATCACACAAACATTTACCCCGTTTATTTCATTCCCGAGTCATGGATGTTTATACATATTTATATAAACATCCATGACTCGGGAATGAGTGTTCGTATTCATCACACAAACATTTACCCGTCGCGGTTTCCTAAATTTTCAATATATGTAATACATGTTTTCTTTTAGTCGGATCTACAGCTTGCGTAGTAGGTGCCTACTTACTTTTAGGCCAGGTATCATATTTCTGCATCCATTTAATATAAACTCGGTGTCGTTGTTGTTTGCAGACGTATTGAAGTCATGTTCTTGGTGTGTGCCGCCCAGCACACAGGTTTCGGCACTGAAAAATTTAGATGTACAGATTCAGAGATATAAAACCACCTATGAATTAAATAGGTGATGCTAGAATACATTAAGTGGAATTCAGCCATTTGGATAATGTCAAAAAACGCTTCATAACTTTAACCCATTCACGTGCAGTGAACCAGACATAATAGAAGTTTAATTGTTATAATGTCTGTATGCGTTCAGTGTCCGCGAATGTCAACATGAAAGTGACAGCATGGTGCAGAATTTTTTCTAGTATATAATGTCACATCATCAAGTCTTACGTCCCCACTGTCTCTCAGCTTCGTGCTAATTTATAAACCAATCTTGAGATCTAGTCAGCTGAGATCACTTATCAAGTATTCGCCTCAGCGGCGAATGAATGATAGTCTTGAGTTCCGTTTATTAATACGTGAAACTCTCAAGTGAGTAGGTACTGCTTGAGTAAGCTCGCGCGTTTCAGTTCTCAAGTTAGGTTTATTACTGCTGCCCTACTTATTCTGGGGTGGACACCTTCCTCAAAGGCCGGCAACGCATCTGTGACCCTTTAGGTGTTGCGGGTGTCCATGGGCGGCGGTGATTGCTTTCCATCAGGTGACCCGCATGCTCGTTTGCCGCCCTCTCATATAAAAAAAAAAAATATTAATCAACACATTTAATCTTGAGAATTGTTTATTAATACGGGCTTAGGAGTGGATATGGGCCATATAGCGGACCTAGTATCATCATATCAGCCACAAGATGTTCACTCCTGAACATAGGTCAATTATTTGACCCTTCAACATTGCGTAAATTTAATTCATGCACCATAACAACGAAAGAAAGAAAAGAAAAAACACATTTTCGCGGTAATGCTTATAGATCTTAGTTAGATATTAATGTAGATATGTACTTACTTTGGTATTATGTAGTTGCAAGTAGTTTCATCAACAACGGTCTCATTGATCCACGGCGCTATCACCTTTAAAAGAACAGGGTTTATTTTAAAATGGTATTTTTTTATGTTTAACTAGATAGGCGTTTGACCACAATCTCACCCGATGGGAAGTGACGATGTGGCCGAACACGCGATCTCAGTAGATTTCACCCTGCTCTTGAAGATCCCAAGGTTTTAGGATTCAGGAGTTCAATCAAATCAAATCAAAAATGTTTTATTTCGTAAGTTATAAGAATAACATTTGAAATCGTCATGACATACAGTTATCGCTCATTCACTAGGCAGTCTCCCCAGAGAAGAACGAGCAAGAAACTCAGGGGTCGCTCTTTTTAAATAAGTCAATACAAATACAATTTGGAATAATTGTTAAAATTATGATTCGACAAAGAAAAATAAGAATAAAATATACTGGATGTTGCCTAGGCTGTTCGCATTATGAAAAATTGGGCAAAGAAAATTGCCAACGGGGTATTTCATATTCAACTAACATTCGGCCCGCGACATTGTCAGCGTAGAATTTCTGTCACGACTTTTTCAAGATGAAAAGCAGCCTATGTTCGTTTTGAAAGAGGGACTTTCGTAATATATAACATAGTATGTATAACAATAGTTTCGCTACAAAAAGAAACCCTTATGGCCTCGCTTCGGTATCTATAACCTGTCGTAGGGCTAACAAACTCTAAACAATTTAAATATAGGTTATGTATATACATTACACACACTAATGCGGAAGATAAATAGTTGTAAACTATTTGTTTTTTGATATTTAAGTAGTTAGACACTGAAAGTTCTTAGAAAATGAAAAACTAAACAAACTAGCAAGTTGTTAGTTTTATTATATCTTTTCAAAATAGCGTCCATTCACACCAATACATCGCGGCATCCGATGGAACCATTGGGAACAGCACTTTGCCCACTCGTCCTAAGGGGTCTCTTCGACGGCCTTTTGAAACGCAGCCGTTACACCCGTGGTTTTTTTGTCGGGGGTTAAAAAGGTGGAAGTCGAGTCTGCGATAAAGAATAAATAAGTTTGTACATTCTATTCTTACCACTTTTCTGAAACTGTATTTTCTTATCTGTTGTGCAATAAAGTGTATTTGTATTGTATTGTAAGTTTTTGTTTCCTTTGAATAATTAAGCTACTTTCCTTTGAATAATTAAGCTACTTTTCTTTGAATAATTAAGCTACTTTCCTTTGAATAATTAAGGTACTTTACTTTGAATAATTAAGCTACTTTCCTTTGAATAAATAAATAATAATAAATAAATATCCTTAGACATACACACAGCGCCATCTAGTTCCACAGTAAGCAACTATAGGCTTGTGTTGTGGATACCAGATGGTTGATATACTACATAAATACTTTTTTTTTGTAAATAAATACTTATTATAAATGAAAACATCCATAACTCGGGTACACATGTCCGTATTCATCACACGAACATTATGCCCCTAGCGGGATTCGAACCCGCAACCTTTTGGTATAGTGGTCAGAGTTGCTAACCACTACACCAAACAGGTCGTCGAATAATTAAGCTACTTTACTTTGAATAATTAAGCTACTTTCCTTTGAATAATTAAGCTACTCTTTTTGAATAATTAAGCTACTCTTTTTGAATAATTAAGCTACTCTTTTTGAATAATTAAGCTACTTTCCTTTGAATAATGAAGCTACTTTTCTTTGCATAATTAAGCTACTTTTCTTTGAATAATTAAGCTACTTTTCTTTGAATAATTAAGCTACTTTTCTTTAAATAATGAAGCTACTTTCCTTTGAATAATGAAGCTACTTTTCTTTGAATAATTAAGCTACTTTCCTTTGAATAATTAAGCTACTTTCCCATGACGTTTTATTTACCTTAAAGATCTGTCCTCTAATAGGGAACACCGTATGATCAGGCACAAGTTCCCTCGCTCCGAGCCCGGTGCAGTTCACCACGATGTCGAACTCGTCCAACACTCGATCTCGCAAAGAGCTCACTGTAGCCGTGACCACTTTGCCGCCCGCCTGCGAGAACAGGTGGTAGTGGTGCGATATGAGCTTCGGAGGTGAAACGATGAAGGTTGTGAAAGTGTGACCAGTTCTGTAAGGACAGGATATTTTATTATTTGACCGAGTTATCTGCTTTTCCTCTGGATAATAAACATTATCCTAGCTAAGGATTTGTTTTTTTTTTTGTTTTTTTTTTATAAAAAACTGGTTTCGTGTTTGACTACAATCTCACCTGATGGAAACTGACGATGTAGCCGAAGATGTACTTATAGTGTAAATGCCTATTCACTCTAGACTTGAAGATCCCAAGGTTGTAAGTGTCGGGAAAAACCGACGCGGGCAGTGAGTTCCATACCTTAGCAGTCCGCATTATAAATGATGAAGCAAATCACTTACTGCGGATGTTCGGTATGTTGACAACATATGGATGGAAACCCTCGCCGCGCCTGGTTGTCCGAAGATGGAAAGGGGATGTTAGATCGTGGGAAAAAACGAAATCCCAATATGTGACCTCCACATTTCAACTAATCCCTATCCCAACTAATATTATAAATGCCAAAGTTTGTGTGTGTGTGTATGTGTGTGTGCCAGCCGAGGCCAAAATCGGACCGCTTAGGAGGTAGACTTAGCACTAACATCATCATCCCCCTGATTTACAAACACACATAAATATTATTATAGTTTTCGAAGAGCGGACCACCTGACACAGGTATTTTTATGCTTACTAGGTGGTCCCAACCCTAGTTTATTGTGTGCATTTTTGTATTATTTGTTAAATCACATATATCAAGTTAAATAGTATATTTGGGCCTGAATTTTGTAATAATGCTGTTATTTAGATATTTTCTTACCTATTTACCTTGTGTGTGAAACAATAAAGATTATTATTATAATCTTCACGCCTAAACGGGTAGTCGGATTTGGATGAAATTTGGTCGGTAGACAGATTAGGACTTGGATATGTTATATAGTTTTTTTTGCTAAACCAACTTGGATGAAAATTCAACTAGGGGATGTACGTACTGCTCCAAAATGGTAGTACAATGGTCGTGCCATCGATTCTACCATAGCAATGCGATACTTACGAATACTTAACAGAATACAGCCGGCTCAGATATTCCAACTGCCTTTCCCCCAAGTTCTGGTAGCCGAAAACCACATGTGACCAGTGCGGCGAGGGCATATCCGTGCCCTCTCGGTACAGAGTGTATATGGGCATCACGCAGATGTCCAGACCGCCATCCAGCCATAGTCTATGGAGGTATTCGTAGGTTTCGCCACCCCATTTTCTGCAAATTAGGTAATTCAAATCAAAATCCCTCCTAAGGTATATACCGGATGAGTTTATTCTTTTTTTTTTATGCACAACGGGTTTGTACTTATCGCCTCAATCACACCTGATGTTAAGTGAAGATGAGGTCGAAGGTGGAAGCGTACTGACCCGGAAACCCCAACACATTTGGGGGACTGGCTATCTTATAAAATTGCTGCTTGGCGGCAGATTTAGATAAGATGGTGGTAGATAACCAGGCGGACATTTAAAATGCCTTACCACCAACCAAACCGAGTACTAAACATGTTCCCCGCTGGGGATCGAACCCGCTACCTCCGAATCGTAAACCCAATGTTGTTTACATTGAACCACAGAGGCGGTTTGAAATGATTCGATGAGGGTTTAAAAAAAAAAAAACTACCTATGCCAACAACTTCTATATTACTTACCTAATATGCCTATTTTTTCCTTACCGTAAAAAAACTCACGTACATACATTATAGTATTATATTTTGTATTTATTTATCTAAAATGTTACAAAGATATACTTACAAATATCACAAAAACACAGTTTATCCGAACACAGTACCTAAGTCATCATCGGACACTCATGCATGACATATTGAGACAACCGATAGTGTAGTGGGCAGCTTTGCCTTCGGACCTAGTCACTGCGGGTTCGAATTCCTCTATGGTTCAGGCTTTGCTTATATTGGCAATAGATTTGTGTAGGTAGTCCCAAATATTTATTATTAATCATTTAAATTATTAAAGACCAAAACCAAATCACAAAATAATCAAACGCTAATAGAATTCTACTGAGTGTCTTGTTACATTTAAAATTTTAATCGAAATGAACTGCAAAATTTCTTTATTTAATCGAGTTTCTGCTGATAATTATTCACGCAAAGGAAACTCGTACATAATTTTAAATGGTCACATACTGGCTGAACAGCAGTAAAAATTTTATGAAAATTGTTCTCTTTTTTCAGTATTCTCCTTGTTTGTTTCTTTTTCCGTTATGTCTTTAGAACCTAGAAAAGTTAGGTGTCTTCAGTAGAGCGGCTCGTTACTTCACGCCGGCTCTCCGCCTCCAACTTTATAAGGCGCAAGTTCGGCCGCACGTGGAGTATTGTTCTCACCTATGGGCTGGGGCACCTGTTGTAAGATGTGATACTGGCCATATTAGAACTATTTTATGTCCCTGTGCATCCTCTATCGCATATTTCATAGGGAGTGTTCTGAAGAACTCTTCGAGCTAATGCCCGCTGCTCAATTTAACCGATACACTTCTCGCCGAAAATTAAATTTCCATCCATTTCATTCCACATATCAGTTCATAATTTGCGGTTGAAAAGATTGTCCGTATACTTTTTTGTTATTATTGTTTCTATTCTATTTTATTCAGTATAAATATAGATTAGGTACGTATAAACGTATATACTACAGTATAAAGTTCATCAAGTTATTTGTGTACGTGATACCCTTAAAAATAAAAGTTGTCACTGACAACGATTTCAAGTTTTCCGCCGGCTCATCTTCATTTTCTTCATACTGTGGCCTACTCTTGGACATCTTCTACGACATCAGCCTCGCAGTAGTGCCGTACTGTATTCAGTGTAGTTCCGTTTTACGCATTGAGAGTGTATTAGAAATAGGCTAAGGGAGGCGTCATGCGGTTTAACTTACATGATCAGCTCGTCAGTGGTGTGCCCGCATAGGAACGGGTACCACAGGCCGCCTGAACCGTCGCCGGTCGTGTACGGGGTAAACTCACTGGATATCACTACTACCTGTGGATACAGAGGATGTATACAGGGAATGGATGTTAGGTACCTCATTAACAAATTAAAGTGTGTCATACATACATAAAATCACGACCTTTATCGCACACGGGGTGGTCAGACATATCACAAAATGCTTGAAACAATATCCACGGGTCACCTTACGAAATATACAGAAATGCACATGTGACAGGGGCAGGGCCGTTTTAAACTAGGACGGGGCCCTTGGGCACTCAAGAATTTGGGGCCCTTTTGGAAAATAAAAAAAGCGAATTATAATAACATTTTTTTACTAAGTATGACCATTTATTATAGGTAATCAAATACAGTATCATATATGTCTTAATGATATTAGAATGCTGCTGGTTTTTTGGTTACGATTACGATAACGGTTTCTTTCGGAATTTCTGTTGAGCAAAATCTTCTATTATATCCTTAAAGTAAATTTTTTGAAGGATATCACTTTCTATGTACATAATTGACAAATTACTCAGTTTTGAGAATAAATGTGTGAGAGAAATTGTCGGTCCTTCGGGGCCCGCTGAGAACGTTTATTGCCCGTGGTCCGATCGCCGAGTTCTACTGGTCGATTCATGGGCAATTGTTTTTGCCTGTGGTTCTATCAATGGGGGCTCTGGGCACGGGCCCCGTATGCCCTAACTTTTTTTTATTAAAACTAGACACAAAATTTTACTCTTGCATTTAAAATACAAAGCCCCAATTGACCCGAGTTAGTGGAAGATGTCCGATTTGAAGGGTTTTTGAAAGACTAAATACGCTCGCGGTTTTTCTCCGATTTTTGCCGTTTTTCTCAGCAACTACAAGAAAATAATTTATTTATTTATTTATTTATTTATTTTTAGGATTACTAACAAGATTGACACATACCAGTCCAATGTGGCAAAAACGCAATTGTACACAGTGCATGCGCCACCTTAATTATAAGTAACCACGACATGCAAATATTTGTAGCGGTAGACATTAAACAATATTATATGAAACATGTTCAGAAATTAAATAAATGTCAAAGAAATCAATACCTTCCAGAAACTGGGTACATTAGATACAATAGAATTTTTAAAAATAAAATTAAACATCTATAATATATTAATAATCTATTTAACACTCCCTCCCATCGTTACAACCCTTTGTTCCCAGTAGTTCTGTTGGACAGTTCTGTTAGCCGAACTAATGGGAATTTTTGTCTCTCTAGTTCTGTAAATAACTTGAACTTTTTTTTGACCGAACTAATGGGATTTTTTTGTCCCACTAGTTCTAGTGAATAACATGTCAACCTAACACGAAGGGTATATACCCTTCGAACCTAACCTATCCATGTCGGGGTGCCAAAAACTCCCGTGCTCGTTTCGCTCGCACTCGAATTAGAATTCGACAGAACTACTGGGAATCCCTAGTACCATTTGTTCTGTTAGAACTAGTGAGACAAAAATTCTCATTAGTTCGGCCAACAGAACTGTCCAACAGAACTACTGGGAACATAAGGTTACAACTTATGAGATAGCATCGAAAAATGTATTTACATTTGAAATGACGTCAAATTCTCGTGTTGTAATTAGTTTTAATATGCAGAGATTATAGAGACTGATATGATGATTACTGACACTACTATTGCAGTGGATAGTAATACAATCCTTGAAGGCAAGGATAGTCCAAACCTGTTTGATGGATATTGACCGGAACGTATGTCAATACGATGTAGGTTTGGGTCAATCATTTTGGGTAAACCTGGATCAATAGTGGCCAGTTCTCATCAGTGAATCTTGGTCAGGGTACGATGGGACTGTCATGTCTAGTACGACGCAAGGGCCTAAATTAAATAAAGATTTTTAAAAAAGTCAAGGACAGTCAATTCGATATTGGTCCGTGGCACGCATTTAACATGGCTCAAAATCTTGTCTCTATCTTCGGTACGCATCCAACTATAATTCCTGTAAAGTTCTTTCTTATTAATAAGTATGTAGCTACCTATTAAACGTTAATAATGAAAGTTCAGGGTATACTTACTTCAAAATTCCTATACTTCTCCTTGATTCGTAAGGCGCAAGTCACACCGTTAATACCGGCCCCCAACACAGCCACTTTCATAATTTTGAATTTAAAGACGACACACACACGAGTGTACACCTTAATTTCTTCCAACACATTAATTAGTCTTTATCGCATGTTCACATAGGTCAATGTAAACGTTAAAATTGCTATTGTTATGGATGAAAACATCCCAGACGTATCTCTAGTGGCGGTGTTTAATGGAGCATTACTTATCGCTTTGATATTACACAGTCAATGTATATTTGTTTATGTTAGATTAGTTATTCATACTTTGTAGTTAGTATTGGTATTATATTAGAACGATGTACTTTGTTAGCAGTTTCGCTTTGCAATACGCAACAGTAGTGTAAGTTTCAAGCTACTTTGGCATGGTTGTCTGGAAGAGATCGCTCTAAACGATAAGACCGCCATTGTACACCTGTGTCTATTGTTTCTCTGTATTCTATGTTTGCATAACAAAGAATTTTTCACCTTCTACTTCAGTTGTTTGTTGTGCACAAACAGAAACTATGCAACGCATTTTGAAACGGTTCTCAAAATCATTTTAGAGAATTTCTTT
This sequence comes from Oegoconia quadripuncta, assembly GCA_949316235.1. Classification (NCBI taxonomy): domain Eukaryota; kingdom Metazoa; phylum Arthropoda; class Insecta; order Lepidoptera; family Autostichidae; genus Oegoconia; species Oegoconia quadripuncta. Next base: position 2,838,880 of record OX438748.1, read on the forward strand.
ACATAGTTTATATTTTATAGTTTATATAGGATGAATGAAAGAAGACTTACGAATGAGATATACGAAGCGAATGTGGATGGAACGTATCCGTACCGTATGAGAGTGAAGGAAGCAGAAGAGGTATGTCAGGATCGTAACAAGTGGAAGTCTGTGGTCCCTGCCTACCCCTACGGGAAACAGGTGTGACATTATCTTAGGCTATGGTCTAATGTTTTGGGGCAACTCCACAGACTGCATAAAAGCGTTTAAGATGCAAAAGCGGTGTGTAAGAGCACTTTGTGGCTTGTCGCAGAGGGTTTCATGCAAACCTCTTTTCATTACATATAAGATACTACCTCTGCCTTGCCTCTATATCAAAGAAGTAGCTATGTTTGTAAGGAATAATTTATCACTTTTTGAATCCGCAGATATGTTTAAAAGAAATTTTAGGCGTGACAACAAACTAATATATACTTATAGGCACAGGACAACATTATATCATAAAAGTCTATATTTTATGTGTATAAAAATATACAATAATATTCCTGATGCATACAAATCCCTGAATATCAGGAATTTTAAAACATCAGTAAACAATTGGCTGATCTCAAAAGTATTTTATAGTATGCAGGAATTCTTTGACAACAAAGGCAAAATTTGAAGTTATGACTAAATTAGATATAATGTATGTAATAAACTTTAAATATAATGGGCTTAATACTTATTGACTAATTTGTGATAATCTGTAAATTTTAATTGACTTCTTGATCTGACGATGACATTTAATTATTTAATTATTTAGCATTTAGTGAATTTGGTAATTTATTGATTAATTCTTATTCTTATTTCATTTTATTATTGTACACCTTTACTGGTATGCTATAGCTGAACCTATTATTGTAATGTTACCAACTTGTCAAACACCTATAGTTTTGCAATAAATATCTTTGACTTTGACTATGATTTCGAGATCCACGAGGGCGAAGACAGATAGTTTACTATATACGGGAGTAGAAAGACCATATTATTCAAAAGAAAATTTAAAAGATCAAGATGAACTCCCGGAGTTCAAAGACGACTTTATACTATAACGGGAACTTAGGATCTCTTCCATTTCTTTGTTGAACCAACTACAGACGAAATAGAAATGAAAAACAAAAATATAAAATATAATTGGTTATATTTGTATAAGTTACCAAAAATGCTTTTTTTATTTCTAATAATAAATACTAATACTACACCCACAGACAAATAAATTGCATCAAAGTTTAACTCGTCTTTTTGAAAACAATTTTTTTTGCCTTTTTTTATAAAAAAATAGGCTCCCTAGTGCTTTGCTTTGGTAAATTATTTACTCTGTGCTAGTGCAGTCGGTTGCTTAATTAATTATACAGGGCTATTTTCAAGCTGGCTCTGTACCGAGCAAAAAAATCTTTATTTTGTAAGTACACTTAAAATAGTCAGTTTTAAATTTTTTTAAGCTACTGCTTGTTCTGAAAGCATCCTTACCCTGAGCAGAACAAGCAAGAAACGCAAAGGTCGCTCTTTTAAACTTTTTTTTATTATTACAAAAGGTACAATTTAGGTCATTATTAGATTGTGAAAAACCTGGTATGGGTGATAGATAACATTCAAATACTCTGATAATTTTATAAGTTCTCCAAAATGGTTCTCTAGACAGGAGAGTAGTAGGCATCATGCTACCTATTGGTACTTATTAGTAATTTGTTACTAGCAACACTGCTAAATGTATCCTTTGGAGTGATGTTGTGTATCTAGTTTTAATCGCAAAACATAATTAAACCAAGAAATTGATTACCTCCACAATAGTTTAATTTAAATGACTGAACACTGAATCCTATAACTACCATTAATAATGTAAAATATCCCTACATATAGAAACTTTATATACCCATATAAGTATTTCACATAAGTACAGCACGTCCGTCAAAAGTTGCTTAAATGCAAAGTTAAAGCTTGTCACATTCAGTCATCAGTCAAAATATATGGGGAAGACATTGTTGCATGGACGCATTGTTGTCTGTAAAACTGTTTTTAACTACCACAGACAAGACAGACAGAAGTTGTGTAATTTATTTCGGTTCAATAAAATATTGTTTATTATCCCACACTTTGATGCAGATTCTTTGGCTGTGAGTGTAGAGGTATATTGCTATACAATACATATCTCACAGTATACATTTTTAGATCGGTACTCATACCTAGTTAAGTACATTAAATTATCGTCAAGTACACTTTTCTAATCTCAATCAATTAAGTACCTTACCTAAGAGCGTTTTCACACGAGCGCTCCCATCGTGGAGTTTATCGACAGTTTTGTGGCACTTCCGAGCTGATAAAATCGCTTGTGTGAAATAAAAAGGCCGTGATGTGATGTCGTACGACTTGTGATGATTCAGTGTAAATAAGCAACTACCATCACACACACATACATGTAATTTGAGCATAGGCCTCCCAGACTGTAATATTTCTTTAATAATAATAAGGCTTTTCTAGAAATTCCTGGTAGCCTTAAAAATGGACTATTTTATAGTCGTCTTCCGTAGTTCAATTGGATGTCCCATTGACGGGACGATGGAAAAAATAATTTAACCGTGGACCCATTTGCTTATGGGACCACCGATAATAGTTTTTAATTCACTATCGTTTTTCTATGACACCATTAAATATAGAGTTGTTCAACTATCAATTCCTATGATTGATATATTGAAATAAACCCAATGCTGTTTACATTGAGCCACGGAGGCGGTAAGTGTCAAAGCCGGCCGCTGCTTGTGTTTACCCCGTGGTGCGAGCTGCAGCCCCAGCGGCAATCAGGCGGGCAGGTAGCAGAGGTGGGGCCAGGGGGGGGCACACTTCAAATGTCATCAATTTTCATAGCAGACTGCGACCTCTGAACTGCGGTTGACGAACTAACCGTTATTAGTGTTCTGTGGCAGCAGCCGCCATCTTACCGGTGAGTGGTGTCATGTCGAGCTGTCAGTCAACGTCGATTTCCGTTTGAAAGTTTTTGTAAAAGTTCAGTTTTTTGTTAATTTGTTGTTTGTTTTTGTTATACTTGTTTTTCATAGCTAATTTAAAGAAATTAGTTATGAAAAATAAAAATTTCATCATAAACAACAATACCTATTTTTAAACCCAGTTTCTACCTATATAATCAGTGTACGTAGGTACGTATAGATAGATTTAATTCCTCAACCAATCGCTGGCAGCAGCACTGTCTATACATGCAAATTTAACCACGGAGTTGCCACTCTTTCTCGGTAAACAGTTACTATACTCGTTGGGTGGGGCTCGGGACGGCGGCGGTCGATGCGCTCGAGGCGGGAGCGGCTGACGTAGGGCGCGGGCTGCTTCAGGTGGACGGTCCGCACGTGCAGCTTGCGGCTGTTGGACTGGCCGAAGGCCTTGCCGCACACCTCGCACTCGTATGGCTTCACGCCGGTGTGGCTCTGCGGGTAGTTACGCTAAATTACACAATTTATAGTTTTATAATATACGGGATCGCCGACGACCGGTTGGTGTAGTGGATAGTGTTTTTTTTTTTTTATGCACGTCGGGTTTGTACTTGACCTCAATCACACCTGATGTTAAGTGAAGATGAGGTCGAAGGTGGAAGCGTACTGACCCGGAAACCCCAACACATTTGGGGGACTGGCTATCTTATCTCTGACAACCGGAACACAACAATGCTATTAACATTGCTGTTTGGCGGCAGATTTAGATAAGATGGTGGTAGCTAGCCAGGCGGACGTTTAAAATGCCCTACTACCAACCAAACCGAGTACTTAAACATGTACCCCGCTGGGGATCGAACCCGCGACCTCCGAATCGTAAACCCAATGTTGTTTACATTGAGCCACGGAGGCGGTTTAGTGTTAGATTATTTAGTTGTTGTTTGATACAATTTTATGAAAATAATAAACAAAATGTGGGTTGTATATAAAAAGGTCGACAAAAACAATTAATTTTAGATTGTCTCAAGAGTAACACAGCTTTTGTAAATCGTCGTAATTTCTAATATAACCTGGGACAAAGTTAAGTTCTGTGTTTTATTGGCGACCCCTTCTTTCAATGGTGATCCTGTCAGCGAAACCAACGGTTGCGGGTTCGAATCCCGCGACCGGTAAATGTTTGTGTGATGAATACGTACATTTATTCCGGAGTCATGGATGTTTATATAAATATTTATGTATGTCTATCCGTTATCAAGTATCCATAGTACAAGCTTTGCTTAGTTTGGAACTAGATGATTGGTGTAAGTGTCCGAAATATTTATTTATTTATAGCTGAAAATCAGTGTTTTGCTCAATGAGGAATATGGAAGGAATAAGGAATGAGGAATACACTGAGCTATGACCCATTTGTACTGCTGCAGCACACACGTGCGTTAGTGTTACAATGGTGTCGATTCGGATGTACACCAACTAAACTAATAGTATATTTCAATACAAGTGCGGAAAGCCTGACGGTTCCGCACGTGTATTGAACGACTATTTTTAATACAGTTGCGAAAAAATTAAGTAATTTAATAAAATAATAAAATTTTTGGAAAATGGCGCCAACCGTAAAAGAATACAAGCAGAGACTATGGCAGTATACGTCATACAGCCAACTTTTTTATATTTATAAATTTAATTTGGCCGATACTAATATTAATTTAATGTTTAAATTTCAATTAAAATTACTTTTAAATCTGATATTGAAACAAATTAGTAGCTTTTTTTAGAAATATTTGCATAAATCATAAAAACTTCATGGTTGGCTTTTTCTTTTTAATAGACATTATTTTGACAGTTTGCAAAGAAAAAGCACTAGTTCGGGAAATCCCACTTCCCGCACGCTATACGTCCCTGCAATATGCCACTTTTTGAGCAACTGTTTAAAAAATCAGTTTTAAAGTAGTATTGTTTTTTTTGTCCCTGGAACAGTACGATGCCACGGCACCACTCCCAAACTGATTTTAGTTTAGTTTAGTTGGTGTACATCCGAATCGACACGATTATTACGTTATTGTTGTTGATATATTAACTCATCTGTGTATCAATATGTATAAGCTAAATATATGTGTGACTGTGGAAACAAATAAAGGCTTTATCTATCAATTTTACCAAAAACGCTGGTAAAATATGAGTATTTTACGATTATTTAAATAAGATAAGATAAAATTTATTTGAGTATAAAAATTAACCTAAATACATGACTTATTCTATAGTAACATAGTCCAAATAATACTATATTATGTTACCTAAACTAAGCAAATGTTTAATTGTGTCTTAGGCTTCTTAATAAATCACGGTAAAATGATCGGCAACTTTTTAAATTGTTTTAAGTCTCGCGCGCGTATTAGACGAAAATCATTACGCAACGTTGCCGATTACACCCCGCCATATTGTGCGGCATATGCCGTTCCGTTCTTGGTGAGCGACTGAGCAAGCGGCGATCAGTTGGCTTGGTTTTGTCCGGCGGACTACACGCGCATGAGTAATCATAATTTTTATTCCAAAACTACCTTGTCTGTGAAAATTCTGCCACGAAATCTTAGCGCCATCTGTTGAATGGACCCGGAACTTTTATGAAGTGAAAACACAATGTTTTCCAAAGGGAACGCGACATTTACGTTTTTTTACAGAATATTACTATATTTGGGGGCACTGAAAACCAGCGCTGTGATTCGTCGCAGCATGAGCTGAGTGCTAACCCATTTGTGCACGCCGCAACACGTGACAGCATTGTCGGGATCTTCTTCATAATTGTATTTCTGTTTTAGCTATAATTTACTACTTCTTTGTTTTTGCATCGTGTTGTGGCGTTCATAATAAACTATTCTTATTCTTATATTTTACCGTAAAACACCGTATTTTAATGTAGTTTTTTACGGTATTTAACCGAGGCAATTTTACCTCTTTGCATCCCTATCTGCGGGTCGACCATTTCACTCAAACCGTGTCGGACTAGCTTTGCTAGTCTTGATACAAACTTATTTGTAACGCAAGAATAGTAAAAAACAAATTGCAGGTAGACGGATATTTTTAAATTCGGTTGAAATTATTTGAAAAAGAGTGTGTTGTCGAAAGCTGATGTGTGCGAGATAAATTTCTGCTCTCTTAAACTGGTATTTTATTGTAAAAGCGTATGCTGTGTCTCACAAAAGATGTGCTAACCTTGCTAAGTCTAAATTGTGGAATTTCAATTTTATTTTTGTTTCTAGTATTCAAATAATGAATTATCAGAATGTTTACGAAATAGGCATATATCTTTATATTGTTTGACGATCTGTTTGGTGTAGTGGTTCGCAACTCTGACCACTATACCAAAAAGGTTGCGGGTTCGAATCCCGCTAGGGGCATAATGTATGTGTGATGAATACGGACATGTGTACCCGAGTTATGGATGTTTTCATAAGTATTTATTTACCAAAAAAATTTAATTATGTAGTATATCAACCATCTGGTATCCACAACACAAGCATATAATTGCTTACTGTGGAACTAGATGTCGCTGTGTGTATGTCTAAGGATATTTATTATTTTAAATTCTTCTTTCTCTTTTTCTTCCGAGAAAGGGAAATACCGCTGCGCACAGGCCTTAGCCAAGTGTTGAGGGATTATTTGTTCATGGCAGTGATGATGGATGTACAATACAATACAATACAAATACACTTTATTGCACAACAGATAAGAAAATACAGTTTCAGAAAAGTGGTAAGAATAGAATGTACAATTTGGCGACCTTAAAGCGATCTCTTCCAGGCAACCTTTGGGTATAAGGACAGTACATTTGAAATAGGTAGGTTGTGCGGTATTAAATAGGGATGCAGATACAAACTATGTGAATAAATTTCATATATTTACATACACATACATACATAGATCAATAGACAAATATACCTACTTAAACATAACATGTAGTTAGAAACTTGCGAGTGATACGACAAGTGTTGAGATGGTAGCCTTTTGTAATATGTAAGAGATGGAAGTAGGCAAGTTTAACGCATTTAGGCTATTGCTTAGCGTAATCGGTATGATACCGGTCGCAGACAATACTATAATAATAAATAATAAATATTTCGGACACTTACACCAATCATCTAGTCCCAAACTAAGCAAAGCTTGTACTATGGATACTAGATAAGATAACGGATAAACATACATAAATATTTATATAAACATCCATGACTCAGGAATAAATGTTCATATTCATCATACAAACATTTACCCGTCGCGGGATTCGAACCCGCAACCGTTGGTTTCGCTGACAGGGTCACTATCCACTACACCAATCGGTCGTCCAATATAGGTACAATATGCACTTTCTATACTTTCCATTGGCATTGAATTTCTATTGCTATGTCCTTATATTATGTCCTTATTATTATTATTACTGTCATATATGTATTGGGATGCAACAGTTGAGGGCAAACACTCACCCGATAGTGCCTGTCCAGCGCCCCCTTGCACTTGAAGGCCTTGAAGCAGACGTCGCAGGGGTAGGGCCTTGTGTCGGAGTGCGTCTTCTCGTGCATCTGCAGGTTGGTGCGGTTGAAGAAGGCCTTCGGGCACACGGCGCACTTGTAGGCGCGCTCCTCGAAGTGGGTGCGCTTGTGGTACACCAGGAACGCGTTGCCCTAGGGACGACACTACGGGTCAGCACTCAATCACACCTGGGGTTCTACTCTTTTACCGCCTCCGTGGCTCAATGTAAACAACATTGGGTTTACGTTTCGGAGGTCGCGGGTTCGATCCCCAGCGGGGTACATATTAGTACTCGGTTTGGTTGGTGGTAGAGCATATTGAATGTCCGCCTGGCTAGCTACCACCATCTTATCTAAATCTGCCGCCAAACAGCAATGTTAATAGCATAGTTGTGTTCCGGTTGTCGGAGATAAGATAGCCAGTTCCCCAAATAAGATGGGGTTTCCGGGTCAGTACGCTACCACCTTCGGCCTCATCATCACTGAACATCAGGTGTGATTGAGGTCAAGTGCTAACCCGTTGCGGATAAAAAAAAAAACTCTCCAACGAAAATAGCTTCGGACGACCGTAACTTCAAACTTTTTCTTTTGCCAATCAATTGTCAATTATAAACCAATCGTCATTATTTTACTTTTATTGTATAGTTGGATATAACAAGTTGGTACGGGACGCAAGCAACGTCTGAAGTTACGGAAATAAAGGATTCTTAGCAGAAGAAAAAGTTCGAATTTGCGGCCGTCCGAAGCTATTTACGTTGGAGAGTAGGCCCCCTGATGCTAAGTTAAGAGGAGGCCGAAGGTGGAAGCGTACCGACACGGAATTTTTGGTGGACTGGTTATCTTATATCTGACAACCGGAACACAACAATGTTATTAACATTGCTGTTTGGCGGCAGACTTACTATAAGACGGTGGTAGCTAGTCAGGCGGACATTTTTATATGCCTTAACTTAAATAATTTGAGTATTTATTACAGAATTATTAGCAACAGACTAAAGACTAATGTACATATGTAAATGTCGACGCGTGCCCCATGCAGCTTAAGTACCTAACTCACTACCTACCTAATTTAATTAAATATTTCAATATATATTTTACATGTTTCCAAAGATGTTGAATACTAGCTATTAAATAAAGATGTAATACATTGCGGTGATTGCTTTCCATCAGGTGACCCGCATGCTCGTTTGCCGCCCTCTCATATAAAAAAAAAAAAAAAAAAAAAAACATTCGTAATCTGATTTGATCGTACGTCAAAGCAATTACTTTTCATTCAACAAATTTACAATATTTTTTGATCATGACCATAGGACAGAATTACGCGGCCTTATCACGTCAAACTTCAAGTATTTATATCAACGTAAAATAAAGAATATAATTTGTTGAAATTATTTACTTGAATGCCATAAGTACACAAAGAATTTTGTACATATTTACAAAAACTAAATAGTAAATACACATTTACAAATTAAAAAGTAATAAATATATAAAAAGCACACATTTTCAAATAAAAAATTTGTCCTAGATCTTGCTGACGGAAGGGAGCTTAAGAGGCTAAGTGCGTTTCCTCTTCGGACAGCCAGACTTAGCCTCTCAACGAAATAGAAGCCAGAATTTGTTGAATGACAATTTAAATCTAATGCTTGGAATATCTCCGACCACTTTTTGGGATAAAAGTCGTGACGTTATGAATGTATTACAATGTATTTGCAAGCCCTATATGGCACATACCCGGAAGCTCTTCCCGCAGATGTCGCAGACGTAGTTCTTCTGTATGGGGTAGCTCTTGTCGGGGTGCGCGCGGCGGAAGTGCGTCCAGTACTCGCGCGCGGACGGGATCTGCTCCGCGCACTGCAACCCTCACTCAAAGCTATAGCGATACTAGCATGTCGCAGAATTGCACTGACGTTTAATAGGAATGTCGCACAATTGTACGTCGCAAACTCGGTGTCGCACTTCAGTATTAAACCCCGATAGCAATACACCGCCTGCGAGCGGTTCGCGCTATTTACAAAATAGTGATATAGATAATGTTAATACCAGATATAAAAAAAGGATTAAAAAAAAAACTACTTCAAAAAACCCGGAAAAAATAATTTAATTAAACTACTGCAATAACAATAATAATAATAATATAAATAATTAATATTAAATAATAATACTGAAAAGTATAAAATAATAAACCAGAGCAGAATGTTCTTTATAGATAGATATACACTATTATATCTAATGAGAATACAATACAATTTATATGCTATGCGGGGGAGGGGGGGCTTTCTTTCTTTCTTTCCTACTTTTTCACCCTTTAATTCTTTCTTTAATTACTCTGGGGTCCAAGCTCACGTAGGGTCTACCTTCAGGAGGCGCCGTGCAGAGTACCACTGGTGATCCTGCCTTACAGGAGTTACAGTGGGAAGGAGAGCGGAGGAGGGATCTGTTGTTCCATACTCACATGCTCGCAGGGCGCCGGCCAGGTGGTGTTGGAGGGTTTCTTGCCGTAGTTCTTGGGACGCTTGCGGGCGTGCTCCTGGCGGTGGTGCAGCCGCAGCAGCTCCGCGCTGCCGAACGTGGAGCCGCACACGCGGCATCCCGTGCTGTCACACAGCGACCAATAATACTACATTATTGCAAAGGCCGGGAAATAGGCAATTGCAGGTCGCGTATGAGTTTGAAGGCCGAGCCGTAGACGAGGACTTCACTAATACTTCACACAGGCAATTGCCATTTCCGCCTAGGCATTTATAGTGCTTTTCTCAAAAGAATGCAGGGAAATAATAAATATTTAAATAACAAATCAAGACGAATTTTCAGCTTTGCCGCCGATTTTCTATTTATCACCTGTGCCGAAAGGCAAACGCATTTACGCATACAGCCACGTGAACGCAATTTGTACTAAGCAAAGCGATTTTGGTATGCCAGGAATGATAAAAGAGATCCAATCAAAGAGTATATAATAACCCCAGCACGCCGTTTCATACAACATTGCTGGAGCGTTGTAATGTTCCAAATTCAAAAAACGCTCCTGCAATGGATTTATTTTTCGCTATCAGTAAATTAGACTCTTCGCGTGTTCTTTTTTCGAAAGTAATGACAATATTTTCATGCATGTTTGAGAAAATAAATATTTAGGGCACTCACACCAATCATCTAGTCCCGAACTAAGCGAAACTTGTACTATGGACACTAGATAACGGATAAACATACATAAATATTTATATAAACATCCATGACTCGGGAATAAATATTCGTATACATCATACAAACATTTACCCCTCGCGGGATTCGAACCCGCAACCGAAATTTAAGCCGCATCGGCGGCCGAAAAATTTATTTTACTTAAAAAATAATGTACACATTTTACCAAAAATTACCGATATACACAATCGCAACACAAGAGGCAAAAATAAACTTTGTATGTTTAAGACACGCCTCCATAAAGTAACAAACTCGTTTATGGGTCTCTGTATATACTTCTACGATAAGATCCCTAATGACGTACAGAACTTATCTCTGTACAAATTTAAAACTACTGTTAAACGGTAATTGTCCAACAAAGGTTACTACACCATTTTGGACTATTTAAATGATAAACATGCTTGGGATGAAGTGAGAAAAACTTGAGATTCTGATTCACACTAGTAGTATTTAAGCATCCGAATACGATGCAATATTGTTTTGGTTTCATTTTAATTATATAATAATATAATATAATATAATATAATATAATATAATATAATATAATATAATATAATATAATATAATATAATATAATATAATATAATATAATATAATATAATATAATATAATATAATATAATATAATATAATATAATATAATATAATATAATATAATATAATATAATATAATATAATATAATATAATATAATATAATATAATATAATATAATATAATATAATATAATATTGTTGTTTATTTGAGAAATTTATTGACATGTAATTAAAATTCTTATTACTAATAAATAATATAATATAATATAATATTCCGGACACTTACACCAATCATCCAGTCCCAAACTAAGCAAAGCTTGTACTATGGATACTAGATAACGGATAAACATACATAAATATTTATATAAACATCCAAGACTCGGGAATAAATGTTCGTATTCATCACACAAACATTTACCCCTCGCGGGATTCGAACCCGCAACCGTTGGTTTCGCTGTTAGGGTCACTATCCACTACACCAATCGGCCGTAATTAATTAATAATAAGTACCTATTGATTTAGCGACAAACGTACGACGACGCGGGGCGGCGGCCGGCGCGTGAGTGAGTAACGAACGAAATAAACGCGGCACTCAGCCCTGTGAATGACTAGTCGGGACGAGGCCGCCGTTGTACCTGTAGCTTCATACCAAAACTGCGGAGTGAACCAGGCCTGATATAGGTAGACTATACCCTGGGTAATGTCAGATCAATCACCTGAAGTCGTTGCTCGGCGTGTGCTTGACCGAGGTGACCATATGCCGCTTGTAAGCCTCCACTGAGATGAACTTCACGTCGCACTGAGCGCAGTACGGCCCGGACTCCGCGTTCTCGGTCGACCCTTCCGGGGTTTCCTGCAGTTCATATCAGCAACATTAATAATAAATGAATAAAATAATAAAAAAAAAAAAAAAATATCCTTAGACATACACACAGCGCCATCTAGTTCCACAGTAAGCAACTATAGGCTTGTGTTGTGGATACCAGATGCTTGATATACTACGTGAGGACACGGCGCAGCACACCCTTGAGGAATGCCCAGCCTGGGCAGGGGAGCGCCGCGACCTCGTCGCAGCGGTAGGGGACGATCTCTCCTTGCCGGCCATAGTCAAGGCTATGGTCGGCGACGAGAGGTCGTGGAAAGCGGTCCTCTCCTTCTGCGAGAGCGTGATCTCGCAGAAGGAGGCGGCGGAGAGAGAGAGGGAGGCCGATCCCTCCTTTCATCCCATCCGCCGCAGACGCACTGGGACCCGGAGAAGGGCGTATGCCCACCTTCTCCCCCCTACCTAGCGAGGCTGGGTGGTGACTCCCCCGAGTCACCACCCACACGCAAGCCTCGCGAGAAGGCGCGCGTGGTGTTCCCACGCGCCTTCTTGAGGTGGCTGGACCAGGAGATTCCTCCCTGCTGCAGCCTACAGGAGGGCCCGCGCCGCGCTGGCGTGGCTGCGGACGATTACCGAGGGGTACCCGTGGCCACGCCGCACAGGTGCGCGCGGAGGTACACCGGGGGGTTTTTAGTGGGTAGGACCGCTCCCGTCTGGAGCGGTGAGTCCCACATATCCTCGCCGCTGACCCCCGTCAGCGGCGGGTCGAACGCGTAAATGTGTTTTCCCCCCGTAAAAAAAAAAAAAAATGGTTGATATACTACGTAAATATTTTTTTTTGTAAATAAATAGGTACTAGGTTTAAGACCCGATTTCGAAAGACATATAAGCGAAAGCCATTTGTGCGACGCCAGATAATCGAAGTGCCATAAGAACGAAATGCCATTTAGCCGATGGGCCATTTAATCGAAATGACAAATATGCGAAAGCCATAAGATCGAATGTACAGTTTTGCGATGAGTTCGAAAATGTTACAAATATGTCAACCTAATATCGAAGCTAATCCAACAATGTCGGGGTGCCCCGAGCGATATGAATGGACGACCTGATAAAGATCGCAGGAAGTCGCTGGATGCAGGCCGCTTATAACCAGTCGCTCTAGAAATCTATGGGGGTCTATGTTCAGCAGTGGACGTCGGACGAAGTCGTTAGTATGCCAACAGCAAACTGAAATACTCACGGCTACATCCTTGTGCATCATGGTGCGGTGCATGGTGAGCCCCAGCTTGCTGACGAAGGAGTAGCCGCACACGCCGCATATGAAATCCGACGGATGTTTGATGCGCACGTGACTCAGGTATGACGTCCATTTACTAACCAGCACAATTTAACTATTTATTACAGATCCATCCATCCATCAGATTCAGTTACTAACAGTAGTCTTATAATCTACTAGTTTTCCGTGGATAAAAAGATTTGGCTGTATTGGCTCTGTAGCCTTTGCCTGTCCAAAAAGACTGTTAACAAAAAAAAATTCTTTACCACGGTCACAGTCTACAGTTTACATTATGTTTACGGTAAACTTTAAAGTTCTAAAAGTTAAATGTTTAGATTTGATCAATACTAATAAATACTAATTTTAATTAACTTTTTTTGGGATTGCACACTTTATGAAAATTAGTAAACCCTTTAGGAGTAACACTTGACCGTGATACCAAGTGTGTTTTTTTTATGCAATCACACCTGATGTTAAGTGAAGTGTTTTAACTTACGTGGAGATCTCGTCACAATACTGGCATTTATACGTGACTCCTTTGTGCCATCGCTGATGTTGTTTCGCTTGAGTACTGGAAAACAATTCATTATTATACATTACTAATAGGTACCAGTATAATAACCGTTAAGTACTAATTTTATTGTAATATAATTAAAACTTCATTCAATTATAACGTTAACCATTGTCAGTAACATAATAAGAATCTTTAATTGGCATAGGTGTTTGGTATTAGTTTTCCGTACAAGAATTTGTAATAATGCTGTTGATAGGTAAATAAATAAATAAAATTATCCTCCTTTCCTTCACCTCAGGGGGGGGGGGGGGTGGCGAAGCCGATGTCACTCCCTTTTGCCTTGACTATTCAAAATCCTATGTCAATAGCTCATCTAACTCTGCCTCCAAACAGCAATGTTAATAGTATTGTTGCATTCCGGTTGTCAGAGATAAGACAGCCAGTCTCCCAAATGAGATGGTGTACATCACCTCGATCGTGCAATTTCTCACCTCAGCAAATTCCATAGTAACACGCTTTTCATTCTCTCATATGTAATTACTTTACGTTCGCCCATCATACAGTAAGCACACATACTGTTACCATTTCTATAAATAAATCAAGTAATTATTATTAAGTTTATCTTTGTTCCTGTATCATCATATCAGCATCAATTATCAACCTGTATGAGTCGAGCAAGGGCTCATACAGATGGGGTTTCCGGGTCGTACGCCTCCACCTTCGGCCTCATCTTCACTTAACATCAGGTGTGATTGAGGTCAAGTGCAAATCCGTTCAAGAACTAAGGTAATGAATATTTTTTTATTCTTATTCACATCAATTTCGTCGTCTAGTAGATAGATAGATAAAAAGTGTAGTGGAATAATTTAGAATATTCATCTTTTTACACAGCTGCTCCAGTGGCGTAAGGTTTTCGGGTCTACGTATGTAGTTTTCTATGAAACTCACAGGAGTTACAGGTTACAGAACCTAAAGCTAGGATCCATTTTTTGGTAAAAATCCAACATGGCGCCCGAAAATGCTGTGGGATTTTTGGCTGTTACCCGATTGCTCAAGGAAGGAGAGTAATATTTTTCAAGTGTATGTAGATGTAGATCCCTTTTACAATAAATACAGCGATGAACTCGGACGTGTACAACGCAAGATTCTCAGATCAATGAATTATAGATGCTTTCGTTCAAGGGCTACCTACGGGCTTTTAGAAAAATTTTCCTTACCTACATTGAAAACTAGACGATTACTCCTGGATTGCATGTTTTTATATAGTTTGCTGCATAACAATATTGGTGAATGAAATTAATTACAATTTACCTAGTCGTTCTCTAAGAATAAGGGAATTATACCCACATCGCTTGTTTGCGTTTAACACAAGCAGAACGCATGCAGGGGAGCGTGCCCCCTGTGTCGACTGACTAACATCTATAATAAATATCTAACGGATGTGGATATATTCTTTTTGTCTAAAAACCAATATAAGAAACAGTGTTTGGAAGTCCTGTCGGACATTGGTGATACTTAAGATTTAAATTAACTGGTTCGGATTGCTTTTCTGTCTTTGCAGTTATATATAAAATTGTCGGGGCTAACGGAGTTGGTTACACAATGACCTCCATTGTCTACATATAAGATAATAAAACATAATTGTATTGTGTAGCTGTTAGTTGTCCTGAATAAAATAAAATAAAATTTCTGTTACCTTCTGTAGCCTAAACGGATTGACCTTTTTAGAAATTTAAAGGTGTAATTCGAGTCGTCTTGATCCCTAGAGTGTTATAGAATACATTTTATGGTAAAAAATTCAACATGGCGCCCGCAAAATATAGTTTTAAAACTTAAATAGTCATTAAATACTATGTTATTAATAAAAAATTCAACATGGCGCCCGCAAAATATAGTTTTAAAACTTAAATAGTTATTAAATACTATGTTATTATTAAAAAATTCAACATGGCGCCCGCAAAATATAGTTTTAAAACTTAAATAGTTATTAAATACTATGTTATTATTAAAATATTCAACATGGCGCCCGCAAAATATAGTTTTAAAACTTAAATAGTTATTAAATACTATGTTATTATTAAAATATTCAACATGGCGCCCGCAAAATATAGTTTTAAAACTTAAATAGTTATTAAATACTATGTTATTATTAAAAAATTCAACATGGCGCCCGCAAAATATAGTTTTAAAACTTAAATAGTTATTAAATACTATGTTATTATTAAAATATTCAACATGGCGCCCGCAAAATATAGTTTTAAAACTTAAATAGTTATTAAATACTATGTTATTATTAAAATATTCAACATGGCGCCCGCAAAATATAGTTTTAAAACTTAAATAGTTATTAAATACTATGTTATTATTAAAATATTCAACATGGCGCCCGCAAAATATAGTTTTAAAACTTAAATAGTTATTAAATACTATGTTATTATTAAAATATTCAACATGGCGCCCGCAAAATATAGTTTTAAAACTTAAATAGTTATTAAATACTATGTTATTATTAAAATATTCAACATGGCGCCCGCAAAATATAGTTTTAAAACTTAAATAGTTATTAAATACTATGTTATTATTAAAATATTCAACATGGCGCCCGCAAAATATAGTTTTAAAACTTAAATAGTTCTTAAATACTTTGTTACTATTAAAAAATTCAACATGGCGCCCGCAAAATATAGTTTTAAAACTTAAATAGTTAATAAATACCATGTTATTATAAAAATCGGTTAATTAATAATGAACTGTTCTCACGTGGTTTTGGAGACATAAGGGCAAGAGCGACAGGAGTATTTCTTCTCGTGGTGTGAGGCGTGCTTCTGCAGGGTGCGCTTCGTCTTGAAACGGAACTTGCAGATCGGACACTCGATGTCACCGGCGGACTGAACATGTGAAAATAAAATTAAAATAAATAATATAGTCCCCAACCCGCATTGGGCCAGCGTGGTGGACTATGGACCATACTCCCTCATTATACGAGGGAATGCCTATATCCCTGCAGTGGGATGTTTACGGGCTGAGATGATTATAAATAAATAAATAAAATAACTTTAGCATACACACAGCGCCATCTAGTTCCACAGTAAGCAACTATAGGCTTGTGTTGTGGATACCAGATGGTTGATAATACTTCATAAACACATTTTTTTTTGTAAATAAATACTTATTATAAATGAAAACATCCATAACTCGGGTACACATGTCCGTAGTATTCATCACACAAACATATGCCCCTAGCGGGATTCGAACCCGCAACCTTTTGGTATAGTGGGCAGAAGTTGCCAACCACTACACCAAACAGGAAGTTACACTACAAAAATTACGTATTTTTACTGGACTATGTTATCAACAGACCGGATCGTGTTTCGCGACGTGATGTTTGAACGCGTGCGTGTCTATGAACCCCTTGTAGCACTGGTCGCACTGGTAGGGTGCGTTCAGGTAGTTGGACGAGTGCTGACGCTTCGTTATCTCTTCCAGCTGCTCGGCCATCTGGAGGAAAAGTATTATTTAACCGCCTCCGTGGCTCAATGTGGATCTTCAAGAGCAGGGTGAATAGGCATCTACTGTGATCGCGTGCTTCATCTTCGGCCACATCGTCACTTCCCATCAGGTGACATTGTGGTCAAACGCGTATCCAGTTAACCATAAAAAAAATGTAAACAACATTGGGTTTACGATTCGGAGATCGCGGGTTCGATCCCCAGCGGCGTACATGTTTAAGTACTCAAGTACTAGGTTTGGTTGGTGGTAGGGCATTTTAAATGTCCGCCTGGCTAGCTACCGCTATCTTATCTAAATCTGCCGGCAAGCAGCAATGTTAATAGCATTGTTGTGTTCCGGTTGTCAGAGATAAGATAGCCAGTCCCCCAATGTGTTGGGGTTTCCGGGTCAGTACGCTTCCACCTTCGACCTCATCTTCACTTACATCAGGTGTGATTGAGGTCGAGTACTAACCCGTTGTGCATATAAAGAAAACCAACCAAATCTGACGTATCGTCCTTACAGGTTATATCTGAATCGTAGTATCCTCTTGGTGAATCAATCACTATTTTTTTATTTTCATAGGTAAATTTTTTTTAGCTGCTCCCTACATATTGATAGGGTAGAAATGACATTTTATTTGGATATTTCTTTGGGTTAATTCAAAAGGCATGTGAAGTACCCAACACGCATTGGGCCAGCTTGGTGGACTATGGCCCATACTCCTTCATTATACGAGGCAAGGCCTATATCCCTGCAGTGGGATGTTTACGGGCTGATGATGATTTCTTTAGGGATTTCAGATTTGATTCTATAGTAAAAGTTATCCATATTGATGGATACTTCACCCATTGAAGTTTACGGAAGCGGTTTTCTTACACCTCGATGGCTGAATTGAAAACGAAAATAGATTTTTATATATAAATTACACATACACACAGTGCCAGCTAGTTCCACACTAAGCAACTAGGCTTGTGTTATGGATACCAGATTGTTGATAAACTACACACATACATCTTTTTTCTTTGTGAATAAATACATATATAAATGAAAAACATCCATAACTCGGGAACACATGACTGTACTCATCATACAAACATATGCCCCTAGCGGGATTTGAACCCGCGACCTTTTTCTAACCACTACGGCACTTTCTAACATTTGGCACAATTTCAGTACAATTTTTTGACGTTATCCAAATAGATGTATTCAACTTTGTGTATTCTAGCATCACGCGCTTTATTAAACCAGCTCGAAGGCACACTCACAGACAACTTGATCACACTGACGTATTCCTCCAAGTCGACGTCATCCTCCACCACTCCGCCCGTGTTTTTCGTCCGACGCGGTCTCTTCACTTTCGGCTCCTTCGGTTTCGCTTCGGACTTCCTCGGCCGACCTCGTTTCTTCTTCGGTATTAATAGTTCTAATTCCACCGGGAGTTCTACTTCACTGTCGATGTCTACCTGAAAAATTATTGAATATAGTACCCGTCTCTACGACGAGTCGAAAGAGAGAACTTGCAGGGCAGTGTTGGGGCTCCCCGGGGCAATGGGGATGTTCGTGGAACCACAAGTAGATTGTTTCTACACAACAAGTCGCAAACGTAGTAAAGAAGTATTGCAATATCCACTAAGCACTAAACTAAGTATTGTCAAAACATAATCAAAAGAATCTAAGAACTATTCATCCATGGACGTAACCAAATCGTTCGCATACCAGGCTATTTCACAATCTAATAACGAAATAAATTGTGCCTTTTTTAATATAAAAACCAGTTTTAAAAGAGCAACTGTTAAATCAGCCACTTCAAAAATCTGAACTAAGAACCTACTTATATTGATAGTACAGTCTGATAACTTGTAGGGCAATTTGCTACAGTAGGCAGTGCTTTTCTACCTGTATGAAGGGCACGCCACTGACTACATATAAACATTACGATGTAGTAATAGTATACTTTCAATCCAAGAAACTTACTTTTACTTTTTGTAATTCATTAACAATGTCCAATGTCTCTTCTACTTCTTCCTTTTTCCGTCTCCCCTTCTTCACTTTCTTTTTCTCCTTCTTTTCCTTTTCTTTGTTAATTTTGTGTAATAATAGCGGCTCGTCGTCGTCACTCGATAAATCTAAACCTAATAAACGACATAAAATACTTAACTCACTTAACTCACTTAACTCACTTAGACCAGCGGATTAACAAGTCGAAGTGGCAGTTGACAGTAATCCAGTCAAGATATGCATATTTAGGGGTGTAACTTCCTATAATCTTAAAGGCCCTGATTTTTTGTACATAGACCGAGTACCTATCAGTGATATTGTAAAAAATATTTTCTAACAGGAGTGTGCTTTTTTTTATCCACAACTGGCTAGCACTTGACCTCAACCACACCTGATATTAAGTGAAAATGAGGCCGAAGGTGGTAGCGTACTGACCCAGAAACCCCATCTTATTTGGGGGACTGGCTATCTTATCTCTGACAACCGGAACACAACAATGCTATTTGGCAGCAAATTTAGATAAGATGGTGGGAGCTAGCCAGGCGGACACTTAATATGCCCTACCACCCACCAAACCGAGTACTAAATATGTAACCCGCTGGGGATCGAACCCGCGACCTCCGAAACGTACACCCAATGTTGTTTACGTTGAGCCACGGAGGCGGAGGCTTTAGGTATAGTGTAGGTAAGTAAGTTACCACTTGTAGAAGATGCTACTTTATATTTTCCAAAAATAGTTTATTGAATCGTGATATTTGCCCTCGGTGAAATTTTTCATGATTGTAAAGCAGTTATTGCTCGATTTTTTTGAAAATAGTTACAGGGGTTCTAAGTATATTCTCCGACGCAATGTAATTCACAGTGGTAATTTTAATCATATAGTCTATGTTTTATTGCTAAATATGTATATTATAACTAAAGCAAGCTACAGATTTGTTAGATTTTTGTTTATTCTATCACTCACAGGTACTCTATCCATGTGCAAAAAATCACAGCCTTTAAAATTATAGGAAGTTAAAAGTGTATCCTTATTGGACTACAGGGCACATAGCTCGAAGAACAGATGGCCGGTGGGACATTAAGGCCCGTATTAATAAATCGTTCTTGAGATTGAGATCGCGTCTCGGTCTCAAGACCATTTTTTCTGATGCTGTTTTATAATATGCAACAGATTCTCAAGCGTCAACTTGAGGCCATGTCATTCTTGAGAACGGTTTATTATTACGGGCCTAAGATTCTCGAGTGGAGACCACGTACCGGCAAGCGCCTGACCTGATAGATCGCGGGAAATCGCTGGATGCAGGCCGCTTCCAACCGGTCACTCTGGAATTCTATGGGGGACGCCTATGTTCAACAGACTGTCTGATATGATGATGATTCCTTTCGGAATCACATTATCGTTGCTAGTCCTTATGCAAATTTGGAATCCTTAATTCGTTTTTTCATACTGGGCTAGCATGCCTCATAGTCTCTTTACAAAGACACGTGATAAAAGCGTTGCGCCTTTTTTACTACCATAAAGGGCGAACGTGACAGCAGGCTTCTATCTCGTGTCTTTGTTGAGAAACTACGAGTCATGCTAGCCCTGCTGGAAGAGACCAGTGTACGCTAAGTCACGGTCACCTATACAATCGTATGCACTATAAATTGTTTGACATATCTGGGGCTCGAAGTAGATGCCGTTAAGTTGGTTACAAATACAATTCATTCTTTAATATTTTTATTTTTTTACAAACTGACCGCAAATTCCTTGAGAGCCACTTCATGGAGCAAGTCTCAAATTAGGCAAATGACGGATCATCATATAAACATTTACCTATGCCGGGATTCGAACCCGTAACCTTTGGTTTCCGACGCAGTGTCACCATATCGGTCGTTTTAGTCCAAATTGTATATATATTTTTTATAATTGTATGTTTATTGGAATAGGTAGGTGCTTCAATAAATGTAATTTTATTTCACTATGGCAAAGCAACGGACGAAAATGTAGCGTCGGTGGCTTAGCGGTTTAGATGCGGTCTCCCAATTTAAGAGGTCCAGGTTCGATTCCCGGGCAGAACATGTACCAATGAGTTTTTAAATTTAATTTAATTACTTATGTGCATTTATCGGACTGCTCTCTAAACGGTGAAGGAAAACGTTGTGAAGAAACCTGCATGCCTGAGAAATAAAAATTCAAAGGCATGTGAAGCCCCCAATCTGCATTGGGTCAGCGTGGTGCCCATACTACCTCATATACGAGGGAAGGCCTATTCAATTCAATTTCAAATCGATATTGGGGCATACTGAAAAGTAAGATTTTAGCTTATCAGCTTAATACTGGTAAAGTTTCGCTCAAAACGCCAACCATGGGAAGATTCTGTCTTTTACGAGTGTGATTCTATTTATGCAAGGAAGAATGTTTCATTGCAGCACCTCACTAATCGATTTTCGGAGCCTTTCTTGCTCAAGTGTCAATATTTATAGTTTATTGGTCCAGGACTATTTATTTTTAAATGTTATAAAAATTTTGCTTTGTTTTTTTTTTGCACAACGGCCAACTTGACATCAATCACACCTGATCTTAAGTGAAGATGAGGTTGAAGGTGTAAGCGTAGTGACCCGTAAACCCATTTGGGGGACTGACTATCTTACCTCTGACACCTGGAACACAACAATGCTATTAACATTGCTGCTTAGCGGCAGATTTAGATAAGATGTTGGTAGCTAGCCAGGCCGACATTTAAAATGCCCTACCACCAACCAAACCGAGTACTTAAATATGTACCCCGCTGGGGATCGAACCCGCGACCTCCGAAACGTACACCCAATGTTGTTTACATTGAGCCACAGAGGCGGTTGTACGTACAGTAGAACAAAAGATGTCCCCAATTTAGTACTCTAAAAATTTAAAACACTGTACCTAGACCAAAATCAATTTCATCTTTGACAGAATCCAAATAGTCATCAACACTAATCTCTTGAGGTTCATCCTTTATATGCTGCTTCTCCTCATCATATGTCTGATGAAAGGTGTTCTCTTCGGATATAGTTTGAGGTTTGATGTGGGAGCTGAGGTTTAAGTTGTCTCTATTCAGTTGTTTTATTTGTTGTGACGTTATCTGTGAAGAGTTTTTATGACATGTTGTTAGCCGTTGATAGATACAAGAAAAAGTGGCCAAGAACTATCACTGAGGTAACTAAGCAGATGTTCCAGGTTTGAAGTCCAGTGCAGACTATGTCTGAAGCTATTATTACAACTACTTATAACAAAAAAAGTAATTCTATTGCTTGGAATCTCAAGAACATGAAAGTGAGAGCATTATATTTAAAAGCTAGGAAACATGTCATTATTCCAGTATAATTTATACCTTGAACGGTATCATTCATCATCAGATTTTCACTAAACCTATATAAAAAATAAGTCAGTTCATGAATATCAGAACCATGCAGCAACATGGACGTAATAATTGATAATTTCTCTGTATTTGAAGTTGTTAATTTTTATTTTTTATGCACAACAGGTTGGTACTTGACCTCAATCACACCTGATGTTAAGTGAAGCTGAGGTCGTAGGTGGAAGGGTATTGACCCGGAAACCCCAACACATTTGGGGGACTGGCTATCTTATCTCTGACAACCGGAACACAACAATGCTATTAACGTTGCTGCTTGGCGGCAGATTTAGATAAAATGCTGGTAGCTAGCCAGGCGGACATTTAAAATGCCCTACCACCAACCAATAAATGAAATTCACATTACCATTCCTCTTGTTTGCAGCATGTTGTACAGGACAGACTGGCTAAGCAGACATCGCTCTCTGAAGTAGTAGTATTTTTTAAGAAGTGGAGCGCATTGGAAACATATGTATGGTGGCAACTCCATAGAGCTTAGGGGCTGTAAAGAAAAGAAATAAGGATCTTTAAAACATTTGTTATCCATTGCAGCTTACATGACAAAGTAATAAAAAATTCTCTTTAGAAAAATTCAATATTATTTGTCTCAAGCCGCTTTAACTATATCTATTGTAAGTATCTATGACGATACAAGAAATATCCGATTATAAATTTCTTACATCCAAACAGGACTCAATTATTTTTTATTTTATTTACTTGGGACAGTTAACAACAGTGTACATAGTTAAATTAATAACCGTTAATACAGTAATTAGTAAATCGACACTATCGACAAGGTAAGTAGAACACTATTTCACAGAGCTTACTAAGTATGAAGTTTAGATATGTACATCTGCATCCTTACAATTTTACAATGTGCTGCTACACAAAACACAAATTACTTTCATTCAGGAATTTAACAAAAAATCTTTGAGGTATTCAATTTTACCCAGTTACAAATTGTGATAATAGTTTATTTGATTATTATTATAGAGTAGAGGTTAAACACATTACAAGATTTAATAAACACAGACTATAAAAAGAAAAAGTAAGAAGGAATGGCTACAATTTATTGTAAGTTTTACAATTAAAACAAGTTTGGTATAACTTGGTTTACTCACGTTGAGGCCCATAATAGGTTCATAGTACATTTCTAATGCCGAAGACTGCAGGTCGTACATCCTCACATCTGTAATAAGGCACGCTCTGCACACTTTTACTGCTTCCATATCAATTTTCAGTGAAGTTTCAACAAATTTTTATAAAGTTATGTTTACGAGTTAGATTTTGTAAGTTCGCGGTACAATATAGAGCTAGAAAATATTAGAATTTCTACACAGGATTCATTATTCCGAATAACACGAATGGATCCGTTTTATGTGACATTCATCAGTTAATAACGCTTAATAAAATAAATTAAAACTAATTTAATACTAGGATATTTAATTATTTAGCTAACTAATGAAATATAACTAATAAATGCACGAAGAATGTCTAATTTTACACAGGACGCCAAATCGCAGCCATATTTGTTTATTGACATAAGTTGCGTTTCGCTATCTCTGTCCCTTAACAAGTTTCGAAATGTAAATTGTCATGTCAGTTGCAGTTAGGGTTTGGAGTGTTTTCAATTAATTACAATTTATACATTATTTAGTTGTAAACTTAATTGTAACTAATTAATTCAAATGAAATAATTTAACTCCATTCTTTTCCTGCTATAATGTGTAATTGCGTTTGGTTCACTACCAACCATTTGACTTTGATTGATTCATTGGTACTAGCAGAAACTTGTAAGTTGTAATTAAAAAATCTGCGGCATTTTGTCTGTCTGTTTCTGGCAGTTTCTAGTGGTTTAGGTTTCTATGAAACAATGTAATTCAACTAAAGAGAGGTACAGGAAGGTTCGTTTCTCTTATTGCAAAAAAGGAACTGCTATATTTAAAATTATTAAGGCCAGATTTAAGACAAAGTAAAACTTTTAGCTTTAGTATAGGCACAAATTAATTAATACTTCCTTCGTATAGGCACAGAATTAATATGTAAAGGTACGAATTTAGTATAGAAAAATAAAATATGATAGACAAAGACATTCAATTACTGCCAGGGAGTGATAGATAACATGATAACTCATGTAGTTGTCTGCCCTGTCACACATCTGCGGTCTAACGGGTAATCCACTTTTAGACATGCCGTACTTATAGGAATAATTTCAGTTCTGAGTTTTAGACAAAGAGTAAAATAACCATTTCCTAAAGGCGCTACATTGCCCCTGACACATACCTACGGACTTCAAACTTCTACACACCCTTCTTTTTGCGTTGACGGTTAAAAAAGTGAATATCTGAGTATTTCACAGATAGAGAATAGAACTCGATCTCAGTTGGATAAGTAGGTTTACTCCTCTGAGTACTGGGTTTACTCTAATAAATACTGAGCTAATCATGCTCCTAGACAAACCTTTCTGGTATAAATTATTATTATTCATGTCATTGCTTTAAAGTTCTTACAGGCACTTGTAAATCCAGATTATTTCTTTTACGTTTTCTTATAATAATGTTTATCCTCACATATGTTTTAAGTTTGAAATTTAGCTGCCTGTGTCTCAGTCTGTGGCCAACGATTCAATCGATATGAAAACGGTATATTATTTTCCAAAGCATGTTTGGGAGATAGTTTCGAAGCGATAGTTTTGATTTGTGTTCTTATATGATATTCAATTTATATTTTTTTATTAAAGGCTAGGAAGTGTGATGTTTTGACATGGATGCCTATTAGTGCCTCCTTTTTAGGGTTCCGTGGCCATGGGTAAAAACGGCGCCGTCGCAATTTCACCATGGCACGTCCGACTGAATGTCCTGTCTATCTGTGCATCCGTCTGCATGTCACAGACATTTTACTGGCATACTAATTAATGCTGTGAAGCTAAAATGGCACAATTTTTTTTGGTGGTGACGACCTCCCTATAAACTGGGGTATTTTTTTAATTTTGTACCCTATCCAAATAGGTTATTGAATAGGTCTTTCAAAATTATTGGAGATTGTCTTAATCACTTTTGTGGTACAGGGTTCCGTTTATAAAATATTTAGCTTTAACGGGGTGATTTAAATAAATTAGAATAGAAATTTATTTCGCTCGAAAAGTGGTAACCATGGTTTTAAATGTACATAATCTAATGTTAAGTATCACTCAGTTCGTCAGCTCCTAGCATGCCAAATAAAGCAATGATTTATAAATATGAAAAAAAAATCACAATAGTAGCAATAGCGAAATTGAAAGGAGAATTGGCACAGCCAAGTTTACGTGCGACCGAAATATACAAGTCCGTAATAGTACTTCAAAAACAACGAAGCCATTTAGATGTCTTTGTAAGAAGGACCAGCGCGGAGGCCGAACTTTTTGTTCTCCTTACAAAAAATTCAGATCGTAGAATTTTGTCTTTGAGAATGGATTCTATACAATAATGCACAAGGAGGACCAAAAACTATACAAGTGGTAGATACGTCGTCTGCGCCGCTCCTTTTCACAAAGACATCTAAAACTTAATTGTTTCTGAAGTACAGTTTATGGAACTTGTATGTTTTCAATGGCACTATTTACGTACGTTCTTTGGGATAGAATACAAATTATAATCATACATAAAGCAATCTCTATGTATGAGAAATCCTCTTTCACGTGACGACGGAATGTTTACTTAAAATATCTAATAACTCATAATAAATAAATTAATATCTTTACACATTCACACAGCGCCATCTAGTTCCACACTAAGCAACTAGGCCTGAATTATTTATTTTTTTATTTATTTATAGTTTATTGTACACTAATCATAAAAACAGTACAGCAATAAAGAGCAGCAGCAGCAGTACAGCAATTATGGATAAACATACATTTTTTTTGGCAAATAAATATATGATTTAAATGATAAACATCCATAACCCGGGAACACCTGTTTGTATTCATCATACAAACATATGTTCCTAGCGGAATTCGAATAACGTAGTTTAAAAGTGGCATAAAATTTTTCCTTTGGGCACTATTTGTAACTATTTAAGCACATTTTTTGCATTATAAATTTTTTTTTTTTTTTTTTTTAAATATTTCGGACACTTACACCAATCATCTAGTCCCAAACTAAGCAAAGCTTGTGCTATGGATACTAGATAACGGATAAACATACATAAATATTTATATAAACATCCATGACTCAGGAATAAATGTTCATATTCATCATACAAACATTTACCCGTCGCGAGATTCGAACCCGCAACCGTTGGTTTCGCTGACAGGGTCACTATCCACTACACCAATCGGTCGTATAAAAATAGCTGAAATCCACATTGTGTATTGTTGCATCATGTAACGAAATAATGGCTATGGAACCCTACTGTGCATGGCCCGACACGTATTTGGGCGAGTTTTTATTTTAGAATAAATAACTAATTTACTATAGTTTTCATTTCCAGATTCTAAGTACTTCAAATGCTAATTGTTTTTTTTATAAGATTTCTTTATATTCTAATAATAAATTGCCACACTCACAATTCACATTTCACTGCTATCAACTTACATCGGGAGACCATCCCTTTCGTACACTTAACATACAGCTACAATACTACTATAAATTAGTAAACATCAACAACATGTAGAAGTCCACTGTAGGACAAAAGTTAATGGCGATAACACGGATCAGAAAAAACGTATGTAACCAAGAAGCTTATACCTAAAGTAACTCTTGTCATCGCTTATATACGATAATTTACCGTAATCGCCACATTGGTAAGCTCTGGGGCATACTCAAGCAAGATTTAGGCAGGTGAGGTAGGTACACGAGTAACACGTCCTTTAGCCGTCCATAGCTCGGCCACTTCAGACGTCTTCCCAGTTCCAAGCGGAGGGGACTTGAACGCTAATCACCCCAGCTGGAACTCCTACTCCATAAACCCCGTTGGTAGAATCATGCTACAGGAGTCCAGGACTCTGTGGACCTTTACTAAGTCATAGGGCCAAACGAACTGACCAGTCAAGACAGAATCGATGATGTGCTGATCATCGTAGTCTACAGAAGGTAGAGAATACTACCGAGCCAGGAAATACTCTTGAATCTGCCAACAGATCACAGACCAATACTGATAGTACTGGCCAACACCCCGGCGAGGGTCCCGTTACGATCATCGAGACACCGGACGAACTGAGAGACATTCGGTGTAATACTAGTATATTTGCCCACTGTTAGCTCTATCAGCTCGGCAAACAAGGCAGAATAGGCAACAAGGGACATCAGAGCCACGATCTAGACGGCGCTTTCAGTAGCCTTGCACACTGTTCTGTTCAGTCAGTGGAGGAATCAACTGCTTTCTCGAATTTAGGACTTCATTCGAATTTAGGACTTCATTGCGGAGAAGTACCGGGCAAGGAAACTGCGACAGCAAACTAGATGTCTCACCCTGAAAACTAAGCTAAAAAACTTGGTGGACAAGGTTTTGTCAGAGCCGTAAAAACTGACAACCGAGGCCACATCACCTTCATGGACATCGGAGATGAAGTTTCCTCCATTCATCGCCTATATCCCCAGCTCTACACTACAGCCGAATCAGTCCGCCCATTAGTGAACGCTAACGGCCTCCCTGGTACAAGGCAGAAGAGTAGAGCTGAGATATTCTAGGAGTGCTTGGAGAAACAGTTTTCACTAAATCTGACAGTGAAACACACTAGAGCCGTCAACGAGCAGCTTTTAGAGTACTTCTCAACATCATTGGAGCCTGATGAAGACTCCAATATCTTTCACACCCGGCCAAGTGCAAAGAGCCCTCCGTAAAATGAATACGAAGAAAGCAGACCAGATCACCAACATGGCTTTCGACCTCGTATATGTACACTACATCGTCGCTGCAATAACACGCCTTATTACCATGGTATCCTGAAGCTGGGGTTATATAAGACGTACATCAGGTCCCGCCGAAAATACGCGCCATCTGCATGGTACATGTTAACGTCAGCCATCAGCCACTGCAGACTCCGTGCCCAGGAGTCGGCCACCCTGCGCACACTTACCAAAGCCCCATGCTTCGTGCCAAACGACAACATCACGAGGACATCGATTAGCATGAGGACCTCGATGCCTTTAGCATCTGCCTTGGCGGGCCGATTTACGACAGAGCTGACAACTCCGCGAACCTCCTGGTGCAGAACATCGCCCCGCTGCAGACGTGCCCATTTGACAGCAGCTTTACCAAGAAGATGGTGACCAGTGGACCGGTGAAGACCTGACCCAAACAAGCAATCGAACAGGTAACCCAAAGCCCTGCCCGCAGTCACGGCAAGCGACAGAAACTATATAAGGGAAACACCCTCTTCGGTGCAAATTTCATGTTATCTGTTACAGGATGACGTAGGATGGAAGATTGATGATGGCTGTTCGAGGCAGACATTTACATGGAAGGAAATCTGTAGGTACGATTACAAGGCAGTTAAATCTAGCGATTAGCTAAGCTAATCTAGATACGATTACAAGGCAATTAAATCTAGCAGTTAAATATAGCGATCGATATGGTTAAATCTAGCTATATCTTTCAGACTGTTATTGTTATTAAAGCTCTGTGAACCCGTGCATTTATCACTGATCACATCGAATAGATACTTCAAAAACCCATTTTGATGTTCCGAATGCCCTTAAAGCCTGGGATAAGCAGGTGGATTTGCAAATTGCAACCATATACAAGGTTTGTACAATAGATGAACCCCCTGCCGTCATCAAATATCTTGCTAGGTTAGGCTTCCGGTGTATGGTGAGCATGTGTGTGTAGAACTGACTGACGGACAACAAATAAACGTAAAAGTAGCGTTAGGTTGCAAAGAGGTAATGAGAAGGCGTCTCTAATTGACCACAGATTCTATCTAATTTAGATATTAAAAAGGTTATTATTATACCCTAAGCACTTAGACGCAGTGAAGTATTTTTAGGAGGGTTATTTATTAGGCTATTACGCCCAGTGGCGCCTCATTGGATAATTACGATTTCTTTTTAAATACAGAATAAATAAAAAAAAACTGCTCTGATCTGCACTCGGGAAGCCTAAAAGCTAATTATAATATATTTTTTTATTTATTGTATATTTAAAAAGAAAGTATTATCCAATGAGGGCGCCACTGGACGGGACAAACCCTCTTAATTACCTAATATCTGTTTTTCTTTTGGATAGAAACTGTTATCGACAAAACTATAATATTCTGTGTGACGTTGAAGTGCTTAGATATTTACTTACGTCACCTACGTATAAAAGTAGAGTAGGTACCTACATCAATGGTACCTACCCAACGTGACTGACAATGATGTTATTGTTTCTTTAAATAAATAAATTCAACATCCCAATAAATTGTTTACATCATCTTTAATTCTTTATTCAATAGACAACAAACAGCTGGTTATGGCAGCCTATCTACATAGGGTAAAACGGAATTAGGTAGGAGTAGTAATACAGAGACCTTGTTTTAAAAAAAATGGAATAGGGGAAATGAATTCTTGTGCAATAAAGAATGAATTAAATAGGTACCTATTTATGTTATTAATTTCACGTTGACAAGACACACGACACAAACCAATACGTGAAAGTAACTAACTTAAAAACTAATAGGTCACCTTACTAACTTATATCACGCTGACCTTTATTATAGATAGGTAGTCGATGGGAAGAAGGTACCTAACAAATGGTCAAGGTTTGATTCTCAGGGTGATTGTAAAGACGTATAGAGTAAAATTAACATTTCTTTCTTGGTCTTTATTATCAAGAAAAGCACATAGTACCTAAGTAGGTATAATGGGGGAAAACTAACATTTAATATTAGTTAAAGTTTTCACAACTTTTGCTAACGATATTAAAAACACGATTAGAATCATGTTACTCGGCTTTCTTTGTAGGTAAGTACCTACCTACTTATAACTAAAAGGTAATTTAACCAAAAACCGCTAGCTAGATTCGTAGATACCTACCTACTTTTCTAAGTAGGTTAGAAGTGCTTACGTAAGCTTGTAATTGTATTATGTACCTACCTACATTCTCTTTACGTTCATAGTAAAATACCTAAACATTTGACATCTACTTCTTATTGCCATCTCGTTCACTCATGCTGGGGATTATTGTTCGAGGAATGCGCGCGTCGGCTAGTCTCGCTACACACGCGCTGTAAGAGCGAATTTTGTAGTGTTACACAACACGTTGTAGCCTCGCGCGTAGAGATAAGGTTGAGTTTCCCGCTACGCTTTAAGTAGGTACGTCCAACCAACGAGGCAACCTCCGACACGAGACTAGCCATAGTGACTACTTTGTAAAAGTACTTTGATTAATTTAATTTCAAGCGTTGTAGGGTTGTTTTAGGCTTGTTATTCATGATTATGATGAAAAATATATGTATTAATATTGTTTTTTTCACAAATTTTAGGATCATTAGTCTAAAAATAGACAGTAGGTATAGAACAAAAATGAAAAGTCCTTGAGAACTAGTCTCGTGGGGAGTGCGTTTTACGTCATCAACAAGACTTTTTGTAGTTATGTATGACCGCTAGCAATGATCTGATTGGCCAACAAAGCCTTGTCGGCGGCCATTTTGTACGATGCTGACTCACCAAAAGGTGAAAAATGTATGAATTAATGCACACTCCCCACGAGACTATACAACGGTATTGGGCATTTCCCTCTTGAACACAAATTTTGGGTTTCATGTTCCCCTTTCCCACCACGCGGAGCGGATAATATTCTCAATAATATTTTTTTGGTGAATGTAAGCCCTGAAAGATCACAAAATTAATTACGGACCTTTTTAGAATTGCCGGGAAAACTAGTTTTCATAAAGTTTCAATCGCCGGAAGTTTATTTTCCAACTAATTCCTCGTAACATGGATTCGGGACTTTAAAAAAGTTTCAGTGCTCTCAAGTGTGAAGTGAAAAATAATCATTTTATAAAAGGAAAGATAAAAAGAAATAAATTGAATGCGCCGCGAATTTATCTGTCAAGTTAGTGAAGTGATAAATAAACCGATGTTGCTCCTAGTGCGGTGCGAATGTTTACGTCGTCGTCGGAGTTGAGTGCTAGATGTCAGCGGATCGTGGCAGGATGTAGCCCTCGGCCGTAATTATCTGCCAGGATATCGTCGACAAGGTTAAACTGTGAGAGTACTGTGATATCTACATAAACATGACGGAACCAACCAAAATACCACTGATCAAGGTGAAGACAGAACGGCCAGATGAAGACGAAATTAGAGAGTTGGCCGCCAAAATGGTGGAGGCCAACAAAGCCAAGGCCCTGGCGGCGTCGGCCACGGCAGCACGGACTCCTCCGGGCGGTATGGTGGGCACTCCCCCTCCTGGAGTGGGAGGCCAGATGGGGATCCTGAATTTCCTGACCCGGAAGCCAGGCGGCCCCGCGCCAACGGCAGCGCCCGAACAGCGACCTGCTTCCGACACCGATAAAAAAACCCCGGCTCCAGACGAAGCCAGTTGGAAAGGTCATTTCGGCTGGGACATGCTGGGCAAGTGTCACATTCCATACATCTACCGAGCCAGTGAAAAGTACGTGGCCGTCCGGATGGTGGAGATCAAACTTCTCAATAAGTACCTGAATTACCTCCATGCAGACATCTACTCATGCACATGCATCAGGAGTTACTACATCACCGAGATAGAGGCTCGCTTGCTGAACGAGGTCAACAACAGGCATTGTGATGGCCAGTTTGGTCGGGAGCCATTCACGCAAAAAGACTTAGTGGTGCGACTATCAGACGCTTATGAATTCTATAACTTCCTAGATGTTTGTTACAATAAGTTATTACGTGGTACAACGAATACAAAAGACAAGTGTGGATTTATTAGAATAAATAAAGAGTCAGTGGTACCTTATACAGTGAGAGATGGGCAGAAGTTTGTTCCTCTATTCTACTTTGAGGGTGAGACGGACAATTTGAAATTGAAAGCGGACCAGTTGAAAGGCTGGGACTTATCATATCTGAAGTTCTGTTGCAAAGTTCAGGGTATCAGGAATGAACTGTTTGCCAGTGAAACGTGTTCAGTGATCAGTCTCACGGACATTAAAAGCTATTTCCCTCCAGGGACCGACTTTGAGGAGTATTGGCCCAACAAGGTGGTTGATTCACAGCTGCTTATCTCAGCCAAAGGTGAATATTATTTTATTAAAATTTTTTTACAAAGTACAGTGAGCTACAGAATACAATATATTTTGTAAAAAATTATTTACTGACAAAGTATAGTGAGCTTTTACTTATTTAGTTTTCTGAGGACATAGCTTTTCATTCTGTACTTAAAAAAGTCAGTTTCAATAAAATTTGATCAACTGGAAATATATTCCCATTGAGCCAGACAAGTACAATCTATGCAATGGGAACTTAACCCTGTCATTTAATGTAATGAATAATAATGGAGCAATTCCCGGACAAACAACATTAGCTTTGTATATTTAAAGAAATAATACAGTCGATCACAATTTTTAAACAATTGGGAAAAATATTCCCATTGAGACAGTCAATAATGAACAATAATAGAGCTAGGCCAAGACAACATAATATTAGTATGTACAGAACAAATCTTTATTCATTATTATATTTTTTATTTCATTGATCATATCACCCACAGAATGTCTACTGTTGAACATAGGCCTCAATAGATTTTCAGAGTGACCGCTTGGTAGCAGTCAATTTATTTTACTAATTTGCTTTATTTCTATGATTTTTACGATTTTTAATTAATAATAAATTTATATTAATTTTATTATTATTAATATTACTTTCTAAATGTTACACTTACAAATAAACAGGTAAATTAAAGATTTGAGTTTTGTAAAAAGTTGTTAAAAAGGTAATGCTTTACATTGAAACTTTTTTTAACATTATCATATCAACCGAAAGACGTCCATTGCTGGACAAAGGCCTCCCCCAAAGATACGATTTGGTAGATGGGTGCCACGCACGCATTTTTCTTTGTATAATATAAATAAATTCCCTATCATGTAGCATTTTATTTTATACAAATTTTGCTCTTGTATTTGTTTCTGTGTTCCATTAAATTGTTTTATGTATGTATAGAAAACAAATATTTAATTTTAAGTCATTCAGCTGACTGGACCATATTAGACTTCTCAATGTTCCAACTAACAAACAAACAACTTTCCAACTATGCTATATGAAACCAAAGACAACTAATGAACTGGAAATGCCTATGATGATTCAAACAAATCAATGGATTTGGGATAATCTACATTGCTTCTTTGATATGTAAATGTATAGTCATCATTATAAATAATCTTCTATATGATGTCCAAGAACAAATTTTTTTTATGAATTTTAAGTAAATCAATCCGTCCATAAGTATAATGATATCCTATAGAATTGAGTTATCATATTATCTTAGTGTAATATTTGCTTGACTGTACCTATTGTGCTTAAATGTTAAATGATATTATTGTCAGTAATTTTTTTTATTGAAGTTAATTGAATGAAGGCAAGTAAACCTTCAACATAATATGACCCTGACACAAAATGCATTGCTAACATAATTGCAGTTTCTGTCTAAAAATAGCAAAATAAACTATATTAAATGTACAGTCAGTCACATGCAGGGCTAATACCTAATGAAGTAAAACCTGTAACGAATAGTTAAATCTAAGCAGATTTTAAAGTGTGTTTGATACTTCATAAAATTTCATCACAATTGTAGAGCTTCTGAAAAAGGTCGCCAACCTGCTTGCCCAGCGTAGCGAGTACGGCAAATCCTCCCATGGTAAGTGACGTAACTCGATGCGAGGGTCTTATGTCCAGTAATGGACTTTAAGAGGTTGTTGATCTATGTAAAGAAATACTGATCAATCTAAATGCTACCTCTCCACCCATTGGTCTCATCGTCGAACATCTTCAAGCCTTGCATCTAATGTTTACATATTCAGTGATGACTATCGATAGCTAGGTCGCGAGTGTATTCATGTCAAATTGGATAACAGAACATCAACGATTCTCATGACGCAAAGCGTGAATTCAGTTACTGACTGCTTCTAATGCTAAAGCATCTCAGGGTCATCGAAGGAAAAGAATAAAAGGAATAACCTCTGACCGTAAGCGGGTGGTAGTGGTTCTTGTCACATAATTTGTCAGAGATATCGACAATCATTGTTGTAAAAGAATTCTAAAACGGAGCCCGTACGTGGAGCGACTATATCTGCTTTGCGCGGCTAACTAAAATTGGACCTGGCTGGACATATAAAGTAGAGGCGGTAGAGTCCAGCAGAAACTAGTATGACCGAATGATGAAGGTTATAGACCTCTGATGTGACAGATTAAATATAATTCGGATGCGTTTAAAAGAGAATGGATCACTTCATTTTGAAAAATATTCGCGAGATTGAGAGTTGCTTACGGCACCACTAGTTTTGTTCTTGTACGTAACTCAATGATCCATTCATCACATG
The DNA here is from genome assembly GCA_949316235.1 of Oegoconia quadripuncta. Lineage (NCBI taxonomy): Eukaryota > Metazoa > Arthropoda > Insecta > Lepidoptera > Autostichidae > Oegoconia > Oegoconia quadripuncta. The sequence continues at coordinate 2,874,031 of OX438748.1, forward strand.
TGGTGGAGCTATCCTGCGATAAATTTCTGGTGAAAGGCGTTGGCCGCAATTAATTCCGCAGAAAGAAAATCAGATTGTACAGTTTAAAGAACTGGTTAGCATAGTGAATCTTACTCAAAGAGTGGTAGATCAAATGTTGCCAACCATACAATCAATTGTTTGGAACTTTTGTTGACGTTCTGTACCGGTTTCTTCCCCATTGGGGACTTCGACCATTGTATGGTGAAATATGTTTCAACACCTGGCCTAACCTAAATCAACCAGATCGGGATGAGATGCGGAACTTATTTGGTATTTATTTTTGATTGGTCCAGTCAGACGGGGCGTATCAACGATTGCTATAAAGTACTGAGCGTGACACGCCCCTTTAGGCTAAAGAGTCTAAAAATCTGGGTCTAGTTCCTACATCCTGGAAGGTTGCAAACGTTACTTAAAGGTGGACGTGCTGATCCTGCTCATTTACCCCCACCTCCATGAGTTGCAGAGTTGCAAGATTTCAAAAAGCCATTAAGAATCTGAGTGACCTCTCTCCTTCGACGTCTTTAAGGTATTTTATAGAAGCATATAGCAATCTTTAAGCAAGCTTCCAGATAAGGTGTTCCTCACAGCTTGTGGTTGAATATTTGACTTTCTGTGCAAACAACTGCAATTCATTTATACTATAACTGATTTATATTAACGAACTGTTTTACTCAACGATATCGGTACTTTTACTGTTAGTTACAGAGATATAATCGCCGAATGCGCATTCTGGTAGTGTTGGAATTTAGTCATACAGAGAGTCCATATTTGAGGGAACGAATTTGATAATATGGGCAGATGCCAAATTTGTCAAATTAAAGCCTCTAAAACAGAGTCTTGCGTCTGTCCGATATTTCCAAAGTTACTTCCATCATAAATTTTGACTCACAAGTCGAGACCTAACCGCCGAAGAAGCTTGGCTCTTGAAACTTTACTAGGCGCAGTTCCACTCGCAGGAAATACCGTTGTCACCACTGAGACAGCTACATCGGCTGGCTAGCTACGGGAGTGACGAGACGTAAGTTGCGCCGCACCCAGAAGATGGTCACATTGTCGATGCTGCATTTTTGTATCTATTGTTCAATTTAGTTTGAATGTATTCAGTTCATACACGAAGCGATTCGGTAACATTTCGTGTGAGACGAAGGAAAACGCCGCCGTCTGTGTGCTGTGTTCTTATGACCTCGTCTAGGCGACCATTTGTTGGTTAAAGTCACCTTGAAGAGGTTCGTACACCAAAGCGATTGCTTGTCTAACGGTGTTCCACAGTATTTTAGCGTTCACTTTTCCACCTCGGATCGACTAGGCGCGGGGAGTGTTTTCATCCTTGCACTATGAGCTTTGTTTCTTTGATCGTAATGCGAACTCCCACTGCCAAGGTATGAGATGAGATGCTGTGGGATCTTCTCTAGAGGAAACTGAGATGACGAGCTCTACTTTCCACATCGTCACTCTGTCCAGTCTAACATTATAAAATAATTACTGACATTGTTCTTCACTTTCAATATTAAATTGCAACAAACAGTTAAAGATTTAGTAGTAATGGAATTATTTATTGCTCAAATTTTGCTTGTCATTCTAAATAGGTATTTCATTCTATACAATGGTTATCAAGTTTCTCCCTAGCAATAGAGGACGTTACGCACGAGGTTAAAGTCGAGGCAACCCCCTTTTATAATCAAAGCCGGTTTCTTAAAAAAATGTCCTTGTTTAAACATTGCTCACATATTTTTTATCTCGTGAACGAACGAACGTCCCTTCGCTAACAAATTCATTCCAAAAATAAACTTGTTATTTTTAACTGGCTTCTCACAAATCCTGAATGCGTTCGTAATGTAAGGTACATATTATGTATAAATAATAATAGGTAACTGGAAAATACAGTAGAACGAAAATAATAATACATAATAAAAATTGGACATGCGGCGTATAATAAGAAAAAGATATGTGACCGTTTGTTTCATAAAATTCAACTAAAGGTTCAGATGACGTAAACATAGACAGATTTACTATAACAGTAAATCGATTCGTAAAATCTGTGACCGCCAACCTGCCTAGCTTGGGGTAAATCTTTCAGAAAAAGCGATTCCGAGCGAGTGAGAATATTATTATCCAATATCTAGTTATAGGGAATGCAAATGCAATATTAAACCGAAATATAATATTGGGAAAACTTTAATACTTTTGTTGCCGACTGTACCGCTTGTAAATATTAGTTAATATAAAATATCCCATCTAAAAAAATCTTTACTCATAAAAAAAAATCAATACAAGGGCAATTGCGAGTGGGGCTTGCATCCTAGCAAGCAAATCTGAAAACAAACTGATGCTAGGGGCATCTGTTTGTATGATGAATACAGACATGTGTGTTGTTGTGGATGTTTTTCATTTATACATGTATTTAATTACAAAAAAAAATGTAACTGTGTAGTTTATCAACCATCTGGTATCCATAACACAAACATAGATGCTTACTATGGACCTAGATGGCGCTGTGTGTTTGTGCAAAGACATTTATTATCTATTTTTGCATTGAAAAACAAGTGTCGAAAATTATCTTCATTTTCTCATAACTATCTACATACTAAACCCGTTAAAGATGTCATATCACTTTTTTGGTAAATACATTGTCATGTTTATAATCTACTGTTCTCATTACTTTTTACCCGACTGCCTCAGAAAGGAGGGTAATGTTTTTCGAGTGTATTTATCTATTATATGTTACCTTCTGTAGACTGAACGGCATTACCGATTTAGACGTGCAAGGTATTGTTCGATTCGCTTTGATCCCCAGAGTAATTTTTATGTAATTTTATGGTAAAAATTCCTAAATGGCGCCCGCAAAATATGAGGTTGGGTTTGGTAATATACTCGCCCTTTTTCGGGAGTATCCATGTAAAAACGGGTTAGCTCTTGACCTCAATTAGAATTCGTTTTCTCCACTTGCCTGATATTACGTTGAACAGAGTTGAAGCGAAGGTGAGAGCCCGCTCTTACCTGGGACCCACAAGTTATTTGGGGTACTGTCTGTTTTATCTCAGTGTGCGTGGCACACAACAATCATCATCATATCAGCCGAAAGACATCCACAGAACAATGCTGTCACAAAATTGCTACTTGATGAAGATAACCAGGCGGACATTTAAAAACCAAGCACCTACCAAACCAAGTACCTACTAAACATGAACCCCGCCGGGAATCGAACGCGCGACCTCCGTTTTGTAAACCCGATGTTGTTTACACCGAGTCACGGTGGCGGTTATACGAGCTCATTGCCGCGCCCGTTATGAATTCTGGAATCAAGTTAATACGTCGCCGGTAATGAAAATGACGCCGAACGCCACGCCTCGCTTTGTGACATGGGCACGTGGCGCTAGTCCTGGTTGAAAACCGATTACGTGACGTATAGGTAATTGAACATAATCATCGGCAGTATATATAACCCCCTTTTCAAAGCGCGAATTGCATCGTATGGGAGTATTATTTACCCTTACGCTGGCCAGGTGGGTTGGCGGCGACCCCAGATGTCTTTGAATCCTTGGGCTAGCTGCTCTTGTCAGTGACGGGTATGGTGTCACTGCGAGCCATATTGAACTTATTTTCTTTTCAGGAGCCGTATCCGGCGGTGGGCAATGGACGAGAGCACCACCAGCGCCGCCTCCGGGCGTCGTTGGCGGCGTCGGTGTGGGCGGGGGTGGGGGGGTGAACCTCAACGCGGTGAACTCTGCGTCCAATCGGGGGCGACGCGCGACCAATCAGAGGCACACTCCCCAATCTGCCTCGTTGCAGATGCCCCACAGCGGCCTATCAGCGGCCGCCGTGCAGGCTCTAACCAATGGTTGGAGTTTGCCCGGACAGTTGACACAAGCGCAGACGCAGCAGGTGCTCAGGCTGGCTCAGGTGAGTTCCATAAATCTATTATGATTAAAGAAAATTAGCCACCTGCTTGGCTTAGCAACTGCCATCCATAATACCTCCAAAACACGAAAACACCGTATGAGAATTACTGTGGTAATCCATCTGAGCAATGACCGCGCCAGCCTTTTTTGAATTAAAGAATTTTTACGGCTCTGGCTACCAGTCCTTTTGAGACCGCGACAGCCGCCAGATCAGTTTTTACTAAAATCGAGACTTCAATGAAAAAAAATTCGAAACGAAAAAATCGGGTCGTAGAAAATATTTTATTTCATAGGATAAAATTATCACTTGAAAACGTCAATATTAATATTACATTTAAACTTACTGCTCATTCACAAAGCTGACTCCCCAGAGAAGAAAGAGCAAGAAACTCTAGGGTTGCTCTTTTAAACAGATATGGGTTACAATTTGTGATTTGTTAATTATATGAATAATAAGACAGTTATGTCCATGCTTGTTTATCATTCAAATAGCGAGTGATTTTATAATAGCCTTTTGCTAATAATTTCTATTTTATGATTGCTTAATACATAATCATAATTCATATATTTCCGAATAAGATACGCCATACGTATACACTAGAGCTTAATTTATGTAACACTTCCAACTAGGTGCATGTATCATATGTATCATAACCTAGTGAGATAATAAGGTAGGTATGATGTGGATTGAATACATAATCATTTACCAGTAGTACTCCCCATGTAGGTCGGTATCGTGGGGTGTCCTATGAGGCCGTTCGCATCTTGTGAGTGTGTATAACAATCAAATAATGGTTACACATTGTAATTATTTGGTTGTTGCCTCGTGCGCTCGTTCGGTGCTCGATTTTTTTTTATATAAATATTCTTGGTTTGTAAATCTGCGCCATCTAGTTCCACATCCCGGGGAACTACTCACTTTATTGCGATAAAAAATATCCTATATTTAATCCAGGGGTATATTCTTTCATCCAAATTCATTCATCCGTTTCGCCGTGATCAAGCAACAAATACACATATGAACTTTCGCATTTATAAAATTAGTTAAATATCATATGGTTGATATATACCACATAAGTACATTTCTTCTGTGTAAATCTAACTGTATATACATATTGTATACATATTTGACGACCTGTTTGGTGTAGTGGTTAGAAACTCTGACTGTTATACCAAAAGGTTGCGGGTTCAAATCCCGCTAGAGGCATATGTTTGTATGATGAATATAGATATGTGTTCCCGAGTTATGGATGTTTTTCATTTATATATGTATTTATTTACAAAAAAAAATGTATTTGTGTAGTATATCAACCATCTGGTATCCACAACACAAGCCTATAGTTGCTTAATGTGGAACTAGATGGCGTTGTGTGTATGTCCAACGATATTTATTTATTTATTTATTATTTATTGTAAATGAAAACATCCATAACTCGGGTACACGTGTCCGTATTCATCATACATACATATGCCCCAAACCCGCGACCTTTTAGTATAGCTGTCAGGGTTTCGTAACTACTGCACTACACTAACTGTAAAGTGCCTAGTAATTGGCTATTTAGATGAAATTAGGCCAAAAGTGGGACATCTGGCAACACTACATTCCTTTGCTTAACGAAAGTTTTCATTATAAATAATAAATAAATATCCTTGGACATACACACAACGCCATCTAGTTCCACATTAAGCAACTATAGGCTTGTGTTGTGGATGCCAGATGGTTGATATACTACACAAATACATTTTTTTTGTAAATAAATAAATGAAAAACATTCATAACCCGGGAACACATCTATATTCACCATACAAACATATGCCCCTAGCGGGATTTGAACCCGCAACCTTTTAGTATACTCTGACTGCTATACAGCAGTCAGAGTTTCTAACCACTACACCGAACAGATCGTTTCATTGGTTCTAAATATCCTATCAATAAATAATAATGCTGTTCATCTCAGGCACAAGTGGCAGCCCAAGCGCAGGCGGCGGCTCGGTACAACAACGCTGCGATCGCTGCCGCGGCCGCAGCGCTGCCGCACCGGCATAACCAGCGCACCGTACAGGTAACCATCCCAACATGTTTCTATATTTATCTGCTGCAAGGAGAGAAAGAACGCGCCATTGTTGCTTCTCGAAAACTTGTTGATGTTACCACAAAAATAAACGTCATTACTGTCTCTATTTGGAAACAACTGGGAGTAACTTTATACAAGTAAGTAGTGTTCCGGGCTCCGGGTGGTTCTCAGGCAGTGAGTTGCCCTCGAATTTAAAAGAAATTAAAAAAAAATTAACACGTACAAACTTAACGTTATTCTTTATTGTAACAAAGTACAAATAAATAAATCTAGCAAAATTTGGAATTCTTGAGCTGTTTTGAGATTTTTGAAGGATTTTGAGTTTTTCATTTGCGTTGAATTTTTTGACTTGTCTTTATAAATAAACTATTCTATTACGTTCTGCTCCGTTCTATAGCATAAGACAGGTTTAGTGCCACATTTTCGGATAATGGTATTGAAGCTTAGACCGATTTGAAATTCGCCAAAATAGTAATCTCAAAGCTAACTAAAGCTAGCTCCTCTACGATAGACGCATCCTGTATGAAGTTTCAGAATCGACCTTATTAATTTCGAAGATATTGAAGGACGTATGCATGCAGTATACCTGAATGAGGACAACAGTGGCAACTATGAACACTCCATTTTCATATTGTTTCATAGCCTAAATTTATTCTATTTCATAACTTCTTTTATTTCATCACTATTCTTATTAGATAATTGTTACGTAGATTTATAGTTTTCATTAATTTCTCTAGTTTGACTTTTAATACTATGCAATTTAGACTCATTGACTTAACGACTCGTATTGAGGATTGTTTTTATAGATATTTATATAAATAATAATTTAAAAGTACCAATTTTTATTGTAATATAATTAACACGTTACTTATTCAATTATAACGATGACCATCATATCATTTATTTTCCGCATATGTCAATAAATTCATTCACATATGAACCCCATTAGGGCACTGTAATACTTCTAAATCTAAGTTATTCATTTTTAATAAACTATAACCAGCACGATAATATCACTTGTCCTAAAATAACTACTCCTCTTTAAAATCGAAAACCATTGTCAGTAAAATAAGAAGAATCTTAATTCGTATAAGTTTGGTATTAATTTTCTGTAAAAGTATTTGTAATAATGCTGCTGATTCTTTGTAAATAAATAAATCGAAATGAAACGTCTCAAAATAACTGTAAAATGCTTGTTTAAGACATGTATAACGTTTTGTGATTAGACTGGTACTGCCTTTATTAGAAACTTAGGCCCGTATTAATAAATCGGTCTTGAGATTGAGATCGCGTCTCAGTCTCAAAGACCATTTTTTCTGATGCTCTTTTAATATGCAACAGATTCTCAAGCGTCAACTTGAGGCCATGTCAATCTTGAGAACTGTTTATTAATACGGGCCTAAGTATCCGTCCGCGGCTTCGTCCACGTGGATTACGGTAAAACATGTCAGGAAATGAATATATTGCTCGTTTTAAAATACCGCTAGGCTTCTTTTTTATACAACTATAGTTATCTTATAGCCTTATTTTAAAGATTTCGTTGTTAGAAAAAAAATATGAAAGGTGCTTATTTATTTTCGTAGTACGTACCTGCGTAGGTACCTATTTTTTTTTTTCTGGTCTGGTTTCAGAGATTTTGACTTTTTGTTTTTTTTGCCCCTTTGTAGTAGAAATTCACAAAATCCTTCGTTACTGCGTCTCTTCTTATTATAAAAGATATATTCTGGTGTAAACATAATGGTTTAGTTTAGACCGCCTCCGTGGCTCAATGTAAACAATATTGGGTTTACGATTCGGAGGTCGTGGGTTCGATCCCCAGCGGGGTACATGTTTAAGTACTCGGTTTGGTTGCTGGAAGGGCATTTTCCGGGTCAGTACGCTTCCACCTTCGACCTCATCTTCACTTAACATCAGGTGTGATTGAGGTCAAGTACCAATCCGTTGTGCATAAAAAAAAAGAGAGAGATTGCCAAATATATTCATCCTCTGATTAGGGGGATGCCAAAATACCTAAGTTGTAGCCCCATTGGGGAATTCGATTGCATTCCGCGAGGATATGGTGTACGTTTTCCACTACATTGCATACAGTACAATTAGGAGTATCACCCTGCGTAGCATGACATCGTTCGTCGCGCCAGACGTATTAGTGAGAGTGGGATAGTTGTATATTTCGTCCAAGCGAATGAGCAGGACAAATATTATCTCGCGCGACTTAAACGTTTATCGCGCCTCTCATGTGCAGGTTTGCGCGAACCGAAACTATCCAGACGAATGTACCCGGATTGCAGTCTTAAGGCTGTAACAATATGACGTCGACACATCTTAGGCCCGTATTAATAAATCAATCTCAATACAAGTCTTGAGGCTGTATCAACCGAGATGCGTCTTAAGCAGTTGACGCTATCTCCAGCTCCGTGCTAATTTATAAACCAATCTTAAGGTATACTTAGCTGAGATCACTTCTCAAGTATTCGCCTCACCGGCGAATGAATGATAGTCTTGAGCTCCGTTTATTAATACGCGCACCTCTCAAGTGAGTACTGCTTGAGTAAGCACGTGTTTTTCAGGTCTCAAGTTAGGTTTATTCATCAACACGTTTACTTGAGACTGGTCACAAGACTGTTCTCAAACTTGAGAATGATTTATTAATACAGGCCTTAATACCGTCGAACCAGATTCCTCTGGTGTTGTGGATGTCTACTGGCGGCGGTGATCATCAGGATACAGGCATCATACGCACAAGCATTGTTTTGTTCGTTGTGAATTTGTTTGTTTTTTTGTGAAATTACTGGCATATAGATTAGAATATTTGTTCTTTCAAGTGACCATGGCTCATTTTGTTAGTAAGTTTACTGAGTCTATGTTAGAAGACAGGCAATATGACACGCCTCGGGGCGACAACGGTTCCGTACGAAAGAAGTAATAGTCCCCAAACGCATTCCATTGCCAACCGATTTTTCTGTGAAGTAGTTTTCGGATTGGTGGAATTGTTTTATTCAGGCAAACATAAAATGCGCGAATCCAAGCCAACGTATTTTTTTTTTATTACTCCTGAAATAAGGCTACAATATTTTTGTATGTGTTTCTGTAATATACAAATAAACTTTTTATCTATCTATTGATGTATCATAATAAGGTTCACGTCATTTTAGCAGGTCAATAAGAAAAATTTATTTATATTTTAATAAAAACGATTAAGGTTCATTTTTCTTATTTGGCCATCTTGAAAGCTAACAAATTTCATGCTGACTGTATCTTGGACGTCATAGGAAAGGAGGCGTCGACGTAGTAGGTTCCCTGACAAAGATCGTCTCTAAATTGCATGGATTACTCGGGGGTGTTTCCAAGTTAGTAAGAAAGTTTTGTTTATTTTACCCAGTGTTTATGGTAGTATAGAATAATGATTGACGAATAGTATATACATATGTACAATCATCGAAGTGCTATAAACACTCGTAAACTCCACTAAGATCCCTCTTATGTTATAAAGAATAATAATAATAAATATCCTTACACAGCGCCATCTAGTTCCACAGTAAGCAACTATAATCTTATGTTGTGGATACCAGATGGTTGATATATTAAATAAATACATATTTTTTTTGTAAATAAATACTTATTATAAATGAAAACATCCATAACTCGGGTACGCATGTTCGTATTCATCACACAAACATATACCCCTAGCGGGATTCGTACCCGCAACCTTTTGGTATAGTGGTCATAGTTGCTAACCACTACACCAAAGAATGATAATATTTTATGATGAGTGTTTTTAATTACAGCTTTAAAACTATAATCATCAACATACACGCAGAGGACATCCATTGCTAACGTAGGCAATGGTGTCGTTTCGGATGGACACCAACTAAACTAAAACCAGTTTTAGAGTAGTACTGTCTCTTTCTCACTGGAACAGTACGATGCGACGACACCACTCCAAAACTGGTTTTAGTTTAGTTGGTGTACATCCGAATCGACACCATTATATCATTAAAACAAGTGGTCTAGGCAATATAATAATAACCATTGGTCTGGTAGACCAGAAGGCAGTTTTCATTTTTTACGAACTATAAATTATTCTGAATAGTTGAGTGATTATTGTAAAAGTCGTTCATATTATAACTAATTAATTCATAGACTAGAAATCGAATTTTCTACAATTCAATTATTCCAAAAAATGGTTTTAATTTGTGTCACACGCTATTCTTCTGCGGATATTCGATCACCGCATGCGGTTGCAATATTGAAACGATTAAGCTGTGTCATCCAATATGTCACACCTGTTTAGTATGAATCATTAATGAATCAGCGCTATGATAAACTTCATAGAGACTGTCTACGTCTGAAGCTAGAAAAATCAAAATGGCGTCGAGCGGCGACGTCCTTTTGTAGAAAAGGTTCACCCATTGTGTACACTCGGCTAATGCAATATTTGGTATTGTAATATAGATCTCTTCTATTTCTATTGATGTAATTTAAGTATAGTCGACTACAAAAACATGTATCCTCGGAAAACTCAATAAACAAGTGCTCCCAACCGTCTTACTATGGTAATAAAACCGTGGATACATATATTTGTAACATTCCGGAGATACATATATTTTGCTCTTAAATAGGTAGGTACCTACTTTTGTCACAATACGATAATGGTGTAATACTTGGTAATAAACACAACAAAGGTTTTAAATCAAACTAAAGTGTTGTCATATCTCTGGAGGTGCTCTGTACACACGCGACTTGTTGACATAGTCACGCCTAAAGTCGCCATATACTAAAGAAGCTTTTAATTTTCTTTTGCTACTGTAATACAAAAAATGTTAGGTTAGATGGTATACAGTCGGAAACAGATAAACCTTTATAGGTCTGCTTAATACAAATTAAATTTTATCAGCAAATAATGAATATTTTTTAATAGTACTTTTTGTTTATTGTTGAAGTTAATTGCTGTAACTAAATAGAAAATTAAATTTGTGTCATGCAGACCTGTAGGTACAGTCGTCTACAAAATATTATGTTTGTGTCTGAAAAAGTTACAAAATTATGTTTATAATGAAAATTCCTACAAGTAACGTGAAACTTTTGTTTCCATTTCCATTTAATGTCATGTTTGTACCCGACTGCCCAGTGATGGCGGGTAATGTTTTTCGAGTGTATGTATGTAGATTTCTATGCTTCAAACTTTAATCATTTATTTCAATGATTAATACATGATATTATCTGTTGAATAAAAATTTTTAATCTACTGGAAATAATAATTATTGCATTTATCTGTCAGCCAGCATGTCCAAGCTACCGCCCGCTTCGGAAATGAAAATCATCTGTGGTAATAGAAGCGGCGCAAGAAACCCACAGGATCATTGTTGTATGTTACTTCTGGTAGCTATTGCGCAGTTTACTTTGACCGATTTTGAAGTGCACGGTGGCGTTTAACAGGATACATTTTATGACAAAAAATCCAATATGGCGCCCGCAAAATACAAAATTTGCTGTAAAATAGTTATTATGTCGAGTGGAAATGGGAAAATTATGCTAATTTGTCGAACGGAAACATAATTTTGTAACTTTCCGGCAAATATCGACGGAGTCGACTTCGGCGAAAAGTTGGGTCTCTATTAGAAATGCAAGTTTTCATTGTAAATGACAAATGAATGAAAATGAAATTTTGTATGGACACTCTTCTATTAAATGTCTATATTTATGAAGAAAATCTAACTGGGTACATTCTGCTCTATTTTGTTGCTATTTAGTCAGTAAATATCTACTTTATCATAATGCTCCTACAAAATTTCATGTTAATTTATAAAAACGGTACTGTTTCTATGGAGACTCGAACTCTCATTGGGTAAGTAAATCTACCTTTTACGTCGTAGTAGGCATTTCTAAATTTAGCTATATTTTGCCCCCAATTGTATTTATGTATGTGTTATCCCGCATGCGTACGAAATAGGCACGGAGCAAACTCTGTTCACTCAGCCTGAAAATTTTATTATCCAGAAATAATCCTACACAATAGTATTATATTAACTAATAAGTTAATCCTAACAATCACAATAATCCTATACCTAATAGTTATCTAAGTCACTAACTATTGTGAAATCTATAACCATAACTGACATTGGTCCCAATCAATTTCCCAATCTACCTAAAACGTAGAAATATCACATTTCATTAGTGTTTCATACATTTTTGTTGAGTTAGGTAAACATTGAACAACCGATTCCAGTTGATCCCATAACAAATGTTATTCAATTTGATGGTTTGACTTAGTCCATACTATATACATTTTTTTATGGTTAACTGGATACGCGTTTGACCACAATCTCACATTTGATTATCTTGACTGCGTGTTTCAGTTTTCTTGAGTATTAAATCTTTTCTGCTGAACAACTAATTTCAGTTGATCCCATAATAAAAGTTATACAATTTGATGGTCTGAGTTATTCTAAACTCATATTAGAATACATTTGGTTACCTTGAGTGCTAATATAATTTTGATGCTGACTGTACAACTCCATCCCTGAGTGCCACCTCATTTGTTTCGTTTATTTCAGTTTCCGAACAGTGCCATCACAATGGCTATGGCGAGTCAGCAGCCACCTCCGCCTCTGGTCAGGAGCTCTGCCAACACAACTACCATGAAGTGAGCATTCCTATTACTTGAAATTGTACGGTCGGCATCATAATTAATCATACAGGGCTTTTTTCTATACTTAGGTTAGAACTGTAGTATAATTTAAATATAATTTAAGTAGGTACGTAGCATTTGTATGAATCGTTATGACGCTGACGGTACTGTCGCTTTTATTTTAAGCGTAACATTTAAGTTGATTTAAAACCTTAGCATCCTTTAATGACTGTGTTTACAAGTGTTACACCTGATATGTAGGCGAGTGTATTTTGTCCTGCTTAGCCAATACTTTGGCCAAAGAATGCGTATCTTGGTGTGTACAGGGTTTTTTATACCCTCGAAGTATCCCAACGTCTCGTCGTCGTGCATAAAAAAAACGGCTGGATTGATTTTAATCAAATCTATCGATTCGTCTAAATCGTGCGATGGTTATAGCCTACGGTTTTTTTTAAACAAAATGGCGCGTCCGTAATTCTAGAACTCAGTAATACACTTACTCACTCACTAAGTGTAATTCAGTTATTTTTTGTCAAAAAATTGTCCTGAAATAGACCCAAATAGTGCTCTAATGAAAAAATTAGCCACAATTACCCACTGTAATTTAACAGTTATTCAATATTTTATGTGAGCATTTTGGCGTCTAGAATCCTCAATTCTCATATGCTGACACTGCTTTACCTTATGATTTGTATCTCAAAAATTGCATATTTTATAATGCCACCGAATTAGACAACTATAAATAGTGCTTCAAAAACAACGAAGTTATTTAGAATTGTATATTTCGGTGGCACTATTTATGCACATTTTTGGGCTACAAATTATAATCGTAAGTAAAGCTGCCTCAGATGAGAAATCAGCATTCTAGCAACACGTAACGTTCACTTAAAATTTGAAGAATTTAAATTACAGTGGCGCAATTTTTTCCCTTTGGGCACTATTTAAGCACCATTTTATGACATTATTAAAATATCTGAATTCCACTCTGTATTCTAACATCGCGTACATAAAATTATTTTAACAAATATTAAGACGACCTAAACCCTGACCGCTATACTAAAAGGTCGCGGGTTCGAATCCCGCTAGTTGAATACGAACATGTGTACCCGGGTATGGATGTTTTTAATGTATTTATTTACAAAAAAGTATTTGTGTATTATATCAACCATCTGGTATCCATAACATAAGCGTAATTGCTAAGTGTGGAACTAGATGGCGCTGTGTGTATGTGCAAAGATATATTTACTTATATTGTTTTGGCATCTAACCTGTGATGCTCGACGTGTATTTTAGGTACAAGATCCAAAAATGAGATTTCCTGTAAACATTATTTCTTAGGAAACTTGACAAAATGTCACTTATTTACGCAAAAAGTATCTATGAAAAAAAGTGGTTTTGCAAACTATCCGCTAGAGGCGCTGCACATTTCTTCATACAAATCGTCACGTAAACGTGAACGCGGTAGTAAAGTTACGTCAAAACAAAACTCGCACTCCGCTCTGTGGGCGAAGTGCGAGTTTTGTCTCGTTTTTAACTTTACCATAGCGTTCGCGTTTATGGAAAAAGTCCCTATGAAAAAAATCGTTTTGCAAACTATCCGCTAGAGGCGCTGCACATTTCTTCATACAAATCGTCACGTAAACGTGAATGCGGTAGTAAAGTTAAGTCGAAACAAAACTCACACTCCGCCCTCATCCGTCCGCGAGCGGAGCACCATGCTGGGTTGGAACCATTTTGTCCCTACAGCATACAAAGTGACGAACTTTTAATTCCTTTTTTTTCTGTAATTTGTTATTGTTATCGCTGTGTTTAGAGAATTATAAACTATCTATCTAGTGACGTTAGGATCAAGTTTTCAACTATAAAAAATAGTATGACATAATTAATAGTACATGACAGTTCGTCATCAATTTTATGTGTCTATTTAAATTTCCATGAACCAACGCGATAACACACTAGAATAAGTTTGTATGCGCTATCGACACCGGTTAAAATTGTGAAATAGGAGTCAAGGTTCTCATGGGTACCTACCTCAATGCCATTCCGTTTTTGCTTACGATTTATTTACCTGCTTACCTGCAACGAACAATGCCACGTTTAGTTCAATACAGTTTTTAAAATGGTTTTTAGATAAAGTTTTATTGGTACATTATACTTGTATGTCTAATGTTATTTCCATCTAATATACAACGTGTGTATATTATTCGATATGCAACGTGTAAGACGCGGTCTCCCAATTTGGGAGGTTCGGTTTCGATTCCCAGGCAGGCCATGTACCAAATAGTTTTTGAATTTAATTACTGTACGTTTATCCGACTGCTCTTAAACGGCGAAGGAAAATATCGCGAGGAAAAAAAATCAAATTATACGAGGGAAGGCCTGCAATCCCTCCAGTGGGATGTTTACGGGCTGATGATGATACAACGTGTAACGGAAAGGGTATAATAACATGTCCAAGGATATTTATTTATTAATTTAAGACTATTGGAAATAAAAATAGGGTTTAAGCATATGTTGTTAGATATCTATCACAAACTCTCACTTTTACACTCTCATTATTATTTTACGAACAAAATATTGTAAATGATAAAAATTAATAACTTATGTTACATTTCGTGTATGATATTCAAAACTCATAACAGGTCAAAACCATGATTGACGAAAAACGTGGACACAACCACTTTTGACTGTAGAAACTGATTTCTACAGCCTTAAAGATTCTACATTGAATAACAGTTTTGACTGATCAAAACTGTTATTCATCAATGAAACCACTTTTGCCTCATATTCGCAGTCAAAATTTGTTGACCCAACGTTTTGATTATAACAACAGACACATACAGGGTGAAATTGAATTCGTGTAATTCTTGTTTACTGCGACTCCACTCCTGATTACGAACAACATTCCCTAAGGAACCATAGTCGAATTCGTTCAAAAAATGTTCGGTTACCCTTACAAAGAAATCCATTCTGAAACCACCTTTAGTATGGAAGTGGATAGTTGTTCTTAATCAGGAGGGGAGTCACCAACCGAAAATTGTTGGACTTTCATTATTGATTTTATCTAATACTAGCTTTCCGCCCGCGGCTTCGCCTGCGTGGTAACTTTATCGCGGAATTTTTTTTATCTAGTATGAGTATTTTTTATCCCGATAAAGTGAGCTTTATGTCCTACCTATGTACCAAATTCCATACCAGTGATTGACCAACAAACATTCAAACTTTCACATTTATAATATTAGTTAGATAAACAGGGTCCATTCACAATGAACGCGCAGCACAGTCTTTGCACAAAACGCATTAAGGTTATCTTATTTATTTATTTTATTTATTTATTTATTTATTTATTTATTTATTTATTTATTTATTTATTTATTTATTTATCTTCCCTAAATAAGGAATAGCATGGGAGAAGGGCAAGAGCACGGCGTAATATCCCTCAGCGATACGAACTTGGCTAAAGACTTCCGTGTTGGTTACGTTCTCGGCGGTGTTTGTAACCGGTACCTGTACCTTAAACGTGTACAACGATATTTTCAATGTCTCAGTCTAGGTGTTTAATTGGGATCGGTATTCTTTCAAATGTAGCGATACGTTTAGCCGTTCCCGCATGCAAAGCGACGTGGCCATTTGCATATTCACACTGTTCATATTCTCAGCCGCGTCGTGTGTAGTAGCTGGGTAATAGCTGCAAATCAGTGTTTATTTATTTATTTTCGGGAAACTGACAGTCGTTACATTATAATGTAAAGTAGTACAAAATAGACATTGCATAGACAGAAATAGTCTCCACAGATTGTTTTGTTCTTTGGACAATCTCACACACTGAGCTGTGACCCATTTGTCCTACTGCTGCTTTGAATTTACGACTACCTAAGCCAATACCTTCTATTTCACTTACCTAATATGCCCTATTTTATCCTTATCGTAAAAAAACTCATCCAGTATAGACGACCGATTGTTGTAGTGGATAGTGGACCCTGTCAGCGCAACCAACCAGGGTAGATGTTTGTGTGATGAATACGGACATTTATTCCTGAGTCATGGATGTTTATATAAATATTGATGCATGTTTATCCGTTATCTAGTATCCATAGTACAAGCTTTGCTTAGTTTGGAACAAGATACCGGAACTACCCGGTATTTGTAGCTAGTAGCTAGTAGTTGCATTTATGTATGTATTTTTCTTACAGTGTACCACCACAAGTGACCGGTTCAATGAATGGCCACACGGGGTCCCACACGGTGGACAGTCGCAAACGACTCACACCAATACCGGACATCAATATCACTGGCAACCATACACCGTATAAGGTTAGTAAGAAAATGTTAGCCTGCAATGACTTACTAGCAGGTTAAAGTGGCAATAGGCTGGTCATATATGTCACAGAAGATAAACAAGCAGCTTCTAGATTGGAGACCTTGAGTAGGCATCGTAATGTGGGTCGTCTTCCTGCTAGAGGGAATGACGGACATTACAGCTAGTAGTGACTATGCGTAAAGCCGAAGATTTCTCGGTGGCGCGCCTTGCGAGAGGCCTATGTCCAGCCGAGGACCGGTGTCTGCTGATGACCTTCCTACTTTCAGATCAGTTATTCGCCTACTCGCTCCACCTCTTAAACTACTTAATTATAAATATACAATTGCAGGTTCAAAAGGCCCTCGTGGAGAACACAATGGTACCGTGCATCAACGCCAAGCCTTACCAGTATACGGAGCTGTTGATGACTCTGCCGGACCTAGCCAGTCACTTCTTCCCGAGGGTGTCTCTGACCACGTGCCGCGCCATGCTTGACGCGCTCGGCCTCACGCTCTATCGACCCAACTCGTAAGTGTCCACTCACCACCTATAAATACTCCAGAGGAACGAAGAGTGATGTTTCAACATACCTCTGCCAAAATAAGTGACAACGGAACTAGTGTATTTGATGCCTCAGCTAATTTGCGGGACCGATTTGTCTCCGGGATTCTGCAAGATACTGAATGTCACCGGGAAATGTCACATAATGACGAAGGACTAAACATGCAATTAAAATTCTAAATTAATATCGTCACAATGATACTGTTTTGATTGTGCAAATATTAACAACTGTTTACAAAAAAAACAAAATAGGTAGAGTCATCAGTTCATCACATCTTGCAAACATTCTTTGCTATTAACTACAAATCTCATCTTTAGTACGACAGTTTTAAAGTGGTTTTAGATTAAATTCGGTTTGATTTATTTAGCTCACTTGTACACAAAAAATAAAAGAGATCATTGTACATAAAAAATAAGCTTTATTAATATAAAATATTATTTGGGGATACTTGTCTAATAAATAACATGCCCATACCGTATCAAAAAAAAATTACCAAATTGAATAAAAAAAAATGCGATCAATGTTTAATGTCACATAATTGTCCACAGCACTCAACTACAAGTCCTCCGAAACTCTGGCAAGTGTAAATCTGCGGCGGCCGGCGAGAACGGCCTCGCATTGGTGCAGATCCGCGACGTGATGCAGCACATGCCGCAGTTCAAGTACATGCTGCGCTCCGGCACCAACGACGAACAGCCGCAGCAGCCGCCGCGCCCTGCTCATGCGCCGCCCCCACAGCATGCCAAGCGCGCCCGCGCTAACTAGGCTCAAACACAACGTTCCAGGCAAAAAAACGTGGCTCCAAGACAAAAAAGGAGGCTCCAGGCAAAAAGATCAGGCTCTAGGCCATTAACCAAACTCCAGGCCAAAAATAAGGCTCATACACTGTTTCGGACCTCGAAAAGTACGGCTCCAGGCGAGACACAAGATGTAGCAATAATACGGCATTGTAAGGTAGAGCTATTGGAATGGACTCCACGCTCTAGGCTGAAACTACACCAACCAAAAGATTACCTTAACAAAAAGAGAATTTGAACCAAAAAGCCTTTAGCCTTCTTCAGGCAAACATTCTGGATATACAAAAGATGTACTGAGTGATTGTAGTCAAACGCGTCTCCAGTCTCTAAAAAAACTTTTTGCCAAACGCCCCAGAGCCAACTAGAAGTAAGTTTACCTAAATAACAACTTCACTTCAATTTTAAAAGGGACCTAAAAAAATGAGCAATAATGACGCACAAGATCCAAAATCAAAAGATGCTGTCAAAAATTTAAAACTCCAGGTCAAGAAAAATAGGCGGCGGCGGCGGTGTGGAGCATGGCGGGTGGATCACCTTCACACTGATGTAATTTCATTTGTGATTGGCCAAAGAAGTACAATAAAGTGAATTCAATTGACATTTGAAAATTGTGAACTAATGAATTTAACTAAACGATCAAGACGTTGTTTATAATATAGTAATCTTTGGGGCTTCCCTATTGGTTGGATTAGGTGTTACGGTGTGTAGATGTCAAGTTGTGCCCGGTGATTTACTACAATTTAGACGTTCAGAAAAAGGACCATGTGTTGAACATATTCCAATGATTTAATGTTTAAGTCATGTCAATTTTCCATATGTTGTACAAATTGTATGCTAATTTTATTGTAAATCAGCAGATCTAAGAGTGATCTATGTAATAGAAGACTGAGAATTTTATTTTTTTAGTTCGATGTGTGCCGGATATTATTGAGATATGTTCGAGTTTCGTGTATTTAGTATCGGTGATAAGTATTTTGATGTTTTCCGAATTTTTGTATTACCCGTGTACAAGATTTGTAAATATAGTCCTGCATTCTTGCAGTTTGTCGTTTTAGCAATACATTTAATATATACCGAAATAATACTTTATAAAACAATTAATTAATTAAGTACCTCTGACACTATAGCGTATTTTATAGGTGTAATTGAATTACATATGAAAGGTATTGCTTTAATTGCATAATGGAAACGCTTATACGATTTCTATCATCACAATGTAAATATAATCTCAATTTCACAAACAATTGGTCACATAAGGAAATCAATGCATTTGAAAATGATCATTTAGTGCTACTAAGTAATCAAAATTGGGATAGTAGGAAATTATAAAATTTTAACTTAATGTATATTAGACACCCCCTTAAGTACACTCGCGAGTAAAAAACTTTGGGCCACCTAAAAAGGTCTATTGTTGATTTAAAAATAATATTTTTTCTTCACATTTTTGATATTTTTGTTCGTGAGTGTATTTGTGGCAAAGATGAAGTATTGATTTAATTCAGTACTTCGCGCTTTGTTCAATTCGCGAATTGCATCTATTGAAACAAAATGTCTGGCCATCCAGTTGGCAATGTTGCAATTTCTGTAATTTCCGAGACGAATATCTTTAAGACGCTGAGAAACTGTAGTATTTGTTGTAGTGTGTTCGACAATTTCAGTATATTTAAAACGCGGCGTTTTAAAAAATTATGTAGTATCAGGACTACCTAGAATTTTCGAAAAATGTGGAAAAATGAAATTGCCATGTTGCTAGCCCGTATGGTCGATACAGTATTAAACCGTGTCCTAAGACTCTGAATCTAAATCCATTTAAATTATACAAATTCATCATCCCAGTGACATAATGTTGGCTAACTTAATTATACGCTAAGATTAAATTGTAAGGAGTATGCAGAACGTTAGTTCCTATTTGTAGGTATACTTTTAGGGTGAGATTTCATTTATAAAGCCTTTAGTATGGAAAAATGTATATTATAATTGATTTGTCACAGAAACATTCAAAACCACATTTATTTAGAACTCTGGTGAACCATGGGTACACTCAAGTATCAGTGGTACCCAGTGTACCATAGGTAAAAAAGTGTAGGCTATACAATCACAATGTTTTCCAATCAAACCTATATGTTTGACAGTTTAACGCCAAACGTGCGGATTTTGATTTTTCGTGCATTCATTTGTATTTCGTTTTCATGACTCGTTTAAATTATAATGCTGCTAAATGAAATCTCTGTCTCAAACCACCAATTTCACAAAATATTATTTAAATGGTTATTAAGTTTTGAATTTAGTGATTTTGGTGAGAATTTACAACATTATCGTAGAGATTACCTTTTATATAATGCTATTAATATAATCCAGAGCTGTGTATAATGTATGCTAAATTATTTATGACGTAGCTCTAAGCAATGAGGGTGCCTCGGAATGTTACGTCTGTGCGACGGTCATGTGAGACGTATTTTTATACAATTTTATAGATAAATATCACAAACTTTAATGTATATTTCACACGATAATATCTCGTCATTAATAGTTTTCTTCGAACTACCGTCGATTCAAAATATGTTATTTATGAAAGTCAACGTAAGGAAAACGAAAGTTATCGTATTTGAGAGAGATAAATTTATTATGGATTGTACAATTTTAATAGGTGAGAGAAAGTGGAACAACTGTATGAGTTTGCGTACTTGAGTTCATAGTTTACAAGGGATGGATAGTGTGAGAGGGACATCGAAAGAAGTGATTGCCGGAAATCAGGTGAATGCATGCCTCTATGAGAAGCAAGGAAGGTGTCCAAAAAACTCGTCTGGTTGTTCATGGTGGGGTACTGGTTCCAACGATTTACGAGTGAAGAATAATGAAAGTAGAATTAATACAGTGGAAATGAGATCATTGAGAAGTATGAATGGGGTGACTTTGAAAATGGAATCAGGAATAGTGTAATTAGGGAGTTATGCAGTGTGAAGGAAAACGCAGTGACAAAGACTGAAAAAGGTATGCTGAGATGGTTTGTAATGTGGAGAGGCTGAATGAGAGAAGACTGACGAAAGAGATATACGAAGCGAATGTAGTGTTGGTAGGGGAAGACTACGGAGAACGTACCATGATCAAATCGAGGACGTCTTAAAGAAAGGCGAAATCCAGAGTACCTGAAACCGACGAGCATGTATGAACAACAATATGAGAGCGAATGTAGCATAATAGGTGTGTCAGATCTTAGTGGAAAGTCTGTGGTGTCTGCTTACTCCTACCGGATACAGGCGTTTATGTATGTATACCTCGATGATTAATTTGAATAAATATTAATCACATGAATAAATGTTGGACCTCATTTTCTTTGGCTAAGTGTCGAACCTGTTTTCACATATGCATACATACGTCATTATTTCCTAAGGTACATTTGCTCGTTCCCTCGCATAAAGCGGATTAGTAATAGCATATCAAGATTAACTTCTTGCCCTGGTCCCATCATGGGTACATAAATATGTGTAAGCCCAGTAGGGACCAGATTGCAAAACATAGTTTCTGCATATATAAAGATTTGAAATAATTTGTAGACAGAGCTAGATTTAATTTGTAGACGAAATAAATACTTCGCTCAGACTAATTTTCCGAGTACCTATACCCATGTTTCATTTTTAATAATCATCATAACAGATGTACACTAAAGCTCCAAAATACATACATATTGATGTTTGTGGAGCCGACGATGGTGTATTATACAAAATAAAAAGAATTTCTTTTATGTGTGTGTGTTATTTTATCACTATGTTACTATAATAGTGGAATTTAACATGTCTCTGGATTCCAGTGGTCGTTACCAGGCACCAGGGACCATACAGTCTCGATTCTCCTAATATTCTAAAGTGCCCCAGCAGTCACTGTTATTACTGGAGCCAGGTGGATAGTGGGCAGAAATCGACATTCATTGAGGCATGCATGCATCTGATTTTTTCCTTTGGTCGGGTAATGAGCACACAAATTGAGAGCATGACCCCGGCAGGATCACAACTTGTGTTCCAGTAGTTACAGATATATTTTGCTGATACACGCTCTCACTGAAGACTAACGATAACGATGCATGCTATATCCAGTGCCGATTCGAGGCAAATTTTAAGAGGCTGACAACAGCAAATTGCGTTGAAAGATTATCATTTTTTGTAAAGCCTATAGCTCGTATCATTATAAAAAAAGTTATAGGTAAAATTGATCATATTTCTGACATGATTCATGTTTTCAAAACATAATTACACAATCTTCTCTCGATAGAATTTAATTGCAAAGTAGCATCTAAAAATGCATGAAATCTTATTTTTGTCAGATATGCATTCACAACATAAATGATATTTTGTACAATATTGTGTCGCAAAGAGAATATAACGCTACGCTAAGATTGTGTCGTTTAAGTTACTAAAACAAATTCATGTTTTAGATTTTCAATAATGCGTCCAATTGGAACTCGCTTGAATTGGAAGCTAGGGGGCGCTATAATTGGCGCCCCCTAGCTTACATCTAATAATACCAGTTTGTCTATTGCAAACAGCTATGCTCGTGGCACTGCACTCCTAAAACAAATGATGTGGAATGAAAAACACTAAATTTGTATAATTTTTTAACTAATTTTTTTTTGACCGCTGACCCCCTTGGGACTTGGCATCTGGAGCGGCCGCTCTGTTCGCCTCTCAGACTAACAATTTTTTAGTGTGTTTTTAGTTCCATGGTGGAACCCGGGCCCTGGCTAGTGGCTACCTATATCCATTAAGCTTTGACCTAAAATTAGTGCTCCAATTTGTGTGACTCCAGTAGCAAAAAATGTAGTTGGTGTACATCCGAATCGACACCATTATCCAACAAAAACCATTTCAAAAGTCGCCCATTTTCTCGTAGGAGGCCCATCCATACTTCACTCAATTCCACGCTTTAGTCTGAAGGGTGGTAGGTATTCCACTTATCCAATATCTTGATCCAATTTCTTTGTTCAATATTTGATCAACTTTGAGGATGCCCATTCCACTTGTCCAAGATTTTGCATAGTCCAAAGAGTATAGTAACTGTCCTAAGCATAGTCTGAGAAAATGGAAGAACGTGAAGCGACTTTATGTGCAGCTTTATCATTAGATTGGTCTTAAAAAAGCGAAACAAAAAAAATTGGGTGAAGCCATGGATCCAAAGCCGAAGAGAAAATTGCAATTGTTCACGAAATCTTACTTGGAGCCATTTTGTTACAAATCATTGATCAAAATTGACGTTGCTAGTTGATATTTGATGACAATGGTGTCGATTCGGATGTACACCAAATAAACTAAACTAAAACGAGTTTTGGAGTGGTGCCGTCGCACCGTACTGCTCCAGAGAGAAAGCGGCAGTACTACTTCAAAACTGGTTTTAGTTTAGTTGGTGTACATCCGAATCGACACCATCGTCCAATTTCTTTGATCAAATCTTCATTGACAAAGATAATATATAATAATAATAATAAATGTCATTGCACAAACACACAGCGCCATCTAGGCCCACAGTAAGCATCTAGGCTTGTGTTATGGATACTAGATGGTTGATAAACTACACAAATACATTTTTTTTGGTAAATAAATAGGTACCTACATGTATAAATGAAAAACATCCATAACTCGGGAACACCATGTCTGTATTCATCATACAAACATATGCCCCTAGCGGGATTCGAACCCGCGACGTTACCATTTGGTGGAGTAGAAGAGTTTCTAACCACTACACCAAACAGGTCGTCAAACAGATCTTTGTTATGAGTGCGTTTCAACCTCTGAGTACTTAAACCGTACTCAGAGGTTTCAACGTGTGATTGTAAATAGTTACTATACTCTTTGGTGTGATTGTCCGAGGTTTCAACGTATACTACCTGTGGCGTTATGTTGACTTCCCTGTCTCTCAAAGTTATTGGCACGAGAAGACGCTCCCGCAGATTTTGTTTATTTTCATTTGATTTTCGACTCAAATCATGCCCTTTGAAAACTACGCAATGATGTCCCATCAATAATTCCTTTAATACTGAATACAATACAATACTGAAAAACATTGCTGCCAACATAACGCCATAGGCACTGTTCGGTGAAAATGCTGGACCCCTATTCTCGCACACTCGACATTTGTCTATCGATAGACATTGGCATGTCTATCTCTTTCACACTTATATACGTGTGTAAAAGTGACAAACCTATTGATGTCGTTTGACATTGAAATCTCGAGTATGTGAGAATCAGGTTTGTCACTTTTACACACGTATATAAGTGTGAAAGAGATAGACATGCCAATGTCTATCGATAGACAAATGTCGAGTGTGCGAGAATAGGGGTCCAGGCTCCTGATCTGCAATTGATGGATTGAATGGTTCTACTTAGTGATACGAACTAGAGTCCAAGCCTGGAAATTAAATAAATTAAAAAAATAAGAAATGGAGGAGAACAGCGGGATTAGTTAGTGTTTTCCGATAGTTGTAAATAATTAAACTGACCTAGTTTATGTCCGTGCCGTGACTTTCAGTGACATAGTAAAGTTTTTTGCAAGAAAACACCGTGAAATACATTCTGTGAAACTTTAAATTAGTTCGATACAATAAAATTTTATTGTTCAATTGGAAAGAAAGAACGCAAGATGGGATTTGTTGCCGCTTTACCTTTTGGTCATTTCATAATCTAATTTCTATAGTTATCTTTTTTGGTTAGGTTTTCTGATAGGATAATTCGTTATAATTAGGTTTTTGTATTTCTCATTCCATTTGTACTTTTGTTTTATTTACATATTGTTAGTAATTTATTTTATAATTTAGGTTTAGGTTATGTATATTGTTCAGTATGATTCAAGTATGTAGGGACTCGTCAGACGCTGTGGCGTTATATTTGCCACAGCGTTTGTACCTTAAGCCTTTCGCAAAGCTAAACATTTCTGTCCAGCTTCCTCCCCACAAGGTACACGGCAAGTCGATTTCCAACTGGGAACTCATGGAGAAACTACGGAAAATGATCCAACCTGACAGCTTTTCAACGTTAAAAGTGTCCAAGCATAGCAGCGAAGTGATAAGATTTGATGCTGAGCTCGAACAGCGCGACCGGTTAGAAAGAGTGTTGGCCAGGCTCGAGGATCGCATCATACAACTCACTGACTACCCTGACCCATTAAAAGTTAAAGTATCTGAGGCAAAGTTAGACTTTCCGAGCCGTCATTCATGGGACTCTTTCTTCCGTGATGCAACAGATATGGATGAAATGAAACCAGGTGAAAGACCTGACACAGTACACTTGACCAACTTACCGATCCGTTGGTTTGTCCATGATCGTGATCAAGATGATGATGCTCCACCTTCAGAAAGTATATTAAAGAAGGTGTTTGAGAAATATGGCTCAATACGTCAAGTGGATGTACCAGCAGCAGATCCATTTAGAATGCAGATGAAATCTACCATGAGGGGGATATCTACGCCTCCACAAGATTCAGCACTGTATTTTGAAGGTTATGTCCAGTTTAGTGAATATGTTGGCTTTGTGAGATGTATGGATTCTCTACGAGCCAAAAAATTGCTGAGGAAACAGGATGATATCTCTGAGTGGTGTACTATCAGGGTGGACTTCGACAAAACGAAGCACATGACTGATGCGGCTGTAAAACGTAGAGCTATTGTACGAGAGAGGCTCGTATCAAGGCAAAGGGCTAAAGAAAATGAGGAAAGAGAGGAGAAAGACAAAGTTGCAAAGAGAGAAGCAAAAGAGAGGTATTGAGTTTATTTTATTGTGTAAGTTTTGCTTCACTAGATTAAGTTATACGGTTCCGTCAATTCATCTAAGTCTGCCGCAGCAATGAATGAATTGAACAATGGTTCTGTTTTGATGTTTGAGATAAAGTTGGTTCAAAAAGTGCTGATATGAAAAACCTTTTGTCATTTTATCTGCCCTTTGAAAACTTGCTTTTAATGGCAGTGTTGTATCAGTAAAATTTTGATTACATCTGATTTCTCAATCCAATAATAGGTACCATTTCTTTATGGATCAGCCTGCACATTGGTGAATCTCAACCAGCTATTTTCGACAATGGGACACTGGCGGTAATGGTTGGCACTACAGATGACTGATTGCCGTAAAGTAGATGGTTGAAGTGCATTATTTATTTATTGAAACTGCAACATGTACTCAATACTTATACTAATAACACATAATTACAGTGTAGTAGTACCTATGCACACCCTGTCAGGGTGAGACAGTGGTCAGAGAACGACCTGTCTAATTTAGTTTACTTTCTTTATTACCGTATTTCATCATTTACCTGAGCAGAAACATTTTGTGAGGTATGGACAGTTTATCACCACTTTGGTTAATTTTCAGAATTTGTTACAGTCTGTGATATTCCTCTTTTTTGCATCATGGCAAAGTTGTTCACTGAACCCCACAATTCCTAGACTGTTTTATACACTAGCATACTACATTAGAAATTTATAGCACATATTTACAGCGATTTCCTTTTGCTTACTCAAGTGCATATATATTTAAATTGAAACTATTAATTCCATCTCCACAATTTCAATTTTATTTTTGTTCTACACAGTAAATAAATTTTTTTCCCCAATAATATTAAGGGGCTTAATATTTTATTTGACAATCGAATAAACTTGTGAATATGGATATAACCACTCAACCGTCCATGGTTACATCTGAAACCAAAAAAAAAGACCAGTTTAATGTCAGCGGTTTACCTTCAAGCTGTTCTGTTCTCATAGACAAAAAAAATTTCAAAGTTAGTTAGTTCAGTTATCTGTAGGGAACAGTATACCAACTTTATGTCGTAAGTAATTATAATTTTATTAAATATTTCTGGGATTATTGTATATCAAAATGATCGTTTAGTTTGTTATAGTTTGTAGCGATATTTCGAGTTTGATTTCAATATCAATTTTCATGGTTTATTTCTTGTCTGAGGAATAGGCAGTTTTAGCGTCTTGGTGATAAGTTTTCATCCTTGAGCGAGTTGAAGGCCGTATCAAAATTATTGTGGAGTTAACTCAATACAGACATCTTGGTCATTGTCATTACAGAGGAAAATTAGTCTAGATTTATATAGAAGTTACTAAATTCGTTATTAATCACAATATAATATAAAAGTTAGACAAACGTTGCGCATTTTTTTACCGATATTTTTGATAGCTGTTGTCATTAACCACATATGTAGGTTTTTATTAAGACACCGTGCGCGCAGCACAAAAGTATAACCGCGCGAAGCGGACAGTAGACTGGTATTTGGCGGCGCGGGTCGGAAGGTTGAGTGGATAAATATCCTCTTTTCAGACAAAAAGTCTCACATATAATTTTTCACTCTTTAAGACAAAAATACGAGCACTCCGAGCGGGAGAAGTTAGAGAAGATGAGGGAAAGAGAGCAGCGGAGGAAGAAGAAGCAACTCGCCAAGCTGATGGAAAGAGATGATGTAGATCTGAACAGTAGAGTGAATAAGGAGCAGAGGAAACTACTCAGGGCACAGAAGAAACTCCAAGCTATAAGACTGATTGAAGAATTGTTCAAAAGGATAGAGGTTACTATACTATATACCTACAAATATGAAAAAAAATATCCTCGAATGTTATTATTACTGTTGTCTCAGTGTTTCTTTTCCTCAGCATCAGCTGGTATTATCATACCATTTACCAACAAAACCAAGTAAATGGTACATTAACATTATTATTGCTGATTAAGCAGGCAGTTGAAACAACTGCTTCTTAGCGAGTCGATGGCAAAAATATCAAATTCTTGAGGACCAGAATCTGGCTACGCATCGGAATAACTGATGAAGCTTATATCAAACTTCAATTTCTCAGTGTGTCTGAGTTAACATATTTCTATTTCAATTTGTTCTAGCTTAAGTATTTATCTAAATTGTTATAAATTTCTTGATGTCTGCTATGACACCATCTTATCTAAATCTGCCGCCAAACAGCAATGTTAATAGCATTGTTGTGTTCTGGTTGTCAGAGATAAGATAGCCAGTTCCCCAAATATTTGGGTTTACGGGTCAGTACGCTTCCACTTTCGGCCTCATGTTCACTTAACATCAGGTGTGATTGAGGTCAAGTGCTAACCCTATGTACATAAAAAAAAACAAAAATGAGAATTTCCTCCTTCCATCCTTCCACCACCCTATAAAATGTGTGCGAGGGTTGTTAGATGAGGTGTTATCAAAACTTCCTTATCATATTAGTAAGGTAGTTTTAGGCCCGTATTAATAAACCATTCTCAAGATTGAGAACAGTCTTGTGACCGGTCTCAAGTAAACGTGTTGATTAATAAACCTAACTTGAGACGTGAAAAGCACGTGCATACTCTAGCAGTACTCACTTGAGAGGTGCGCGTATTAATAAACGAAACTCAAGACTATCATTCATTCGACGCTGAGGCGAATACTTGAGAAGTGATCTCAGCTGAGTAGACCTCAAGATTGGTTTATAAATTAGCGCGGAGCTTGAGATAGCGTCAACTGCTTAAGACGCTTCTCGGTTGATACAGCCTCAAGACTTGTATTGAGATTGGTTTATTAATACCGGCCTTAGCATAGAATGTTATACCCAGCATATTTTATTTTCTAGTTACGTCCAGAATTACAAAACAATGGGTACAAGCAGCAGCGCTCTTACCATATGGGCGAAACATCGGCGCGCGCTCGCATCGTGGAGCGATACAAGCAGCACCAGCTGCAGGTGCTGGAGGGGCAGCGGGTACAGCTTAACCATGCACTGCAGGGTGAGTGGAGCGATATTAGCGGCACCAGCTGCAGGTGCTGGAGGGGCAGCGGGTACAGCTTAACCATGCACTGCAGGGTGAGTGGAGCGATATTAGCGGCACCAGCTGCAGGTGCTGGAGGGGCAGCGGGTACAGCTTAACCATGCACTGCAGGGTGAGTGGAGCGATATTAGCGGCACCAGCTGCAGGTGCTGGAGGGGCAGCGGGTACAGCTTAACCATGCACTGCAGGGTGAGTGGAGCGATATTAGCGGCACCAGCTGCAGGTGCTGGAGGGGCAGCGGGTACAGCTTAACCATGCACTGCAGGGTGAGTGGAGCGATATTAGCGGCACCAGCTGCAGGTGCTGGAGGGGCAGCGGGTACAGCTTAACCATGCACTGCAGGGTGAGTGGAGCGATATTAGCGGCACCAGCTGCAGGTGCTGGAGGGGCAGCGGGTACAGCTTAACCATGCACTGCAGGGTGAGTGGAGCGATATTAGCGGCACCAGCTGCAGGTGCTGGAGGGGCAGCGGGTACAGCTTAACCATGCACTGCAGGGTGAGTGGAGCGATATTAGCGGCACCAGCTGCAGGTGCTGGAGGGGCAGCGGGTACAGCTTAACCATGCACTGCAGGGTGAGTGGAGCGATATTAGCGGCACCAGCTGCAGGTGCTGGAGGGGCAGCGGGTACAGCTTAACCAGGCACTGCAGGGTGAGTGGAGCGATATTAGCGGCACCAGCTGCAGGTGCTGGAGGGGCAGCGGGTACAGCTTAACCATGCACTGCAGGGTGAGTGGAGCGATATTAGCGGCACCAGCTGCAGGTGCTGGAGGGGCAGCGGGTACAGCTTAACCATGCACTGCAGGGTGAGTGGAGCGATATTAGCGGCACCAGCTGCAGGTGCTGGAGGGGCAGCGGGTACAGCTTAACCATGCACTGCAGGGTGAGTGGAGCGATATTAGCGGCACCAGCTGCAGGTGCTGGAGGGGCAGCGGGTACAGCTTAACCATGCACTGCAGGGTGAGTGGAGCGATATTAGCGGCATCAGCTGCAGGTGCTGGAGGGGCAGCGGGTACAGCTTAACCATGCACTGCAGGGTGAGTGGAGCGATATTAGCGGCACCAGCTGCAGGTGCTGGAGGGGCAGCGGGTACAGCTTAACCATGCACTGCAGGGTGAGTGGAGCGATATTAGCGGCACCAGCTGCAGGTGCTGGAGGGGCAGCGGATACAGCTTAACCATGCACTGCAGGGTTGCAGACGAAGCGGGCACAGTTCAGCCAGGCACTGCAGTGTTATTTATGACCTGACTATAGCGAAGCCAAGACGAGGGTAGTGTATTTACCGCGTCTGTATGTATGTGGGGATTACTGTTTAAATAATGGAAACACTCATATAAGACTGATTGGTGTAGTGGATAGTGACCCTGTCAGCGAAACTAACGGTGGCCGGTTCGAATCCCGCGACGGGTAAATGTTTGTGTGATGAATATGAACATTTATTCCTGAGTCATGGATGTTTATATAAATATTTATGTATGTTTATCCGTTATCTAATACCCATATTACAAGATTTGCTTAGTTTGGGACTAGATGATTGGTGTAAGTGTTCGAAATATTTATTTATTGATATAAAAAATGCCACTTGTGGTTGCCCATCCACGGAGTGATGTTGCTTGAGTGCTTTGAGTGCTTTGAGCTCAAAACGACATAATTCTGTTTATTATGGAAACAACCTTTCGCTTTTCCGCAGGGCGCATCGTGATCCGTTCAGCGTTAGACACCAAGAAGCCGACACGCGCTCGCCGGGACTCCTCCATCAGTTCCATATCCTCAGATGAAAGAGACCACAAGCGGATCAAGACCGAGAAGCTCACCACACCTGAGAGGGAAATGGAATTTAATAAAGCCACAGGTATTTAATGTATTTATGTATCTATTTTCTGTAATGTAATGAAAGATGAAATTGGTAAGGTGTTGGCCTGAATGAAATAGGTTATAATTTATAAATTATTGTTGGAATTGTTTTGTCACTAAGTTTCACTATAATAATCTAACCAATATTATAAATGCGAAAGTTTGGATGTTTGTTTGTCTGTTTACTTGTTTGTTACTCAATCACGGCGAAACGGATCAAATCAAATCAAATCAAATCAAATATATTTATTATATTATATATAAACATATGATGAGGATCAACGGATTTGGATGAAATTTGGTATATATAGGTAGAATATAACCTGGATGAAGACATAGGATATTTTTTATCCCGATAAAGCGAGTAGTTCCCGCGGGATAAACACATTTCCTCGATAAAGTTATTACACGCAGGCGAAGCCGCGGGCGGCAAGCTAGTAAAATATAAATTTTAACAATCTCTACATTCACGGCAACTAGACCTACTTTAACTTTTATTACTAGAATACAGAAAATGTAGGATAACTTTTAATTTTTTTTTATGCACAACGGATTAGCACTTGACCTCAATCACACCTGATGTTAAGTGAAGATGAGGCCGAAGGTGGTAGCGTACTGACCCGGAAACCCCATCTTATTTGAGGGACTGGCTATCTTATCTCTGACAATCGGAACACAACAATGCTATTGACATTGCTGTTTGGCGGCAGATTTAGATAAGATGGTGGTAGCTAGCCAGGCGGATATTTAAAATGCCTTACCACCAACCAAACCGAGTACTAAATATGTACCCCGCTGGGGATCGAACCCGCGACCTCCGAATCGTAAACCCAATGTTGTTTACATTGAGCCACGGAGGCGGTTAAATTTGTATGAAAGAAAACTAATTGCTGTGGTTTACTCAGTCAATCATATTTAAATGAGTGTGTTCTGAAGGTTTACAAACGGTAGTGCGACACACGCTAGTTCGACAGAACACTAGACCTACTAACGGAATATATTCAACATCACCCAAGAGAGATACTGCTAATACCCTCCGGTATGTTCTGCACCAAGAAATAACAAAACATGTTTGCTGAACATGTTAGCAAAACATTGCAGTCTTCTGCGACTTTTAAACAGAAACAAACTTCTTCTTAATATGGAAATACGAAACAAACAAGCCGCTTGTTCCAATTTCAATGTTTGCAAGCAATGACGAAATGAAAAATCCCCCCTGGATTGCCCTGGTGATATTCTCCGTCCACCTCGGATAACGTGTTCGTTTGCTTACAAAACAGATATGCCACGCCCTATTTTTTCGCGCTCGTTTCGCTCCTTCTAACCTGAACCTAACCAACAGTACCAGGATACTTCGACCCATCATGATCGCTGACTTCACTCACTCACTACAAATGTCTCTTGCGCTCTAGCTTTCGTCATAGAAGTATTCTGTCACTGTACGGTTCGTGATGTCGAAATGTTTCGTGAACAGGGGGCCTACAATCACCTCTTATAGCAATATTACAGTAATATTACTTTGGAAATTCGTACCCCGACCGCCTTAAAACAAGCTTATTATAATATTGTTTTGTTAAGCAGTTTTGTGACGTCACCGCTGAATCATTCGCTCAATTCGTACCATCATCGTTGTTTAACGGTCGTTTGACAGCTAGTAATATTGCTCAAACGTCAAATTTTACAATCTTAAAAAAGTTAGTCTCTTGTGATGGTTTTATTATTGTTTTAGTGGTATAAGGATAATAAACCGTTATTTTCGCTTAAAAAAGTAAGTGGATGTGTTTTTCACAATAACTCTTTATAAATACATTGTGTTCATTGCGTAAACCGATAAGAAATACATTAAATGTGATGTGGTTTTAGATGGCCAATGATTACGAATTATTCGAGTTTCTGGAAGACGATGCCGCAGAGGATTTGTCGGAGAAGATCCAACGTCGAAGGCGATTACGTGAAGAATGTAATCCCTTCGATATTGACGAAGCTGAATTGCTTATTCTATAAATGCACAAAAATCACTAAAACATTAGTTTGTATATACTTACTCTCTAGTCGCTATAATATAAATTCTATAAAACCACTAAAAAATAATTTCACACAAATAAAAATTTTATACCAAGATTATGAAATTAAGAAAGCGCCGCGCTTATTACTTTGACACAATGTTTCATTTTACGGAACGACACCGGCGGCGGGCGGCAGCGTTACTTCACATTTAATTTACGCTTTCTTGCATTACTTCAATGAAAATGTATATTTAAATTTATACATGCATAAATATAAAAAACTTTTATTTCTAATTATGCATTTCAACAATAAAAATATGAACATAAACGACAAAAATCATGCACAATATTTAAATAATTGCGTATACCGGAACGCTATTATTATTCGAGGTGTGAAAGTGATAACGCTATACAAAGGTATAACGTTGTCTCGTTCTTCTGACTGCAAGGCGAATAATAATAGCGTTCCGGTATACGCAATTATTTAAATATTGTGCATGATTTTTGTCGTTTATGTTCATATTTTTATTGTTGAAATGCGTAATTAGAAATAAAAGTTTTTTATATTTATGCATATATAAATTTAAATATACATTTTCATTGAAGTAATGCAAGAAAGCGTAAATTAAATGTGAAGTAACGCTGCTCCCGCCGCCGGTGTCGTTCCGTAAAATGAAACATTGTGTCAAAGTAATAAGCGCGGCGCTTTCTTAATTTCATAATCTTTGTATAAAATTTTTATTTGTTTGAAATTATTTTTTTACTGGTTTTATAGAATTTATATTATGGCGACTAGAAGTAAATACAAACTAATGTTTTAGTGATTTTTGTGCATTTATAGAATAAGCAAGCATCCTAGACAAAGAACTCGTCGAACAAATTCAGCTTCGTCAATATCGAAGGGATTACATTCTTCACGTAATCGCCTTCGACGTTGCATCTTCTCCGACAAATCCTCTGCGGCATCGTCTTCCAGAAACTCGAATAATTCGTAATCATTGGCCATCTAAAACCACATCACATTTAATGTATTTCTTATCGGTTTACGCAATGAACACAATGTATTTATAAAGAGTTATTGTGAAAAACACATCCACTTACTTTTTTAAGCGAAAATAACGGTTTATTATCCTTATATCACTAAAACAATAATAAATCCATCACAAGAGACTAACTTTTTTAAGATTGTAAAATTTGACGTTTGAGCAATATTACTAGCTGTCAAACGACCGTTAAACAACGATGATGGTACGAATTGAGCGAATGATTCAGCGGTGACGTCACAAAACTGCTTAACAAAACAATATTATAATAAGCTTGTTTTAAGGCGGTCGGGGTACGAATTTCCAAAGTAATATTACTGTAATATTGCTATAAGAGGTGATTGTAGGCCCCCTGGTCTACGTTGGTTTAGCGTGCGTTGCACCTTCAGTATCATACTATTTAAATGATTCTTTGGACACTACCAATCATCTAATCTTAAGCTGTACTATGGATGCTTTATAACGTACTAGATTTCC
The DNA here is from genome assembly GCA_949316235.1 of Oegoconia quadripuncta. Taxonomy (NCBI): domain Eukaryota; kingdom Metazoa; phylum Arthropoda; class Insecta; order Lepidoptera; family Autostichidae; genus Oegoconia; species Oegoconia quadripuncta. The sequence continues at coordinate 2,908,485 of OX438748.1, forward strand.
GCCCGCGGTTTCGCCAGCGTGGAATTATTTATTTATCCTGTTTCGGAACTAGATAGATAGATAGATAAGCATTTATTTACGCCACTGCGTTCACACAATTACACAATTTTTACATTACAAAGAAATATACATACAAATAAACGTAAAGACTAGAAAATACAAAGAGCGAGTGTGTGCCGCAGTAGCACAAATGGGTTATAACTCAGTGTGGCACATCACTCAAAGAGCGAAACACTGGTTTTCAGTTACAACCCCTACAAGTACGAGTGCATAAAAGTACGTGCATGTTCCCGTCTGCGTGTACATTTGTGGTCAATCGCGAGTGAAAAGTGTCGGTTGTTGATACAGCTAGTGTTGAGTAGTAATTTAAATTGATGACAATGATGTGACAAAAAGAAAAAGAGAAGTACATAGGCAGTTCCACTACAGGTAACGCTTTGGAATTCCAATTTTTTGTTTTTCCATTAAATGTGCCCTAAGATGTTTTTTGAACAAGCTCAATGTTCCATGTACTACTCTCTACTACTTTATGCTACTACTACTCACTTTATGGGATAAAAATGTCCTGTTTCAATCCAGGGTATCAAAATCCAATCGTTTTGCCGTGATTGAGCAAAAAACAAACAAGCAAATATCCAAACTTTCACTTATTAGTAATATTACAATTCTCGAGTTCCCTCTCTCAACCTTCCAGTGGGTACATCACCAAGCTCCCGCCCAAAATCCTCCAGGGAAGAGGAGGCTCGGTGTTCTCCGTTACCATCGATGAAGTCGTGTCCAGTATCTTGCTTATAATCACGGATGGCCGCCTGTTTCTGCATTATATTTAAATTTATTATAAAAATATTAGTTATATATTATTATAATATTAGTTAAACAAACGTACATAAACATTTCTATAAACATTGCAGGGATGTACGGCATGGCGGGTCCGTACGCGCCGTACGGGTACCCGTACGGCGGCGTGCCGCCCCCCTTCCCCTACGCGCATCCGCACGCGGCTCCACCACAGAGTATGTATGACACACACACAAACAAAACACTAGTGTTGCACCTCGGTAGTAACACCGTCATAAATATATCGAATCGGTATTTACTTAGATTTAGAGTACCCTAAACCGACGAGTATGTATGAACAAGATTATGAGAGTGAATGAAGCAAAAACCTCTTTTGCCTGACACCTGCCTTTGCCTGAGCCTGATCCTGACACACCTGTGTCAGGATCGTAGCAAGTGAAAGTCTGTGGTCTCTGCCCACCCCTACAGGAACAGGTGTGACTTTATGTATGTATGTATGATATTTATAATTTACATGTTTGTAGAAGATTAGTTACCTGATTCTGTTACCTTTAACTCCACACTAGGCAAGCCTGTATTGTGGGAGTTAAATAAACATGATACCTGCCCATGAATATCCGACTCAATCTGTGAGTTAAATTTAAAAAAAAGTAGCAAGTAAAGTGTCACAGTATTATAATACAACACCAAACGGACCAATGAGGGCTTCGTTTTTAACTTTACCATCGCATTCGCATTTACATAAAAAGTACCTATGAAAAATAACGTTTTGCATACTATCCGCTAGAGGCGCTCTCTACATTTATTCATACAAATTGTCACGTGAACGTGAACGCGGTAGTAAAGCTAAGTCGTTCTCATTTCACATGTAAGTAATTTTATTTTCAATAACTACTAGAATAACCTAATAGAGTACATCCAGCCAATAGTAGCGGAACTACAATGTACATTCTATGCGACGTTCTTTTGCATTAAGCCCCGTGCTAATCTCAGTCTTAAGAGCTCATATCCTCTCAGTATTTTATGTGTATTATTGAATTTAGGTCTTTTAGGCCTGTCTTTCAATACCCAGTACTGTAACGGTTGCACCTCAACCATGTGACGGTCTCCAACCGCATAGGGACGTTGTTTTCTTCAGTTAGCTATAAAGAAGTGAATATCTGTAACATTTTATTACATATTTTGTTATACTGTTAACGAAACCACTATTCTTTCCTAGATTGTTTATATTCCGCTTGGATCTCTGGACTTATTATACAATTAAAACATACTTCCACATCCTTCTATCTATAACCTCGACGTAAGGGTGTTCCCAGAGCAATCGATCGATTGTCGATCGACGGCGTATCGGTCAACGTCGATCGAAGGTGATCGACTGGTCTGGTAGCTTTAATTGATCGACAGATACCGTTCGACTAACCAATCGATCGTTTGCCGTTCGATGGCACCGGTCGGCGTTCGGCGCGCGGCGCGGCTGATCAAGCAGCTCGATCGACGTCGACAATTCCATTCAACCATCGATCGATGACGACGATCGATCGATTGGTCTGGTAATACTCTAAAACAACTACTGTATCTTTTAAATAAATAATAAATAAATAAAAGGTTCATCACAAAAAAGAAAAAAAACACAAGCATACATAGAATCGAGAACCACAGTATTGTGATGAATGGGTAGGGACTCAGCAGTGTTGCTGATTTTCAGTCGCCCCCTGTAGAGTATTTTCACATATTTTGATTGTCAATACAATTAAAATTTTAAAAGAATATTTAATTATATTAATACTTTGTATTAAGACATTTTTATCCCGATAGAGTAGTTCCCGCGGGATAAGCAAATTTCCGCGCGGGCGGAAAGATATTATAAAAAAAAGACGACGCTGCCATTTCGAAGTGTGTACAGTTCTCGAGGCGTAAGATCAGCTTTGCATTTGTGTGAGTGCACACAGATAGAGATACGGCTTGTGGCGCAGCGCGTCCCGCGCATTGTTTAAACGCGGCCTGAGGCGCGGCGTGTCCGCTGCGCGTCGCTTCCCTGCCGCGCACATGCCGCACTTCACCTCTTGTACCGCTAGCAGCTTGACGTCACTCACACAAATGCAAAGCTGAGCTTACGCCTCGAGAACTATATTTGACCATTAGTGATATAGTGTGTGTGTGCGTTGTGTGGTCGGGCAGCGTCGCTGTACTACCCGGGGCGCGGCCCGTACTGCCCCGCGCCGGGCGAGGGCTCGCGCCGCCCCTACCCCTACCCCTACCCCTACCGCGGCCGGGGCCGGGGCCGGGGCCGGGGGCCCCGCATGCCCTACTTCGACGGGCCCGACGCCAGCCAACAGTATTACAAGTCAGTGTATTATTAACGGGGTTCATCTGCCACGGTATTCCTCGCAACCTTTCGTGTCCAAATTTTTCGAAACGAGTACACCGATTCTAATGAAACTTTATACGCACGAAGCACATGCATAGATGTAAAAAGTTGGTGGAGAACATTTTCGAAAAGAGTATTGATACTAAAATGGAGCGATTTTAAGTTTTGCATAGTAGCAGAGAATGGAAAGCCGTGTGGGACGGACCCTCTAAAGAAAGCATATTATAAAATATCAGACTATTTAGATGATAATCATCCCTGGACATAACCAGCTCGTTCGCGTGCCAGGCTATTTCACAATTAATAATGAAATATAAAAACGTTTTTGTAATATAATAACTTGTTTTTAAAAGAGCAACCCCTCGAGTTTCTTGCTTGTTCGTCTCTGGGGAAAATTTCCCTTTGAACAAGCAGTAGCTTAAAAAAATGTAAAATCCGACTATTTTTAGTGTACCTATAAAAAAACATTTTTGACTGAATAAACATGATAAAGCTTTATTTCATAGTTAATAATCCATATTATGGTACAGAAACGTGGTCTCTCATTATGGGTGGTGATGCTCGGCCTTTCACTACGTGATCGAATCAGGAATGAAGAAATCCGTAGGCATTTCTTGTCGCTTCTTCTCCCTAACCATAACACCTGAAGCGATGTAGTTTTAAAAAAATTACCTGTTGACTTTCAATAAGTGATATTTTTGTATCCTACATTGAATAAAATATTTTTGATTTTGACTTTTGACGAACGAATGTCACCGACATAGCCCAGCGTATTAGTAAGTCGAAGTGGCAGACCCCACCTCCGCTCTCCTCCCGCTGTAACTCCTGTAAGCCAGGATCACCGGTGGTACTCTGCACGGCGCCTACTGAAAGAATTTAAGGATGAAAAAGTAGGAAAGAAAGAAGATTAGTCGGCTTAGTAATGACGCCTCCACTCTACCAATTTCTTTGTCATATTAACCGCTCGTTATCCCCCCAGATACTTCAAACGGCTCACGGAGCAGCAGCACCGCAACGAGCATGACGACCGTTCGCGATCGCGTTCGCGCTCCCGCTCGCGTCGCCGTTCGTATTCGCGCTCGCGCTCGCGATCGCGGCGACGCTCGTACTCTCGCAGCCGCTCGCGTTCGCGCCGCTCGCGGAGCCGCTCGAGGAGTCGCCGCGAAAGGGAACGCTCTAGGAGTCGACGATCAAGGCGAGTATGCCGATCTAATCAAATTCACTCAATAATCAGGTGCAGTTCTTTTGGCTGTGTTTATTTCGCCGGACTTGATCTTCTGATCATATGGGGATATTGGGAAGGGGACATGTAAGTTAATGATGATGATTGGGAGGACATAGTCATGAAAATCGTGTGCGCTCGACTGCAGATTAAAGTCTACCCCAGTTATGCCCTATCGTAGTAGTGATGTAACGAATATAATTTTTTAAGCACTCGTAAGTTATTCTGAGAATTGTATGGCCGATCCGAAAATTTGAACAAAGTTTTTCGAACAAAATTGGTTTGTTTACTCTATCGACTAGTCGACAGATCGCAAAGAGAGATAGTGAATTTTGAGATTAACTTGAGTATTTACTCACTTTACTTTATTTGTGTTATTTATCTAATAATGTTTTCACATTCTATACATATATTTTTTGATTTTCACATTCGCAAAATATTTGCGAATGCGAATGCGTACATAAAGAACTAAGCGAATTGCTACATAACTACTCTCTATTGCATTATTTAATTATATTAATGTCGTGCAGGGTAAAAAAGTACAGTAGTGTTGTCACATGTAATTTTGTATCCTTGGTTTGTTTCCTTGCACGGCGCAATTAATGCAGTTATAGATCTAAAGCGCTAGGGGGTGTACTTTTAGCTGCAGCTGATTGTACATCGGGCATTAGCGCGAACCCTAATCGCCTCTCTGGCCGATGTTGCCCATTAATTCAATGCTGTTGTGACTTTTATCGTAAAGTCGCCTTTCATAACATCCACGGGAAGAAATAGGTTGATTCTTTCCAATAATTTAAATTGAAATACTAAACTTTCACGTAACTAACGGCATATTTAATTTTGACAGTTTTGTAGGGATGTTGGGCAGGTACGGAACCCTCAGAACTGGAGTCGAAACTAGCACTTGGCTTTTTGTACATATCTTCTATATCTGCAGTAAACCACGATGTTTCAGAGGAAGTACATGAATTGTATTACGCCTGTGTAACCATAAATATTATTCTGTTGTAGATGCACGGCTACACATAACCAGAAAGATATCAATGTGTTAGTTAATTCTTGATTTTCATTTGTGTCTTTAGTTACTGTAGACTGCTATTATACTCTCATAGAAATATCACTACTTAAGATATTATGAAAAAGTGATTTATTTATTAGCTTTAGAATAGGGTATATTTATAGGTGTTAAGTACTATGATATATAGGCTATTCAGCCATTTTTAACGACATGCAAATATTTCTGAAACAAATTTAATACAATTATTTATATAATTCATTAATGGAGTATTAAATTCATTGACATAGTTCTTGTCAATTAAATTAATTAGTATTAAATACATTACATAATTCGAGTCAATGAAGTCAATTAGTATTTAATACACTACATAGATCGAGTCAATTAAATAAATTAGTATTTAGTATTACATTTATAAATTATGTAATGGTAAATATGATCTAAAAATTCTTTAATTGAATAAAATGTGCATCTTTAAAACAATAACAATAAAATCTATCTATACATTATAATAAAATCGTTTATCATTTGTTTGTTAGAACATATTACGGATAAACTACTAAACCGATTTTTATGATGTTTTCACTGATATATTTAACTAGAGCCAGATTTAAATTTAGACCAAATTTTGAAAATAAAAAGGATATCTTATCTTAACTATCAGAGCTTTAAAATATACCGTAAACGTAATGTACTCTGTATATTTAATGTAGTAAAGCTTAAAATAGATGTTTTTTGTTAAGTAGCAATAACGTTCATTACCAAGTGAAGTTTGTTCTACAAATACAAATGCTTTTTATTGCTCTAATAACAAAGTCTCAACAGTTGACGACCTGTTTGGTGTAGTGGTTAAAAACTCCCGACTGCTATGGTCGCGGGTTCGAATCCCGCTAGGGGCATATGTTTGTGTGATGAATGCACGCATGTGTTCCCGAGTTATGGATGTTTTTCATTTATATACGTACTAGCTTCTGCGCCCGCGGCTTCGCCTGCGTAGAAGAACTTTATCGCGGCAATTTATATATCCCGCGGGAACTTCAACAAACAAATAAACGAACAAACCAACATCCAAACTTTCGCATTTATAATATTAGTTAGATTAATTTACAACAAAAAAATGTATTTGTCTAGTTTATCAACCATCTGGTATTCATAATACAAGCCAAGTTGCTTAGTGCGGAACTAGATGGCGCTGTGTGTATGTGCAAAGATATTTATTTATATTCATAATACAAGCCAAGTTGCTTAGTGCGGAACTAGATGGCGCTGTGTGTATGTGCAAAGATATTTATTTATTTAGTTATTCATGTATATAGATGTAGGTACACTAAATCGGTTTGTTTAGTTACAGACTATAAAATATTATGTACGATTAGGTTAGTATACTTAGGTATTGATATTAGGCAAAAGGAGGTGACTCAGTATTTGCTTACTTGAGAACTTGATCTCGAGTAGCGCTGGTTTTCAGTCACTGCCTTCTCCCTAAGATGCTGAGCGGGAGCTAGTTGTGGAGGGCTTTCATTGGCATACGAATATGAAATTAAAAAGTAATATTTTTACACGTATTGATTTACACACAAGTAATAAATGTTTTTCTGTTATTATTTTCGGCTAAGTAGATAACATTAGGTTTCATAATTAATGACTGGTATGATTTAAATTAATGTATATGTTTAAATCTTTGTCAGGTCAGCTTTGTCAGGAGTCACTTAGAGTTTGCTTGTACAGTCTGGCACCCCTTTTTCAAAAAGCACATCAATAATAGAATAGAGATGTTGCAAAGAAAATTTTTAAAGTCTTTAGATTATAGAATAGGACGTTGGCACGGTGATTATGAATCTTCCTCACATTATCATAAGTTGCACTCATTGTGTAATCGTCGTGATTTTATGGATGTTATCTATTTATATAAGTTATTAAATAATCATATTGATGCCTCACCTCTTCTGCAATATATTTCTATTCGCGTGCCCCGCAGACGTGAACGTAGTTGTCAAAGAAAGCGTCTTTTCTTTGTCGCTGGCAGTAGAAGTTGTTATGTTGCTAACAGTTTTGTAAGACGAAGTTGTAGGACTTATAATTATAATTTTGGTAATATAGATATATTTAACAATTCATTGGGAAAATTCAAGAAACTTATATCGAGTAGCACTGAACATTAGTTTTCAATTTAACCTTTTTTATCATCATCTATTAACACATTTTCCAATTGTATTTAACTTTGTGGACACATATTTAACATTGTATACAAATAGGGAACTATAGGTCTGTTCAGGTGATACCACCTTATTACATATGTATTTTATATGCTATTGATTGTATAGTGACTGTTTGTTCCTAAATAAAAAAAAAAAAAAAAAAAAAAAAAATTCAATTCAAAAGCAGTGTTGTTTTTTTTTTTTTTTTTTTAATTTATTAGGGACAATAAACAGTTTTACAGTGTGTATAACTTACAACATTATTAACAAACAAATATGGATGATTGTAAAACCAGCAGCATTATCCACAAATTACTAACAACTCAGTTCAAAACTAAAGGAATAACTAAACTAAAACTAAAATAAACAATGCAATCTACCTGTTATATACATGAAGTATCAGATGTAGTCGTAGAAGCTACAGTTTAAATATAAGGAATATAATATGTAGAAATAGTTGATGACAGCATAGTGTAGATGACAGCAATTTAAAATTTATTTAAATATTATTTATTTATACATTTTGTAAACACACACATATGTTTTTTTGTTTATTTATTTACAATACAATATGTTTTTTTGTTTTTCGTTTTTGTTTATTTACAATACAATACAAATACACTTTATTGTACAATAGGAGAACATACATTTTACAAAACACCATACTATATTTTATTTATTTACTTGTTTGTTGTTGTACGATTTTGTTTTAATCCTAGGAAAGAATAGAATAGAATAGAATATCTTTATTTGCTTTATGTCTGACTAGCTATTTCTAAGTCTGCCACTAAAAACCATTGCGGTTTCCGGCTGTTTGCGATAAGATTATTAGGGTTCTGAGATATGTGATCTTATCTTCAGTTAACATCAGGTGTTCGGATAAGTGAACTAGTCCCAAGATTAGATGCTATTGTGTTTTAATAAAAATCTAATAAGGACCAGTTTCACCACTGGCTGATAAGTTCCAATCCAGATTTCTTTTCGGTGTAGTAGTTAGAAACTCTGACCAGTATACCAGAATTTCGCGGGTTCGAATCCCGGTAGGGGCATATGTTTGTATGATGAATACAGATATGTGCTCCCGAGTTATGGATGTTTTTCATTTATATATTTATTTATTAAAAAAAAATGTATTTGTGTAGTTATCGACCATCTGGTATTCATAACACAAGCCTAGATGCTTACTGCGGACCTAGATGGCGCTGTGTGTATGTGCAAAGATATTTATTTATTTATTATTTTATTATTTTATTTTTTTAGACAGAATGTATCAGCCATTTTTAACTGAGTAGGTATAGACGTTGTATCTATTATATTGCTACCTGAAATCATATGCTATGAAAAGATAGAGATGAGTTATCCAGTTCCCCAAGTAGGTTGGGAGTTATCTTCACTTTAGATCAGGTTTGACCGCCTCCGTGGCTCAATGTAAACAACATTGGGTTTACGATTCGGAGGTCGCGGGTTCGATCCCCAGCGGGGTACATGTTTAAGTACTCGGTTTGGTTGGTGGTAGGGCATTTTAAATGTCCGCCTGGCTAGCTACCACCATCTTATCTAAATCTGCCGCCAAGCAGCAATCTTAATAGCATTGTTGTGTTCCGGTTGTCAGAGATAAGATAGCCAGTCCCCCAAATGTGTTGGGGTTTCCGGGTCAGTACGCTTCCCCTTAATCCCCTTATCTTCACTTAACATCAGGTGTGATTGAGGTCAAGTATCAACCCGTTGTGCATAAAAAATGAAAGGTGTAATTGATGTCAAGTGCTTAAAAAAACCGTCGATTTTTTTGATTTTTTAATACTTCACTTTTTCCAATAAAAGTCTCACAATTACTCATTTACATTATTGTTACAGATCACACCACAGCCGCACCAGATCTAGGTCTAGATCCCGGAAGCGGTCCCGGACCCCTCGCCGGTCCCGATCCCGCTCCAAGTCTAAACACCGCTCGCCTTCCTCGCGGCCCAGCGATAGCGGCAAACTCGTCTCACCCAGCAAGGTGCATCGTGAACGATCCAAGAGTTGGTCTCTGCCAAAAGAGGCCGGGGCCAGAAAGAGTTGGTCTGGGAGTCCTAAGGATAAATAAATGTATTTTATTAGAAATTTTCTTGTCATTTATTTTATTGTCGTGGATTGTGTCAACGAGCATAGCCAATAGACTCCTTAATAGAGCAGGGGCATCTATTAACACAGGATTATAGAACAGACATAAGCTTTGTAAATATCTGATTAAAAGTTTGTTTCAAAAAACAATTGAATTGTATCCAAACTCCAAAGAAGTTTTATTTCGCAAATTATAAAAATAACATTTGAAAACGTCATGATACAATTATCCGGCGTCAGTCTTTCCTGAATCCTACAACCTTGGGATCTTCAAGAGCAGAATGAATAGGCATCTACTGAGATCGCGTGCTTCACCTTCGGCCACATCGTTACTTCCCATCAGGTGAGATTGTGGTCAAACGCGTATCCGTTTAACCCTAAAAAAATATCGCTCATTCACAAAGCAGACACTCCAGAGAAGAAAGAGCAAGAAATTCGGGTTTATATTTTATATTTTTTTTTATGCCTACCTGGTTAGTACTTGACCTCAATCACACCTGATGTTAAGTGAAGATGAGGTCCAAGGTGGAAGCGTACAAATCAAATCAAAGAGGTTAGAGTTGCTAACCACTACACCAAATAGGTCGTCGTCGTCGGAAATATTAGCATATTTCTATTTATAAATCTAGGTAAGTTAAAGATAATTTGAAAAGCCCATAATGTGATAGATAGCCTAATCCTTTTCCGGCGTTATTCAATAATTAGCACAACAGGAACCTACGTGGTCACCAAGCCGTTATCGTCGGATTACAGAAACGTACGGGGAAAACAAATTATCCAGAATTTTATCGGCCGATTATTGTGTTAACGATACGGTAATCATTAGTAATGATAAATATGTAATTAGTTATTAATTAGTCGAGTCTATTAGTGAGTTCCTGACCGTCGCAAAATGAAGAGTTTGCTCTTTGTTGTGTTGTGCATAGCTGCTGCAGTGCAGGTAACTATAGATTTCTTGCTTCCTACTATTGGCAGGCGTCTGTCTAATCGGGCGACATTTCTGTTAGTGTCGAGTGTTTAGCTCCAGTTATTAAATCCCAACTAATATTATAAATACGAAATTTGTATGTGTGTATGTTTGTTTCCTCTTCACGCCTATACCGGCTGGACGGATTTGGATGAAATTTGGTGGGTAGACAGATTAGGACGTGGAATAACATATAGGCTATTTTTTTGCTGAACCGATTTTGATAAAATCTTCCACGCGGGCGGAAAGCTAGTTATTCCTATTTTCGTCTTCTGTAAGTGCCTTACGAAAGTTAGCGTATACTTGTGGAGACGCACTGATATTTACACTTGTACACAATAAATAAATATCCTTACATACATACAGCGCCATCTAGTTCCACACTAAGCAACTAGACTTGTATTATGGTAACCAGATGATTGATATAGTACATAAATACATTTTTTACATATTCTAAATGATAACTCGGGTACACATGTCCGGTTTGATTATACCCGCGACCTTTTGGTATAGCAGTCAGCGCTTTAACCACTACAGCAAACAGTGACTTTTAAAGCACAATATTCTGCCTTTAATAACACATCAAGAAAAACGCAACATCACACTCGAAAGCCAACTATAGATTTACCAGATTTTTTTAAACACAGACAGAATTTTAGACCATAAATCCCTACCGGGCAGGTTATCTCCCCAAGTGATGAACGTAAGTACAGTTTGTCCTACCCTCCAATATGACCAGTTTTCATTTTATGGGGCAAATGAAAAGGCGAAAAAAATCTGTGGTTCCATACAAAAGTTTAATGTCCACCTATAGGCTATGGCCTCCTCTCACTAACCGTCTTCCGTGGATTGGTGGACTAGAGGCCCCCTGACAGTCAGTGTTTTCAAGCCGTGTTTGTTTCACTGATTACCGTGCCTCCCAAGCACTGAAAAACTCGTATGAAGATGCCACTTGTGGTCACCCTTCCGAGGACTAAAAGCTCCTACATTACTAGATCTTAAGCTGGGAAACCTTGCACACCACGAGAACCACACATTGTACCTAACTTCATCGGTAACGTCATTAATAAAGAAAGTCCAATGACAAAACATGAAATTGCCGAGTGAGGAATGAGCCAACCAATCACAAGTCAGAACGTCATCGGTGGCGATATCAATGACTAAGCAATAACCACAGGTTGTGGGAACATTACCCAGAAAATCCTGAACTGAGATTTATAGAATTCCCAATGATCATGTAATCAACCCGACCGTTGATTTTTAAAAATTAGGATATGGTGGTCAGGTTTAGGTATACCACATAATTGAATATGGAACAAGAAACACGTTGTCCTTTGTATGCCTGCCTACCCAGGTACCTATGTTTTAATGACATACGAAATAACAAATTAGTCTGGTAGATTACATTATGATGATAACGCAAATGAATGGAGTAGAATTATAATATTTTATCATCAGTTATCTGTCACAAATCATTAAATCATGTGATATCATAGATATTCAACTGATTTTGAAAAGTTTTAAAAACTACCTAAGTATGTAGATCTGGGGGCACGGCAGTGCCCCCGCCAAGTCGAGCGCGAAGCAAACACTGCCGTACCATCCTTTACTGGAACCATTTCGCCGCATTTTCAGGCCCCTATTTTAGAACCTCTGGATAAGACTAGAACGCAGAAATTATCGTCATCCAGTAAGCTATAATCACATACTTAAAATCCAAAATTTCAAGTCTGTAGGTCATTTAGTTCCGAAGTTAAGCGAAAGCAAAGTTTCGCATTTATGACACTCACTCACTCACTCACTCACTCATGATCATCAAAATAGAACTAGTGCTTCCCATAAACTCAGAGAGCTGAAATTGGGTACAGAGTTATGGTTTAATGGCCACATAAAGGGAAAACTATAAAAACTAGGATAATCGAAGATCTGGAGTACCTGGTGACCCTGATTAGGAAACACAAGAGCCCAACCAAACTATTAGAGATCGACATATACCGCCTTTACAAAAAATATTCAACTTGGTGGGCCGCTTCATTTGATGTCAAAAATCGAAGGTCTGAAGTATCTGATGAAGAACCCTCAGCTGGTCTCAGCTGTATTAGAGATATGGTAATGCCCCCTTCTACTATTGGTACATAGAAAAATCGACTGTCATTGCAAAAATCCAGCGTAGTGGGACACATCTTCTAATTTAATCTAGCCTATAGCATCCCACTGCTGGGCGCATGCTTCCCCTTCTGCTTATAATACGCATATAAATAAAATTAAAAGAAAACTCAGGATAAGACTATACTGGCTTTTATACTTATACTTACAAGTTTACAAGAAGAAATAGTCGAACGATTAACTTTATATCTGACGAAGAACTCTCAGCTGGTCCCAGCTGTATTAGAGATATGGTAATGCCCCCTTCTACTATTGGTACATAAAAAAATCGACTGTCCAGCGTAGTGGGACACATCTTCTAATTTAATCTAGCCTATAGCGTTCCACTGCTGGGCGAATGCCACCCCTTCTGCTTTTAATACGAATATAAATAAAATTAAAGGAAAACTCTGGATAAGACTAGACTGGCTTTTATACTTATACTTACTTATACTTATTACAAGTTTAGAAGAAGAAATAGTCAAACGATTAATTTTATTCTACTCGAACATTACACAAATTAAATAAACAAACGAAAATTTGGTCAAAATATAATGCATTGGCTAAGAGTGGCGGTGATACCCGCACGCGTCGCTAGATGGCGTTGACTGTATTTTAAAACGCGCTTACGTTTTGTTTTTCCGATAACCTTATATGGCAAAAAGTGGCAACCGGCCGCGTTACAGTCGTTTACAACATTCTTCTATTGCGCTTGAAAATGTTTGCTAGGGATTAGGAGGGATTATTTGCATTTCGTTGATTTCGCTGATTATTTCGTGAGGTTTGCTAAGGTTAATTGGCAGGTTGTTATTATATTAATTCAAAGATTTAAACAGGTTAGGAATTATATGGTTAGTGACGGATTACTGATTATTACTTAATTATCAGAATTAAAAGAAGTTTCAATTGAATACTTTATTTAATTGTTAATTATTTAGTACCTACTTTTAGTTTTCTAGGTTTAATTTACAGTTAGGCAGTACTTCGAATCGTGTTCGTGTTTATAAGTACTTTTCTAGTATTCTAGTTTAGTTTATTTAGTTAGATATTACTTCGTTTCGTTTAAAAATATTATTAATTTAGCTGTATTTCAGTACTAGGTAGGTAGTACCTTTGGTAGAAAGTTCATTGAAAATTAATTATATTGACACTTGTCTAATAATTAAGAGTTAACGTTTTGCTTATAGTTTGTATAGATTGAGTAGGCATAGTAATATTTTCTTTAAGTTTTTTTTATTAAGACAAAAGAAGTCTTAAAGATATAAGTAGGTTTTAGTCTAAATATTATCGGTATTTCTGATTTGTTGTCCATATACTAAAGGTCGTTGAGTTTAATTGTGTTTGATTTCGCAAGATAATAATTATCGTAAAAAATGTCGATAATATTAAAAGACGACGATGAACTTAGTGGCTACCAAGTAGTTAGTATGCCTAAAGACGGGTCTTGTCTCTTCCATTCAATATCTTTCTTGGTGTATGGTAGAACTGACTCAACTTGCAGTATCAAGTATATTTGTAGAAACGTGGGCATATATATAATATGCCCACGTTTCTACAAAAAGAAGTGAAATCCCACCAAAAACATTCTGTAAAAAACTAGCCAAGTCTCGATGGAGCTGCTTGATTATCTCTAAAAAGTAATGAAATCTATACAAAGTCGTGCCAAGTGTAAGGTTCATTACTGCGATTTCTTTATTATTATAGTTAATGTTGTGTGACTTGGCCGTTGAAGGGTACACAGGGGTACAAAAGGGTTCTGGCAGATTGGTGCAATGGTGTCATGGAGCACCTGGTTTTGTACCCCTGTGTACCCTTCAACGGCCAAGTCACACAACATTAACTATAATAATAAAGAAATCGCAGTAATGAACCTTACACTTGGCACGACTTTGTATAGATTTCATTACTTTTTAGAGATAATCAAGCAGCTCCATCGAGACTTGGCTAGTTTTTTACAGAATGTTTTTGGTGGGATACAACTGTCAGAATCCAAACTAATCCCAACTAAGTAGGTAATTATTATAAATGCGAAAGTTTGTGTGTGTGTATGTTTGTTACCTCTTCACGCCTAAACGGCTGGACGGATTTGGTTGAAATTTGGTTTCTAGACAGATTAGGACCTGGATTAACATATAGGCAAATTTTTTTGCTGAACCGATTTTGGTGAAATCTTCCACGCGGACGCAGTCGCGGGCGGAAAGCTAGTAATTCAATAATTCTTGCTGGCCCTATTAAACTATAAATAGAAAATTTTGAAAACCCCCGAGGAAATAAATCATCACATCATTCAGATAAACCAAACCAACAGTGTTATAAGCTAAATATCTTCGAAACGGTTTAACCGATTTCCATCAAACATGGCTAAGAACCAGTCCACTCGTTTAGTCTTTAATGTAAAAAAAATACCTACATCCGGACAAAAACTGGACACATACATACGACGGTATTAAACATTTACCAACCGTCGTTTTTCGTCGTCAAAAATAATTAGGTACACCCGACCGCACATCAAACGTAAACGTACACTTCAACCTTTGGATCGTCCGCTCGTTGTATGAGCGCGCCACCGTACGGGAGCTCAGCTTTTACTGGCAGTAGTGTTACGCTTGACGTGCAGTGCAGTGAACGGCATGACGACCGTGTAAGGTGACCGCGCTACCGGAAATTCGATCTCAGCGAGAGCGGACTGATTTTTGAGTTTCTACTACTCACATATTAATTGAGCGCGGGTGCAGTTTTTGAACATTCACCTGTTGAATGCGCATGCGGAAACTACAAATTTACGAAGGTGAATCCTTAATTTTCGCTTGCGCATTCTAAAATGAATGATTCACGCACCCTAGGCTCTATTCCAACTATCGTCAACAGCCTTATAAATACGTCCTCACTATTGGGACACAGCGTCCTGTCACTGGGAGAGGGCATGGGTTATATATAACCCACCACGCGGGCCCAGAAAACAACCCGGGCCCCCGAAGCACGGAAACATGCGTATTAAAATACCACTAGTGGTCCCCCATTCAAGGACTGACCGCGTCAAATATTGCTTAACTTCGATAATCGAAAACGAATAGCGAATGCGCCATGAGTGCTCCGTATTCCACCTATACCAAGAGTAGGAGCCACGAGTATTCCAACTATAGGTAGGTACTCTCAATCATACAAGTTTCGATCTATTCTAAAAGAAAGTAAATAAGAAGTTGAATTTCTAGTGTTAGAAATTCAAAAATCAGTCCCTAGCTGCTACTAGAAGCTTAGAGCAAAATATGTAACTTTAACGTTAACCGCCTCCGTGGCTCAATGTAAACAACATTGGGTTTAAGATTCGGAGGTCGCGGGTTCGATCCCCAGCGGGGTACATGTTTAAGTATTCGGTCTGGTTGGTGGAAGGGCATTTTAAATGTCCGCCTGGCTAGCTACCATCATCTTATCTAAATCTGCCGCCAAGCAGCTATGTTAATAGCATTGTTGTGTTCCGGTTGTCAGAGATAAGATAGCCAGTTCCGCAAATGTATGGGGTTTCCGGGTCAGTACGCTTCCACCTTCGACCTCATCTTCACTTAACATCAGGTGTGATTGAGGTCAAGTACCAATCCGTTATGCATAAAAAAAACTTAATTTTTGTGGTGTAACTTCTGATTTTTTGTAGAAGGATAGAGTACCCATCAGTAACAGTAACTGTGTGGATTATTTGTTACGACAAGGCATTAGGGTTTGTTTCGATCAATGGTAAACCTGAATTAATGGCAGAATGAACAGCGCTGCGGGTTTCTACCCACAGCACATGCTGAGTCTGGACCATTTCGTTGCCCCTGATATGGGTCACGTCTCCTTTTATTAATTTTAACTGTATACCAACCCAGTATTCTATATTGTATGTGTATAATGTAGGCTAAGTGACTTGTGTCATGGTCGACGAATAAATGTATTCTATTCTAATTAAGTAGTTTATTCTCCGAGATTGTGCAGACTAGGTAGATAATTATTCATTCATTCTTAAACGCCCCAATGTAGTCCAGTAAAAATACGCAATTATTGTGGTGTAACTTCCTATAATCTTAAAGTTCCTGATTTTTTGCAGAAGGATAGAGTATCCATTAGTAATAAATTAAAAATGTTCTCTAACCTGCATTAAGTATAGTATCAGTATTTAGTTATAAAGCTTACAATAATAAATTAAAGTTACCATTGTGAACTTCATTCTGTTGTAGAAGATGCCAAACAATTTTCTAAAAATAGATCAATGACTACTTCATATTTTCTAAAAAATAGTTTGTTGAGTCGTGATATTTGCCCTTGGGGAAATTTTTCGTAGTAATGTAAAGAAGTTATTTATCGTTTTTTTTTTGGAAAATAGTTACAGGAGTTCTTAGTAGGTATATTCTCCGACGCGATAAAAATCACTGTTGTAATTTTAATCTAATAGTCTATGTTCTATTACTAAATACCTATACTACTTATATCTAAAAGTATCTAAAAGACAAGTACTCTATCCATGTGCAACAAATCACGCATTTAAGTTAAAAAGAAGTTAAAAGTGTATCTTTATCTGTCTACGACAAGTAGCTATTATAATTTTATGACTATTAGATTTAGTCTCATTATACTTAAGTACCTATTTATTATTTCACCATCTAACCTAATATACTTACTCTTTTCAGGGCCGTACCACCGGAGTTCAAAGTAAGTGCCTCTCATAAATTACATTTGCCTCCCCAAGCCTAATTAAAATCCTTGCAAAGGACGAGGCGGAATTCTAAACACTGGCTGAAACGTAATGAGAAAGCTAACTCTCGTTAGTAAATAAAATAATGTTGGTGTACTAGATTGAAACAGTGCGACGAGTACGTAATTAGTCGGTGATCTTTAGATTTAGGTAACTAAGTAATTGCAATATAGTAAAGGTTGATCAATACCATCGATCTAAGTACAGGGCAATCGTGCTAAGTTTAAACGATAATACCATCGGTCTAAGTACAGGGCAATCGTGCTAAGTTTAAACGATAATACCATCGGTCTAAGTACAGGGTAATCGTGCTAAGTTTAAACGATAATACCGTCGGTCTAAGTACAGGGCAATCGTGCTAAGTTTAAACGATATTACCATCGGTCTAAGTACTGGGCAATCGTGCTAAGTTTAAACGATAATACCATCGATCTAAGTACAGGGCAATCGTGCTAAGTTTAAACGATAATACCATCGATCAAGTACAGGTCAATCGTGTTAAATTTAAACGATAATACCTATCATTTGTAATTTTAGAGATAAGTTTGAAATTTTATTATATTGGAATAACTTTAAGGAATCGTGTTTTTGGAACGCGTATCACATAGTTTATATCCTATTATTGTACTGTTATTTCAAAGTGAATGATGCCCTACTATTGACACAGCACAATATTGCCCGAAACACAGAGGAATAACACTACCCCGAAGCCAAATGAGGCTCCATCTTTACGTGCTTATCATTAGAGCGGAAGTTAGCCTTGTATTTTTTAATTCTAGCGTAAGCTCTAAACGTTTTGCTTTTGGTTTTACTTTGGTAACGTCAACGATTTAATCGTTCAGAGAAAATAGCGCTATTCCATTTTTTACAACAAAAAGTTAAAAAAATCAAAACAAAAAACGCTCCGTTTGAACTGTGAAACCGTTGTAAAATAGCGTAATGGTCTCCAAGTGTAACAACACCTTCAGACTGAGGAATAAGTGATCTATAAAACCTTTATGTAAAATCAAAAAAACCTTTATGTAAAATCAAAACCTGATTTTAAAAGAGCAACCCTTCGAGTTTCTTGCTTGTTCTTCTCAGGGGAAAATTGCATTTTGAACAAGCAGTAGCTTAAAAAATGTAAAATTGACTATTTTAAGTGTACCCTGTGTACCTACAAAATAAAGCATTTTTGACTTTGACTTTGACTTTACTTAGAAGGTTATTTGTTGTATACTGGAACCTGAAATTAGTTTGGACAGAAGCACGTATAGAATCCATTCCGGCGATAATAGTATGGGGTTATATTTCTATGGTAGTTGTTATATGTAAGTATGGGGTTATGGTAGTCTAAAGTGACCTATAATTTCAAATAGCCTAACCACCAACCTTTAACAGCGGTCGGTCGCTCCCTGGCCGAGCTAGGAGACATCCCGTCCTTGGTGCACCTCCGCCTGGCCGTCGCGACCAGCGGATACCTGGACACATGCGCCGGCTCCCTCATCGACCAGGCCTGGGTGCTGACCACGGCCAACTGTCTGCAAAAGTAAGTTATATGTCTTTTACGCATAGTTACATAATTGTGACGGAGTTTATTCGTGGGTTACTTGTTGGTATTGGGAGTGGAGCTGGGGTGGATCAACTCATTATATATATAGGTAATTCTATAAAAAAAAAAAATAATAATAATACAATCAAAAGATATTCATCATCATCCTTGTTTGTTTGTTTGTTGGTGGTAGGGCATTTTAAAATATCCGCCTGGCTATTTTAATCAGGCTATTTTAATAAACCATCTTATCTAAATCTGCCGCCAAGCAGCAATGTTAATAGCATTGTTGTGTTCCGGTTGTCAGAGATAAGATAGCCATACCCCCAAATGTGTTGGGGTTTCCGGGTTAGTACGCTTCCACCTTCGACCTCATCTTCACTTAACATCAGATGTGATTGAAGTCAAGTAACAACCCGATGTGCATAAAAAAAAATCCTCTGCGTATCGTCATATCAGCCACATGACGACTACTGTTGAAAATAAGCCTCTCCCGTAGCTTTGCAGAGCGACAGCGGCCTGTATCCAGCGACGGCGGTGGTTCTTAGACATTGTATCAAAATCGGTTCAGCCGTTTTGTTTCAATCGCTTGTGTTCTCGGGAGTTTTTCTAAATTTTTTGTTTATAGTTATTATGTACAAAACTAGTGTTCCGGGTGGTTTCAGGGGCAGATATATTGTTTTAACATACATAAAACTATTTATGTATCCTTATGTATGTATTATCCTTATATTTAAACTGTAGCTTCTTCGACTACATCTGATACTACTTCATGTATTGGGTCTTTACCTATGAAATTGGAGTTTTTTCTTCGTTAATCATATGTACCAATTCCTGCGATTTTCAAAGTTATATCCAAATTTGTTTTTTATTTGGAAAATTGAATATTATTTCAAGGTATCACATGAAATATTTTTTAACTTCTGGGCTAAATGACATAATAAAAAATATTTGAACAGAGCTCCTTTCATGTGCTTCCCATAATCATTTATTAGATTCGCTGAAACTTTTATAAAGCGGTTACTTTTAAAAATTAACGCTGCCTACACTTAACTTAATGTTATCCGATAATACACACAAAGTTTAGCTAAATTTGGATTTGCCGTTCCCAAAAAAAAAATCAAAAATGTTTCTATGGAGAAAACAGTCTTAATGAAATTCTTCATACAAAGCGCCAATTTCATAGGTAACGACCTAATATATGACAGGCAGATTGCGTTGTTTATTTTAGTTTAGTTATTCCTTTAGTTTTGTACTTAGTACTGAGTTGTTAGTAATTTGTGGATAATGCTGCTGGTTTTGCAATCATCCATACTTGTTTGTTAATAATGTTGTAAGTTATACACATTGTAAAACTGTTTATTGTCCCTAATTAATAATAATAAAAAAATTGCCGTTCACTATACCGGAAATAGGTCTTTCCTCGACCCACCGACATAAAATTAGATAACAAATAGACGACATTAGAGGAAACGCTAGATAATTATCACCGAATTAGTGAGTGATTGATTATATCTATACTAAGCTTGAGGATAATGACGAAAAATGGACGAACTAACGTCAGAGTTTGGTAAGTAATTACTTAGTAGGGACAAGAGCTATTGTCTACCCGAAGTAAAGTCAATTTTATTCAATCAGGAAAATTAGAAAAGAACCGGTAAAATTAGGACGGAACTTCAATACCCATCGACCTATCTTATTTATATTTAAGAGGGTTCATTCCATCCAATGGCGTCCGTCATTTGATAAATTAAGATTATTTTTTTTTATGCACAATGGGTTAGCACTTGACCTCAATCACACCTGATGTTAAGTGTAGATGAGGCCGAAGGTGGAAGCGTACTGACACGGAAACCCTTACTTATTTGGGTGACTGGCTATCTTATCTCTGACAACCGGAACACATTTGGCGGCAGATTTAGATAAGGTGGTGGTAGCTAGCCAGGCGGACAGATAAAATGCCCTACCACCAACCAAACCGAGTACTAAATATGTACCCCGCTGGGAATCGAACCCGCGACCTCCGATTCGTAAACCCTATGTTGTTTACTAAGCCTCTCGAGAAGCCTAAAAGCTTATTATAAATGCGTTTTTGTTCATTAATACATTTCGGTGAGTTTTAGCTAGCTTAAGTACTTACTGTATGTTGATAAATTCCAAGTATAATATAATATAAATATTTCGGACACTTACACCAATCACCTGGTCCCAAAACTAAGCAAAACTTGTACTAATTGTTGAGACCTGCTGGCTGGTGTGGACCGAAACAAGCGAACTAACAAGAGCACAGGCAGGTCTTCCATTTTCGTGATATCGAATTGAAACAATTTCTTTTCAATAATGCCGACAAAAATCACCATTAATTAAATAGAGATGGAAATGGATATAATTCACAAAAATAACCCATACCACAGATTACTAATAAGTTACTAAAGTAACCCATACGGTAAATTGACGTTTTTACAGCGGAGTGGAGAAGATTCAAACATGGTGGATGAACGGAACCAGAGAGAAAAAAAATTATCTTATGTCTATGGTTTTATACGGCTTACACTTTTAACACTAATTAAGTAAACTAGATAACATATAAACATACGTAAATATTTATATAAACATCCATGACTCGGGAATAAATGTTCGTACTCGTAGGTATTCATCATACAAACATATACCAATCGCGGGATTCGAACCAGCAACCGTTGGTTTCGCTGACAGGGTCACTATCCAGTACACCAATCGGTCAATCAATTCCGCCTGGTGTCCCGATAGAAGGCCATAAAATTCTGGACAAGTCAGGAAAATTACTGTAATCTGGTACCCCACAATAATCTGGCCTATCTATAGCTGTCCCATCATAATTTGCCCCATCCTCTTCCTGCACAGATGATGAATTGTCTAAGATCTTATCAAACATAGAACGTTAATTAACTATCGCGCCGACAAATTACATTCTCCACAAGGCGGGCGTGTGACTTGCAAATTTGTTAGCTTCGTCCTGAACTAGGCGCTAAGCCTAGGTACTTAAGTATAGGTATGCACTGCCTTTTCTGTGTGTTCTTTATACTTTGCAAAAGGAAAGACAGGAATAGATAGACAGTATGGATGATATAATCATTTTTTTAAAATAAATATTTCCTACTACAACAGGACTATCTCACATTACTGGAACAGGTCTGCTCTGTGCATATAATGATAAACATTTCGGACACTTACACCAACTATCTAGTCCCAAACTAAGCAAAGCTTGTTTGTATAGTTACTAGATAACGGATAAAAATATGAAGGAGCCGTAAATTTAAATGTAATATTAATAGTGACGTTTCAAGTGATTTTTATCCTATGAAATAAAATATTTTAATTTGATTTGAATACATAAATATCTAAATAACATCCATGACTCGGGAATAAATGTTCGTGTTCATTACACAAACATTTACCACTCGCGGGGTTCATTTGTTGTTCCAGTTGTCAAAGATATGACAGCCAGTTCCCCAAATATTTGGGTTTCCGGGTCAGTACGCTTCCACCTTCGGCCTCATCTTCACTTAACATCAGGTGTGATTGAGGTCAAGTGCTAACCCGTTGTACTTACATAAAAAAAAAGTTTATGTATACTTTCTATAGTTATCTACTACGTACTTTAAAATAACGTGTCTCCCGCAGTGCCCGCTTCATCTGGATCCGCTATGGCGTAGTGACTGTAATCAACCCTGAACTGGTGACCGAATCCAGCGCCGTCCGAGTCAACCCTCTCTACAACCCGGCCACTGGCGCCAACAACGTCGGCCTCGTCAGCGTCAACAGGATCGTCCAGTCAACCCGTGAGTTATTTTTGAAAGTAGCATAAGTCATCAAGCGACTTTTTTACGGATGAGATTGAATTCTATTGTGTTTGTGTCCCCAGGGGACATTTGGCGACATAAGGGATAAGTGGATCGAATTTGAGGAATAACGATAGTAATATTATGTCTCTTACATTTAATAACTAAGTATTTAAATATCAAAAATGAGCATATTTAGTATTTTGAGGACGCCATGTTGGATTTTGTACCATAAAATAAATAATAAATAAATATTCTTGGACGTACACACAATGCCATCTAGTTCCACATTAAGCAACTATATGCTTGTGTTGTGGATACCAGATGGTTCATATAATACATAAATACATTTTTTTTTGTAAATAAATACTTATTATTTATAAATGAAAACATCCATAACTCGGGTACACATGTTCGTATTCATTACACAAACATATGTCCCTAGCGGAATCGAACCGCAACCTTTTGGTATAGTGGTCAGAGTTGCTAACCATTACACCAAACAGGTCGTCAGGAAGTCCTACAATTTTCGGCTGGAGATACCACTTCTATGCTTGTGTTGTGAATACCAGATGGTTGATATACTACATAAATACATATTTTTTTTGTAAATAAATACTTATTATAAATGAAAACATCCATTACCCGAATATATACTCCTACTACTACTCTCCTACTCCTTCCTTGAGCAGTCGGGTAAAAATTAAAAGAACCGACATAACTCATACTCTGTGAATCAAGGCGAATCTAACGATACCTTACTTTTTAAAACCGGTCAAGCCGTTCAGGCTACAGGGGTCAGTGGCGTGTCCTCCATGCAGGCAGAAAAGCAGTGGTGACCCTAGTACATTGTAAGCATTGACAAGACAGCTGATTCATACTGATATGAATGGAAAATATTCTAAACAGTTGCGAAGATTGCTTGGAGTTGTATTTTTTCTCATAGCCTGTGACGAAACGCTGTGTGCGACACTGACAGGGGTTAGATATTAAAGTGCGTAACGGAGCTTTCGGGTTCCCACAAGAAGCCGCCAAAATCTTTTGTAAAGCATTCTGCCACTTTACTGAAGAATGACTTGACCGTGACTAGACTCTGTATACGCCAAGTATACGACGAATTACTTGTTTTGACTGTGACTGACTTACAAACTGAAGAAATAAGAGAAATAAGACATGGCTGTTATGGGCTAGATCCCTTTGCCTTCTCCTAACGGAGAGAATGAAACCAAAAAAAAAAAAAAAAGAAATTTATTTTTGTTTTATTTATTTATTTTCAACAAACTTTACATTAAATTACATACTTATTAAGCCGATTATAAAGTTTGAAATCTTACTATGCATTACACAACACGCGGTAAAACACGGGGAAATTAACTAAAGCACAGATTACAACTAAGTGCCCTAAAATACAGAGACATCACTCGCAGAAATAGCTGATGATAGCATGGAACTTTTTTTTACATGTATTTACCTGTTCTCCTGTTGTGTATGTGTGTGTGTGAGTAAGTTTGTCTACGTTTAAATCTACGTGTCTGGGCTGTTTGGAACTAATCTCGAAATACCCATTACTAAATACGACCTAAGATCTAAAATACTTTTTCTCATAAGGGATGAAATGAAATGGACTTACTAAGAAAAAGAACGGTTACCTCCACTCGAAAGGTAAAGCGACGGTTCTGTGTACATATAGTTGGTGTAGGACCTAGGAAAACTCCTCCATATTGACTCCTACACTTTTGTCTCTCTCCTAACTCACTACGAGTTGGATAATTTTGATTGCGGCCATTTATACGTTAAATCCAGATTCCAAAGCGACCTAGATAGCGATAATTAAAACTCCCGTTAACCGATTGGCCCATTAATTAAAGAGTTGTTCAGAGTTGGCTCCTACCCTCTATAGGTTGGCTCCCGATTCGGATGTCGTGGTTTATTTTGCAGCCCATAGCTAAGTTTTAGCTGCAGGAAACCATCACAAAACTTTTTATGAGTGAGTATTTGAAAGTTTTTATATTTTCTAAGGCAGATGAACAATAGAGGATGTGGAATGTTTTATTTTCATAGGTAATATTTACACTTGAAAATTGTAATTACCCGAGTGCCCAAGAAAGAAGGGTAATGTTTTTCGAGTGTATGTATGTGAGTGTAGTATGTGAGTGAGTATGACCGATTTTGAAGGGAAAGGTGTCGTTCGATTCGTCTTTATCCCTATGTAATAGGATACATTCTATGGTAAAAGAAATCCAACATTGGCGCCCGCAAAATAGTAAGTATTCTGTCGAGTGTTTTTGGTTTTTCAATACTTAAATAGTTATTATTAAACAACAATTAAAAAAACATTCATCCTTTGCGAAGTCCAAGAAACTCAAAGGTCGTTTTTACACGCTCGATAGGAACACTTTATTATCTATATTAGTACAAATCAAAGATATATTTTTTTGCTCAATTAGTTGAGCAATCTAATCGTACAATTGCGGTAAATGCAATCGTTTTTTTTTTGTTTCTTTCTATGATTCGCGTTTGACCACAATCTCACCTGATGGAAAGTGACGATGTGGTCGAAGATGTAGCACGCGATCACAGTAAATGCAAATTCACTCCGCTCTTGAAGATCCCAAGGTTGTAGGAATTAGGAAAGACTGACGCCGGAGTTCTATATCTTGGCTGTTCGGAAGATGAATGAAGAGTTGAACTTATTAGTGTGAATGTACGGTATATTAACTAGTTACGGGATTATAGTATACGATACTATCCCGCACCTCCATCGATAAAAAACCTATGAGACTTATCGATTACCTTACATTTTCCCAAAGGATTTTTATTATGTATTCGTCATGTTTATTTTGATGTAAATTATTATAATAATAATAATAATAATAAATATTTCGGACACTTACACCAATCATCTAGTCCCAAACTAAGCAAAGCTTGTACTATGAATACTAGATAACGGATAAACATACATAAATAATTATTTAAACATCCATGACTCGGGAATAAATGTTTATATTCATCACACAAACATTGACCCCTCGCGGGATTCGAACCCGCAACCGTTGGTTTCGCTGATAGGGTCACTATCCACTACACCAATCGGTCGTCAAATTATGCTTGAGCTGCAGTGTGCCGTGCCTAAGTATAATAATATAGTTAGGCTGGTATTATTTCATTACACATCATAAGATAATGCCTGCGCTAAGCGTCCGATGTTGCATGTGCGGTCGTAATATATGACCGCAATATGACTGTAATATACCTATTTTGCAATTGAACCCATCCACACGGATTACATATCGTTATAGAAGTAGCTAAGTAATTGTTACGGAATTTATTTTGTGTATTGTTTTGTACAAAGAAAAAACGCAACATTGAAAGTTTGGCGTTACGATTCCTTGTGCGGAACGCTTGGGTCAACAGATCGGCACGTATTGTATGGGGAAGAATTGAAGAATTTTTTTAATGCACAACGGGCTGTTACTTGACCTCAATCACACCTGATGTTAAGTGAAGATGAGATGAAGGTGGAAGCGTACTGACTTCCCTGACTGAAATCCCAACATATTTGGGGGACTCGCTATCTTATCTCTGACAACCGGTACACGATAATGCTATTAACATTGTTGTTTGGCAGCAGATTTAGATAAGATGGTGATGGCTAGCCAGGCGGACATTTAAAATGCCCTACTTCCAACGAAACCGAGTACTTAAACATGTACCACGCTGGGGATCGAACCCGCGACCTCCGAATTGAAAACCCAATGTTGTTTACATTGAGTCACGGAGGCGGTTAATTTTTGTTTGATATAGGTATATCTACTGCTCCCCTGACAACATTCACTGAACAAAATATGATTACACTTATCATTCTGGTAGATCTATCTTGATCAAAAGATAGTATTTTTTTTATGACGAATTGTATAGGTACGTGTTGACCACAATCTTATCCGGTGTAAAATGACGAAGTGGTCGAAGATAGAGCACGCGATCTCAAGTAAACGTTGGGTCGACGGAAAGAGATCCCTCATGGGATAAGTTACAAACAAACAAATGATATTTGATGCTGCTATTGAAGATTCCAAGATTGTAGCTTTCCGGAAAAACAGATGACGGAAGCAAATAACATTAATTTTTAAGGGGGGGGGGGGGGTTTAGACCCTTAACAACTAAACAAATCTCCGTTAATCATCGAACTACCGAAACCAGGGGCAATTGACGCCAAATCACATCACATGTTTCCTTTTGTACATACCGAAGATTTTTTTTTTTAATTTTTTTATTTATTTATTTATATAGAAATCACACAGCATGTAATTACATTTAAAAATATTTCTTAAAATTTCTAAAGCCAAATTTATAGAGATTTCTAATTTGCAAATTGAATATTAACAGGTACTCAGCTAACTTTGCTAGTATATAAGCTAAAAACTAAGGCATTGCTTTACATCATTTGTGTGTATGTGTGAGTGAGAGAGTGTAGAATGTGGATGGAGTGTAATAAACAAATACCTTTGAATGGAAACAATTTTAAAACGAAACGAAACGAAAACTCATGCATTTGGACGCGCAAGATATATTGTGTAGGTATCTAATAGGTCAAATAAAGCTTTCTAAACCAATTCTCAATTTTTCATTGCCTTACATAATGCTAGAATATACAAAGCAGCCTCTGCGTTTGAGAATGAGCACTCCGGCAACACGTGACGTCAGAATGCTCACTTAAAATATTGGATTTTCTTCCTTTGGGCACTATTGGCATTAGTTCAGCGCAGTTTTTTGACATTGTCAAAATATCTGAGTTCCACTTTGTGTATTCTAGCATCACGCACATCCAAACGTTAATGTTTGGGTGTTTCAAGCATTAAAGTTTAATGCTTGAAACAACATCCACGATTCACCTTACGAAATATATGAAAGGACAGGTAGTGAGCCCATTGCCGTTGAAACTTGCAAATTATAGATGTTTTTTAAATTGCGATTTATTATTAATTACCGAACTGAAATTTGTTTGCCAAATAATATCATTATTTTTATAACAATAATAATAGTAATAATAAAAATCTTTATTTGCCAAGAAAACAGGAACAACTAAAATATAAAATGACTTTGTAATTATGACAAAAAGGTTTGTAGCTCAGCATATGGTCGCTGGGAACCAGCGGCCGCTGATTTTCAGCCACTGCCTGCAGTTATGTACAGTCCACCACACGTTGACCAAGCAACCATTGTACCTACATTGAACGCTTAACATATTAACAGGTCGATCGTGGGATTCCAATCCATACAAAAATGCCATCTGGTAGACCGTACATAACTGCTGCTCGACAGTGCGTTGTTTCCCACATTCCGCATTGGCTCCACAGAATATCAGCGCTTTAGTATTGCACTTCCTTCTGAAGCACGAGCTGAGTGGACGCCCTATGAGATGTCATTTCACTTTTTTATTATAAATATATATCTTATTTTCAATCCATAAATTGTAAAATTATCTCAATAAAAGGTATTCTATTCTAAATAATATTGGTACATGGACTTCCCATACTCGTAATGATGCCCAGCGCAGGAACCAGTAGTTGCAAGTGTAGAACTCAAACACCACCAGGTCCGAGACCGAGATCCGGACTCCAATCCGAGTCATACTGAAACTTTTTCGAACTGCTGTTACATTAACATTCTTTTCCGCAGCCAACATCGCCCCGGTGGAGCTTCTTGGCAGAGGTAGCGCAGTTCCTGGCAGCACCAGGTTCTGTGGATTTGGAGAGAACCAGAATGGCGGTGAGTATGCAGTTTTTTTAACTAAGCCACATACTCTATATCTGGGGTTACTGCAATTTGTTTGGTTCTTGGTGGAATGTCCGCCAAGCTAATTGTTGCGTTTTTTATGATCATGGACAACGAGCAATCAGTTTCCTAAAGTGATTACTACTTATTTGTGTGTTCCCCTGCTTTGGCTCTCTACTACTGCCAACTTACTCCTACAAGTCTTATGATACGGTTAGTGGAAAAAAGAGCATGTACTCACTAAGTTCGGGATATCCTTTACCCAGACGACACATACTCCTTAGGGCCATAGCATTGGAATCGCACAGGAGGTGCTTCATTGATTCTCTCTCTTTGATGCGTGCTCTACAGGTTGAATTTACAGCATGGCCCATCATACATACCTCCCTAAATCCCTATGAAATAATCGCACTATGAAAGGGGTTTTTCTCTCTGTTCAACCTGTAGATAATGTGGACTAAGGAAGGCCTATTAAATTTGTAATTTCAGTATAACTTTCCTTCACTTTGGAAGACAATGCAAGCATGTATACTAAGGGGCAGAAATAGATAAGACGGAGGACTCAGTCGACCTCCTAGCGAAAAGAATGTGGTTCTCGCGCGCTTCTCGCTTACAACTTATTGAAAATTAGGCAACAAATACAAATATCCCTGTGTTCAGGCGCTGGTGACCGGCTTAGCTGCTTCGATGTGAGTCTCTCGCAGAACGGCGACTCGTTTATCATTGGCCAGAATGACGTCGAGCAAACAACTAGGGTGAGTGATAGTCAATCAAGAATAAACTGAGGCTGTAATTTTCTATTCTATTCCAAAAATTATAAAATTGTTTTAAGATCATGTGCCTTCGTGTGCTCCTTCTTTTCCTGCACATGATTTCCCTTTCTGAAGCAGTAGTAGTTTGGACATACATCGACAAACAAATGCATATAAGCCCAGTTATTATTTCCAAACAGAGTCACGTAAGGCACCGTCTACCTTCAGTAGGCGCCGTGTGGATTACCACTGTTTTTTTTTTTTTTTTTAAATTTATTTATCCATAGAACATTATTTGAACAATCTTCACTATAAGACACCTACGAAAACCTGTAAAGGTTTGTGTGTAGTGCGAATGAGGTCACTGACCCGCCACGTTATTAATTATTACAAAAGCAACTTAAAATATCTACATACATAATACATAAGATTGATATACGAAAGCAAGTAGACATGTGTCTCGCTATCGAAATAAAATTTGTTGGAAAGGCACTTCCTACATATTTCCATCTATAAAGTACTTCTTTAAGGCATTTTTACATAGTTTTACGTTATGTGAATATAGTTCACCAGGAATACTATTTAAAATATCTGGTAAAATATAATCCCATATTCTCATGCCATATACATTATTACATTTAGGAAGTTGATATGGTGGTAGGTATGCCAAATTACGTAGATGACTTGGTCTACTTGTTTTTGTTAACAATGCTATGTTGGGAAATTTTTCTAAAACTATTGACATTTTAATTTTGTTGTACACAGTTAATATTCTACAGTGCTTAAACAATTCCTCATTATTTTCCTTATACTTATTTTTTATATATATTGGTACAATATTTTTAAGTAGACTAAGTTGTAGCTTATATAAGCTATCCATATATGTTTTATAAGTACGCCCATAACTACCCAGTCCGTAACTAATTAGAGAATCTGCTAGAGATAAGTACAACATGCGGAGTATGTTATAGGGTAGCTTGTATTTAAGTATAGCAAATTTGGCATTGATTGATCTTAGTTTGTTACATACATTTTCGATATGTGGACCCCAGTTAAAATTTTGATCGATAATCAATCCGAGATATGTGTGTTGTTTTACTATCTCGATAGGCTTACATTTACATGTTAATTGTTGGATCAGGGTATGTAAACATTTGTGGTCGTGTGCTATGATGGTAGGGACATGGGGGGTTTTCATATAAGGTGATCGTATGTGTATGGCTTTGGTTTTATTTTGTTGATTTGATGTTGTTGTTGATCCTGGCTAACAGGAGTTGCAGTGGGAGGAGTGTTGAGGTGGGATCTACCATGGTATACAGTGAACATTCGACGAGTTCAAACTAATGTACTCATAAATGGATACAGTAAGCAACTGTTGCTTCGTGTGTGCACATAATTTGAGTCTTCGCTACTGGTGATCACACGGAAACCACTTTAAGATATATTGAAATAAGATTTAAAAATGTGGAATCACTTCAGTAATCGAAGGCAGCAACGTCTGCATCTTGCGGTTTCTTTACAACAATTTTGATGGTATTCATCAATCAATGAACAAACAAATAGATTCCTTATTGAGAACCCCTTTCCTCCCATGGGTGTCGTACAAGGCAACTAAGGGAACGGAGGGTTTTAACACCTTGGCCAGTGACGGGCAGCAGTGTCCTGCTCTAAAGGCCTCAAAGTGTGCGATCGCCAATCTGCTTGCCTCCTTCCTCCATGGAAATTTACAAGAATTGGCTAGATGATATTCATCAGTTAGAATTTGGGTTGACCTTGGTGCTGTGAATCTGTTTATGCGCCCAGTTTTATGTTTGAAGCGAGAGTACGACTCTGGACCTCTACCATTAAATTAGAAAAAATGTAGATTCATTTTGTTAATTTGCCCTCAGTTCGACCTTGGCAGTCCCCTCATCACTGACGGCAGACAGATCGGTTTCTTGACCTCTGCGAGTGGAGCTGGTGGCGTTAGCAGTAAGTTCACTTATTTAAATTATTTTAAGAAGCTGATTAATGAATACAACAAATTCGCCATGCTAACATACATTGCTACGTTATTTTCTTAAATATTAATCTTGACGTACTATTTTTCAGCCTTCACTACTTCCTGGGCCGTCGTTGACTGGATCCAAAATGAGACTGGTCTGGATCTTTAATCAGGACTCCTTTTAGACACATTGGTATACAGAAACAACAGCAACAACATCATGTTGTTTCGTTATGATACAGTTTAAAACTGAACATTTCTAAGTAATGCAATATTATTAAAAACTTAAAGAATTGTTTTGTGTTTTTTTTTCTTTTCTCGAGGTCTCATCGAATACAGTTACCTATTTTAAAAAGTTACTCAACTTTCGTACTCATGTTGTGATCTATTCTTGAGAGTAAAACATTAGGGCCGTATTAATAAATTGATCTTGAGATTGAGATCGCGTCTCAGTCTCAATACTATTTTTTTATACTGTTTTAATATGCAACAGATTCTCAAGCGTCAACTTAAGGTCGTCACAATCTTGATAACGGTTTATTAATACGGGCTTTACTTGGTATTGAATATTTTTATCTTGGGAAGTGTTTTGAAAATGTGATTCATATAATATTATGCCACTCAAATCTCTACTCAAGAACTGATGCCTTGCCATTTAGGGTACAGCGAGGTAACATAAAAATCTACATACATACAGACACTCGATAAAACATAACCCTCCTTTTGGGGCTGACGGGTAATAAGCAATGTATCTTGTAACAATAACAAACATAATGTTTTACTTGTTAAACGACGAAGTTAACCTCAAGAAAGATTTGCTCGCGCGACCATATCTACTGGGTGACTTTGAATAAGCAGCCACTCTCGATTACGAACAACTTTCCCCAAAGAACTATAGTTGAATTCGATCAAAAAACATTCCATTACTCATACAAAGTAAACGTTAATGAAAACACCTTTAGTATGGAATAAATAAATAAATATCCTGAGACATACACACAGCGCCATCTAGTTCCACAGTAAGCAACTATATGCTTGTGTTGTGGATACCAGATGGTTGATATAATACATAAATACATTTTTTTTTTGTAAATAAATACTTATTATTTATAAATGAAAACATCCATAACTCGGGTGCACATGTTCGTATTCATTACACAAACATAATGTCCCTAGCGGAATTCGAACCGCAACCTTATGGTATAGTGGTCAGAGTTGCTAACCATTACACCAAGCAGGTCGTCAGGAAGTCCTACAATTTTCGGCTGGAGATGAGTGGTATCTAGGTTAGGTTATCGTGGTGGTGATTTGGAACAACTTTCCGCTAGGAACCATAGCCGAATTCAGCAGAAATTCTATAATAAAGTTGGTTTCAGAATCGTTTACTTAGTATGGGTAATCGATACTTTTTTTATCGATTTCATCTATGATTCCTAGTGTTATTGTAATTTTTAGAAATAGACATATATTTATTTGACATCACACTATAGCAACAACAATATTAAAAAAAACAAGAAAATTACTACAATATACAGAAACAGATTTTGAAATTGAAGTGCAGTGAGATGTCAAAAATGGATTCCATCTCAGCATATGCTGTAGCAATTGTTACAGCGCTGGTTTTTAGAGGAGCCCAACATCAAGAGCCTCCGACGCGACTTTTTCGTAATCAGGAGTGGAGCCACCAGTAAACAGGAATTACACGATGTAAACACTCTGTATAGTACATTGTAACTTAGGTAACTAGGTAGGTAATTAAAAAGCATTGCAAATACTGCTGTGCCTAAACAAACGTCATCGGTATGACGATTACTAGGATTTGTAATGAAAAATTAAGCAAATTTGTAAGTTTGTCGTAATGAGATCATTTTTTTTTTTTTTTTTTTTTTTTTATTAAAAACTGGATTCGCGTTTGGC
Organism: Oegoconia quadripuncta; assembly: GCA_949316235.1. NCBI lineage: Eukaryota > Metazoa > Arthropoda > Insecta > Lepidoptera > Autostichidae > Oegoconia > Oegoconia quadripuncta. The sequence goes on from OX438748.1 coordinate 2,941,807, forward strand.
CACAATCTCACCTGATGCTTATTGCAAATTCTAAGAAAAGTTGTAAAAAATTTGGCCCATTATGTTAAGGTCTGTATGAATAAACCGTTTCCAAAATTGAGAACAATTATGATCGCTCTCAAGTTAAGAGGGTTTATCCGAGGGAGGGAAATGAATAGACCGATTCTAATGATACTTTTTACGTATGCTTTCTAGAAAACATTTTCAAAATATCTAATTGAAAAGAATGTATTACATTTATTCTGTTACTATGGAAAACGTAAAATCGCTTTTATTTAGTAAGTAGATCTACCCTTTTTCGAAATTATTCTCTACCAACTTTTTAGATCTATGTAGGTACATAAGTGTTTTATGCGTATAAAGTTTAGTTAAAATCAATTTATTCATTTCGACAAAATTGGAACTAGAAAATTGGCATGGGGACCGTGCGAGAGAAGCCCTGTAAACGTATTAATAAACCAATGAGATAAGATTTTGGCACCAATGAGATATAAATGTGAACTCAGTCACTCGCCGATTTCGTCGGTCAACTGTCATTGCATCAAATGCAATAAGCAACAAGAGATTTGTTCGCAACGACTATATCGTCTCGATGAGATCTTCATTTCGAATGACAGCTGTCACCTGCCTTATCTCGATAACTATTGATGCTGCTGGAGTAGCCATACCAAAATGACAGATCTCGATGAGATCTTGATTTCGGGTGACACTCTCAAAACTGACCGTCGAATATTGAAATTTATTGTAAACCGTCTCGAGGGCACTGTATTTATGACTAGTGTGCCGCCCGAAGTTTCGCACGAACTCCGACTAGAGATCTCATCTCAAATCCTTCTCCAGGTTCTAGGTTTTATCTGCCAAAAGTCAATACGATGTTCTGAGGTTTTATTGTGAAAAGGTTATAAATAGAGAGCCACACTTTCGGATTTATAATCGCATGATAGGAACCTAGTCGCTTATCAATAGAAGGCTGATTTTGAAGAAAAAATCTCTGCCAATAACTTCTAATTTCACTTACCTATTATGCCCTATTTTTTCCTTACTGTTAAAAAGCTCACCGGTATACTACTGCCCTGAAGTTAAAAGGAAAACTATCCCAGGTAAATTGGTTTAACAAGTTAATGAGTTATGTAAAAAATATAAAATGTACCTATACTTTTCGTTGAAAATAATTTTTCAAACAACAAATTGCATCTTTCTAAGACAGCACATTATGAGGGCAAGACACTGCGCGTGGCTCAACACGCACTTGCCCGGTTTTTCTTCTATATCGTATGAAAACTAACCGTGAGCCTGACTGTAACAAATGGGCTAGAGAAAAGTTGTGTCACCTCTAAAAACCTAATTATAAGATCGAAGCCTATTTTTAAATGATTTTCGGTAAATTATGACGCCGGGTATACACGTCCTAGTCCAGTAAGGATACATTTTTAAATTCCTATAATCTTAAAGGCCGTAATTTTTTGCACATGGACAGAGTACCTGTCAGTGATAGAATAAAAATGTATTCTAACAAATCGGTACCGTGCTTTAGGTAGAGGTATAGGTATTTAGTAATAAAACATGAACACTATAAATTTCATTGTGTCGGAGAATGTACTTAGAACTCCTCTTAACTATAAAAAAAAACGATCGGTAACTTCGACATACTCTTATTTATGAAAAGTTACGCCTCGGGCAAATATCACGACTTAATAAACTATTTTTAGCAAATATAAAGTAGCCAATGGTGTCGATTCGGATGTACACCAACTAAACTAAATTAAAACCAGTTTTGGAGTGGTGCTGTCGCATCGTACTGTTCCAGGGAGAAAGAGACAGTACTACTTTAAAACTGGTTTTAGTTTAGTTTAGTTGGTGTCCGAATCGACACCATTGATTAATTTTTTAGAATATTGTTTTAGATCTTAGCATCTTCTACAACACAATGAAATTCACAGTGGTACTTTTAAATTAATATTGTAGGTTTTATAACTAATCGTACATTATTGCAAAGGCCGGGAAATAGGCAATTGCAGGTCGAGTATGAGTTTGAAGGCCGAGCCGTAGGCGAGGTCTTCACTAATACGAGACAGGCAATTGCCATTTCCGCCGAGGCATATATAGTGCTTTTCTCAAAAGAATGCAGGCAAATAATAAATATTTAAATAACAAATCAAGACGAATTTTCAGCTTTGCCGGCTATTTTCTATTTATCATCTGTGCAAGGCAAACGCATTTACGCATACAGCCACGTGAACGCAATTTGTACTAAGTAAAGAGATTTTGGTATGCCAAGAAAGATAAAAGAGATCCAATCAAAGAGTATATAATAACCCCAGCACGCCGTTTCATACAACATTGATGGAGCGTTGTAATGTTCCAAATTCAAAAAACGCTCCTGCAATGGATTTATTTTTCGCTGTCCGTAAATTAGATACCTACTACGCGTGTTCTTTTTTCGAAAGTAATGACAATATTTCCATGCATGTTTGAGAAAATACCTATACTAAAGTTAAGCAAGCTACAGAATAATTAGAAAACATTTTTATTCTATTACTGGTGGATATTCTATCCTTCTACAAAAACTCAGAAAATAAGATACGGACGATATACCACAAAAATTACGTATTTTTACTGGACTATTGGGTGGAATAGACTACATGACGATACAAGCCATTTCCTCAATAACTGGAAGTTGAGACACACTAGGTCAGGGTCTGCAAGAATTAGAAATATAAAAAAAAAGCTTTCGTAACCTCGAGTTTGCAAAAACTAGTGTTGTATACCGGCCCAAATCAGTTGAGTTGTTTCGTCTTGATTTAGATTTTTTGAAAGTTTTTATTTCATAGTTGATTTCCCTTTTTAATCTGCGAATAAAAACTTGTATTTGACGGCTGTGTGTGTGCGTTTGTGTACAGTTTTTATAGGGATATATATCGTAGTAATGCGTAGTCCGTTTTGATAAATAGCACAGGTGATTAGCCATGTTTGATAGAAATGTATGTACGTATGTATGTATGTACGCAAAAATATATGCCTATTTCGTAAACATTCTGATAATCATAATTTGAATACTAGAAACAAAAATAAAATTGAAATTCCACAATTTAGACTTAGCAAGGTTAGCACATCCTTTGTGGGACACAGCATACGCTTTTACAATAAAATACCAGAACAGTATTGACTTTAACAGAGCAGAAATTTAAACGCCACATTGAAGAAACTCTGTCTAAGAAGGGTTATTACAGGATAGATGATTATTTAGGCGATAAGGTCTGGTGTTAGCTGGTCGTTATGTTAATTGCTATTGTTTTGTAATATGTTATATAAAATGTAATATTATTGTAAAGATGGAAACCAATTATGTGATGTGTTGTTGCGGAGTTTCTTGTCGCTTCTTCTCCCTAACCATAACACCTTGTGAAGCGATGTAGTTTAAAAAAAAAAATAACATGTTGACTTTCAATAAGTGATATTTTTGTATCCTACATTGAATAAAATATTTTTGTTCTTTTTTTTTGATTTTGATATGTTCAGCCGGTTGGAAAAGCATTTACAACAGTTGTTTGGCGTATTAATGGACATAGTACAGAGGCATGCCAAAGGGAAATAATAATGGGTTCGGTTTTTTTTATAAGATAAGATAAGATAAGATAAAATTTATTTCAATATAAAAATTAACCTAAATACATGACTTATTAACATAGTCCAAATAATACTATATTATGTTACCTAAACTAAGTAAATGTTTACTTGTGTCTTAGGCAACACGATTGCTAAAACAAAAATAATGAGACCTATTACTTACACTTAAATTAAATAAACAATAAAACATTTCCTATTTACTCTTAAATAACCTTACTTTACATTTACCTATCTACTCACTTACTCAGAATGCGTGATTATCTTACAATTAGGACCTAAGCTACTACTGTCAGCAACTTTATGGTTAACTGGATACGCATTTGACCACAAAGTTCACCCAAAGACTGCGTTAGTTTATGAAATCTTTAGTTTAACCCGTGATTTAGTTCTAATTATATTGGATATGAGTATCCGTGTCTCAGCGGTTAAGACGGGGTCTCCCAATGTAGGAGGTCCGGGTTCGATTCCCAGGCAGACCATGTACCAATGAGTTATTTAATTTAATTACTTAAGTGCATTTATCCGACTGCTGTTAAACGGTGGTGGAAAATATCGTGAGGAAACGTACATGCCTCAGAAATAAAAATTCTAAGGCAAGTGAAGTCCCCAAACCGCATTGGGCCAGCGTCGTGGACTATGGCCCATACTCCCTCATTATCCGAGGGAAGGCCTATATCCCTGCAGTGGGATGTTCACGGGCTGAGATGATATTAAAAGGATATGTAAGTAGTTGAAGCACTCGGAACACCTAAGTGACTCCTTGGATGGGTGGCCGCTAGATACATTTTTATACGAGTATGTCCGTATTTGGGGGGGGCATGTCAAACAGATGCTTGTTCTCCATCGAAGGCATTCGTTAAGTCAAATTATTGGCCTACAAAGGTGGCTTGAAAATCAAGTCAGGTGGCAACTTAGTCAGACACGAAGTGGTGGATTGTTTGGCCTAACAGTGGGCACGTAAAACGTTTTGATCTTGATGTATGTAGTAAAAACTTTTGAAATTGGGCTGCATTTCTAAAATTACAAAGTCACCTACTTACAACAAAGGGTGTCGCAATTTGTGTAACTGGGTAAGCTTATCTTGATGTTTTCAATTTGTTTTAGATCTTATATTATTATTAAATAATAAGTATAAGTTAAATATTAGGTTCTTACCTATGAAATTGGCGTTTTGTGTGAAGAATTTCATTAGGACTGTTTTCTCCATACAAACATTTTTGAAATTTTTTTGGGAACGGCAAATCCAAATTTAGCTAAACTTTGTGTGTATCATCGGATAACATTAAATATAGGCAGTGTTAATTTTTAAAAGTAACCGCTTTATAAAAGTTTTTGCGAATCGAAGAAATAATATGGGAAGCTCATGAAAAGGGCTGTGTTCAAGTTTTTTTTTATTATGTGATTTAGCTCAGACATTAAAAAATATTTCATGTGAAACGTTGAAAATATATTCTATTTTCCAAATAAAAAACAAATTTGGAAATAGCTATAGCATCGTAGGAGTTGGTACATTATGATTCTTCTTCTTCAATTTAAGAGCTATGCTCTTGTCGGTGGAGTAAGGACCATGTCTCTCTACTTTCCGCCCTCGTTTTAACCTCTTGGTACGACACGACATTCACCTTCTCTTTCACTTGGTCAAAGTAATTACGCCTAGGTCTTCCCCTTCCTCTCTTTCCTTCAATCTTTCCCTCAATTATGTTCTTCAAAAAAATATCATGTCGTAACAAGTGACCTATCATCTTTCCTCTTCGGTTCTCAACTGTGGCTAACAGGCATCAGGTGTTAGTGATGGTAAAGGAGAAATCCTTTACCATCACTAACACCTCTTCATTTGTTCTCTTCTCGGTCCAGCTTATTCCCTCCATTCGTCTCCAGCACCACATCTCGAATGCCTCTAACCTTTCTCTATCCCTTTGTGTTAAAGTCCATGTCTCACAGCCGTATAAAGCTATACTCCATACATAGCATTTTATCAGCCGCTTTCTAGCTTTTTTGCTTATTTTAGCTTTAAATAGATGTTTTTTGTTATTAAAAGCCCTTTTTGCCATCGCTATCCTTATGACTATGTCTGGAGTACACCTCGAGTCACTTGTGATCAAACTTCCTAGATATTTAAACGAGTTGACCTGTTCTATTGTCTTGTTGTGAATATTTATAGGACTATATGCTGGTTTTGACTTTGAAGTTACTAGTGTTTTTGTTTTTGAAATATTGATTTTGAGTCCTGTTTCCTTGAATATATTATCCATTTCTTGAATTAGATCCTGTAATTGATGTGAGTTTTCAGCTAGAGCTGCTATATCATCTGCAAACCTGATAAATTATGATTAACGAAGAAAAAATCTCCAATTTCATAGGTAAAGACTAAAGACCCAACATAATCATCAAGAACCTATTAAATGTCGTCGAAATGCATCGCTTTTCAAGGGAGAATTTGCTCTAATCGTCACGCTGGGTAGACGGGTTAGCGATCGAGGATTTTTTCTGAGAGCTCCGGACCAAAGATGGTCGTGCCCATCACTGGTCTGGGCGGGAGAGAGGGTTGGTTTTATTCTACTCTGCCGGCTACCGCACGGCCATATAATACAAGTTTCTATAAAAAGAAAATAAAGGCCCTGGAACATACGTTCACGTCATAGGTAGAGACGCATGTTCCTGGTCACTGCTTTGGGTAAGCATGCTCAGAAGACTAGAAGCGTTACCACGTTGTATGGCAATACTTATGTCGCAAGCTCTTTCTTTTTCTTAGTGAGTCAAAAACATTAAATTATTCAAATCAAATCAAATCAAATAAAAATGCTTTATTTTGTAGGTACACAGGGTACACTTAAAATAGTCAGATTTTACATTTTTAAAGCTACTGCTTGTTCAAAAGGCAATTTTCCCCTGAGAAGAACAAGCAAGAAACTCGAGAGGTTGCTCTTTTTAAAAAAAAGGTGTTTATATTAAAAAATTAAAAAATAATATTTCATTATTAATTGTGCAATAGCCTGCATGGTTATGCGAACGGGCTGGTTATGTCCATGAATGTTTATCATCTAAATAATCTGATACTTTATAATATGCTTTCTTAATAAGTTTCTGTTTTATAGTATCTTTAAATTTATTGAAAGGAAGATTTTGTATATCAACAGGAACCTTATTGAAAAAGCGTATACCTAGCCCTTTGAATGAATTACAGACTTTGCGGAGGCGACTTATGTGACCTGCAAGTTTGTCTTTATTTCTTGTATTGACATCATGTTTATCACAATTTTTCCTAAATGATGCTATATTTTTTTGACATACATTAGTGTTTCAAAAATGTACTGTGATGAAAAGGTATAATAGATAGAATATTATAATCTTTAAATCTGTTTCTAAGTGATACTGCAGCTCAATTGATAAATTGCGCGAACGGTTCGTTTTTGTAAAACAAAGATTGTATTTATATCCGTGGCATTTCCCCATAGCAAGATACCGTAAGACATCAGGCTATGGAAATAACTAAAATATACTAATCTAGCAGTATTTACGTTGCGCGTTAAGATGCGCCATAGTTTGTGGTGTATCCCCGACTGGACGTATTTCCCCGTCTTGAGGTTTTCTTTCAATCATATTGTATATTTCAAAACTATAATGTACACACGGTCGCTCAATAACGACCAGTATAAGCCTGTCTCACTGCGTTGACATTTCCGATAGCATAGCGCGGCCAGCTTACACTAGTGATATCACGGTCGTCATACTGTCGACTGTATATTGTACTGTAGGTATCATTTACTAAATGGGTTCTAATCATGAATATAACCTAACCTAACCTAACCTAGCAACACCTCGTGGATAGCTCTTGGGTCACCTGTAGTCTCAACTAGTCTCCTTCTGAACTCGTTAAGAAATGGTATGAAATGAAAATGAAATGAAAATTAAATGGAAATTAAATGGAAATTAAATGAAAATTAAATGAAAATTAAATGAAAATTAAATGAAAATTAAATAAAAATCATTTATTCATGTAGGCAATACTTGTTTTTTAAACTATCACTAGCTCGGAACGCGACCACTACTGAGAAGAGCTAGCGAGAAACTCAGAGGGTTTGTCTCTTTTCAATCAGTCATTTACAATCTAGAAAGGTTAAAGGTTAGGATAAGGCTCTGGCATTCCAAGGTTCTGGAGACTTCAACGGAACAAATGTGTATTGGGCGGTCATACTTTGTATTCTAAGACTTCCTTTTTCTAGAAGCAGTAGAGGAAGCATGAGAAAGAATGCTGTGATACTGGTTGCCTCCCATACAAGGGCCCTTGCCTATTTCCAAGGGATTCTTTCGCCGATTCTGTTCCCATAGATGATTTCCCTATCCGAAGCGGTAGTAGTTTCGATATACTGACTGGTGGCTTTTTAAAGGACTAATTTAATTTAATTTGATAGCTTGAACAATGATGTGGACTGTATGAAGAGTTGAATGTGGAGATGATGGAAGGCACGCCAAACCAGCACTAAACCCAGAAGTAGATCATGCTTCACTCACCTTGAGTCTACAGCCAGCCAGGATAGGAAGACTATAGTTGGTACACGAGTCACGTCACACACAAGGGTTACGATGTAAATTCCACCTTCCTTCAATTCAGTTCGTTAATATAGCATAGGGTAGCTAGAACGTCTAGCCAGAAGACGAAGCCTGAGCAGGTGAAACGTTCAACTGCAATGGGAGCTTTTCGATAGTTGATGATAACGAAACGTTCGCAATGTCCGACGGGTGCTGGCCGACTGGTCGCCTGTACCACCATCATCCATAACCGACGGTAGCCGCAAAATTAGTGAAGATTCATATGACGCTACCCACTAGGCAAATAGTGAAGATTCTACACTGACTGACAGAGAGCTTAGATGCTTAACCTATTTTTATTTCCAATAGATTTAAATTGACATTCAACAAATGAGATCACGTATCTTATGTTGAAATAAAGGCTTGAGTTTGAAGATTGTAAACATCCCGTCCGGTCTCTTACCATCATCTTTTACGATGCCAATAGGTACCAAGTTCCTACGATGCAGAGATCTAATTGGAGTTTTTGTAGTCTGTAGTTACCAGTCCTGCACGTTGTACTAACTTGTTGTCATCGGAACTACCGTGTGAATGAATTTCAGCTTCAAGTGGGTCAAAGAGTTGCAAGATTGCCTCTAAACAAGTGAACAAACAGCCAGACACGCATGATAAACGTGAAATAAAAATTGACATGCGTTTGAAATAAAAGGTTGTACCTAAAGGTTGTCTGAAAACAACAGTAGGGTTGCCAATCGTACTTTAAAATTGTGCTGTTTTTCATGTAGGGTATACTTTATATACACTAATAGAGTACGCTAAAATACTCTATGTACTTTCACTCTGACTTGAGCTCCTGATCTCTATAACTTAGAATTGGGTTAGTTTTATAGAACGACGCTCAGTACTGTTACTATTGCTATCTCAATATAAATGTATCTACCCTTTTAATTTCAATTATTTTTAAGTACATATCAAGATTTGTGCAGGTGTCTATAATAAAGGTCACAGATCTAAATTTTTTACAATTCTTTAACAATATTACCATTTTCATAATTTAGCACATGTACCGCAAAAGTGCATAAAATTGAATAATAATACGGCTTTTTATAAATTCGTACTCTTTATTTACCCTCTCTGAATCAGATATTCTTTACGACCGGTTGGTGTACTGGATAGTGACCCTGTCAGCGAAACCAACGGTTGCGGGTTCGATTCCCGTGAGGGGAAAATGTTTGTGTGATGAATACGAACATTTATTCCCGAGTCATGGATGTTTATATAAATATTTATGTATGTATCCATTATCTAGTATCCATTATTATATAGTAGCTTGTGCTACAAGCTGTGCCTAGTCTGGGACCAGATAATTGGTGTAAATTATTTATTTATTTCTTTAAAAAAAGTTGGCAACCCTACACACTAGGCCTTATTTCATAGAGACTTTATCAGATCTACAACCGAATTGTTGTTTTATTCGTTTGTTTCATTTAATGTCTAATTTATATATTTTTAACCGACTACAAAAAAGGATGAGGTTATCAATTCGGTTGTATTTTTTATGTTTGTTGCCTCAGAACTCAGTCATTTATAAAACGATTCTGAAAATTCTGTTTTTATTTAATTAGACTTACTCCCAGGGTGGACCCATATTCATCATAATCCAGTTCTGCTGATGGGATCTATGGGGATTGAGGGAATTCCTCACATATTAAAGGAATACATATAGAAGACCAGAGATGGCCATAATATTAGTTAGATATAGACGTGTACACCGATTATTTCGTGATGAAATGAAATGAAATGAAAATGAAAATGAAAATGAAAATGAAAATGAAAATGAAAATGAAAATGAAAATGAAAATGAAAATGAAAATGAAAATGAAAATGAAAATGAAAATGAAAATGAAAATGAAAATGAAAATGAAAATGAAAATGAAAATAAAAATGAAATGAAATGAAATGAAATGAAAATCATTTATTCATGTAGGCAATACAATATGCACTTATGAACGTCATTTGTTTTTTAAACTACCACTAGCTCGGAACGCGACCACTACTGAGAAGAGCTAGCGAGAAACTCAGAGGGTTTATCTCTTTTCAATAAATCATTTACAATCAAGAAAGGTTATAATAATTTTATATATCGTGTAGAGGAGCCGTTTAATCCCATGGATTACTTTCATTAATATAGTCTGAAATTTTGTAATATCCCTTTTTACATAATTTTTGTTTTATAATAAGTTTAAATTTATTAAGCGGAAGATTCCGTATATCCATGGGAACCTTGTTGTAGAAGCGCACACATTGACCTCTGAATGAGTTACTAACTTTACTAAGTCAACTAAAAGGTACAGCTGATTGATTTTTGCTCCTTGTATTGACATTATGTCGGTCACAATGTTTCTCGAATGAATATATATTTCTCTTAACATATACAAGATTTTCATATATATATTGTGACGAAAATGTTAAAATATTAATTTCTTTAAATATTTGTGGTCTGTAAATGAAAGGGGAGACCTACTATCACATAGGTCCCTTTGATATTTCATTAAAATCAATTTGGTAGCTTTTGTAATTATTACTCTCAAAACACATATAAATTGTAATACAATATATTATATCATGTAATTTATATGTAAAGAAATGCTTGAATTTTTATGTTCTGTGCGTTTGCGTGCCAAGCGACGCAGCGAGCGAGTTGGTCTCGTGCGGTTGTCATATAGTTAAAACGTACAATTGTTAGTTTTATACAATTTAGGACGTGTAAATAGATTAAAATTAAACATAAATGTGGGTTAAGATGACGATGGCCGGACCTTTGTGACCAATGATGTAATAAAATGGACCTACGAACGCACAGGGCCGCACTCGGAGACGGAGACAGATGTAGAATTTGTCTAAAATAAATAAAGTAGAAGCATATTAAAAGGCATTTATTCATTACAAAGTTAATTGACAAAGTAAATAAAGCAAGTTTAAAAGAAAATGTTTTTTTTTTGTTTTTTTTTATGCGCGACGGATTCGTACTTGACCTCAATTACACCTGATGTTAAGTGAAGATGAGGTCGAAGGTGGAAGCGTACTGACCCGGAAATCCCAACACATTTGGGGGACTGGCTATCTACATCTCCCCCGTATCATCTGGCTAACATGTACCCTCATGTTAGCCAGATGATATGTGACCTCAATCACAGTAACTTGCAAAATGAAAATGTAATGAAGTGTTTGGAATATCACGTGGTTATTACCTAACTAATAAAGACACTGACGAAATTCGAAGATCTCCCAAAAACCAAACCGAGTACCTATATTAAACATTTATAATTATCTATCTAGATTTAATAAAAAGAAAGAGAGGCCAAGTCAAGAGTACCCTAAACCGACGAGCATGTATGAACAACCTTATGAGGGTGAAGGAAGCAGAAGAGCTGTGTCAGGATCGTAGCAAGTGGAAGTCTGTGATCTCTGCCTACACCTACGGGAAACAGGCGTGACATTATGAATGTAATGTATGTATTTAATATGAATATTTTGTTTTCGAAAAACCAATATGGATAAACTTATAAGCTGTGTAGTTTTGGCACATACAAAGAAAACCACCTCTTCTGTACCTGTGGGTGTCGTTGTACGTTTATAAGGTGATAATACTCACTATTGCTCACTAGTCACGTGTGCATTTCTGAATATTTCGAAAGGTGAAACGTGGATGTTTTTCCAAACATTAAACTGAATGATTGAAACACCCAAACGCTAATGTTTGGGATATTTCCATCCCACCAAAGGTCATAACCTAATGTATGTACTATAATAGAGATGTAAACCTTTTTGGGTATAAATGTTAGCTAGACCGAGCTCTCATGCACAGACTGTTATGCTAATCTCAAAGTTTTTTTATAATATCCTTAGACATACACACAGTGCCATCTGGTTCCACATTAAGCAACTGTAGGCTTATGTTGTGGATACCAGATGGTTAATATATTACATAAATACATTTTTTTATAAAATAAATACTTATTATGTCCGTTCATCATACAAGCAATATGCCCCTAGCGGGATTCGAACCCGCAACCTTTTGGTGTAGTGATCAGAGTTGAATTCGATGTTCTTAGATAGTAAACTAACTATTGCACACAAGTTTGTTTACAAGTTCTAACAAAAATAACAAACACTTATATATAGGGTAAGTAACTACTTCAGAAGACATTCGCACGTATGTAATTAAATATCTTCATTAGACGCATGCGCAGTTTTCCTTGTGCAATAAATAACGAAAGATCGTCCAGTAGCGAAACCATCTAGCAGCGGCTCTGAGCTAACTTTCTCTCTTACAGCATCGCAGGTTGCGCATGCCTCTTGTTAACGCACGGCCACTGCGCGCAGACGCGGCACGCGGACGCCATGAAACCGCGCGGGATATTCCAATTTCAAAATTGAATCTGCGTTCTGTTCGACGTGTGTATTTGAAATTTAATAGTACAAAAGGATTTATTAAAACATGTTCCGAGTGCGTGCCTGTTGGTATTAGTGCAGTGCCATCGAGTAAGGATTTCAGTTTGAAGTGTTGTTTAGTATTTGTGGTGTTATAATATTAATTGGAGTCAATATTTAATTAGTTTAAGTCGGTTCTTTGGAAATGATTCTTCTTGGGCACCGCATTGTCTAAGGCTTCGCACCGATTACGTTGTATCTCTAGTGTCAGTTAACTGTCAGATATTTGTAGAATCCCAATTTTTACAGTTTTATGTATAGATATATCTGAGTATATATTAATATTCAATTTGCAAGAAGTGATGTTGACTTTATGAATAAAATTATGATATGAATAACAGTCCTCCTTGGAGATTTTAATTATGAAAAAATTCTGAGGCATCTGACCAAGAAATTTTAAAGAAGTCAATTGAAGTTATATTTTTTTATTTGAATTGGTGTTTTAACTAATAATACTTAGTATACATAATTCATTAGCCTATTAACCTCAGATAACATAGGCTGATTTGTTTAGATTTAATAACAAGATTTTACTCGGATGCTTTAGCTTAGAGATTGACTTGACTTTCATCACGTACTTCCATAATTATATGTTCCATGTTAATACATTAGAAATTTTAGATATTGGTCAGAAGGTTTCAATCCCATCATAACCACACCTATTGGTGTAGTGGGAAACACTGCTTTCGAAACCAATATTTGGGGGTTCGCATCCCACGAGGGTTAAATATTCGTGTGAATAAGAACCAGTTATCTGTTTATGTTAGCCGACTTCACAAAGTTAGTAAATCCTTCAAAGGGCAATGTATACGCTTTTATAATAAGGTTCCAGTAGACATTAGAAATTTGCCTTTAAATAAATTTAAAGCAATCATAAAACAGAAATTATTAGCAAAATGCTATTATAAAATCACTGACTATTTGCATGATAAGCAAGCATGGACATAGCTGTCTTATTTATTATTCATATAATTATCAAATCACAAATTGTAACCCAAAATCTGTTTAAAAGACCAACCCTAGAGTTTCTTGCTCGTTCTTCTCTGGGGAGTCAGCTTTGTGAATGAGCAGTAAATTTAAATGTAATATTAATATTAATAGTGACGTTTTCAAGTGATATTTTTTTCCCTATGAAATAAAATATTTTGATTTGATAAATACGAGCATTTATTCCCGAGTTATGGCTGTTTGTATAAATATTTACGTATGTTTAACCGTTATCTAGTATCCTTAGTACAGGCTATGCTTAATTTGGGACAAGATGATTGGTGTAAGTGTCCGAAATATTTATATTTATTTATCTAGTGAAGCCACAGGGTTGCTTCTGAGACTAAATAAGCATTTAACTAAATCCCTAAATAGGGCCCCAAGAATCATTTTCAAATATACCTTTAACAAACAGATTCCCGAATACAATGACTTAGACGTGACCAAAATGTTGGGCTTCAAAGGATCCATGGTCAAACTAGTCCTGGCCATAGCATTGGCCCTCCAGTTCGGCACATTTGGCAGTGCGGTGCTGTGGTACATACTCGCCGCGTCCCTCCTCGCCGCGACCATCCTGGCGGTGACCACATACGACCACGACTACTGGTCCAAACGAGGAGTATATTCTCCACCGGCGTGGCCCGTGGTCGGCCACATCAAGACTGTAGTCACATTTAAGGAGCAAGGCGGCATGTGCTTTAAAAGGATATACGATACTTACAAGAATGAAAGGTTTTTGGGTAAGTGTGACATTTTGTTTCTTACGACATTGTGGTCTCTTTTGAGTTATGAAGGTTGGACATTTTACTGAGTTATATTAAATACTAGCTTTCCGCCCGCGGCGTCGCCTGCGTTAAATGGATATATTTAATTTGTTTATACCGCGGGAACTATACCTACTCACTTTATCGGGATAATAAGTATCCTATGTCTTAATCCAGGGTATATTCGTTTAGCCATGATTGAGCAACAAACAGACAAACATGCAAACTTTCGCATTTATAATATTAGTTACATTTAGGCCCGTATTAATAAACCAATCTCAATACAAGTCTTGAGGCTGTATCAACAGTGATGCGTCTAAAGCAGTTGACGCTATCTCAAGCTCCGTGCTAATTTATAAACCAATCTTGAGGTCTACCCAGCTGAGATCACTTCTCAAGTATTCGCCTCAGCGGCGAATGAATGATAGTCTTGAGTTTCGTTTATTAATACGCGCGCCTCTCAAGTGAGTACTGCTTGAGTATGCACATGCTTTTCAGGTCTCAAGTTAGGTTTATTAATCAACACGTTGGCTACCCTTATGCTCAAACTAAGCAAACCATCAGGACAACCCGTTTATAAAATCTTATACCGAGAGAACAAACAAAAACACAGCAAAAACAATGATCGGGTTAATTAGCGGGTTCAATCCCACATCCCACTGCAGGGATATCGACCTGCCCTAATATTGAGGGAGTATGGGCCATAGTCCGCCACGCTGGCCCAGTGAAGATCATATTGTAACAAAAATATTTTGTATTTAGCGGGCGCCTTGTTGAAATTTTAACCATAAAAAATGTATCCTATGACACTCTGGGGATTAAGACGAATCGTCAAACCTTTGTGGTCACAGGAGCTAACAAAAATCATACATAGGTACCTACTTACATACCTACATACACTCAAAAAACATTACCCTGCTTTCTGGGGCAGTTGTGTAAAAAGATGAGGTGATTCGTTTCTACGGCGGCGCGAAATTGACGCCACGAGTGCGTCACGAATAATTAACAAAATTAAAATGGCCGGTATAAATAAAATAAATAAATAAATATCCTTACACATACACACAGCGCCATCTAGTTCCACAGTAAGCAACTATAGGCTTGTGTTGTGGATACCAGATGGTTGATATACTACATAAATACATTTTTTTTTTATAAATAAGTATTATAAATGAAAACATCCATAACTCGGGTACACCGATGTAAGACTTAACTGCGACAAACACTATTGCGAAAGACTGAACTGCGAAAGATGGAACTGCGACAGTGCCGAACTGCGACAGATCTGAACTGCGAAAGACTTAACTGCGACAGGACTGAACTGTCAATTAAGAGAATATGAGAAAAAGGAAACACGTACCACATTTAGTTAAAATGGTACGTATATCACAGTTAGGTCAGGTTAACTTTGTTTGTTAATTAGGTTAGGTTAGAAACATGAGAAACAACGCCAGAAATGCCAGAACCGAATCGCTCCGTTCTAATGAACCATTGATATAACAGTCCTGTCGTAGTTAAGTCTTTCGCAGTTCAGATCTGTCGCAGTTCGGCACTGTCGCAGTTCCATCTTTCGCAGTTCAGTCTTTCGCAATAGTGTTGGTCGCAGTTAAGTCTTACATTCCGGGTAGGTACACATGTCCGTATTCATCACACAAACATAGTGGCCAGAGTTTCTAACCACTACACTAAACTGGTGGTCGGTATCGCTTGATACGAACCCTAGGAACACATGAGTAAACCTACGAAGTCCGCCAGTCACATATCAATCTCCGGCCGGCGCGTGCATCGATGATGGTTTTCAAAAAAAAAAAATTATACTACTAATATAGAGACATCGGTTCCCAATACATTTTCCATGCTTTCGGAGTCGAAACTTTAGGTCCTTTAGGCTCTTAAATTTTTCTTTAAATTTCAAAGCGCTTAGTCGAGAGCTGGTTGTATCCTCGCTCAACGCTTAACTATCTGCATACGAGGAAACGCGGCCAGCGTTTTGGGTACCTTGCCTCGCGGTCCCAATTTTTTACATTTGTTCTAGTTTATATTTAATTCCATCTCTCTATTTGTTACAGTTTATAAATAAATAAATTATACTACTCATGTATATACAATAACTTCTATTTCACTTAAATTAAATATGCCCTATTTTTCCCTACGATAAAAGAACGCCGACAAGCATTTTTCAAACTAACTGTATAACGGTTGCCCTAGAAACGGTTTTATCTGCCGGTTTCTGGCTGGGTTGGTTGGACTCGTCTTCGTCGTATCGAACCCTGACCTACCGACGAGGAGAGCTTACGTGACGCCCGACGTGACCTTGAAGAGTCGGTCACTTGCCTCTCACTTTCGGCCGCGTGCGTTTCGACAAGCTTTCGTCACGTGTGTAACATTAATTGAGTTAGCAAGTTACACAAAGTCTTTAAATAACATCCTTTATAGCTTTTACTGCTTTCCGCACGCGACTTCGTCTGCATGGATCTCGAAATAAAATATAAAGTATCATATACATTTTTCTAGTCTAAATTTTATACATAGGTATAAAACTTTCGGAAGAATTTCTCTAAATTATAGTGAAAACGTATCAAAATCTGTTACGTCAACTAAGTGTGCACTGTTTGTGAAGACGCAGATAGCGACTTTGTTTTATATTATTTAGAGACAAGTTTTAGATAATGAGGGAAAGATTGAAGGAAAGAGAGAAGTAATTGCGCCTTCCCCTTGGAAGACCTAGGTGCAATTACTTTGACCAAGTGAAAGAAAAGGTGAATGTCGTGTCGTATCAAGAGGTTTAATTGAGGGCGGGAAGTAGAGAGACGTGGTCATTACTCCACCGACAAGAGAATAGCTCTTAAATTGAAGTAGAAGATAGATACGACACAATCAGTAGCGGTACCTTGATATAAGCCCAAAAGCCCGGCATGCCTTTGCCTTAATGAAATACTCAATCAGGAATATCAAGTTCAAACTTTATCGATCTTTGAACAGTACAGGAATTGCAAATTGCATATATATTGAACAAAAAAGGCAAGAAGATGTATGTAACTGCATTAACTGCGTATAAAACCACAAATCGTTCATCAAACATAATCTCGGGCTTGCCCATTTATTTTTTTTGAGGCGGGGAAACGCATGACTCCCTCCCCTATGAGTATCCCTACCGAACGGGAGGGATAGCGGCGACCTTCTTCAGCAGTAATGACGACCTTGGAACGCATAAGCGGCTAATAACTGAATTAAGATATTTAGTCAATTAAATTAACTAATAAGTAAAATAAAAGTAGAGGTTATGTTTATTTGACATCACACAAAAATTTTTGTACATATTTACATAAACTAAATAGTAATTATGTACAAAATTTTTAATTTTTGTACACATTTACAAATTAAAGTAGAGGTTAAACATTATACAAGATGTCAACAAAAACATGCCTACTATAAAAAGAATAACAAAAGAAAAAAAAGAAGCCTTCACTAAATCAGTCATAAAAATAATTTTATTGTAACGTTCGTATCTCTCAATCTTTCTATGTTCACTGTCGTATAATTATTATTATTTCTACTATATGAAAAAATGTCTTTCGAAGTCGGCGCTACAATTGAATGTAAAACAACCTACCTACATTATAATCACTGGCTTGGTGGTAGGGCATTTTAAATGTCCACCTGGCTAGCTACCACCATCTTATGACGGTGACTTGACTTAGACGACCTGTTTGGTATAGTGGTTAGCAACTCTGGCCACTATACCAAAAGGTTGCGGGTTCCAATCCCGCTAGCATATGTTTGTGTGATGAATACGGACATTTGTAACCGAGTTATGGATGTTTTTTATTTATACAGGGTGTAACGGTTAAGTGTAGTCATATTTTAAGGGCTTGTTCTACCCATCAATACGAACAACTTTTACTATGGGGGCAACTTCGAAATCGCGAAAAAAAAATCAGCTGTTTCATACATTGCATCGGGAGGTTATTGAAATTTTCTATGGAACAGCTCATTTTTTTTTCGCGATTTCGAAGTTGCCCCCATAGTAAAAGTTGTTCGTATTGATGGGTAGAACAAGCCCTTAAAATATGACTACACTTAACCGTTACACGGTGTATTAAGTATTTATTTACAACAAAAAAAATGGATTTATGTAGTATCAACCATCTGGTATCCACATCAAGTGAGTAATTTCTCGATGTTTTGGCGATCAACGGTGTCTACGTATTTCTGGTCTAGGACTTTAGAGAGAGCGAGAATTTATCTATTATAATAATGAATAAATAAATATCTTTGCACATACACACAGCACCATCTAGTTCCACTCTAAGCAACTAGGCTGGTATTAGGTCTTTACCTATGAAATTGGCGTTTTGTATGAAGAATTTCATTAAGACTGTTTTCTCCATACAAACATTTTTGTTTTTTTTTTAGGAACGGCAAATCCAAATTTAGCTAAACTTTGTGTGTATTATCGGATAACATTAAAGGCAGCGTTAATTTTTAACAGTAACCGCTTTATAAAAGTTTCAGCGAATCTAAGGAATGATTATGAGAAGCACATGAAAAGAGCTCTGTTCAATTTTTTTTTATTATGTGATTTAGCCCAGAAATTAAAAAATATTTCATGTGAAACCTTGAAATAATATTCCATTTTACAAAATTTTCCAATGTTCAAAAAAAAAACAAATTTGGATATAGCTTTGAAAATCGCAGGAATTGATACATATGATTAACCAAGAAAAAAACGATGGTTGATAAACTACACAAATTACATTTTTTTTATAAATAAATACATAAATAAATGAGACGCCACCTTTTGGTATAGCAGTCAGAATTTTTAACCACTATACCAAACAGGTGAAGACCCTAACCCTACACTGCGCGTGGCCCGACACGCACTTGGTTCGGTTTTCGGTACTAATTCGAAGAGAGTTTATTTCTTCCCGCGACCATAAGGTACTGACGTGACGGAACAATAGAATGCTCTACCATGTATAGCTGTTACTCGTGCCAATGGCCGGGTGAACTACAAATTATGATAATAAAAATCGTTGCCAAAAACCAGTATTTTCAATGGATTGAGTAATCCTGCTTTCGCGATTTTACATTTTGTTACCTACATCAAACTGGTTTAGGCATACCTACATAATATTTAATTTTTTTAGACGTCTTTATATCAAGTTATAGCTACTGAGCTTAGGTTATACAATAATTTTGCGAAATGGTTGTCAGATTGTTCGAATTGATTGTTAGTTTGATAATTATACATACATAGCATTGGACATGAGCCTCGTTCATTATGTAATTACGTCGCTTTCCATGGGAGGATTTGCTCGCCACGTTGGGCAGGCAGGATAGTACTGGACATAAGCCTCTCCCTTTATGTAATTACGTCGCTTTCCATGGGAGGATTTGCTCGCCACGTTGGGCAGGCAGGATAGTACTGGACATAAGCCTCTCCCTTTATGTAATTACGTCGCTTTCCATGGGAGGATTTGCTCGCCACGTTGGGCAGGCAGGATAGTACTGGACATAAGCCTCTCCCTTTATGTAATTACGTCGCTTTCCATGGGAGGATTTGCTCGCCACGTTGGGCAGGCAGGATAGTACTGGACATAAGCCTCTCCCATTATGTAATTTCGGTATTTCTTATTGCCCTTTTTTTTCGCGGGTAAATGCTTTATAATAAATAATAAATAAAAGGCATTTATTCACCACAAAGTTAATTTAACAAGTAATTAATTGATTATAAATTAGGTCAAATTGTGATGAAAAGGTAGGGACTCAGCAGATTTGCTGATTTTCAGTCCCCCCCAAGTAGAGTAGTTGCTGCCACCAAGGAATTAATTATTATTACTCTATGAATAAATTTAAACATTCACTAAAAGCAAACAAAAAGAAAAAAACTATATCTAAAATAACTCAAAAACAACTACAAGTGATAAACTATAAAAAACATAAAAAGACACGATACGAGAAGGTATCATAGGTAGGTATTTATAAATTTCAATACTTATGTGTGATTGTGCGAGTGAATTTAATTGTTTTCAAATTATTATTACTAATTTAACAAATTTTAAATCATATCCGAATCATACTGGCAGAGAAACACCCGTCCAAGAAACTATTTATGTAAAATGCACACGTTACATGACCAGGTGTGAAGTTATTTGTTTTTTTTACGCGTACCGCTCGCCCGGGGGACCCACTAAAGGTCTTAGCATACGTGACGTGTTTATTCTCGTGCCGGACGGAACGGGACGATTTTTTGACATCGTTGCATTTGTAAACATAGCAATAAAATACACGTGGCGAGAAACACGGGCGGAACGGGACGGTAATAGAAAAAACATCGTTATGGCATCTTCTTCCTCTCATACTACGGCAACCATTGCTAGTTCTTCAAAAGTAAAATCGAACATTTTGTGCTGAAATATGGTTGCAGCACTAGCACGACTATCGTTGAACACCGTCACTGTACGTATGTTTTAAAACCACTTTCACGTTAGGAACTATACCCTTTTACCCGTCACGTATGCTAAGACCTTAAAACCCCGCGGCGACGTTCTTCGACAGTAGGGAGGACCTGGGAACGCATAGGCGGCTCCAGGCCCAAACCCCCCCCCCCACCCCCCCGCCTTTTGTTTTTGCTTTTCTTATTGCCCTAATCGCTAAATAGTAAAATTTATAATTATAATTCTTCTCTATAGATAATTAGAGTTCTCGAGTCCAGGTCAGAGCGATTTTTTGATTTATTTTGTATTTAATTAAAATTAAAAATTTTATTTTAGACACATTTGTCCATAAGTATTAGTAACAATTTTCTTTTTTCCTAGTGTTAGTACATAAAAGTTGCAATAATGAAAATTATGATAAATACAACATGTCATGCACATTCATCATTTTTTTATGAATATGCATGACATGTTGTTTTTATTTTTATTAATTAAACTAGGGGATAAGCCTCTGCCTCGAGATATGCATACGCAGCCATCCTTCCATTAACGGAGAGTCCCCTTGGCCAGCCAACACCCTCAGGGTACTGTTTGGGCTACTGTTGCACACGCGACGCATTAAGGAGGCGCACCGTTTTCATATAATCGCCGCAAATTTAAAAAGATATTTTAATTTATCCAATGAGGGCGCCACTTGACGGAATAAACCCTCTTAATAACCTACATAAATTGAATATTTAGAAAACCTTCGAAACGGTTCGACCCATTTCAGCGAATATGAATTATGCGAACGACTACACAAACGCGATTCTTCCCATTCGTGATTCCCATATAATATGGATTCCACACAACTGCAGTTTACTACATTCGTGATTCCACACAGCCGTGATTTTAACGCAATTGGGATTCTTCCTATTCGTGATTCTACATAATATGGATTCATCGCAACTGTAGTTTACTACATTCGTGATTCCATACACAGCCGTTATTTTAATGCAATCGGGATTCTTCCTATTCGTGATTCCACACAATATGGGTTCATCGCAACTGCATTTACTACGTTCGTGATTCCACACAATCGTTATTTTAACGCAATGGGATTCTTCATATTCGTGATTCTACACAATATGGGTTCATCGCAACTGCAGTTTACTACATTCGTCACAGCCGTTATTTTAACGCAATCGGGTTTCTAAGCTAAGCTAAATAAATATATTTAAACCGCTTCACCGATTTTCATTAAAGATGGCTAAGAACTTATCTCTGCATTTAGTCTTTGATGTAAAAAAATCGCACTCACGCATTACTGAGATACGTCCAGACAAAGACAAACACACAACGCCGGCAAACACATAACACCGGTCGTTTATCGTCGGGGGTTAATGAAGAGTGTAGAGCTGCAGAGGCTAGTGAAGAAAGAAATAATAAATAAATAATAAATATCCTTAGACATACACACAGCGCCATCTAGTTCCACAGTAAGCAACTAAATAAATAAAAAAAAAAAAAAAAAAAAACTGTAGGCTTGTGTTGTGGATACCAGATGGTTGATATACTACATACATATTTTTTTTTGTAAATAAATACTTATTATAAATGAAAACATCCATAACTCGGGTACACATGTCCGTATTCATCACACAAACATATGCCCCTAGCGAGATTCGAATCCGCAACCTTTTGGTATAGTGATCAGAGTTGCTAACCAAACAGGTCGTCACTACAAGAAACCGTCTGTAGTCTTTTCTTAACTTCTAGCAAATCGCACTTGTATACAGGTGTCCCAGGTCAATGGACAAGAAGGGAATGTAGGTATCTTAAATATTTTCATTTTTCTGAAAGGAATTCAAGGAATTTTTTGAGTAACTCGATGGAGGAGGGAATGGAATTTTTGATTCCCGAAAAAAATCATCTGTAATTTGTAATACAGTATATCTGAAATTCAAGGAAGACTTCGTATACCACAATGTCAAACTACATACATAAAGTCACGACCTTAGTCCCAAACGGGATGATCAGAGTGCACCCAAACGGTTATGTTTATGTTCCAAATATTAAAGGTTTAATCTTAGAAATAATAACCACGGTTCATCATTCGAAATATACAGACATATATGTGGTAGGTGGTGAGACCGTCGCAACGCGTAAGTCTATAAATATTTTTAGTGAAAGTCCCTTCGCCTTTTATGATATCCAGAGGAAGAGATGGGTTCGTTCTATTCTTTTTACGTGCCGAAAGTTCCAGCTACTCTTAGAAAACTAAATAAAATAACGGTTTTTTTTATGCACAACGGTTTGGTACTTGACCTCAATCGCACCTGATGTTAAGTGAAGATGAGGTCGAGGGTGGAAGCGTACTGACCCGGAAACCCTAACACATATCGGGGACTGGCTATCTTATCTCTGACAACATGAACACAACAATGCCATTAACATTACTGCTTGGCGGCAGATTTAGATAAAATGGTGGTAGCTGGCCAGGCGGATATTTAAAATGCCCTACCACCAACCAAACCGAGTACTTAAACATGTACCCCGCTGGGGATCGAACCGCGGTCTCCGAATCGCAAATCCAATGTTGTTTACATTGAGCCACGGAGGCGGTTTTCTACCAGGAAAAAAATTATCCCGTTTGATAACCGACTTAACCAGAAGGAATAAAATAAATATAAATAATAATAAATAATAAATATCCTTAAGACATACACACAGCGCCATCTAGTTCCACAGTAAGCAACTATAGGCTTATGTTGTGGATACCAGATGGTTGATATACTACATGAATACATTTTTTTTGTAAATAAATACGGAAACATCCATAACTCGGGTACACATGTCCGTATTCATCACACAAAGGTATGCCCCTAGTGGGATTCGAACCCGCAACCTTTTGGTATAGTGGGCAGAAGTTGCCAACCACTACACCAAACAGGAAGTTACACTACAAAAATTACGTATTTTTACTGGACTATGTTATTAACAGACCGGATCGTGTTTCGCGACGTGATGTTTGAACGCGTGCGTGTCTATGAACCCCTTGTAGCACTGGTCGCACTGGTAGGGTGCGTTCAGGTAGTTGGACGAGTGCTGACGCTTCGTTATCTCTTCCAGCTGCTCGGCCATCTGGAGGAAAAGTATTATTTAACCGCCTCCGTGGCTCAATGTGGATCTTCAAGAGCAAGGTGAATAGGCATCATTGCTAACCACTACACCAAACAGGTCGTCCATTCGTCTTATTTTTGCTAGTAGAATACCAGTTATCAAACTTGGTTCTCTACAAGGAACAAGGGAATTTGTATATCACCAGATTCTTAAATTGTCAGGTTCCAAGCTAACCAGATCTTATATCGTGATATGTAACTACTGCCCATGATGACTGTAACCCCACAGAGACAAGGTCAATTCAATCGACCTCAAATACTGGAGTTAGGGAAGTGTTGTTACCCTGAGGGCTAAAGACTGTTACTAATTTCTCTTTAGTTGCTTGATTGAAGTCAAAGTCAAAAATGCTTTATTGTATAGGTACACAGGGTATACTTAAAATAGTCAATTTTACAATCGATCAATCAATCAATCAATATCATTTATTGTGAATCACAGGATTAAGGATGTTACATTAAATTATTAGGTACCGCTGTGTTCCGCCCGTAGGCATACAAGGTCAAAATAATTAGGAACTATAAATTAAAGTAAAATAATATAAAGTAATTACATTGCGCATTAAAAAAATCCATAAAATTGTCATAAAACTCCGAAACGTTACATTTGCATTCATTCATTAATATTACTCCTCTATGATATTACATACAATAAACTACGTACAACATTTATGTCAACAATTTAATAATTTATTAGGATGAAACTGAATGTCAAGTAAAAGTGTCAATTATGGTATATTGTCAATTGTCATCTGTATCAAAAAATTCCTTAATAGAACAAAATGTCTTTTCTACAATAAAGTCAAATAACTTTCTCCTAAATTCAGAAAACTGGGTGCATTTCTTTAAATCTGGAGAAAGTTTATTATAAATTTTTGGGGCCATTGCAAACACACTATTTACAAATAGAGTTGTTTTGGCTGGTTTATGCTGGAGCTGGTCCTTACGTCGTGCGCTCAAAATATTAGGGAACAGTTCAGGGTGGCGTCTAATGTAAAGCGCTATCTCAAATATGTATAATGATGTCAGCGTTAATATTACTATTATTATTATTATATATACATCTTTTAAGCTCCTGCTTATTCAAAATGCAATGCAAATAGATTTTGAACGAGCTGGTTATATCCAAGGATGTTAATCATCTAGTCTAATATTAGGTCCTTACCTATGAAATTGGCGTTTTGTATGAACAATTTCATTAAGACTGTTTTCTCCATACAAACATTTTTGATTTTTTTTTTGGGAACGGCAAGTCCAAATTTAGCTAAACTTTGTGTGTATTATTGGATAACATTAAGTTAAGTATAGGCAGCGTTAATTTTTAAAAGTAACCGCTTTATAAAAGTTTCAGCGAATCTAAGAAATGATTATGGGAAGCACATGAAAAGAGCTCTGTTCAAATTTTTTTTATTATTTGATTTAGCCCAGAAATTAAAAAATATTTCATGTAAAACCTTGAAATAATATTCCATTTTCCAAATAAACAACAAATTTGGATATAGCTTTGAAAATCGCAGGAATTGGTACATATGATTAACGAAGAAAAAAAACTCAAATTTCATAGGTAAATACCCAATATTTTATAATATGCTTTCTTAATAAGTTTCTGTTTTTCTCACAAACAGTTTCACTCTAAAATACAGGGATCCTACATGTATCTATTATGAGCGTTATAATAAGATAATTAGCCTGCAATTTCACTGGCTATACAATGTTCATACTGTTACTCTCAAATGCAGAGGTCACAATCGTACTCTGAGGGTTATCAGAAGGAATATTTAATACATTAATCTGTACCTAATAAGAACGTTATAGTGATTCGTTCACGATTCGGTCAGTGAGACTATGGAACGCACTATCATGCAATCCGCGCAAGTCCATCGTTAGAAATTTTCAAGAAAAGAGTAAAAGAGCATTATTTATCTTTATGATTTCTCCTCAGTATTATAGTAATTATTTAATTATTTATCATAATATGAGTATTGATAATGTATATACTTGTTTATGCTTCGTACTATATATATGTATATTGGATAGGTTATGTGGTATATTTATTTTTATATATTATTATTTTTTTTTTTTTCATAAATAATTTTCAATTTGTTGTGAGCATTATTTTCTGCCCAATCTAATAAACACTATGTTTCTCTAAGGTTTGCTGGTAGAAAACTCTATCGGAGTTAAGCTCGCCTTTGTACATTTTATATACAATGCATATTTCTGTAACAATTTTGTGTACAATAAAGACGTTAAGATATTGATTTCACTATAGAGAGAAGTAGATGAATGCTGGCAGGACTAAAGCGAAAACAACATTTTTCATAAAATTTCCGCTGCAATATTTCCAGGTACCCATCAATTCTACCAGCGTACCCTGGTCATCCGGGACCCGGAGCTGATCAAGAGGATATGCGTGAACGACTTCCAGCACTTTGTGGATCGAGGCTTCTTCTTCAACAAGGAGGTGGACCCTCTAGCTGGCTCCGTGTTGTTCCTCAGAGGGAACGAATGGAGGAAGCTTCGAGCGAAAATATCGCCCATCTTTTCGTGAGTAACTGTTATTCATAAACACAAGGGATAATAAAGGGACAATTGGTGTCAGTGTGCGAAATATTTATTTATTTATAACTGGTCATCAAAAAAATCGACTCGCGAAATAAATCTCTATACAACTTCCTGCATGTCTGGGTTTATATAGTAACTCGAACAGATCCCACTTCCGCTCTCCTCCCACTGTAACTCCTGTAAGCCAGGATCAACAGTGGTACTCTGCACGGCGCCTACTGAAGGTAGACGGTGCCCTACGTGACTCTATTGCTACCTTGGACCCCAGACTAATTAAAGAAAGAATTTAAGGGTGAAAAGTAGGAAAGAAAGAAAGTCCCACCTCCCCCCCAGCAAATGGGAGTGTAGCTAATGCGACGCAAAAAGCTAAAGCGGCTAACCCTATGGGGGAGAGAGTCAAGTGAAGCTCGACTCCCTGATTTAATACACCACGGACAGCGCCAGATTGCAGTGAGCGTTGATGGTCGGGTAGGGGTAACTCGAACAGTCGAAGGGTTTATAAATAGGTAGTAACTCGAACAGTACTATACCGATTTTAATGAAATTTTAATTTTTCTACAGCCAGTATGTCACCAATTAAAATGACGTACGAGAAATTTCCATTACAACTATGTTTATGGTGGTGATGGAAAAATAAAAACACGCAGTGCCGCGTTTATTGTATGAACGTTCTTTTCTCGTTCATCAATTTTGTTCATCAATATTGACTAAGGCTTACATGTTAGGTTAAGTACTGTTAATGTAAGTTGTTAGAATAAATGAATTGAATTGAATTGAATTGAAATTTTATTGGTGACATACTGGCTGTGGAAAAGTTAATATTTATTAAAATTGGTATCTGTTCGAGTTACTAAGTATTTCTAAACCCAGACATGCAAGTTGCATAGTTTTATTTGGTGGGTCGTTTTTTTTTGACAACCACTGATTGTAATTTCAGACATAATTGTAAGTAAGTGTAATCACTAAAGAATATGAAAAACTGTTATACAGGGTGAATTTGAATTGGTGTAATTCCTGGTGACGCCGCTCTTGATTACGAACAACTTTCCCCAAGCAACTAAACTCGAATTCAATCACCTTTTTGAAACCACCTTTAGTATGGAACTTGAACAATTTTCGACTGAATTCGGCTATTGCTTCTAGTGGAAAGGTTTTTGTAATCAATAGTGTAGTCACCAGTAAACAGGAATTACACGAATTAATTTTCATCCTGTATAATGTAGGTAACAAAATCTTTTATCTAGTTAGGAATAACTAAGCTCACAAACAGACAAACTTGGATAGCTATTTTTGTATACTATTTACACATTTGATGAACGATAATTATACTTCATTACTGTCCAGATACCTAGTACAAATAGGTATTACGTATCACTATGCAAAAATACAATGTTTACACAGCGTCGTCAGCGATAAGTAAATATTTCACTGGCGAAAAAGCGCTTTGCTTCATCATTTATAATGCGGACTGCTAAGGTATGGAACTCACTGCCCGCGACACCCGCGTCGGTTTTTCCCGACACTTACAACCTTGGGATCTTCAAGTCTAGAGTGAATAGGCATTTACTGGGTGCGCGTGATACATCTTCGGCTTCATCGTCGCTTTCCATCAGGTGAGATTGTAGTCAAACGCGAAACCAGTTTTTAATAAAAAAAAAAAAAAAATGTACTAGACAGTATGTCGTAGGCAGATCGTTAAATTAGGCATTCAATTGAACGCCTAGGCGGATACAACGTATAGCGGATATTTCTGTGCTGCTAAGAACCAACCTTATGCCGTTTACATTGAACCGTATCAACAGTTTAAACTTGTTTGAATAATTAAGTGAATCATCATCAGCCCGTAAACATCCCACTGCAGGTATATAGGCCTTCCCTCATAATATATGACGGAGTATGGACCATAGTCCGCCACGCTGACCCAATGCGGGTTGCGTGAAAACACTGAATACCTGCAGTGAAGGCATGGACCTCCCTTCCGGTGTCAGTCTTTCCTGAATCTTATAACCTTGGGATATTCAAGAGCAGGGTGAATAGGCATCTACTGAGATCGCGTGCTTCACTTCCCATCAGGTGAGATTGTGGTCACACGCGACAAAATACCACCGACGAAAAACGACGGGTGTTATGTTTTTGAAGGCGTTGTGTGTGTGTATGTCGGGACGTCTCAGGGGGTCTACTCTCTAACGAAAATAGCTTCGAACGGCCATAATTTCGAACTTTTTCTTCTGCTAAGAATCCTTTATAAATGTTTTTCTTTCTTTCTTTCTTTATTTGCATAACTTCAGACGTTCCTTGCGTCCCGTACTGACTTGTGATGTCCAACTATATACAACAAAAGTAAAATAATGACGATTGGTTTATAATTGACACAGCAAACTGCAAAAGATAAAGTCCGAAGCTTCGAACGGCCGTTCGAAGCTATTTTCCCCAGATCCAAGTAATGCGTGGTCTGATTTGAGAGATGACACACACTTTCTTTTAACATTAGGTGTCTTTTGGTCTAGGTCAACCTGGACGATATAATCATTTGTTATTATATTATTATGTTAAACGAGGGGATAGGTTCTTAGAAATGTTTAATTAAAATAGGTTGAGCCATTTCGGAGATATTTAACTTTTAACGCTCGACGGTTTTACCGGATGAGTTTTTTATCGTAAGGACAACAATAGGGCATATTAGCTAAATGAAATAGAAGGTAATGGCATAGATAGTTTATTTATTTTTTAAAACCATAATCGAATTAAGCGTTGTTTCATTTGACGGTCGCGTTTGTAGCCTATTGCACATAATTACATTATTAAATAAAATAAATAAAAAACACTTGGAGAAAATATTTCTTCCAAGTAAATTTCGCATGAACCCTACGAATCCTGCATATCAATCTCCGGCCGTCGGCTGCGTCGATGAAGGTTTTGAAGCAAAATAAAAATATACTACTTATGCCAATAACGTCTATTTCACATAATATGCCCAAACTCATCCGGTATATTTATACACCACAAACAAACAAACATCCAAACTTTCGTATTTATAATATTAGTTAGATTAAGCCCGGGGATATGTTCTCAATCTTGTTTGATGGGAATCGATTAAGCAGTTCCGAAGATATTCAGCTTTTAATTTTAACTTAAGACCAAACTGTCTATGATATAATCATTTATTTTCTAACCTAATAAAAAAAAAATAGATTTTTTAGTAATTATAGTTATAGATATTTAAAACTGTTGTCAGGTTTTCATGCTACCGCGTCGTTAGCGTCTGAATAGTCTACAAAAATATGTTAGTAATTGATTGGTCACGTAATAATGTACATTTGGTCAGATAACGGTTGCGTTTCGATGCGTTACGCCTGACCGGCGACGGCGCCGGCGCCGGCGCCGCGTACGCTATCCGATCTATACAGGGTGTCTAAAACAGAAACTTATTAAGAAAGCATATTATAAAATATCAGATTATTTAGATGATAAACAATCATGGACATAACCAGCCCGTTCGCATAACCAGGCTATTTCACAATTAATAATGAAATATTATAATATAAAATAATAATTTTGTATTATAAAAACCTTTTTTTAAAAAGAGCGACCTCTCGAGTTTCTTGCTTGTTCTTCTCAGGGGAAAATTGCCTTTTGAACAAGCAGTAGCTTTAAAAATGTAAAATCTGACTATTTTAAGTGTACCCTGTATACCTACAAAATAAAGCATTTTTTGATTTTGATTTTGATAATGGGACATGAAGGTAAATAATAATAATAAGCGACTTTAGAAAATGATATTAAAATGTATTATGACCGAGCAATACTTACAGACCGCACCATTCATTATAACCGCCCAGACATAACCTTTCAAGATAAATTAAATAAAACTACTTACCTTATAGACATTGAAGTACCCAATAGCCACAACCTACAAAAAACAATAACTGAAAAAATTCATAAAACACGGACCTGCAGGATGAAGTCACCAGGATCTGGAGGGAGGATAGAGTATACGTCGTCCTAGTCGTTCTTTCGACTACCGGAATCATCCCTAGACACACCACAGCCTTTAACTTCTTGATCTGAAACTAACTACGTATATAGGTACCTATGCAAAAAGCGGCCATTTTAAATACTTGTCGTATTGTCAGAAAATTCCTCCAAATTGATGAAAACGGACAAACTGACTTACGACTTTAAAATTAATAGGAATATACCATATACTTGGTTAATGCCCCGTAAATGGTATGATAATACCAGCTTATGCTGAGAAAAAGAAATTGAAAATAGAAATAATAATAATAAATAAATAAATATTTGGGGCACTTACACCAATCATCTAGTCCTAAACTAAACTAAGCAAAGCTTGTAGTATGGATACTAGATAACGGATAAACATAAATATTTATAAAAACATCCATGACTCGGGAATAACAGTTCGTATTCATCAAACAAACATTTACCCCTCGCAGCATTTGAACCCGCAACCGTTGGTTTCGCTGACAGGGTCACTATCCATTACACCAATCGGTCGTCAAATCATTTTAAACATTGGCAATAGTAAATTTGTCTGAAAGGAAATAAGTAGAAATGTTTTTTTTTATTAAATTTTTATTTACAATTGACATAAATTTTTAATTGGAGTAACCTAATGTTTGAGTGAGATAAAATCGAAAGAAATATTACCTATATTTTTTTTATGTACACTGGTTGGTACTTGACCTCAATCACATCTGATGTTAAAGTAAAGATGAGGTCGAAGGTGGAAGCGTACTGACCCGGAAACCCCAACACATTTATCTTATATCTGACCACCGCGGAACACAACAATGCTATTAACATTGCTGCTTGGCCGCAGATTTAGATAAAATGGTGGTAGCTAGCCAGGCGGACCTTTAAAATGCTCTACCACC
The DNA here is from genome assembly GCA_949316235.1 of Oegoconia quadripuncta. NCBI lineage: Eukaryota > Metazoa > Arthropoda > Insecta > Lepidoptera > Autostichidae > Oegoconia > Oegoconia quadripuncta. Next base: position 2,973,267 of record OX438748.1, read on the forward strand.
AACCAAACCGAGTACTTAAACATGTACCGATCGGATCGAACCCGCGACCTCCGAATCGTAAATCCAATGTTGTTACATTGAACCACGGAGGCGGTTAAATACGGGAAACAGGCGTGACTTTATGTATGTAGGTATAATAATAATAAATATAATAAATATCCTTGCCATACACACAGCGCCATCTAGTTCCACAGTAAGCAACTATAGGCTTGTGTTGTGGATACCAGATGGTTGATTGATATACTACATAAATACAGTTTTTTTTGTAAACATGTTAGCGATAAAGCAGTCTAATTTGTAATTTCTATTAGACATTTATTAAAGTACTACCCTAATTACCTTGTGTAAACAATAAAGCGTTATTGATTGATTGATTAAATAAAGCACAAGGTGTCCCTAACCTGTTATATTTCAAATTCCAGGCCAAACAAACTACGAGGAATGTTCCCGCTCATAGAAAACACGGCGACGGAGTTCGTCTACCGCATCCAGAAGCTTCTCAGCAAGTTCACCGAGGATGGAAGTTCGGAGGCCAAGGTGGTGGACTCAGAGAAGCTGGTCGGGGGGTACACGGCCGACGCGATAGTACCCTGCGCCTTTGGACTCAAGAGCAACGTTATGGACAACGACAATGACCCGTTTGCCGTGGCTCTCCATGCGTTTTACGAAATGTCTTGGTTTAATATTTTTGAAAAGTAAGTACCGTTACTTATTAATTTGGATTTTTAAACGACTTCAAAAAAGGAGGAGGTTCTGTATTCGGCGCGTATTTTTTTTTTTTTTATGTATGTACACCGATATCTCCGAGATTGGGCGGTTGATTCACATGGTTCTTTTTGTAAATGAAAGGGGATACCGTCGAGTTGGTCCCATTGTAATTTCAGCGCAATCGGTCCAGTAGTTTTTGTGTAATCATAGTAAACATCAGAATGGCATTACATATTTAGACGATTTTGTAGTTTTTACACAGGGATTTTATAGGCTAGGCAGGCACCGACTTCAAAAAGTACCTATTGTATATATTTTTAATTTCATTATTATACCTAACTATTATTGTATAGCATATAACTTGTATTCTATTCTCATTATACAGGGCGTCCCAAAGTTATGGGACATGAAGGGGAAGTACCTTAAATATCGTAGATAGTGAATTTTGCTCAAAGAAGACTTTATGTTATTTTTAAAAGTTAGTAATTCTGCATTCATAGATTTTCTAAAAATTACTTGCTTCGGCTGGGAATCGAACCGACTTAAATGTGAAAAAAAAAACACCCTACTTTTATGATGCCAATCGAAAGAATAGCTAAAAAATAATAACTCTGCCTAAGTAACATAGTATTTTAAAAGAAAGGAACAACATAAAATGATTGAGTCAAATTTCAAGAAAGTTATTTATTGCCGACGACGTTCGAAAAGTAGCGATATTATCATTCCAAAGATAGCATTGATTATTCGTAAATAAGTACCCACTTCATAAAATAGGTACTAACATAGTTTTCCTTATTATAAGTGCACGTGTAGATGAAATGATAAAACTTGTATTTCAATACGTCCTCTGTAAGCTAGACAGAAGGCAAATTAAAAACAAAAATAAATAATTTATAATTTGAAAATGGAACAGTTTATGACAGCGTTTGTTTGAATGCATACTTTTTAAGATATTTTAAAAAGAAGTGATATTTTTAAATGTTGTTCTTAAATTTGAAAATGGAACAGTATGTGCGAGCGTTTGTTTTTCGGATATTGATCTGTTTAGTCTCAATTCACTTACACAAGTGTTATTGTGTTAATTTATTGCGAACATGGCATATCAAGTAAGTTTTGATCTAATGGAAGCATATTTTTTGAACGATAAAGATATCTCTAGAAGTTTGCGGTGGTATGGCGTAAAATATCCTGATAGACAAATACCGTCTCGTAAAGTTTTGAAAAGGCTTGTGAACAATTTGAAAACTCTGGGACGTTTCGATAAACGCCCAAGAGAACCACAGCAAGAAAACCATACGATCAACGACGAAGAACTTGGTATTTTAATTTACTTTTCGGCTTTTCCGAAAGCATCGGTGAGAGAAGGAGAACATGAAATTGGAGTTTCAAAAAGTAAAATACACCGTGTATTAAAAAAACACGGTTTTAAGTTATGTTGAAGGACGATTGGTTCAAAAATTACTTCCGGGCGATACAGAAAGGAGAAAAAATTTCTGTCTTGATATCCAGGCACGATTGCTCGAAGATCCAAATTTTTTGGATAATATTATTTGGACAGACGAATCTAACTTTAGCAATAACGGTATGTATAACCGCAACAATAATCGTATTTGGTCTAAAGAAAATCCCCTACGAGTGACTGAAACTAATAACCAAGTGCGTTTTTCACTCAACTGTTGGTGCGGACTTTTAAAAAACCGGGTTTTCTTAATCCATTTTTACCAAGGAACCTTGAACACAGAAAAGTATTTAGGAATACTTCAAATTTTAAGGGATAAGATAAGAAACCATTCCGCGGCGGAGCAAGAAAACTTAATTTTCCAACAAGATGGAGCTCCGGCTCATAATAGTCGGAGAGCAGCAGATTTTCTAAATGAATGTTTTCCTACATGGATTGGTACAAATGGACCGATTAGATGGCCGGCCAGATCCCCGGACCTCACACCATTAGATTTCTTCTTTTGGGGATACGTGAAAGATATGCTATACAAAAAGCGATACGAGAACGTAGGCGAGTTGCAAACAGAATTGTGCCATATCACATCGAGTGTTCACCATAAAATGATTAGAAAATCAACAGGCAGCGGGCTCATTAAAAGATTGGCGATTTGCGTAAGACAAGAGGGATCACATTTTGAGCATTTAATTAATTAATTTACAAAAAAAACCTACTTAATTGACTACGGCAGTTTCATGTATGTTTTTTATTTGATTAAAATGATTAATTTCACGTTGTTCCTTTCTTTTAAAATACTATGTTACTTAGGCAGAGTTATTATTTTTTAGCTATTCTTTCGATTGGCATCATAAAAGTAGGGTGTTTTTTTTTTCACATTTGAGTCGGTTCGATTCCCAGCCGAAGCAAATAATTTTTAGAAAATCTATGAATGCAGAATTACTAACTTTTAAAAATAACATAAAGTCTTCTTTGAGCAAAATTCACTATCTACGATATTTAAGGTACTTCCCCTTCATGTCCCATAACTTTGGGACGCCCTGTATACATATAATAGTGTATATCTATCTATAAAGAACATTCTGCTCTGGTTTATTATTTTATACTTTTCAATTATTATTATTGCAGTAGTTTAATTAAATTATTTTTTCCGGGTTTTTTGAAGTCGTTTTTTTTTAAATCCTTTTTTGGATTGGATCGGCTGCCTATATTTTCCTGCTTCGAATAGATGGAGGTCCATTTTATTTTTTTACAATGGGAAATGCTCATGCATACTGCTCTCCACGGGGGTGGAGGGCGAGTTATGTTGGACTCCGGCTGACAGCCGACCTATCAACTAAAACCCCTTGGTGTTCCTCTATTTGCACCATGGCGTCGTGGCCACGGGTACCCCACGGTATTTTTCTGCGGCCACGCCGGCGCCAGAATAACGGCGGCGGCGGGCCTTCCCATAGGCTGGAGCAGGGGGGAATCTCCTGGTCCAGCCACGTCAAGAAGGCGCCAGTGTCACCACCCGGCCTCGCTAGGTATCGCCCCCGGCTTCGCCTGCTTGTAATAACTCTATCGCGGATATTTAACTTATTTATCCTACGGCAACTACTCACTTTATCGGGATAAAAGTTATCCTGTTTTAATCCATCCTCTAATCATTGTAAGTATATACCAAATTTCATATTCCAATTTCAATTCAAATATATCTACCAAATTACTAACCGCTCAATGTAAACAACATTGGGTTTACGATTCGGAGGTCGCTGGTTCGATCTGTTATATGGGATTAGTTAAAAGTGTTTTTGAAAAAAGAAGGTTTTTATTTGATTTAAACTAGGTAGAAATTAAGACTTATAGATTCGGTAATCTGGATAGGTGCGCGTCGCGGTCAGAGGTCGGGACTGAACTGCCTGCGGGAGAGGCGAGAGACGATGACGGTGAGGTCTGAAGGTGAGGGGTTGGAGATGGCTCAGCATCATCTTATACAGGTTCAAGGGTATAACAGATCCCCAGCTGGTTACATGTTTTAAGTACTCCGTTTGGTTGGTGGTAGGGCATTTTAAATGTCCGCCTGGCTAGCTACCACCTTCTTATCTAAATCTGCCGCCAAGCATGTCGTGTTCCGGTTGACAGACATAAGATAGCCAGCCCCCCAAATGTGTTGGGGTTTCCGGGTCAGTACGCTTCCACCTTCGACCTCATCTTCACTTAACATCAGGTGCGATTGAGGTCAAGTACCAACCCGTTGTGCATAAAAAAAAATCCGTTCATGTACTTCGCCGTGATTGTGCAATAAACAAACGAACATCCAAACTTTCGCATTGATAATATTACTTAGGTTAGATAAATTACGAACCGGCAAACTGTAAACTAAACTATACTTGAATGTTATTAGTTATCTTACATGAAGTGTATTTACTTTTCAGGACAATGCGACAGTTCTGGCCAGCCTTTGTACTATTCTTTCGTATGAGAATAATACCAAAGAAAACGCACGACTTCTTCTTCAACATCGTGACGAGTGTACTGAGTGATAGGGAGAATGGTAAATAAGTAAAAATCCTTGGACATACTCACAGCAGCGCCATCTAGTTCCACACTAAGCAACTAGGCTTGTATTGTAATGAAATGACATGAAATAATTTATTTGCTTGATTTTGAGTACAAGATAGGATGACACATAACAGAAGTCCCATTCAAAATCTACTTAAAATCTAGCGTGCAAATATTTAATAAATTAGGATAGCATTAGATAGGTTATTACTTAATTAATAATGTATGTTGTCACAATATAAAACTAATTAATTGTCAATGATGTGTTGATGTCAGAAAAGCGATATTGTCCGTTATATAAGTATTTTAAAATAGTGGTAGATATACCTTAATTGAATAATAACCTTTGTTGATAAGCCATTCATGTAACTGAATTTTAAATTGTCGTCCAGTTAATAATTTTAATTCATATGTTATAAATTTAAATCTATAACTCGGGTACACGTGCCCATATTCATCATATATATATATATATATATATATATATATATATATATATATATATATATATATATATATATATATATATATATATATATGCCCCTAGTGGGATGCGAACCTGCGACCTTTTGGTATGGCAGTCAGGAAATCTAACCACTACACAGGAGGTCGTCTGTGCAGGTGTATAAAAAGTGATTAGGTTAGCCTCAAAAGCGCTAATCCAGCGATAATTACTAATATTTTTTTTGCAGCAGACTGTGGTACCTAGTATCTACTCTGTGTTATAAATGTTATAATAATATGATCCCTGATGTTGATATGTGAGTACGGAGGTAGTCATATTTCTCTGCAGTTAACTTTTATATGAGTAGTGATCGATGGAGCGCGACTAAATATGTTTATTTATTTATTTATTTTTATTGAGCATACAGAACAAGTTACAATATAATAAGGCCGAATAGTTTTAGATGAAACTTATGAAACTAGACTATGCCTAACTCTTGGTATGTATGCACAAAGTATAACAATAAATCTAACATTTTATTCATTATCAGTGATCAATTTCAGCTGAGATTGGCCATGCATTTTGAGGCCTATTTTACAGTCAGGGAAAAACATTTTATTTTAATTTCTTAGATACTCCAACATATCACACTCTTACGATATCTTATACAGACGTATTGTTTTTGATTTTTATTATTACTTAGACATTTAAATTTCGCAGTGTAATTAAAATTTACTGTTGATTCTGTATTATCCAAAAATAAACTATAATACAATACAGTACAGTACAGTCAAGTGCAGTGCAGTACAGTACAGTACAATACAATACAAATACACTTTGTTACACAAATAATAAAAATAGGCGGCAGCCAATCGCTGCCAATATTTAAAAGAGCATGCCCTGTCAATAACCATTGTATATAATATTTATTTAGTTATTTACTTATACATATGTAAGCTCGCCTTTTGTATATCTTATTTATTAATAGCTGAGTATCGTCGTCATTGTTTTTTTATGTATGCAAGAAGGTGTAAAGGTAGCTAAGTGTCTTGAAGTCGCTAAAAATATTAGTTTCCTAGGCTCTGCAATGTGAAATACTTAGAAGAGAAGAGGGCGTCATAATTAATCTGCAGTCACTAGAATAAATAATCGATTTCGGTTATTTATTCATGTGATGCCGTCGTCGTACCGCGTAAAATATTATCAAACGCTAATTATTTGCCGCTAAGCTCGCTTCGACCGCTAAATTTGGTATCACGTAAGCGCCCCAGAAGTAAGGAGAAAGGGATAAACATTTAATACCTGTTTGGTGAAATAATGACGACCTGTTTGGTGTAGTGGTCAGAAACTCTGCTGCTATACCAAAAGGTCGCGGGTTCGAATCCCGCTAGGGACATATGTTTGTATGATGAATACAGACATGTGTTCCCGAGTTATGGATGTATTTCATTTATATATGTATTTATTTACAAAAAAAAATTATTTGTGTAGTTTATCAACCATCTGGTATCCATAATGCAAGCCTAGTTGCTTAGTGTGGAATTAGATGGAGCTGTGAGTATGTACAAAGATATTTATTATTATTATTATTAATAGATCGACGTATCGAGTTACTATAATTTACTTCTAGGGCGCTTATGTGATATCAAATTTAGCGAGCGAACAAAAGCGAGCTAACGGCATATTTTTAGCGATAATATGAGATTTTTTTACGTGTCACGACTGGACGATAGGGATCTGTGGCGCGCCTCGAGGACGCGGAATGTAGGAGGATGAGGAATTAGTGTATTGATGATGATACTCTCGGTTACAGGTGTTCAGGAGAAGCGTGGCGATTTTATCGACATGATGATGGCACTGCGGAACGACGAGAGGAACAATAATGCTGAGAAACTGGACGACGGAGACGTGGAGATCAGTGAGTCTTATACCCGCATTAACAAACTGTCCTCAATATGCATAATACACAGCTATCGCAGGCTTCTACATATTAAAAAAAAGGAAGAAAAGCTAAGTAGGTAACAATGTTTCCATACTTGCGTGTGGTGGTATGATGTATGCGTGCGTGTGTGTGTGTGTGTGTGTGTGTGTGTGTGTGTGTGTGTGTGTGTGTGTGTGTGCGTGTGTGCGTGCGTGCGTGCGTGCGTGCGTGCGTGCGTGCGTGCGGGCGGGCGGGCGGGCGTGCGTGCGTGCGTGCGTGCGTGCGTGCGTGCGTGTGTGTGTGTGTGTGTGAGGTAGGAGGTGTGATGAAAACTATAAAGTCAAACAAACAAACAAAATATTCTTTATTGTACAACAATAAGAAGTATAACACAACCATAAATAAAAAAGGGGATAGTACAATAAAATACAGTAGTAAATGTCAAAGTCAAAGTCAAAAATGCTTTATTTTGTAGGTGCACAGAGTACACTTAAAATACTCAATATTTAATTTTTTTAGCTATTGTTTGTTCAAAATGAAATTTTCCCCTGCGAAGAACAAGCAACAAACTCGAAGGGTTGCTCTTTTAAAACAGGCTTTGATTTTATATAAAGGTTTTTATATTAACTTATTAATTGTTAAATAGCTTGGCATGCGAACGATCTGATTATGTCCAGGGACGATTATCATCTAAATAGTCTGACATTTTATAATATGCTTTATTAATAACTTTCTGCTGACTTTGCGGAGGCGAGTTATGTGACATACCATGTATGTTCCTATGATCCTTAGTCTCGCATATCGCATAGTCTACGAAGTGACACACAGACAGACAGATCGACATACCGAAACTACATAAGGGTTCCTACTTTTACTACGGAACTCCAAAAGAGTAGCAAGTAAAATAAATCCTAACCCCAAGTCCTATGCGCCCTATTGCATAATTTCAGCGAAGAAAGATAGCGAGCAATTTATCTTTACCATGTACAGTGAGGTTCAAAATTACAGTCATACTCTAGTTCAAACTATTAATGTTTTCCGAACACCTTTGTTTTTCTAAAGAAAATGTGCAGTTGATCGTACTATACAAAGATTTTAGACGACACTTGTCTTAAAGACAAAGGTTTACGAGTTTGAATTTGGACTATGATTGCACTTTTGAACCTGACTGTAAATTTTGTGTACAATCGGCAAGACAATTAAGGTAGCAGGTATATTTTTTATTATATGGCTTGTAGGGTCTTTGTTGGATTTTGTACACTTTACATCTATCATGTGACAGAAAAATTTCAGTTAAATTTGAATACCAATTTACTTTTAGACTTTCTCCTACATATATTTATAAATAATGCCCTGCTACGTTAATTGTGTTGCGGACTGTACAAAATTTGCGAAAAATTAAGGGCCAAAACTTAGAGCGAACTCATTTCAACTTTTATCAAAACTCAACTTCTACGGTAGATATTATCTAACTGAATTAACGCAGTCAAAATTTGATTACTTTAAGTTTGCCTGAAATATATTATTTGGGATGTTAAGAGTTAGGCTCGTAGTACACAATGTTACTCAAGCAGAGATGTCCGCTTGAGGACAATTCCACCTCCATACTCCTCCCACTGTAACTCCTGTAAGCCAGGATCGACAGTGGTACTCGACACGCGCCTACTGAAGGTAGACGGTGCCCTACGTGCCTCTATTGCTACCTTGGACCCCAGGCTAATTACAGAAAGAAATAGGGTGTGTAAGTAAGAAAAAGGTTTCCCACTTCCCCCTTTGTCCCCTTAAGGACAATCAAAAAGGCACAGCTTTATGTAACGTGTACAGCGGCATCTCTATGTAACTATGCTCACGCGCAGATTTACGCTTGAGCAACATTCTGATATACGGGCCTTAATTGACTCCTGAAGAGACTTAACTTTAGCTCAAGCAGACAAATTCAAACATCATTTGCAATTGTATGTAACATAATGATTATTGTGGTATGTATTTTGTAATTGGATTCGAATGAGGTTTATCTTTGCTTGTAAATCTGTTTTAAGAGGGTTTTTTTCGTCCAGTGGAAATTGGAATTGAAGACATTGGAAATAAAGATTTCTTTTGAAATACCGAATGAATAAAAAGAAATCGCTTTGACCTGTCCTCGAGACGCCTAAAAGCTAATTATAAATCTAACTAATATTATAAATACCAAAGTTCAACCGCCTCCGTGGCTCAATGTAAACAATATTAGGAGGTCGCGGGTTCGATCCCCAGCGGGGTACATGTTTAAGTACTCGGTTTGGTTGGTGGTAGGGCATTATAAAATGACCGCCTGGCTAGCTACCACCATCTTATCTAAATCTTCCGCCAAACAGCAATGTTAATAGCATTGTTGTGTTCCGGTTGTCAGAGATAAGATAGCCAGTCCCCCAAATGTGTTAATGCCCATTACATTCATTTGTGTTGTGGTTTCCGGGTCAGTACGCTTCCACCTTCGACCTCATCTTCAGTTAACATCAGGTGTGTTTGAGGTCAAGTACGATCGCGTCGCGCATAAAAAAAAGTTTGGATGTTTGTTTGTTATAGTGTGTTGCTCAACGTATAAACGGATATGTTTGATTTTTGTATGTAGGTAGAATATATCCTGAATTAAGACGTAGGATACTATTTATCCCGATAAAGTGAGTGGGAACTTCACGGGATAAACAAATTAAACATATGCGCAATGAAGTTAATCCACGCAGGCGCGCCGTAATTTTCCAGAATGCACGATTATAAAAAAAAGTAACCGTTTGTATCAATAACTTTAAATTCTTGAAAAAAAAACCGTTATTAAAGGTGTTTAGGTAATATTTACTATTAGCTTTAAGGCTTTTCGAGTTCAGATCAGAGCAATATTTTTGATTTACCTATGCTATAGTTAAAAAGACATAGATAGATAGATAGATAAATAAATCGTTTATTTGTATCTCCAGTCACACACATACCATAAATTCCAAAACAATTGGATAAACATAGTTTATAACAATCCATAAAAGTAACATCAGGATACACTAGAGTATGTGTGTGCTACAGCAGTACAAATGGGTCATAGCTCAGTGTGTATATTGCTCAGAGAGCAAAACATTGATTTTCAGCTATTACCCACGAGGAGACACTGGTACAAAAGAGAACGACTAGACAAGCATATTTTACTGTGCGCGTCAGTGAATAATGTCACATAGACAGAGATGTACAAAATACCCTGTACAAAGTATCTGCAATACAAAATGCAAGATACTTTTAAATAAAGTATTTCAGATACCAGATACAAAATACTTTCGAGAATAGTATCTGAAATACTAAATACCAAATACGTATCTTCTAAATACTTCTTAAGATACAAATACTTTTGTAAGAAAACAAGATTTTATTTTAATGAATTCTAAGTTTATTTTTCTTAATTGACATAACACGAGCATAACACGATAACATAACACACACGTTACATAACATAACACGATTTATTCGTAAATAACTTAATGTTATTTACGTATGTAAATAATATATATACAAATGTATGTAATGTAATATATACAAAAAGGCGGTCATCTTCTCAAATGAAATTACATTTCAGTTTTTTTTTTTTTAATTGTTTGGCTCGCACGACTTGTGCATTTGCCACATCTTGTATAGATACAGGCCAGTGCAGTGCAAAGAAAGAGTCGCCATCTACCAATGTGATGTTGGACTAATAATGACATGCTCAATTTTACGCATTTATTTTATATATTTCTACTAATATATTACTAAAAGCATTTTATCAGAAAAAGTATTTATAAAATACTAAGATACCAAACAAAATATATTTAAATACAAGATACAAAATGATTTTTTAAAAAGTATTTTAGATACAAAATGAAAATACGTATCTTGCATCTTGTATCTGTATTTCAGATACTTGTATCTTAGATAAGTCACACCTCTGCACATAGATATATGTGTATTCAAATGTAGTATAGGTACTCAAATAGATACAGATACACTGTCGGTAGATTGGAATAAATAAGTAAATAAATATGCGAATTAGCTTACAAAAGATTGAGACAACGACATACATTCATAATTAAGATTCAATAATAAAAAAATAAAACGGATCACTAGTAGATACATCCCAATACATATGATGGGATAGCCCAATTAAGCCCAGCGTAGATCTGCGCTTGAGCATAGTTAGAGATGCCGCTATACAAGTTACCTAGAGCTGTCCCTTTTTACCTGTCCTCAAGCGGAGATCTCTGCTTGAGTAACATTTTGAAATACGGGACTAAATAAATGCGAAAGTTTGTTTGTGTGTATGTATGTATGTTTGTTACCTCTTCACGCCTAAACGGCTGGACGAATTTGCATGAAATTTTGTGGGTAGACAAATTAGGACCTGGATTAACATATAGGTAAATTTTTTTCGGCCGCACCGATTTTGATGAAATCTTCCACGCGGTCGAAGTCGCGGGCGGAAAGCTAGTACATATGTATAAGTCTGCTGATGACACTGCGTGCTTGTCGAGTGACAGAGACCCATGCAAGGCATCTGCTGGTCTACAAAAGCACTTAGATAAATTGGACCAGTGGTTGCAGAAATGGCGAATAAAATCGAGCGCAACTAAATCGGCCCATATAACTTTCACTCTTCGCAAGGAAGATTGCAGACCTGTCACTTTGGGTGGAGAGCTAAAACTAAAACAACCGTAAAATACTTGGGCCTCCACTTGGATCGAAGACTTACTTGGGTGGACCATATCCAGGCCAAAAGAACCGAAGCTAACATCCAGCACATGAAGCTACAGTGGCTCATAGGACGACAGTCTCCTCTGTCCCTTAACAACAAACTTTTAGTATACAAGTGCATTATAAAACCAATATGGACATATGGCATCGAACTCTGGGGCTCTGCTAGTAACTCCAATATAGACATCTTGCAAAGATTTGAAAATAAAGTGTTAAGAGCAATAGCAAGTGCACCTTGGTTCACCCGCAATGCGGAGATAGATGAACACCTTAACATACCTACTGTAAGAGAGGAAATAATGATATCTTGCACAAAATACAAAAAAACGTCTCGCAGATCATGTTAATAGTCTCGCAAGAAATCTGTTGGATCGACACCAACAAACCGCGCGCCTTAAGAGATGGCATGTCTTGGATCTCGACAGGAGAAAATAAGAAAAATTCTTGGCGATGGTACTCAGTGGAGTATCAGCAGGCTCTTTGCTTTAACCACCAAACATCTGATTATGACTAGAAGAGTCGATTGCAGATAGACGAATGGGAAAAAAAAAAAAAAAAAAAAAAAAATGCTGACACACCTCTTTTGCTTCATTCCCATACATGCTCGTCGGATGAGGTTACTATTGACTTGGCCTTTCTTTAAGAAGTCCCCGATTTGATCATGGTACGTTCCCGTGGTCTTCCCCTACCAACACGAACATCACTTTCGTTAGTCTTCTTTCTTCCACATGTCCAAACCATTTCAACATACCTTTTTCAATCTTTGTATATTTAAAAAGAAGTCTTAATTTATCCAATGAGGGCGCCACTGGAAGGATGCAGTTAACTGGATTACGATGTTGTGTAGAGCGATTGAGAGGGATGATCCCTGCATAAATTTAGCATCACTTCTTTTATTTTCCAGCGGATATGGTGATCTCAGCCAACGCGTTCATAATATTCCTTGGTGGCTTCGAGACCACCTCCTCAACCCTAGCCTTTCTGCTACTGGAGCTGGCAGCCAACCATCGCGTCCAGGAGACTATGAGGGCAGAGATACTCCAGGTGTTGGAGAGGCATGAAGGGAAGATCAGCTATGAGGTCCTTCAGGAGTTGAGCTATATGGAGATGGTTATACAAGGTGTGTTCACAATATGTTTACCCGATTGTTTACATTTTTAATGATCTTCTTTAGGTCGTGCACCTGGCTATCTCCTCACATACAGCCGAAATAACAGTAAGGTAGGTAAGTACTTGGCGGCATTGGTAGCTGGTCAGGAAGACCTTTTAATTATCTTGTTAAATCTACGTATGAAAAACTAAAGAGTAGAAGGCCGCCTCCGTGGATCAATGTAAACAACATTGGGTTTAAGATTCGGAGGTCGCGGGTTCGATCCCCAGCGGGGTACATGTTTAAGTACTCGGTTTGGTTGGTCGTAGGGCATTTTAAATGTCCGCCTGGCTAGCTACCACCATCTTACCTAAATCTGCCGTCAAGCAGCAACGTTAATTGCATTGTTGTGTTCCGGTTGTCAGAGATAAGATAGCCAAATGTGTTGGGGTTTCCGGGTCAGTACGCTTCCACCTTCGGCCTCATATTCACTTAACATCAGGTGTGATGAGGTCAAGTACCAATCCGTTGTGCGTAAAAAAAAAGAAGGTATAGGGTAATACCAAACTATTTGTAACCATCCGCCAGAGCGTAATATCTCCTATAGACCTCTTTGATTATAGTCTACCTCACTCCAACTGAGCGGCTTTTGAATGGAAATAAGGGAATATAGTAACCCCCATACGTTGACGGTGGCATTTATAATATCTAAGAGCTGTTGCTGTAGATAAGTTTGTATTTTATTTCAAAATCAAAATCAAAAATGCTTTATTTTGTAGGTACACATAGAGTACACTTAAAATAGTCAGATTTTACATTTTTTAAGCTATTGCTTGTTCAAAAGCCACTTTTCCCCTGAGAAGAATAAGCAAGAAACTCGAGAGGTTGCTCTTTTTAAAAAAAGGTTTTTATGTTACAAAATTATTAATTATTATTTTATATTATAATATTTCATTATTAATTGTGAAATAGCCTGGTTACGCGAACGGGCTGTTCATGTCCATGAATGTTTATGATTTGCAATTGAATTTGTTAATTCTTTGAGAAAATGAATTTTAACATTATTTTGCCTCTCTTATTGAATATTTGACCTGTTCGCCATATGTTACAGAAACACTACGGCTCTACCCACCATTCCCCAGCATACAGCGTATGTGCACCAAGGACTATACAATACCTGGCACCAACACTGTCGTGGAGAGGGGTACAATAGTGCTGTTCCCAACGCTGGGCATCCAGAGAGATGAACAGGTTAGTTATCTTACTTTACTATAGCATCTCGTTTTAGTTAAGGCTATGTATCAACACCAGCGTGGTGCTGCCATTTGTAAAAAGAAGATTTCTTTCAAATGGAACATAAATTCAAAGCGTACTGTAACGTTTATTTATTTTATTTATTTTTTATCATTTATTGCACACAAGAAAAAAAACATACAGATACAACATAATAGAGACGACACAAGGTTCTGCTTATTTCTACGATGAAATTTCTTCCAGCAGACCTACGAAAGAGAGATATGACTGGAAGAGGCAGCTAAGACGTGCACAATTGAAGTCTAAAGAAATGAATAAATATGATAGATAAAAAACCTAACTGAATATAAATATTACTACATACTAATAAGTACATAAATACATAAATAAGTACATTGTACATGTACAACGTTGTTTACATTGTAAACAAGTACAACGTTGCGTCTAGCACCATTAGGCTTTTAGCTTTAATAAGCAGAAACAAATCCTATAACAAGTAATATATTTAAATTAAAATAACAACTACAAATCACCTTTTCATATAATTTCCTACGGAAACTCTAAATTAATATCTTTACTAAAAAAGGGCCTCAACACGACATTGGGGAATAGTTGCGATGACGTTTCTAAGACGATTTAAAATTGAGGTGGGGGCGCTCGAATCGTCCTCTGTTTGACTGGTACCTCGCCACCGGAAGATCGCTGCTTCGGTTCCCCCTGACACCCTCAACCAAGTTTTATTTGAGTTACGGAATCCCTCTAGGGATCAAGGTCCTCAGTGACCACTTGTCTGCATCGACGTCCGGGCCTGCACCTGAGAGCCGTTCAGGGTAGATCTACCCTCCCCCGAAATCAACTACGCTCATCCAGCCTTGTCCTCGTCGTATACGAGAGGATGTCCGCTGCAGCTCCTTGAGACCAGTGAACCGTAGGAAGAAAAGATTTGCCGGGGGGTGCAGGGGAGTGAGCTGAACATACAACACACCCAGTCTATCTAAATCAAAGTAATCTTTTGATCAACCTATCTGCTGGCGGCTAAAGGGGCGCTGAACCCTAAACCGCCGCAGTACCTGCTCACTGGGGGCACTGGAAACATCTAAAAAACTAATTATACATGATGGACATTTTAAATTATTGATAAAAATGGCAACACTTATTTATAATTTTGTTTTTATTTTTAATGGTGATAGCCGTCTAAGTGAACATCTAAAAACGCCCTACCACCAACCGAAAATTTCACCGAAAATCAAATCAAAAACATATTTATTTCGTAGGATAAAAATTATCACTTGAAAACGTCACATTTTTTATTTCATTATTAAAGTTTTTGACATTATTGCTCATTCATAAAGCTGATTCCCCAGAGAAGAACGAGCAAGAAACTCAAGGGTTGCTCTTTTAAAATAAGTTTGGGTTACAATTATATTATATTGCATAATTAGACTGAATATCGCCGAGCGGTCTATGTCCATGCTTGCTTATCATCCAGATAGTCAGAAATTTTATAATAGCCTTTGGTAAATAATGTCTGTTTTATGATGGTTTTGAATTTATTTAAAGGTAAATTTTGAATGTCCACTGGAACCTTATTATAAAAGCGTATACATTGCTCCTTAAATGAATTAGTGACTTTGTGTAAACGGCTGACATGCACAGCAAGTTTATTTTTATATCTGGTATTAACATTATGTATATCACTATTTTTCTTAAACGATTCTATATTTTTTCTTACATACATTAAGTTTTCGTAAATATATTGCGATGTAAATGTTAATATATTAATTTCTTTAAATTTATTCCTAATAAATGGGAATCGAACTTCTGTCTTTGCCTTAGCACAGATCATCAATGACATCTATTATTGCAGTACTTCGATGATGCGGGTGGTTTCGTGCCGGAGCGGTGGGAGGAGGGGCGGCCGCAGCCCCCGCCCGGGGTGTACATGCCATTCGGCGACGGACCCCGATATTGTATAGGTGAGTGATTCTGTTATCTGTAGGTCTTCCATGTGTTAGGAGGGCTAGACAGGCACTATTTGAATTAAACGATACGTCTTGTTGAAGTTCAACATAATTCACAAAATTCCTCCAACACCAACAATCACCTTCGCTTCCAAAATTAGAATGGCGTAATCGGTCGAGAATCCCACCATTCCACCCGCCATTTTTACGTAAACATCCGCCTTGCTGATTGGCTCCCGCCTAAAACGCCGACCAATCAGGAACGAACAATGCTCGTAGCTGATTGGTCGACGGTTTAGTGTTGCCGCTTTATAATAAAATTACTAAACAGTACGAATATTATCGGAAGTAATATTTTAATATCATCATACGCTTATGAAATCAAAACCCTACACATGAGTACATAGAAAATGCTCTTGTTATTCCGTAAGTACTCAGGCCCGACTCATATCGGAATTCACGGCGAGAACCCAATCGACTAATAACTTACAGACACAGCTTGAAATTCATGGCTATTGGAAATCTTACCGCATATTTGGCTGCGACTCGCACAAACAAGCTTACAGAATCACACCCTATTATTTGTATGGGAACTTAACATTACCGATAGATTGTGATAACGATTTTGCATGCAAACAACTTTTTTTTTATTATTCGCAACGGGTTGGTACTTGACTTCAATCAAACCTGATGTTAAGTGAAAATGAGGTCGAAGGTGGAAGCGTACTGACCCGGAAACTCCAACACATTTGGGGAACTGGCTATCTTATCTCTGGCAACCGGAACATAACAATGCTATTAACATTGCTGCTTGGCGGCAGATTTGGATAAGATGGTGGTAGCTAGCCAGGCGGATATTTAAAATGCCCTACCACCAACCAAACCGAGTACTTAAACATGTACCCCGCTGGGGATCGAACCCGCGACCTCCGAATCGTAAACCCAGTGTTGTTTACATTGAGCCACGGAGGCGGTAAATATACAACTAATACATACCAAGTTTCATTTCGATACGACAATTAGAAGTAAGTCAAAATTTACTTCCAAGATTAGATAGTTGCAAGTGATAGCAAAAGGTGTTAGGCTCTGTGGACTGAGTTATCCTAGTACATTTAAAACGTTAAAATCATAAAGGTAAAAAAAGATTTACTGTGACCGCCGCAATATTTTTTCCTTCATGGGGTCCACAACAAGCACTTGTAGTACTCTCCCTTGGCGAAGGGAAAGACACCTAGTACTCCATTCAACGAGGAGGTGAAGGTATACAGGGTGAATTTGAATTTGTGTAATTCCCATTAACTGGTCACTCTACTCCTGATTACGATCAACTTTCCTCATGGAACTATAGACGAATTTGATCAAAAAATTTTCAATTACCCTTACAAAATAAACCATTCTAAAACACCTTAGGCGGCTCTTTTGGCCCTAGACTCAGACAAAATTGTCTCAAGGCTGGTTGAAAACTGCAGGCTTACTTTAAATACCCTGTGCAAAACAAACAGGGTCTTTCTTCGTTGGGTCCCGGGGCACGCAGGCATCGAAGGCAACGAAAAAGCCGACGAACTAGCGAAATTGGGGGCTAGCGGATCCCAGTACGGCCCTGAGCCTTTCTGCGGCATCTCAAAAAGCCTAATTCGTTTTACCCTAAGGAACCGGTGCACCCAAGCAGCTCTTAAACTCTGGACGAACACGCCAGGTTTAACACACTCCAAATCACTAATCAAAGCCTTCAACAAGAAGGCGGCCGGCGAAGCGCTGGCACTCAGTAGGAACAATTTACGCATTCTCACAAGGGCACTAACGGGCCACTGCTGTCTGAGCAAACACATGCTCAACATAGGGCTCCGAGAAACAGGAATGTGCAGATTTTGCCTCCTCGCAGAGGAAACACCTGCACATCGGCTGTGTGAATGTGGCCCGCTAATGCGTAAACGCAATATCCACCTGGGCAGCCACTTATTACACCCGGATGAGATAAAAACCATCGGTGCCAGGAAAATTATCCAATTCCTCAAAGAGGCAAACCTGAGCAACGAACTGTAGGTTAGTGGCGATCACAATAGATCGGCAACGGTCGCAGTGATACAGGTCTCCGTTGACCTGCAACAGCCACATACACATACAATACAATACAACACCTTAGTATGCAAATCCAACAATTTTCGGCTGGTGACTCCACTAGTAATTACGAACAACTTTCCACTAGAAACCATAGCCGAATTCAGCCGAAAATTGTTGGAGTTCCATACTGAAGGTGGTTGCAGAATTCAGAGTGGTTCACTTTGTATTAATCGAAATTTTTTTGATCGAAATCCACTATGGTTCCTTGGGGAAAGTTGAGAATGGAGTCACCAGTTAACGGGAATTACACGAACTCAAATTCACCCTGTATACGTTAATTCCTACGTCAGAGAAACAAGTAATCCAAAAGCAAAAGGGACCACTTGAATATTTTTTCATCATCGCCTATAAACATCACTTTCTCTACAAAGTTCTCCGGGCGCTGTTTGCTTTCGGCACCTGAAACGAATAGAACCAACTAGTCTCTATATATCAAAAAACGAAAATAAATATTATAGTATAATAATAAGTACGTAAATCTATCTAATCTAACTGGAAAATAAATAATAAATAAATATCCTTGGACGTACACACAATGCCATCTTGTTGTGGATATCAGATGGTTGATATACTACATAAATACATTTTTTTTGTAAATAAATGAAAACATCCATAACTCGGGTACACATGTTCGTATTCATCATACAAACAATATGCGCGGGCGGGATTCGAACCCGCGACCTTTTGGTATAGTGGTCAGTTTCTAACCACTACACCAAACAGTCGTCAGTATTAGCAGTAGTCAGTAAATATACAGTATGTTACGTGGCGAATAAAGGAATCTAGTTTTTTAAAAATAAACTTATTTATTTGATTTAGAAACTAAGAGTTAGGTGTGGATGTAGAGATGAATGAGGAGAGAGTGGGTGGGTGATAAGGGATGCGTGCTTATATAAGGTCGGTTTAGTAGTGGTGGAAAGGACGCGGTGTCGGTTGTTATCAAGATTCGGGACTCTGGGAAGTGGATCGGGTTATCATCGGTTGCGGCTTGATATGCAGTAGGAGCAAGGGTGAAGGGTCTTTATTTATCTTAAACCTAGATAACTTAGTTAATCTTAATGTTACTGTTTATGGAATTATGAAAGGAATATAAATCTAGCTTATCTAAGGGTTTTATCCGAACGCATAGGTGTCTTATCTATTAGGTCGGGTTCTCGGTATGTAACAAGTAGCCATTAATTATGTTTTTATAAAATTGTTTTAGGAGTTCTTATCATGTTCTACAACGTAATGGAGTTCAGTGGTAACTTTAATTTAATATTATAGGTTTTGTAATTAAATACCTACAGAATTATTATAAGACATATTTATTCTACTGCTGATGTGTAGATACTTCATCCTTCTTCAAAAAATTAAACAATTAAATATTATATTATTGTTATTATTATCATTTAGATTGTTACTGCACTATAATTTAAAGTGGTGTCAGCTCAGCGAAGTGCAGTGTGTTGGATGAGTGACATTCACAATGCAAGCGTTTTCAACAAGTTGTTACCAGAATGGTGTCACGTTACAATCGCTGACAAATCGTTTCGCCATGTCTTATTGTTTTGGCTAACTAACGCATTGTTAGCTAAAACGAATTGAAATGAAATTCTAACGGAAGTTATGTTGATATTAAATGTGAATTTGCCGCTCAATATCCACAATTTATGTGACGATCTCCACTTAAATTGTTATTGGGAATATTGTAATATGTAATATTCCAGTTATGTCTGATAGATAAACACATCTGTCTTTTTAGCTTCACAACTAATGCTAACAGCTCTAAGGCCCGTATTAATAAACCATTCTCAAGATTGAGAAGAGTCTTGTGTCTCAAGTAAAAGTGTTGATTAATAAACTTAACTTGAGACCTGAAAAGCACGTGGACCTCAAGCAGTACTCACTTGAGAGGTGCGCGTATTAATAAACGAAACTCAAGACTATCATTCATTCGCCGCTGAGGCGAATACTTGAGAAGTGATCTCAGCTAAGTAGACCTCAAGATTGGTTTATAAATTAGCACGGAGCTTGAGATAGCATTAACTGCTTAAGACCCATCTCGGTTGATACAGCCTCAAGACTTCTATTGAGATTGATTTATTAAACGGGCCTATATTTGGCCATCTTTTCTTTATACTTTTGGCAAAGGTCAGCCTATTCGGACAACATTTCAGCGAACGTCGCGTCCGATTATGAGTAACTAATATTATAAATGCGAAAGATTGTTTATTTGATCCTCAATCACGTCGAAATGAATGTACGGATTTGGATGAAATTTGGTATATACCCTGGATTAAACCCTTGATATTTTTTATCCCGATAAATTGAGTAGTTCCCGCGAGATAACCAACGCAGGCGAAGCCGCTGGCGGACAGTTAGCGTATGATATTTTGTTATTGACTAGACCCGAATGCGAACAGATATTTTGAATGGGCCTATTACGCATACCCTTCTTCTTTTCACGTCGATGGCGGGTACCAAATAATTAAAATTTACTCATTTACGTAGGGTATACATAGCCGTAACGTATCATAAAATAATATAAGATGAAGTATTACAGTATTACCTACAGGTAATTGGGGTCACCCACCACAACTTCCCACGACCAAGTATTTAGCCTTTTCGGGTGGTAGTAAATAATACCACTGAAACCAGCTTTAGGAGATAGGTGAAGTCAGTCTCGGGAAATCGTATCAGCTAATTCCGTCCATATGTATATGTAGTACAGGCATAACTTATTAGTAATCTGTGGTACAGGTACGTAGGGTTCAGTGTGCGAAGTGTGAGTTTTGTCTCGTTTTTAACTTTACCATCGCGTTCGTGTTTACGAAAAAAGTCCGTATGAAAAAAATCGTTGTGCAAACTTTCCGCTAGAGGCGCTGCACATTTCTCTATACAAATCGTCACGTAAACGTGAACGCAGTAGTAAAGTTAAGTCGAAACAAAACTCACACTCCGCCCTCAGAAGTGCATATCCAGTCCCGCTTAAAGGATTTTGACGACTTGTTTGGTGTAGTGGTTAGCAACTCTGACCACTATACCAAAAGGTTGCGGGTTCGAATCCCGCTAGGGGCATATGTTTGTGTGATGAATACGGACATGTGTACCCGAGTTATGGATGTTTTCATTTATAATAAGTATTTATTTACAAAAAAAAAATGTATTTTCAACCATCTGGTATCCACAACACAAGCCTATAGTTGCTCACTGTGGAACTAGATGGCACTGTGTGTATGCTTATCAATTTATAACGGAAAATATTTTTAACTCTTTTGCAGTCAAACGTAACGTAAGATTTTGTAATCGATATTTGCCATAAATACAAAGGTATATGCACAGGTTGTACAGTCAGCGACAAAAGTGCAGTCATAGTTCAAGTCGACATTTTTTTTTAAATGAATTAATCAATTTTAATGAAACTTTATACTCATAAAACACGTAGGTACATACCTAGATCTAAAAAGTTAGTAGAGAACCAAATTAGAGCGTTTTTAAGTTTCTATAATAAGAATAACTGAAATTTCTTTTAAATTCGATATTTTGTAAATGTTTACTACTAACTTTTCGATCTATGTGTCATGTGAGATCATGACTTAAGCAATGTTCCCTAATACGAACATAAGTTTTCTTATATTACATTGTCTTGTTCAAGGTAAACGTTTCGCGATGATCCAAATGAAGTGTTGTCTGGTGCGAGTATTGCAGCACGTTCGGCTGAGCCCTGCGAGCAGCGAGCCGCGCGCAGAGCCATTCGCAGCGGATCCGCGCTCGCCCCTCACCCTGCACCCCGCTGACTCCCGCGTCACGATCAGTCTCTTGTGACGGCCGTGTGTAAGAGAGAGTAATAGTGTGCAGTGTGACTAGTCACCTTACACGCTCTTGTAGATTGTAGTACCACCGCCTGTCTTCTAGAGCAGGGTTTCTTTGCGGTACATAAATGTGTCATCATTATCAACAGCCTTACACGTCCAAACTGGGAAAGGGTAAGGGTAGAGTCATAATCCACCACGCGGGACCAGTACGGTGCGGTCGATTTTCAGACTAGGGGCCACCAGGCAGTCAGTGTTCTTGAGCCGTCCCTGTAGGCCAGCGATTTGGCTTAACGACTGCCTTCAATCAGTGGCGTGCCCGCCATACAGGCAGAAAGGCATGCCTATACCCTAGCAAAATGTAAGCTTTCTTCGAAATGCATTATCAAGACAGCTGATTCATCAGAAAATATTGTAAACATTTACGAAGATTACTAAAAGAGTAAGTTATTATTTTGTAGTTGTTTTTTTTTGTCATTTAATAGCAAATTTATAATTCTGACTGCCCTGTGACAGAACGTTGTGCACGCCACTGCTTTTAAATGTCAAGTTAACGTGCCCTCAAGACACTCGTATTAAAATGCCACTAGTGTTCACCCACCCAAGGACTGACCGCACCAGACATTGCTTAACTTCGCTAATCGAAAACGAATAGCGAAAGCAATACTATTAATTGAAAATTAACAAAACCCCCGACAACATGGCTGGAACAAAATTAAATGATTATATCGTCCAGGTAGACTAGACCAAAATATAGTGTAAATAGTTGTACCTATGTTTAGTAAAACACGGTAGTTAAGAATAGGCTTTTACCATAGTTAGTTTAGTGTAGCTGGCTGGATGATATAATCTCTTATCTCGGTGGATTTTCTCAATTTTCAATTTAATATTACTGCTGATTCGACCAGTGACGTTATTTCTCAGAATTCAGTGAATTCAATACGTTCATTTTAATTTTGCCTTTCTCCATATTTTATGGACTTTCCCATAATGTACCGCTGATTTTAGACACCCTGTACTTGTGAAAATGAAAAACAATTTGTTACAGCTATTTTCTACAATTAATGGGTTATTTTACACTTTATGGCACACACACTCGGTGTGTTAAACTTCAATTGATATATAGTAGGGTTCAGCAGTGCATATCCAGTCCCAGCTCAAACGATTACTTAAGATTTTTTTAAGAACGCTTTCCTATTTATAACGGCAAAGTATTTTTAATTCTTTCGCAGTCAAACATAATATAACATTTTGTAATCGATACTTGCCA
Source organism: Oegoconia quadripuncta (assembly GCA_949316235.1). Lineage (NCBI taxonomy): Eukaryota > Metazoa > Arthropoda > Insecta > Lepidoptera > Autostichidae > Oegoconia > Oegoconia quadripuncta. The sequence goes on from OX438748.1 coordinate 2,996,577, forward strand.
TAGATACAAAAGTATATGCACTTATAGACCCGATTGTACGGTCTACGAGAAAAGTGCAGTTATAGTGCAAATTCAACCATTTTTTTTAGTCGAAATGTTATATTAAAGGCAATCATCGAATACCACTCTTGTGTAGAATGCTCTATTGCACTAGAATTAGGTAGTTTTCTTAAATTCAAAGGTGTTGCAAAAAACCAATTGCTTGAACTTGGACTATGAATGCACTTTTGTCGCTGACTGTACATGGGGATACCGGATTGAGAAACCTTGTTCTAGACATTACTGGTGGTTGTAGGTGTCTCTCATAAAAGCCAACGGTATCATAGATCCCCTGTCATCCACAAAACTATTTAAGGGTGGATCGCGCATTCGAGTCAGGGGTCACAAACTATGTAGAGTCCACCGAAATAACAAACACAAAGTTTATTTTGTAAGTTTTATTGTTTTAAATATGTTTGTAAAAAATGGTTACTGTAATATGACAACCATGACTGATCCGCCCTTGAAATGATGTGTGGAGTATTAGGATTGGTTGTTTCGGTGCCCGTGGAATTTATGAGACAGGCTTAAGTGTGAATGGTTGTAGGACTAATATAAATTGATGATTAATTAAGGCACATTCTACACTGAGTCGCCTCGCGGCAGACAGACACCGAGCTGACGTCACCCGCGCCGCGCCGCACTCGGGCGTCATTTTGCGGTCGTCGATATGTCAAAAGAGCAAGTGTCTCTTACTACAGCAGATTAAGATTTGTGTCGACTCGACAGCCAATGGAAACTTTATTGCACATAAAAAGCAAAAATATATACAAAGTCAAAGTCAATACAAAAACATTACTTACAATACTCTTAGACCAGTTTGGTGTAGTGGTTAGAAACTCTGCTGCTATACCTAAAGGTCGCGGGTTCGAATCCCGCTAGGGGCATATGTTTGTATGATGAATACCGACATGTGTACCCAAGTTATGGATGTTTTTCATTTATATATGTATTTATTTACCAAAAAAAAATGCATTTGTGTAGTGTATCAACCATCTGGTATCCACAACACAAGCCTAGTTGCTTAGTGTGGAACTAGATGGCGCTGTTTGTATATGTCCAAGGATATTTTGTATTTTTTTCTTAAATCGAATATATCGAAAATATTAAACAAGTATCTTTGAAGCAGCTAAACCGATTACTATCAAACTTGACTAAGAATCATCTTGTACCAGCTTTCGATAACAAAAATAAAACAGACAATTTGAGACAGACGTAAGGTTAACAGTTATAACACCTTGGTTTCGGGATTGAGTACTATAGGGCGGCCTTATCATTAGATATCTATCTATCATACAATTTAATACGGTCTCTGCAAGTAATTCCATTGGTTTATGCCAAATATTTAAGGCGGATCTCACACGGGGCGCGCCGCACACCGCTGCTA